>JANRMT010062791.1:69004395-69040875 GCA_026402145.1 Polypterus bichir lapradei
TATATATATATATATATATATATATATATATATATATATATATATCACTTGCATTTATATGCATTATGTAATTAGTAACTTACAAAGTGTGCAGTTGTGTTTTACTTGTGAACTTGTTACAGCACTATGAGCCTGCGCTCAGTGAAGTGCACTATATAAAAATAAAATGAAATAAAGTGGAAAAGAAAATGTAAACCATTTCCTGTTTGAAAAGCATACATATATAGCTTTAATTAAGTCCTCCTATAGATGACTCTTTAATAGAATTCTACCACAAACATATTGTTAATAAATTCAGACATTGGCTAAAGCACAGAAGGGTGATCTGCCTCCATATAAATGTGTAATCTTAAACTTTTAATCTTTCTTTGCCTGTTATCTAATTTCAAACAAATTATCTAGACATTTGCATCCAGATCTTTTAAGTCACCCTGTCTGTGTGTCTGGGTAGGCTTTTCTCCAGGTATTCTGATTTTTAAACCAGTGTGCCATGTTATTTGGTAACTCCATTTTGGGTCTGGTTTAAGTTGAGTGTGTATATTAGTGTGCCCTGCAACAGAGTAATGTTGCATTCAGAAATAATTCCTTTGTTGTGTCCAGGGTCAGCTTTGGCTTGCAATGATCCTGAACTGCACTGAGGATTAGAAAATGAATGAGTGGATGGTATTAATAATAATTGAATTCTAAACAGAGATCACAGTGACATGTTGCATGAATTTGTCCTCCAAATAAATATTTAAGAATCAAATATGATGTCTTTGTTTGCTGAGACACTCCTTTTATGTCAATAGAATAAATATGAATATTTAGCTTAATTTAGCCTCAGAAATCTTTCACGTTTTGGGTAATCCTAAGGGGTTTTACTATTTCTTTTTTTTACCAATCTGTCAAAGTATCCTGGAAATCACACTGTACCTTACTAGACGACCAAATGCCCTAAGTAAACCTTAGGGACACACATTAGCTTTTAGCTGACATTAGCTGACCAAGAAGGCAATATTTTCAGCTTTGTGAGCACCATATTTAACTTTCTTAGACTCACTTTTCAGAATACTGCATGTTTTCTAAGGAGACTAGCAGGAGGTAATATAATTTGGATTTTTGACACTATGTTGATATTTGTTAACGCATTTCAATTTGGATCACAGACACATTTATTTTTAAATGGCCAAGACTATGTTGTTGTTGAAGATGACTCCTGCTAGCACATGACTGCTACAAATGGCAACATGGCAATTTTATGCTGTTGGGGTATTCTTGATTTCCAAGATTTTGGATTTGTGAAGGTTATCAATTTAGGCAGTCAGGGTTTTGTAGGTTTTTCTTAACTAAGTGATTGGTTGGCATTGTGGGCTTTGCTATTTTTCGTAGGACTGATCGGTTGTGGTTCAACTCCCAGCTTGTATTTATTTTTAGTGTTGATTACTTCTTGTTTTCTGGTCTGTCTTTTGCTTTTGGTTACACTACTAGCAGGGATGATGGCCATACATTAATTTGACTAACCACTCGTCATTTTCAGTAATAGTGGGGCAAACCTAAATTAAAGTGTCATTTCTCAGAGCTGAAAAATGTTTTTAACAGTAAATGTTTGGTTAATGGATTTGGAGCTTGTTTCAAATGGGTATGCTACATTAGCCCTACTACCAGCTCTGTGGTTTCTAACCTCAGCAGAAATAACAGCATTGAGCCAGACAAGGTAGACCAGAGCACCTGGAACTTTAAAGCAACATTATGTCATTCTGTCAGTTCTGCAATCCAAATTCAAAGAGTTAGGTGCCAAGCTGAGGTGCAGAACTGGCAAGGTAGTCTTCTCTGAAGTTCTGCCTGTGCCACGCGCCAGTCCAGGTAAGATTAAGGAGATTAGAAGGCTTAACGTTTGGCTCAAATCTTAGTGCAGGGTAGAAGGGTATAGATTTATGGGGCATTGGGACTCCTTTTGGAACAGATGAGACCTGTTCTACTGTGACGGGTTACATCTGAACTGGAGGGGCACCAATGTATTGGGGAGGCGTATGTGTAGGCTAGTCGAGGATTGTTTAAACTAGGGAATGGGGAGGCAGGGAGTTTAGGACAGGCCAGATTTAGATCTATACATGGGAGAACAAACAATGGTGTAGAAATAAAAATGCATAGTAATGTAAATTCTAAGCAAACATTTAAATGTAGAAGGAGTAACACATTAAAAATAGCTTGCCTTAATGCTAGAAGTATCAAATATAAGGTAAGTGAGTTGGAGTTGTATGTAGCAGAGCATAATTATGATATTATAGCAATAACGGAAACCTGGCTAAATAACAAAGATGGGGATGAGTGTGACATAGAGGGATATACATTTTTTAGGAAGGATAGACAGAATAGAAAAAGAGGTGGGGTTGGTGTTTCTGCCAAACAGGGTTTAAATGTAAGACCTCTTCAGTTGGATGATGAGCCCAATCTTAGTGAGGACATGTGGCTCTGCCTGGATAATATTAGGGAAAGAGGTATTATTTTAGGAGTGTGTTATAGACCACCCAATTCAGACAGTAATTTCAACACACATCTTTTTAGTAATATCAAAAAGGCAAGTTTACTGGGAGGTATTATATTCATGAGGGACTTTAATTATCCAAATATGAACTGGGATAACCTTGTAGAATGAGGAGTACAAGAGCAGGAGTTTTTAGAAGTAATCAGTGACTGTTTTTTAACACAGCATGTTAAAGGTGAAGCCTGTCTGGATTTAGTATTTTGTCATAATCAGGATAGAATTGAGGGTGTAGAGGTGATTGGACCACTAGGATCATGTGACCATAATGTAATACAATTCTCAGTATTTTGTAAGACTGCAGATTCAAAGACTAAAATTATTCAGTTGAACTTTGGTAGGGCTAATTTTGAGCAGATGTGACAAAGTCTAAGTAGGATACACTGGGATAAGCTTTTAAGTGTGGAGACAGTCGAGGAGCAGTGGAACAAGTTTTAAAATGTTTTACATGTAATGCAGGACAGATACATACCTAAATTTGGAATTAATAAGAAACTAAAAAAAATTCCACGGTGGATTAATAAAGATTTAAAAAAGAAGTTGCAAAGGAAAAAACTGCTTTATAAGGCATATAAGAATAATGACTGCAAAGTGAATCGTAGAGCGTATGAGAACATGAGGGCAACCATTAAGAAGGATATCAGGGAGGCTAAAAGATAGTTGGAGAGGAATATAGCAGATAAGGCGAAAGAAGACCCTAAGAGATTCTTTCAGTATTTTAGTAGTAAAAGAACAGTTAAGGAGGAGGTCAAGGAATAGTAAAGGGGAATTAAAAGATGCAGACAGTAAAATAGCGGATGCCCCAAATTTACATTTTTCTGAGGTGTTTACAAGTGAGCAAGTGGATAACCTCCCAGAGGTAAACGCGACTACTAAGGAGGTACTGAGGGATTTGGAAATTGTAGAGGGAGAAGTGCTGCTCAGATTAAATAAGCTGAAATCAAACAAATCACCAGGACCAGATAATATTTATCCTCGTGTTCTTAAGGAGGCTAGTGAGTACATATACAGTATAAACCCATGACACATATTTTTAGGAAGTCACTTAGAGATTCCGAAGGACTGGAAAATGGCAAATATCATCCCATTATATAAAAAGGGTGACAGGGCAGATCCAAGCAACTATAGGCCAGTAAGCTTAACATGCGTCACAGGAAAATTAATGGAAGGAATTATTAAGGATAAGATTGAGTCAGCATAAGTTTAGAAGAGGGAGGTTGTTTTTTACTAACATGTTGGAATTCTATGAGGAGGCAACAAAAGGATATGATCAAAGTGGAGCTTATGATATTACGCGTATTTATCTGGACTTTCAGAAAGCATTTGATAAGGTGCCACATGAGAGGTTGGGCATCAAATTAAAAGTAGTGGGAGTTCAGGGTGATTTTTTTAGATGGATGCAGAATTGGCTCAGACACAAGAAACAGAGGGTGATGGTGTGAGGAACCTCATCAGAATTGGCCGATGTTAAGAGTGCTGTTCCACAGGGGTCAGTGCTAGGGCCGCTGCTATTTTTAATACATATATATAAATGATTTAGATAGGAATGTAAGTAACAAGCTGGTTAAGTTAGCAAATGATACCAAGATAGGTGGATTACCAGATAATTTGGAATCCGTTATATCAATACACAAGGACTTGGATAGAATACAGGCTTAGGCAGATTTGTGACAGATGAAATTTAATGTCAGTAAATGTAAAGTATTAAACATAGGAAGTAAAAATGTTAGGTTTGAATACACAATGAGCGGTCGTAAAATACGAGAGTTCACCTTATGAGAAGGATTTAGGAGTCATAGTGGACTCTAAGCTATCGACTTCCTGACAGTGTTCAGAAGCCATTAAGAAGTCTAACAGAATGTTAGGATATATAGCACGATGTGTGGAGTACAAGTCCAAGGAGGTTATGCTCAACCTTTATGATGTACTGGTAAGGTCTCATCTTGAGTACTGTGTGTAGTTTTGGTCTCCAGGCTACAAAAAGGACATACCAGCGCTAGAAAAGGTCCAGAGAAGAGCGACTAGGCTGATTCCAGGGCTACAGGGGTTGAATTATGAGGAAACATTAAAAGAGCTGAGCCTATACAGTTTAAGCAAAAGAAGGTTAAGAGGTGACATGATTAAAGTGTTTAAAATTATGAAGGGAATTAGTACAAAGGATTGAGACTGTTATTTTAAAATGAGTTCATCAAGAACATGGGGACACAGTTGGAAACTTGTTAAGGGTAAATTTCGCACAAACATTAGGAAGTTTTTCTTTACACAAAGAATGATAGACACTTGGAATAAGCTACCAAGTAGTGTTGTAGACAGTAAAACTTTAGGGACTTTCAAAACTCGACTTGATGTTTTCTAAGAAGAAATAAGTGGATAGGACTGGCAAGCTTTGTTGGGCTGAATGGCCTGTTCTCGTCTAGAGTGTTCTAATGTTCTAATGTTTGTTGATGTCAGTGCTTCAGTGTGCCAACAGAAAGAATAACAAGAATCTAACAAAGATTGTAGTCTATTGTATGAGCCTTAGCTCCACCTGAAGAAAAGGTAATGCAACAGTTGGTAACTATGGACTCAGATTAATAGCACTTTAATAGCCATTAAACTAATAGCACTTTTAATTTGATGCTCAACCTCACATAGTGGGGCCTTATCAAATGTTTTGTGAAAGTCAGGATAAATAATACTATATACACCATATTGACTGTATTCATTTATTGTTTTTTCATAGAATTCTAGCATGTTAGTAAAATATAACCTCTCTTGTCTGAACCCCAGCTGTTTCAGTAAACTCCTGTTCTTACCATGTGTTGCTGAGTCTTATCCTTAATAATTCCTTACATTAATTTACCTGTGATGCACGTCAACCTTACTGTCCTATAGTTACTTGAATCTGCCCAGTCACCCTTTTTATATAATAGGATAATATTTGCCATTTTCCAGTCCTTTGGAACTTCCCCAGTAAGCAGTGACTTCCTAGAAATATATCTCAAGGGTTTATATATGTACTCACTAACTTCTTTAACCATTCGAAGATAAATGTTATCTTGTCCTGGTGATTTGTTTGATTTCTGCCTATTTAATCTAAGCCTTACTATTCCCTCATCAATTTCTAAACTGCTCAGTACCTCCATAGTACTCCCTTTTACAATTGGGAGGTTATCCACTTCCTCACAATTGAAGACCTCTGAAAAATGCAAGTTTAGGACATCTGCTATGTCACTGTCTGTATATCTTAATACATGTCTAATATTCCTGATACACTTCACCTCCTACTTGACTGTTCTTGTACTAATAAAATGCTGAAAGAATCTCTTTGGGTCATCTTTTGCCTTATCTGCAATATTCTTCTGTGACTGACTTTTAGCTTCCCTGTTATCCTTCTTAATGGTTGCCCTCAGGTTCTCATATGCCCTACAATTCCCATTGGAGTTATTAGTCTTATATGCCTTATACTGCTGTTTTTTCCTTTACAGCTTCTTTTTTATCTGTTAACTTACCCACTGCAATGTTTTTTTTAAGTTTCCTACTTAGCTGTGTAAGCTTCCTTCTTTTATAGTGGTATAATGTTGATGTTACACACTGAATAGCAGCTACAAAAAACAATGGCACCCAGGTTGCCTGACAGTGCTATGCACACAACCACAGGATGCTTTCCACCCTTAGTAAATGTCAAATAGAACAAAGTAATAATAAGTATATTAATAATCATAATAATAGTAATGCCTTCTTAACAAGTAAACTTTAGTCTTAAATGAAGGCATACAATACCTTTTACGTATAGTATTTGCACAGTAAGTAAAATAAAAATAACTAGAAGTGAAAAGTTGCCTGGAAAGTACATAAATTATGCAGTGCTTTAGAACATAGTTGTTAAATGACAGGCAATACTGCATATTAAAGCAATTTCATGTAAAGAATGCTATTTAAATTCTTGGGTGTAACTGAGTAGCAGTTTTATTGTCTTAAAAATATTCATACATATATTTATTCACTTGGTTAATTCATTTAGTCTAATACATTACCTCAGGGAACTAGAGCAGCAGCACAAGACCAGAACCAGCTGTGCTTCAAATGTGAGACCATTACAGAGAACACTTAATAGTCGCTGATACTACATCAGTTTAGTCATCAGTGAACCTAACATGCTCTTCTTGAAGAATTTGGGTTAACCAGAGTAGACAGAAACATTACATACAAACAAAGGTAGAATGTAAATACTTCTCAAAGACAATGGTCTTTGAGACAGAGGGGACTGGGCGGTCTCTTGGTCTGGAATCCCTACAGATTTTTTTTTTTTTTTTTTTTCTACAGCCTCTGGAGTTTTTTTTTTTTGTTTTTTCTGTCCACCCTGGCCATCGGACCTTACTTATTCTATGTTAATTAATGTTGACTTATGTTTATTTTTTATTGTGTCTTCTATTTTTCTATTCTTCATTTTGTAAAGCACTTTGAGCTACATTTTTTTGTATGAAAATGTGCTATATAAATAAATGTTGATTGATTGATTGATTGATGGTGAGACCAGTAATTAAATTTAGGCTCTGGAGACAGTAGTATTGGCCACTGTGCTGTCCTATTTTCAAATTGTGTACTGTACATTTCAAATATTGTATTGTCTATGACCTACAACAATAAACACACTCTAAAATACCCTGTACGGAAATGTAAAATTTAGTGCACAGCTCAAACAAAAATATATAGATTATTTCCCAACAGAGCAGCCCTTCTGTAATAAAGAGGAAAGACTAAAATATGTTTCCTTTCCACAGCTGCCACTTGTCAACAATCTCTCCCAATCTCTTTTGATATCGTTTATGTCGTTTTCTCTAGGTCTTCTCCTACATTCTTTCTTTAACTCTCTTCTCTTAGCTAATTGGCTGTTTAAACATTGACTTGACTTTCTGTAGCTGACAAGTGATTGACAGCAGCCTCTTGTGAATATTCTACTAGCTGAATCGATTATGCCGTTTCTGCTACTATGAAAAAATATAGGCACTGTACTCAAGGTGAATGAAACAATAAAGGGAAGAAATTAAATGTGGACATTATAATGATTTTAATCAGTCTAGTGTGGATATGATTAAAGGCACAGTGTTTAAAAAAAGCTTTCTATCCTATTTGTGTAATAAAAGCAACCATGTCTAATCTTATAACATAATTTGCTCATTGAAGTATTGACAAGACAGAATGTAGGATTAAAATTGCCAAACATTACTTAAGGAAATATACACAATCAATTAGGTATCTTCTTGATACACTCAGAATATTTTCTGTGCAAAAATCTATAGCTATTACGCATGAATTTAATTGCTTTCATACTACAAATATAACCTTTCTAGCACCATTCAAAGGGTTGTGGATTTGATCTTTATTATTAATAGGCAATACACATCAATCCATCTATTCATTTTCAAAGTTCTTTTAATCCAGTTATAGGGTCACAGGGGCCTAAGCTTAGCAGTAGGCGTAAATGTTGAAATGTTGTACATCCTCTCTCCAGTGCATACAAAAAAGTGTTGCTAAGAACAGGTGCCAGAAAATTGAATTTCATTGTATTACTGACCTTTAAACCAGCAGTGAATAAATATAGGCACTGGATCTTGACTAGGAAATTGAAGAATCAAATTGTATTTGAAATTTGTCATACAAAAAGTGTTAATTAAACTATTGTGAATAAGATTAACATTTGACAAGTCACTCCTTCCTTGTGGAATTAACATTAAGAGAACCAAAAATCAATGTTTGTGTTTGCTCTGGCTCCTTATACTCATTTGTTTCAGCAGCCAAACAAAATCAATCAATGAAATTATTTACATTGTCGGCATTAATAGAATTTAAATCAATCAATAATCCTTACTTCATATAACTGTTTTAAGAGTAAATATCACTGTCAAAATGGTTTGCAAATATTTAAACATAATACAACTTGATTGTTTTTCTTTTTTTAATTTAAATCTGATTATGTGACCTCTCTTCTATTTCCAGGATGAAGACACTTTAATTGAATGTACAGTATTTTACCCATTACAATAGCCATCTGAAAAGTTTTTTAACATTCCAGAAATTGGGTTCAGCATCTGGCCTGATCACTGTTGGCCCACACCTCACTAGAGTTATTTCTGCATTCTCTTGTATCCATCAGCTTTCCAAAGGTGAACATGTTATTTTCACTGGTGACTCTGAACTGATTCAATGTGAAAGTAGGTGGGTGAGTGTGCCCTAGCATCCCATCCAAGGCTTATGTTCAGTGCTTCTGGAACAGACTTTTGATGCCCTTGGAATATTAGCTTGCCAAGTTTGCCAAGATGTGAGCATGTATGCTGTGTCACTTGATATATTGTAATATATTAAAGACCATTAGGCTGTGTACAATAACTCAGAAAAGAATGACACTACATTTTTATCAGACCAAAACATTTAATTTTTGAAAAAGCCAATGCCATTGTACACCTGCATTGAGTGAGATAGAGATAAGCTATGATAAAACAGAATGAAACATAATTTTTAGCACATGCCAAGTCACTGAAGAACAACAGAAGACACTATTAGTAACTTTTATTGATTCTTCAAGGTAGATGTTTCAAGTCCATTTTATAATGATGCACTTATAATTTTAGGCTTGTTATTAATACAGTATCATGGTTTGTACCAATTATAAATCAATTTTGAACGAATCAACTTTGAATCATCTGTTTTAACATTATAGAATACTGCCACTGGTGTTGTCTTCTGTAATAATACAGAGATGCAGTGATGTTTGAGAAATCCAATCCTCTCCACCCCTCACACTTGTAGATGCTTTTCATGGTCCATGGATTCCCTTATTCAGCAAGCCGTCCAGTTTATTAATGTCTGATTAAACAGCTGTTTGTGAAACCACACTAAACCAGGGAATACAGAAACCCAGCAGGTAGTTATGGCAATTATGTAATCCAATTGTAACAAAAAAAGAACAGATTTCCCATTCATGAGAGCAGAAAAATTGATCGTTATCAGAGAGGTAGTGTAGATGAAGGATAGGGCTTTTCAGCTAGAATCGACAAAAGGGCCAACCTTTAAAAAACCTTAGCCCATTTTACAAATACAGTAATCCCTCGCTATATCGCGCTTCGACTTTCGCAGCTTCACTCTATCGCGGATTTTATATGAAAGCATAACTAAATATATACAGTAATCCCTCCTCGATCGCGGGGGTTGCGTTCCAGACCCCCCCGCGATAGGTGAAAATCCGCGAAGTAGAAACCATATGTTTGTATGGTTATTTTTATATATTTTAAGCCCTTATAAACTCTCTTATAAATATTCCCCGCAGAGTTAAACAGCATAATCCCTTTGTATTCTCTTAGATATTAGGTAAGATTCATTGAAATTATGTATATAAACACACTGTTTATATACAGTAAAACCTAAATATTATTTTAAAGATATTGAGTGTCTCCGATATCACATATGTTACAGCCATTACGATAGACAGGTCACCAGCAATAAATACGTACAATGCAAGAAAAATAGTATACAGTAAATGTGTGTACAGTGACACTAAACGTACATACATGTAGTAAGCACTGTAAGAAGAAAATTAATTATGGTTACTCACCAACAATGACACGATGACTTGTCCGATAACAATGAGTTTAATTTTACTGCACAACAAAGGAGAGCGTTACAGCCCTTGTAAAGGAGCCACTTCAGGCGATTGTGTAGCACTGCCGTTGTTCTTCTTCTGGCAGTCTTCAATCCAAATCCCTAAAGCAGATTCCATCCAGACTACTGCCTTATTACATCCACTTACAACTCGTTTTGCACCCTGGTTAAAAGGACGCTGCAGCCGTAGATCTTATATTCCTTTCCTACTTTTTAAATAAAAAGAATCGTAGCCTTCAACAAATCCAAAACGTTTACCTTTTCGGCAATCATTAACATCTTCTTGTGCTTGGGCACGGCCCCTGAAGCAGTAGCAGATTGTTTTGGAGCCATAATGAAGGGCTTGACTATGCACAAAGATAAACACTAAAGAGCACAACTCTTTACACAGCGAAACACGTTGATGCTGAATTAGCGAGACGAGACTTCCTGGTTAACACTGCATTCAGCACGCAGGAGCTCAACTGCGTGCTCTGATTGGTTAGCTTCTCAGTCAGGAGAACTTAACTGCGTGCTCTGATTGGTTAGCTTCTCAGCCATCCGCCAATAGCGTCCCTTGTATGAAATCAACTGGGCAAATCAACTGAGGAAGCATATACAGGAAGTAAAAAGACACATTGTCCGCAGAACCCGCGAAGCAGCGAAAAATCCGCGTTATATATTTAGTTATGCTTTCATATAAAATCCGCGATAGAGTGAAGCCGCGAAAGTCGAAGCGCGATACAGCGAGGGATTACTGTAACGCGGATTTTTCGCTGCTTCGCTGCTCCTGCGTGCTGAATGCAGTGTTAACCAGGAAGTCTCATCTCGCTCATTCAGCATCAACGTGTTTCGCTGTGTAAAGAGTTGTGCTCTTTAGTGTTTATTTTTGTGCATAGTCAAGCCCTTCATTATGGCTCCAAAACAATCTGCTACTGCTTCAGGGGCCGTGCCCAAGCGCAAGAAGAAGATGTTAACGATTGCCGAAAAGGTAAACGATTTGGATTTGTTGAAGGCTACGATTCTTTTTATTTAAAAAGTAGGAAAGAAATATAAGATCTACGGCTGCAGTGTCCTTTTAACCAGGGTGCAAAATGAGTTGTAAGTGGATGTAATAAGGTAGTAGTCTGGATGGAATCTGCTTTAGGGATTTGGATTGAAGACTGCCAGAAGAAGAACAACGGCAGTGCTACACAATCGCCTGAAGTGGCTCCTTTACAAGGGCTGTAACGCTCTCCTTTGTTGTGCAGTAAAATTAAACTCATTGTTATCGGACAAGTCATCGTGTCATTGTTGGTGAGTAACCATAATTAATTTTATTCTTACAGTGCTTAGTATATGTACGTACTGTGAAGGACAGCCGGGTCCCATGCCCGGCAGGGACGCCCCTGCTGCTTATGTTCCGGGGGAGCCTCCATGGACAGTCCAGTACCTCCCCCGGGACGCTTGGTGGCAGCCTCCCTGGCCGACTGTGTTTTCCCAACCACCCGCAGGGCTCCATGGGAGATGGAGTCCTCCACAGCTTGGTTGGGGCCCGGCGTGGCCGCTAGGGGGAGCTGCCTGCTTCCCACAGCCCGGCTGGACGAGCCTGCAGCCCCACCCGGAAGTCCAATTAGGACCAGGTGGTTAATCACCTGGAACGCTTCCGGGTGGGCTATAAAAGGTCCCAGCCACCACCACTCGGTGAGCCAGAGTTGGGAGGAAGAAGGAGACGAAGCTTGTCTGGGAGGAGTGGTGGAGAATTGTGGTTTTTGTGTGAGTTTTGTGCTTTGGGACTGTGTTTGGGCTGTGTGGCACGGGGAAGGTGTGTCACACAGCTGAAGAAAAAATAAAGCCTGTGTGTTTTAGTACAAGTGCCTCTGCGTGGTCTGTGCCGGGTCGGGCGCTATATAGCGCCTTTTACATCTGGCGTAGTCGGCAGGATTCCGGCCCGTCCATTTGGACCGGGACCTGCATAAAAATTGTGTGTAACGGCCCAGCACAACACCTGGGGGCACGTATAGCTCAGCGCAGGAGCGCACACAGCACCGCAGCGCCGAGCGCACTCGTGAGGTAGAGAGTGCGCTCTATTTTAAGTACAGCGCTGAGAGCGCCCTTTGGACTTCAGCAGGGCACGCTCCCGACGAGAGCGCGCCACCGAGGCCGAAGCGCGAGGCACGCGCCTGCACGACTTGCCGGCGGACACCGCAGCACAGCGCTGGGAGAGCACGCTCGCAGCTGCAAGCAAGCCAGCCAGCGCAGCACAGCACAGCACAACTGAGGCCACCAAAGGACTCCTAGAGACACCGCGCCATGGGGAAAAAGAAGGGCAGGCAGGCAGACACAGAGGCCAACTGGCAGACGCCGACACGCTAGTCCGCCGCACGGGTTGCAACCGGAGGTAGGTGACGGCCGCGGGTATGTTTTTCCGCCTGTGGGTCATCCTACCTCCTAGACGCCGAGGGGCGAAGCACCCGATGCGGGCAGGGGGACGGGTGTCCATGGCGTGACGGTGGAGCCAGCTCGGGAGAGAGCGAGGCTGGGCTGTGTCTTCTCTTCGGCCCGATTACCCAGCTGGAGGAGGAGAGCCCGGAAGAATTTCCCGACGCGGTGACTCAGCTAGAGGAGCTCCTCTCCGAAGCAGGTAAAGGGGGGGTGGGGGGGGAATGTGTCAGCCGCCCGCCGAGGAAAGTTCGCAGGCGGGGGTGACGGGCCTTCTCCCCGAGCCTCTCGGACTCCCAAACAGACCTGCGGAGGTTCCGCAGGGTCTTGATGGCTCGCGGTGTGATTAACATTTCCTGGGCTGTAGGGGAGGTACAATCTGTTGTCCTGGCCCTACAGTCCTTGCTAAAAGTATTTCAGGGCGCTTGAGAAGAAGCTCGGCAGCCCGTGCGGGGCCCTGGCTGAATGGCTTTGTGCCGGTGGAAGGCCAGCCTCCTACCAGCAGGACAGAGCGGTGCAGGTGAGTGAAACCTGGGCCGTAGAGGAAAGGGGGCGGAGCGCAACGGCTGCGGTTATGATCAGTGCTGCTTGCCAGGCCGCCCCGCCCACTACACAAGACGCCGCCGTGTGGACCGATACTGTGGCAGAGGAACGTGCGGAGAGGCAGCTGGTGGATGTCGGCTGCCAAACAACTCCGTCTCCTCTGCCTGCACCGGTCTCGCGGTCGTCTAAAGGGGTGCAGGCGGCACAGGGTCTCCCTTCTTCCCATAAGAGGACCCAGACCGTCAGTGCACCCCAGAGGAAGAGGAGGACCCGGACAAAGAGGTCGGGGACTCCTGACAAGGTGCAGCGTAAGCCCGTCGGTGTGACAGTACAGGAGGGCTACACTGCGGAGGGGCGAACACGTCACAAGCCCTCCCCGGAGTGGGCGAAGGGGCAGGAGTTTCCTGCCTGCTTCTGTTCCCGCAAGGGTCGAGCTGGAGGGGGTCGGTTGTGTTTTACCTGTGGTCACACTGGTCATGTCTGGAGGGGTTGTCCAAAGAGGACGTCCGAGTGGCAGGGACGTCGGGGCAACACCCCCAGACCTGTTCATTATGTTTTTACAGGGCACAGCCGTGGAGCCAACGATGCCGACTCCCTATCCTGGAGAGGACCGGCCCTCGCGGGGCAGGCCGATGAGCCCCTCAAGCCTCATCATACGTTTAGTGTCACTGTACACACATTTACTGTATACCATTTTCTTGCATTGTACGTATTTATTGCTGGTGGCCTGTCTATCGTAATGGCTGTAACATATGTGATATCGGAGACACTTAATATCTTTAAAATAATATTTAGGTTTTACTGTATATAAACAGTGTGTTTATATATATATAATTTCAATGAATCTTACCTAATATCTAAGAGAATACAAAGGGATTATGCTGTATATCTCTGCGGGGAATATTTATAAACAGTGCGGGAGAGTTTATAAGGGCTTAAAATATATAAAAATAACCATACAAACATATGGTTTCTACTTCGCGGATTTTCACCTATCGCGGGGGGGTCTGGAACGCAACCCCCGCGATCGAGGAGGGATTACTGTATACCCAGGCAAAAATGGGTGTTTCTGATAGTACTGCATAAAATGGTGTTAGTGCAGGGCTGTGTGTTAAAACCTTTTTTGGTTGGACAGAAAATGTGGCTTTCGAATCGTACCATAAAGGAGCCCTGCCAGAAACTTGGCCCGAAGTGCATTGTATGTTCCTTCCTGCATCTGCTCCCCTTTTCTCCAGTTGTAGGAATTCAAGGTTTTCAAGATTGTCTGCTCCATGAAGCATGGCTTTAGAGTGGAGCACCTGGTAGATTGGCATGATTTTGGTCCTGAGGAGTGGTCCTGGGTTTCTGCTAGTAATGTTAATGCTTCTAGATTACTTTAACATGTCCCATAAAAGCCTAATGGAGACGATCAGAGTGTGCACCTTCAGGGAAGGATTGTATGGTACTTACACACTTTTGGTGGCATAATGCATTTCTGTATTTGTTTTGTTTAAGGTTTTCAACCGTTTTTGGATTTTATTTTTAGTTATGGAAGTTTTTGTTTTATTTTTTATACAATGTCATCGTCACTTCACCTGACTGGGTGCGATTCATTTCATGATTAAGTGTTACATGCCACATGACTGCAATCTCTGTACTTCTGACTTCTGGTATCAATATGGCCGCAATTCTAACTATAAATATCCTTTGGTTGGATAAAGAATAAAAATAATAACAATAATAATATGTTTCTTAGCAGTAGTTAGTTTGTTTCTAAGTGAGCCAAGTGCTAAGTCTGTTTCACAGTTTTTAAATTCCTCCTTTACCTTATACTTTGTTCCCTTTGGTTTGGTTGCCTGTGCCAATTCTTTTATTTACCAGTTTTTTGACTTTAGCCTGGTACTGAGCACTTACATCCTTCAATAATTTGTTGTCTCACATAATCCCTAGAGATACAGTCCAACAACACTGTTTCAGTGTTAATCTGCAAAGAATAAAAGGTTAAAGATTATTTTCACCATGAATGTGAAAGAAAATAAAAGACATAATGTCTCCTCTGTATTTTCTACATAAGATGCAGAACTAAAATTACAAGAACAGGCCTGTCCCTGTTATCATTAGGGTGTCAAAGTAGCCATCTAGACAGCGGCACACATCCAGCACTTAAACACACCTCCATGATGTCATAACATGGTGGCCATTTTGGGAACGCTACATAAATTTAGCTTAGATGGATAAAACACCTGGACTCAGGTCTGCAACACCTAGGAAGAAGCACAGAGCTCTTATTCCTAAAATTAATGATTTTTTAAATTTCTAATTTAGAGATACTATCTATATAATGAGGTGTGACACTATATACTGATATACCCAGAATTAAAGAGTTAAGGCTAACGAGAATGAACCTGAAAGACTTACAAATTAATCAATGGTCCAGTTAAGATTTGTGATGTTGTTTGTGTATTATTATAAGTTTTGTAATTATTGGAGTCATTAATGCTAAAATATTGGCACAACAATAGCTTCCAAAAAAACTGACCTATCTTTTTCAGACATCATGTTTGTCTTGTTATAGGATCCAGGCCTATTAATTTTCGCCCAGTACTTATCACCATGTCCTTCAAAAATGGTATGACCTATGTCCATTGATAACTGCCACAGAAATTGTTTAATTTAACCTGGATTTGTTCAGTTTGTTCCATTTAGGCATGGGACCAGGCCTGTTGATTTGCAAAATCTTTGCACAGGTAGTTTTTGAGAAACATACTTTATTTAAATATACATGTCTTGCATACATGGAGGCTTACACAAATGCATGCACAGGCACACATTCAAAGACATTTATAAGTGAAGAGAGCTGACAGCTTATCTGCCCTGCCAGAGCATATGCATGATAAGGAAGGGAAAGAACTGAACACAGGCACACATTCCTAGATCTATAAAGGTTGACATGCATATTAAGCCGCCCCTGTATCAATCTGTCTGTCTGTGCAACTAATTTACTTCATCCAACCCAATATGTTAATTTTCAAAATAAATATTATTTAAGTTGTTGTTCTGATCCAATTCTTGTTTATTTTACTCTACATTTATTTCTGTACATAATAAATATTATGTAAGTTAACATATTTAAGCATATATTATTGTATAATACAATTAGTTGTATTATATTGTAAAATCTTCCATTAAGTGACTTCCTGCAATATCACTAAAGTGAAATTTATATGAAGGTAGTGTATGTAATTATTCCGTACCAATTTCTCATTATCGCAACTTCTGACATTCTGTGAATTTTTTTCAGTACTGATTGCCATATTGTGTCTAGCAACACATTCCTGCTGCTGTCTTATGATGTCGTTATTATATCATGACCCAAAAGGTATTTAAATCAGCAACACTCCTGGCATCTAAAATTCTGGATTTTAAAACAAAAAACTTCAGTGGTGATACAAGTGTGTGTTTTGAAAGAATTTAAGGCAAAGAATCTCTTCTTTCATTTTTTTTTTACTTTAAATTCTGGTTTACATTGTGAGACTCAAGAATCAAGGATCTTTTATTGTTATTCCAACATCCATGTGAAGAAACGAAATTTGATACTCATGCCCTGGTTATTAAACAGTGCCCATGATAACCCGACAAGAAAACTAAAAAAAAAAAAAACTAAATAAAAAGTATCACCTTAGCCACCATACACTTTGTAATAAAGGTATCTATACTAATAAAAGGCAAAGCCCTCACTCACTCACTCACTCACTGACTGACTCATCACTAATTCTCCAACTTCCCGTGTAGGTAGAAGGCTGAAATTTGGCAGGCTTATTCCTTACAGCTCACTTACAAAAGTTAAGCAGGTTTCATTTCGAAATTCTACACGTAACGGTCATAACGGTCGATAACGGTCGACAACGTCCGCCATGTTGAACTTTCTTATTTATGGCAGCATCTTCACGAAATTTGGTAGGCGGATTCCCTGCGCTAACCAAAACTGATGTATGTACTTATTTCGATGGTATGACGCCATTGTCGGCCGTCATTTTGAACTTTCCAACGTCACTAATTTTCCAACTTCCCGTGTAGGTAGAAGGCTGACCCCATCTTCACGAAATTTGGTAGGTGGCTTCCCTGCGCCAACCAAAATCGATGTACGTACTTATTTCGGTGGTATGACGCCACTGTCGGCCGCCATATTGAATTTTCCAAACATCACTAATTCTCCAACTTCCCGTGTAGGTAGAAGGCTGAAATTTGGCAGGCTCATTCCTTACACCTTACTTACAAAAGTTAAGCAGGTTTCATTTCGAAATTCTACGCGTAACGGTCATAACGGTCAACAATGTCCGCCATGTTGAACTTTCTTATTCATGGCCCCAACTTCACGAAATTTGGTAGGTGGCTTCCCTGCGCTAACCGAAACCAATGTACATACTTATTTCGGTGGTATGACACCACTGTCAGCCGCCATATTGAACTTTCCAACGTCACTAATTCTCCAACTTCCCGTGTAGGTAGAAGGCTGAAATTTGGCAGGCTCATTCCTTACAGCTTACTTACAAAAGTTAAACAGGTTTCATTTCGAAATTCTACACGTAACGGTCATAACGGTCGATAACGGTCGACAACGTCCGCCATGTTGAATTTTCTTATTTATGGCCCCATCTTCACGAAATTTGGTAGGCGGATTCCCTGCGCTAACCGAAACCGATGTATGTACTTATTTCGATGGTATGATGCCACTGTCGGCCGCCATATTGAACTTTCCAATGTCACTAATTTTCACAATGTCCGCCATGTTGAACTTTCTTATTTATGGCCCCATCTTCAAGAAATTTGGTAGGTGGCTTCCCTGCGCTAACCAAAACCGATGTACGTACTTATTTCAGTGGTATGATGCCACTTTCGGCCGCCATATTGAACTTTCCAACGTCACTAATTCTCCAACTTCCCGTGTAGGTAGAAGGCTGAAATTTGGCAGGCTCATTCCTTACAGCTTACTTACAAAAGTTAAGCAGGTTTCATTTCAAAATTCTACCCGTAACGGTCAACAACGTCCACCATGTTGAACTTTCTTATTCATAGGTAGAAGGCTGAAATTTGGTACTTATTTCGGTGATATGATGCCACTGTCAGCTGCCATATTGAACTTTTCAACGGTCTTTGTTACTTATGGGCCCATCTTCAAGAAATTTGGTACGCGGGTTCCCAACGCTACCTGAATCCTACTTACGTACATATAAACGTCCATAGCCTGCAGCTCGGTCACCGTGTGAGGCGGCGTTGGGTCCCCCATCCCAACGCCACCCACGTTGTTGGCTGCCTGCCTATATAAGGCCGTCTGTCGCTCCAGTCTCTACATTCCCTTCCTTGCTTCGCCACGGTATTCACGTCTCCCTGCTGATAACTACAGCCTTTTTATTTAATCCACGGCTTCTCCGCTGTTTTATTGTTCATTTATTACGATTATAGTTATTGTATAGGTATTTTACACTTACTTTACATTGTTCAGGTACCCATTTCCTTTATCATTCCAACCGTACCCCCATTAACATGTCTATCGAGGTAATCACCATCGATCAAAGAACTGTCACTTACCAAGTGGTTTCCATGCCCGGAGAAGGCACCTGCCTTTGCATTCTCTTTGTTACATATTGCACGGCCATATCAGGCTCACTCTTGATATCCGGAGGAACATTGTGTCTTATGTATTGAATGACTGGGACAGGTTCAAGGTGTGGACTGATGACGGTACAGGAGATAATTATACTACACAGGAGCACTAGAAGAGTGAAATGCTTAAGTGTACCGAAATGGCCAAATATTTTACACCTTTGGACAACCGCCAATGACTCTTAAACATCTTAGCTTCACAGGTGACGATTTCAGTAGTGGACACTTTGATGTTTAGAAATGTTTAAACTCTCAAAAGCTGGATGTGAAGTTATCAATGAAACTGGTTGTATACTTACAACGCTTGACAGATGCCGAATGTCTCTTCAACACAAGTCCTACAAATACTGTCGTAACTGAAACAAACCATGAAACTCAAACCGATTATGACAGCAGCAATCGAAGCTGTGAGATTTGAAACAAGATTACTGTTCACATGGCCAACTGTACGTTGCATACTCAAGAGTAAGCTCAGCGCACAGCTACAGCTTGGTCATATTGCAACTGGAGGGCCGAACTGACAACGTGGCATACAAAGAGATCTTTAACAAATAATTATTGGTATATTTTCCCTCAGTTTAAAAAGGTTTAATTTTCTTCTTAATAAAAATTTTAATGCAGTACTTCACCGCTGCGACGCGCGGGTATTTTGCTAGTCATAGATAAACGATAAATAGAATGAAATAACTTTAATATATAAATGCAGTAAGATAACTGTCTAAAATAAATATTATCGCAGTATGCCCTGTAATTAGCAGCAAGTAAACAGATAGTAGCAATACACGAGACTACTGAAACAAAATGCAGTGTAAAATAAATCACACAGTGTTCAGTCAGATTCAGTGATGTTGTACTCATTAATCTGACGGCATCCAAGAAGAAGCTGTTCCTCAACCTGGTAGTGCGAACCCGTAACCTATGAGATTGGACGGGGGCAAACAGTCCATGTGTTAGATACATGACATCTTCCATAATGGAGGATGCTTTACTTTTGCACCTGCTGGTGTGAATGACCTCGATACTGGATAGGCTCCTGATGATGATCCACTGTGCAGACCTGTTGTAGTGCTCTGCTGTCTACAGCTGAGCAGCTGCTGTACCACACCATAATACAGGACATAAGGATGTTCTCTACCACACACTTGTAAAGAAGGTCAGAACAGAGGGGCACAAACCAGCCAGCTTCAGCTTCCTGAAGAAGTAGATGCATTGGTGGAGTTTTTTTTTTCCAGACTGGTTGTATTGTAGCTCCATAAGTGGTCAATTGTAATATGCACTCTCCAGTATTTGAAGCAGGTGACAATTTCAACCTCTTTTCCGTTGAAGTAAAGGGTGGTTAGGGTTAGGGAGAGTGAGTGCCAACAAAATGAAGGAGAATACCAGTCGGCAGAAAGAACCCAATCATTTCTTTCATTTTCTTGACATTGATGCTAAGGTTGTGGTCTTTACACCAAGCCTACACTATAGCCACTTCCATCCTGTGTGCTGACTCATCATTATCAGTGACATGTCCTACCACCACTGTGTTATCTGCAAATTTCACTATGTGATTGTTTGGATAGTGAAATATGCAGTCATGGGTCATCAGAGTATACAGTAGGGGGTCAAACCGCAAACCGTGTTGAGAATGATGGTAGAAGATGTCATTTTTTAAGTTTATGGTGACAGTAACATCCTCAGCACACTTACTGATATAGTATATAACTGTTAGCAAATATTCCTCGAGGTCCAAAACTCCCCCACTTATTGCTTCTTCCTTAAACATCTGTCAGTGCATTCAAAACAGTCCAGAAGCATAGGGGAAGCATCAATAGGCCATGAAGTGATTGACTTTTGTATTGGCCTTCTGGACTTAAACATAGAGCAAGATGTAGGGATTAGCAAAATGAAGATATGATTAGAGAGGCCAAGATGAGGTTGTAAGATGGCTTTATAAGTCCCCTTCCTGTTTGTGTACACTCTGTCGAGAGTGTTCATCCCACGAGTGGCAAAATTATTATGCTGGTGAAGCTGTGGCAAAGTATCTGTCAATTTAACATGAGTGACGTCTCCTGTAATCACTTAAAGAGCCTCTGGGTTCTTGTCTTGAAATGAGCTAATGCTGACATGAAGCTTCCTTAGTGCATCATTAACATTGGCACACGGGGGTATGTAAACAGTGACTATAAACCTAGCCATGAGCTCCTGCAATCGATCATGTAGTCTGCATTTTACTATTAGGAGTTCTACTGCCTCAGAACAATAGCAGCTAACCAAAGAATAATTTGTACACCAACCTTTGTTGATATAAATGCAGAGTCCACCTCCTCAAGATTTCCCTGACAGCAGATCCCTGTCTTCTGAGAAAAGAAGCAGGCCCTTGAGTTGAAAAGCCAAGCCCAGTATGTTGCTATTAAGCCAAGTTTCAGTGAAAACGAGGACACAACAATTCTTCATTTTCCAGTGGTTCAGTCTCAGCCAGATTAGATAATTTTGTTATCTAGTGTGATTTAACAGCTGATTTATTTGCATTAACTTATAGCTTAGCCAGCAAGCCACTGCACTTGCCACTTTTCTGCTTTCTTGCACACTGCTTCCTCTTGCCTTTGAATCTCTCTTGTATGCTGTTCCAGTCCACTGTCCTCTGCAGCTGCAGTTTGCCAAGCTTTGCCTTGAGCTCAAGGGGGAGTCGGAGAGCCAGCATGTTGCTGTCCCTGATGTCCCAAAGTTCATCTGAACTATATCTTAACTTACCTGTTACAATAACATGCTATGAAGTCCAACGTTTTACTAGGTTTAAGCTGCTGCACTACTAGATGCCGCAATCTTGGAAAAAAAAAAAGAACTTTCAATTTTTCCTTATTCTATCAGCTAGAAAATACTAGAGAATCCATGTCCTGTCTTTTCTATGGTTTGAGCCATTTTCTGGTCCTAATCTTAAAGGAATACTCCATCCTAAAGTGATATTTTAATATGTTACCTACCCAATATAGTTTTTAGTGATGTAGAATGAAAGAAAACAGTTTATGGTATAATGGAAAGTAAAGGTGGCATATTCTGTTCAATGGCAGACAACGTGAAAAACCTTAATGAAAAAAAGAAGAAAAAAAAATCACGTTACACGTTTCACATAAGCCGCATATCTGTTATCCAATCAAATTCTTAAAATGTACAAAACACATGCATTTTTAATTTGAAGAGCTGTTTTTTCACCTCATTCATCAGGCAAGAGCTTTTTGTTTTATACTCTGTTTTATACTTTGTGCTCCCTCAATTTTCATTGTTAATTCCTTATCTTTAAAAAATAAAAAAATAACCACCATTTCCATTTACATTGTTCCTATGTTCTATAATATAAATATACTCAGTCATGTGAAAGAGTACACGTTCTTTCAGGTCTATAATTTTACATATTATGACATAGATAACAAATATGTAGTCCAAGTTCAATTAGATAAGTCTAGCACTATGTAATAGACACGTTTATTTTGTATTTATGAACAAACACATCAAGATCCAAAGAAAACTGTAGTAATACTTTTTCACTTGACTTATCTATAGTGTCCTCCGTAATGTTTAGGACAGTGACACTTTTTTCCTTTAATTTACCTCTCTACTCCACAGTTTAACATTATAAATCAAACAATTCAGACATGATTAAAATGCACACGGCAAACTTTAATTTAAGGGTATTTGCACACATTTTAGTCACACTATGCAGAAATGACAACACTTTTTCTACATGTTCCCCCATTCAAGGCACTATAATGTTTGTGACATATCAATGGTAATATTAATTCATTATATTAGTCATATTTAGTACTTTGTTGCATATCCCATGCATGCAATGACTACTTGAAATCTGTGATTCAGAGATGTCGCCAGATGGTATTACATCTGGGGATGCTCTGCCAAGCCTCTAATACATCCATCTTTCAGACCTGCTTTTCTCTTTATCATATGGAAGGCATGCTTCTCTGGGTGACTGGCATTTTTTAGCTTTGAGAAACTCCTGTGTTGCCTTAGCAGTATGTTTGGGATCATTACCATGTTGTAGCATGATGCACTGGGCTATGACTTTAGAGGCATTTACTAGAACTTGAGAAGATGAGATGTTTCTATACACCTCAAAATTTATTGTGTCACTGCCATCAGCAGTTCCATTATCAATGGAGATAAGTGTACCAGTACTTGTGGCAGCCATACATGCCCAAGCCATAACACCCCCACCACCATGTTCAACAGATGAGGTGGTCTGCTTTGAATCTTGGGCAGTTCCTTTTCATGTCCACGCTTTGCTTTTGCCACCACTCTGATTCAGGTTCATCTTTGTCTTGTCTGTCTACAAGACCTATTTCCTACTTGTAATCTGGCCATCCTGTTTTTGTGGCTAACTAGTGGATTGTATCTCAAGCGTGGCCTCTGTATTTCTGTTCATGAAGTCTTCTGCAGATATTCAACTCTGAAACATACACATCTGTTTCTGATTTGTTGGGCAGGTGTTTCAGGTTTTTTCTTTACCACAGTGCAGATTTCTCTGTCATCAGTAGTTGAGGTCTTCCTTGGCCCACCAGTTCCGGTGTGAATACTGAGCTTGCCAGTGCATTCTTTCTGTTTAATGATATTCCAGACAGTCGATTTAGGTAATCCTAAGGTTTTACTGATGTCTGTTATTGTTATATTCTTCTTTTTCAGCCCCATAATGGCTCCTACGACTTTCAATGCCACATCTCTTGTCCTCATGTTAAACAATGGCAACTATAGACTCCAAAGGGTAGAAGCAAGCCTAAGTATCTTATAAGGCAATGAAACACACCTGAGTAATCAGAAACACCTGGGATGCCAATTGTCCCAAGCATTATGGTGCCCTGAAATGGGAGGACCATATAGAAAAGGGGGTGTCATTTCTACATACTGAGACATAAATGTATGCAGATGCTCTTAAATTAAAGTCTGCAATGCTCACTTTAATGATGTCTAAATTGTTTGATTTGCAGTTTTAAACTGAGGAGCAGAGGGGTAAATAAAAAATGTGCCTTTGCCCCAAACATTACAGATAGTGATTTTTTCACTTACTGTATATACAAATGTTTTTGTTTATTTTAATTCTTTGTGCTTGTTTAATGGTGTTAATTATTATTAAGTGAATTATTATTATGCTGTCTGGTCATCACATGAACCTTTCTGTAAATATGGCAGCATCAACACACAGAGTTATCCCTTGGTGGAAAAAGAAATGCATCTTTGTGGTTTAACAGTTTTGTAGTTTAAATAACATGTTTTTTACTTTGGCTTCTTTTTCAGGACAATTTCTCTTTAGTTTTCCCTTTTAAGATGACACAATTTTAGGTTTCCTGTGATGAATTCTGCTTTTCTGACTACATTTAGAATCCTGTGCTCTTATCAGCTCTCACTCTCTTCACTCTCACGCTAACTGTCAAATATCTGCATTTGCTGTCAAACAGTCTATTTAAATTAAGATTAATATAATTTTACATATAATATTAACATATGTAACATATTTTATATTGAACAAAAAAAGTTAAAGCCTCAGAACCTAGTAAACTCCAAATTGGTTCAAATAATAGTTGCTTATAAACCAAATAAATATGTACAGTACTTAAAGCTCTCAAAAACACACAAAATCAGGCACCTAGAAGCTTGAACAACTACTGACTCATTACCCAGTGTTAGCACAGAGCACCATGCAATCAAAGATCCCTTGTTTTTAAATCACTGTGTATATGTTTTTAAATCACTGCAGGACTCATTGTGAAGACAGTGAAACCCAAACAGCTTTGTTCTGAATAGCCATGCTTGCTGTGATTGTCAATGTGTTTTCGAACAGTGCTATGAGGCTGAACAGCTGCGCGGCCATGATCTTCTTTGTGTCAGCAGGAGCACTCTACTTCACATGCTTTCATGCAAACGCACTGGACACAAAAGCACTTAATGATAATGTCTACTTGTCGTGTGTGGTTTAATACTGTCTGTTTAAAACACTGCAAAGATTTTAATGAATCTGTATCTTCAACGTAAGCAATGTTTCTGGGGTATTTTTGCCGCTTACATTGTTTGCACATATTTAAGTAATATTGTTTTTGTGTGTCCATCTAGTGCAAAAACATTCCTGTATAAATTCCATATAGTTTTTACATTTTTATTTTGTATGGAACAGATTAAAACATACAGAATCTGCCATTTTCATAAAGAAGTATTAATGTAACCCTGAATGAGAGAAAAAATCTATATCAAACACTAATTCGAACCTGCTTCACAGCTTTTGTTTTTGCCATCCCACCATCACAGTAGCTTGAAAAACCATGGAACTTTTTTTTTACTTCAGAGAGAAATGATGATATACGTAACTATGAAGAAACTTCTGATGTCTGCTTTTTTTAAAATAAAGTACAATATGTCGGAGATGGCTGGGTGGTTGACCCAGCCGGGATGCCCAGGAGGACCGGAGGAGGGCTTACGCCTTCCCCAGACCATGTGGGGGTGACTGCCCTGGTGCCTTTGGGGGCCACAGGTACAGAGCTTTGAAGCTCAACCCTGTAGGGGGCCCGTGGTCACCGCCAGGGGGCACTCCTAGGCCTTTGGAGCCCTGGACCTCAGCACTTACGCCAGACCCGGAAGTGCTGGGGGGAAGAGGAGCAGGGACACCCGGAGTGCTTCCGGGGATACAGCCGGCACTTCCGCCACACTGGGGCGTGACGGTGGAAGATTCCCGAAACACACCTCGAGCACATCCGGGGGAATAAAAAAGGGGCCGCCTCCCTTCATACAATGACTTGAGTCGGGTGGAAGACGGACGAGGTCTCTGGAGGAGGCGAGGAGGCAGCCTGAAGGAAGAGACAAGACATTGTTGAGTTGTGGCCAGGAGTTTGGGGACTTCGGGGTTTAGTGTGCACTTGTAAATATGGTTGTAAATAAACATGTTGTGGGTGATTTGAACGTGTCTGCCTGTCTGTGCCTGGGCCAGTCTCCACAAATAACATTTATAATGACTTTAATTGTCCACCTGCAGTATATGGGAAAGTTTTCCTTTTTTATCTCCTTCCAGAATATCTACAAATTTCTAATCATAAGTTAGAAAATGTACACGTGGCATAACATTCAGGTGCATTCGGGGACTCTGATTTGAAAGTTGGAGCATTTATATTTTTAGCTACTTAATCAAAGGATAAGTTATGTTGTTACTTATAAAGTATTTTTTGTAACAGTTACTCATATTCAAAATATGCGTTAGTAGACTACATTAATTACACACTTTTTAACAATACTAAAATGTTAAAATGTACCCAAACTGACTTGTGATGACTGAGTAGCTTTCATTGACAGCAAATTCCAATTCAAGTGTTGTAAAAATGACATCAATTCATGTCCAGTTGTTATTTGTCGGTGACAGATGGCCTGTGACTAATTGAAGTTCAATTATTTTAGACATAACATTTTTGAAAAAGACACCCAATGTAGAGTTAAAAATGTCTGTTAAATCTCAAGGTAAAATTGTTTGCTGCCTTGGACCATGATGGAAAGCAGGTTTGGAGCTTTGCTGATAAAAGATAGTGTCAGAGAAATATTGAATCACTATAATTTGCAGGTCATGCAGCTGTAAGATTGTTTTTAGTGTAATGTAATTACTGAGTGCATATTTGTTCACTCTATGCCTAGAGACTAATGCTTTGTAATTCCTTTCCTGTTACATTCATTTCTGATACAGTTAGTGACTTTTTTCTTTTTTTACTTTTACAGTTAACTCACCTCAAGCAGCAGAAAAACTGAGCTATTGTATAAGCAGTTTGTGGATGTGCCTGTTCCTTTTTATAAAACTTTGTGTAGATTCGAGCATTAAAGTATGCGTACGACAAAAAAAAGGAAAATGCAAACACTCAAATTTATAATTTTATAAAACTTGGCATACATGTATTTCTATGCAATTTACCCTTTGAAAATCACACTCATCTTGTAAATGTGTGCCTTCAACATACTGACTCATTACATAAGTTAACTTGCCTCAAACCCCACCCAGTTGCTACCCTAAAACAACCAAATATGGATTATGTTAATTAACTTATGCAAATGCAATCATGATGCTGCAGACATTCATTGGCTGGTAGAGCAGCCTCCTACCTGATGCATCCAGACACCACCACCTGTACATTTAAGGAGTCCTGTAGTGCACTCCATAACTTAGCACACCAAGAACATGTGCAGAATTTTAGCGTCTGTCTTCTGTGCTCTGGAGGTTGGGGTAAAACATAATGTGCCAGTGTCTGAGCATATAGCCACTATGACTTGGCACATGTAATGACATGATTGCTGTTACAATGAATCATATAGGCCATATCAAAAGCTGAGGGTTCAGCCAATTACCTTACCAATAATCCAACCATCATGTACAGCACCATCTGCAAGTCCTATTTCAACGTTACTTTGCTTCAAAATAAATTAATCATGGGTTGGCCCAGGCCAAAAGCAGCTTCATTCTCGCTAGCTGACCTAATTGCAATATGAGTGCAGTCAGTTGCCTTGATTATGTTATGAAAACTGGACACATCTGCAGATTGCCTTTTTATGTTGGCAATATTTTATGTTTGCAAAAACATGGTATGTTTTAGGTATATACACCTACACTATATGTAAACTGAATGAAGTGCCTTGTCAGTCGGTTAACGACTTTCAGTACAGCAGGCATGGTATAGCTGAACCTTGGCTAAAATATCGCTGAAGCCTGGCTAAAATATTCCTTATCTATCGACCAGTTCCCTGAGAAGCTACAATAGGTAGCCTATATAAGTTGATAAAAAAAAGTTCTTTGCAAATATGCAGCATTGGCCCTCTGGTTTGACTGCATTTCCCCCCTTTATGAACAGTGCCATCTTTTCCACTTTTTCCAAAATGGTGTGTGCGCAATGGTATGAGTTGCTATAAATATACACAAGTTCTCCTATCAAGTTTAATTTTTTAAACCATAACATTTGTGTAGGGAAGATGCCTATGCACATTTGTGGCCTATTTTTGTGTGTAAGTGAGTTTGTTTAAAGTCCAGCAGCTATACCACAGTCACTTCAGAACAGGTAATCCACCTGAAGCTAAGCATGTTTGAGTCTGGCCAGTACTTGGATGGGAGACCAACCAGGAAAAGCTTGGAATGCTCCTGGAAGAGGTGTTGGCAAGGCAAGCAGGTGGTACTTAATCTGTGGTCTGTGTGTGATAAGCCAAGTTTAGTGATTGTAGAAATAAAGCAAATATAGCTTATAATGGAGATGGGGGAAAATGTTAGAGAAATAAAGTTTTCATTTACCTGTTTTTAGCACCCCCTTCCCAGACTTACATGGCGCAGCACAAAGTTTCATTTCCATTTGAGTACAAGGTTGCTCAAATGGCTGCCTGGAGACCTATAGGTGCTCCAAGAGCAAGCTGTGGGGCTTGAACTAGCCAACGCTGAGGCAAGCGTCTGAAGCCATCCTTCGAGCACACTCATGGTTTCTGGAGGCCAAGTGCACACTCTCGTAACCACTGCAGGAGAGAAGGCAAAAGTGCTATATTTAAGTTCAGAGAAACAGGTCACAAGAATAGAGAGTTCAGTTTCAGAGTAGCCGACAAAGGGAATTTAAGTAAAAAGCTGGTGAAAGTAAAACAGCACGCACTTACCAAAAGCTGAAAGAGGAGCCTTCATTTCACCAAGACAGACAGGTGTGTGCAAGTGCAGGAACGTTTAAATAGGGTGGACTGCAACTGAGGAGGTGTTGACGTATGGTACACATACCGACATGATGGTTTTTGGGAGACCATGGGTAATATAAATAAGGACTGGATGAACAAAAGGGCTCATGGTATAAAACCATGGTCTGAACGCCAGGGGTTATCATTTGACCAGGTCTTCAGGCTTAAATGTAAATCTGTGCTACTGATTTCCTTAGCTTAGTAGTAGAAATACGTACCGTAAGTGCTAAGATCAGATTCAGTTCCCGGATTAGTTGGGGTGGAAGAATTCTGTGTTTAAGAGTTCTCTGTTTTTCTATTTTTTTTTTCTTTTTTGTGTGGTTACTTTTTCATTTTTTTAAATTTTTGAATATTTTTCAGCGTGTACCTGGACAAAGACTTTACTTTTGTTTTGGAGCCACTGTAAATATTATAATTAGGACCTGCACTATTTTTCTTTTGTTTTGATAGTGTCTTTGCATTGGATTTTGTAAATATGTTTTAAAGCATTTGTTTTGAAAATAGTTTAGACACGGATGGAATAAAACAAAATCCTGTTTTTGAATAGTCTTTTTCAGTCTGATTCACACTTACTCCACGTCCTGGTCACTCAATATTGTTTACTGGCACCCCAAGTCAGGAATGTACAACAATGTCCTTTCACAGGGTGTTACACCATGTATGGATCCTAATGTCCCAGTTCGGTGACGGGGACACTTTACTGTAAATGTTGCCATGTAAAATCAAGGTCCTGACTCTCTGTGGTCATAAAATATCCATGGACAACCTTCATAAAAAGTAGGGTGTATCCAGATGTCCTGGCTAAATTGTCCAGCAAGGCCTAGTCATAATGGTCCCCTAATCATCCCTGTCTCTAACTTGCAAACTGTCTCTCACCCCTAAAAGGTAATGTGTGGTGAGCATATTGGCACAAAAGACTGCTGTCACATCATTGAGGTGGATGCTGCACTTTGGTGGTAGTTGAAGTGGCTCCCCACTCACTGTGTAAAGTGCTTTGAATAGTGAGAAAAGCACTATATAAAAGTAAAGAATTATTATTTTTATTTATTATAAATTAGACCCCAGGTGTTTGACTAACTTCTATTGGGAATTAATTTTGCCATCAGGAGTGGCTGTTGAATGAGTAAAAGAAGGAAAATAAACAAAATATACTAATTGAAGTGACTTCTTTCAATGTAAATGTGAAACAATAAGTAAATCTATAATTAAAGCTGCACAGAATGCTTCCCTGTGTTGAAGATTTAGTGTGCTAAATTTCAACAAAATCGGTCAACTGGGACCCAAAGTGTTTCATGCAGACAGACAGACATGACAACCACAGGAGGAATGTTTTGCATTATATGCAAACACACCTAAAATATGAGTAAATTACAAACATCTTTTGCAAACATTTACACTAGCAATATAATAAACTACAAACTGTAAATTCTGCCTTGTTAGTACTGCTCACAATCTGGGCAATGCAAGATTATTTCTGTTTCCCACTACTTCCAAAAGAAGTGAAGGTTAGGTTAAAGGTTTTCTAAAATAACCTGGGGGGTATTCCAGAAAGCAGGTTATGTGACATACCCGGGTAAGTTTAAGGGTAAGTTAGTGGATAACCTCAACTTTCGGTTCCAAAAAACGGAGGTAACTTTCTGGGTATGTATGTAACCATAGCAGCTTACTCTCTGAAGATAACCTGCCACCGAGCAGGTTATGTTCCAGGGTAAGTTTGTTTCAGAAGGTTACTGAGCATGGCGTGCCCTTTTGATGACGATCCTGTGGACGTGGAAGCACAAATTATCCGAGGTTTTTTCCGCCGGGAGAGAGTAATAAGACCGCGTATTGATGTCTTTTCATTTCCAAATGATTTTTTAAAAGAGCGTTATCGGTTTTCAAAAGAATCGTTAATTTACTTGACCCATCTCTTGGCACCGCATATTGCACATGTCACAAACCGCGGGTCTGCGCTTAGCACAGAAAACATTCTGTGCATAGCACTTCGGTTTTTTGCCTCAGGGCATTTTTTGTATAATGTGGGCGATGCAGAGCATGTGGGAAAGGTAACTGTGTGTAGAGCCGTTCGCACAGTATGTCTGGCACTGAAACACTTCTTACACACGTTTGTACAGTTCCCTGGCCATAAACCTCTGCGTGTAATTAAAGAGGAATTCCACAGAGTGGCAGGTTTGTCCTTTGTAGTAAAATTCATGACGCATATTTAATATGTAGTCATACTATTTATATCTATAGATGTATTCATCCTGCACACACACTTGATACTTCCCTATATGACTTTCTATTTCAGGGTTTCCAAATGTAATTGGGTGCATTGACGGCACCCACATTCCTATTAAAGCTCCTTCAATGAATGAGGGAGACTATGTTAATAGGAAATCTATTCATAGTATCAATGTGCAGGTAAGAACTGGATTTTGTGTTCAATAAAGTTCAATAAAGTCAGCCTGCATAAAAACATTAAGCATGTTGAAGAAGCCTTTAAGTGACAGAGATAGTAATTTATTAAGTCATATAATGAAAACAAATCATAGTGGTAAACTTACATTTCACCATGCTACTTGTGGTGCATGGTGTGTGTGACGAAGTGCCCCCTGGAATGCCAGCAACCACTGGTCGCCCTTTATTAAGGGACAGAGCCAGCTCCTCAGATGGGGTGAGGGGAGGTGGTGGTGGGCCCCCGCCAGTTAGACGGGCTTCAGCTTGCTTTCTATTAGCTACATGACAGACAGAATATACTAAATCGTGTTTAATCAATAGTTCAGTGATCGTGTAATCAACTATTACCTTTTTGCAGTATGTTTTTATGTTTCATTTTGACTTGGCTCAAAGTTCTTCTGCATCCAGACGGATTACACCTTATTAAATAAGAAACCATATATTCCTAGTCAATACACATTGTTATTTTAACCTAAAGAAATGAATGGCAGGAAAAGTGAATGCATTCAAAGTGATTTAACAGTGAAAAGGGTGCGGAAGGGGTGTTTCATTATTTTACAGTATAATAAAAGGGAGGCGATGTCAATTTTGCAATTTAATACACTCACGCATTTACTCTGTCCGTTATTTTTTGCCAAGCCAACTCTCTTTCTTTAGCCGATGCAGCCGTATTACTTTTTTTCATTATGATAGGCTTGAATTCTTCAAACGCCTGCATTAACACCTCCAACTCCACCTCTGTGAAATATGCCGCTCGCTTTTTTTCTCCTTGATCTTCCGTTTTGACTCGTGAAATCGGCGATCCATTGAAAACGTCTTTATGTATGCACGGTGCACGCGCATTAACTCTGGGTAACCAGTAGGAGGTTGATTGAACTTACTCTTCTCAGGTGTTTTGGAACCGACATACTCATGGTATGCGGGTTTGGGGTAAATCAACCCAGAGGTTATGATTTACCAAATGGTAAGTTAACCAAGCTTTCTGGAATACCCCCCTGGTGTAAGTGTATGCCTGTGACTGAAATGTACCCTAAAATGGAATGACATTATGTGCAGGGTTGATTTTTTACTTTTTTACAATGTTGTCGGTACAGGCTTGGCCCTCAGATATAGGATGTGGTTTCATTGTCTCCAGGACCCTGTACATAATATCAAATGTTGAATTATACATTTTTTTTAAATGTTTCACAGCAGACTAATGTACAGATTTAATTCTAACATGACTTACATTTACTTATTTGGCTGACGCTTTTATTCAAGGTGACTTACAACATTTGAGATACAATTGGTTACATGTTTTCTTTTTTGCAGAGGTAACTTGCTCAGGGTCACACAATGTCAGGATTTGAACCCACAACCTCATGGTTTGAAGTTCAAAGTCTTAACCACTGCACCATACTGCCTGCCCACGTTTATGTTCAGAATTCTTATATGAACAATTAATTTATTTATACTAACAAAATAATCAACAAGAGCAAAATAAATAAATAAATTGTATAGCAAATACAATTAACCTTGTGTTTTAATGTAATTTAAAAAGTGAAGCACAGTAGCTATAGGTAATTTAGGCTGAGGATAGCATTTTATGTTTGATGTCATTGCAGTTAAATTTCTAATATTCTGTTTGCATGAAAATGTGAAGAAGAAGCATTTCCAGAATCCTAGTAGCTACTTGCAGAATAAGTCATTGTCAAACGGCACAGTTTGATTGCATTTGTATAATCTGAATAAGTAAACATTCATGTCAGAGCATTTTTCACATGCCGGATGACAGCAGAACTTAGCAAGAGGTGTATAAAGCTCTTTTATAGGACTGTTCTACTACAGATGATTTATATCCCCTATTATTGAATCTTAAGGTTTATGTGTTTTGGAGGTAAATTCTATACTAGATGAACAAAGCATGTGCTATCATAGTAACTGGGAAATAGGAAGATTATAAGTGTACAAGGGTGTTAACCAGAAATGTGAAACAGTAGATTCGTATTGGTGGGTTTCAGAAAACTATCATATTAAAATCCCATGCCTTTATGTTTAATTAAATAGATATGTCCTCTACTTATTGTTTACATCAGTTTCACAGTTATTCAGAAAAATATACATAAAAAACTAGAACCAACCCATAAAATGAAGATATCATCAATATATTAGATGACTGCTATATATACAGCATATATACATTAGCAATACTGGGGATGATGAAAATTAATTTTGTAAACTCAAGATTGACAGACAGGAAACATGAAAGATCTTTACTGTCATTACATGACAGCAATCCAAAGCACTGAAACTGCATGAAAGCATGGCAAGAACTGGCTATAAGGACCAAAAAAGGAAAAACAACTGATAAGCAGGAGATGGCCCTTACACACACTGAGAAGATAAGATGGAGAGAGATGTTGACACATCTGCCTGCTTTGTGCTGCCTCAGGCAATTAGAAATCTGGAACTAAGGGACAAACAGAAACACTGTATTCTCCATCAAATGGAAGAATCCTTCAAGAGGTTGAACTGATGGTACAATTTGATCCAGTTATGAAAGAGCTCCTTAACCGTGTCTAAAAAGGGACCTTGAGTCACACCATCTACCTTGTACATGAAATACAGAATGAACTCATTGATTTGTTGAGCAGAAAGGATGTTGCATCAATGGTGAGTGACATCAAGGTGGCAAAAGTCTTCTCTATCATTCCAGACTGTGCCCCAGATGTCAGCCACATGGAAGAGTTGTCAGTTGTAATTCAAACTGAGTCACTGAAGGAGGAGCCTCACATAAAGAAACATTTGCTTTCGGAGGTAGAGGAGTCCATGGACTAACATTCTGCATCCATGATTCTCAAAATATTAAAGGAGCTAAAAATTCCTTTTGAGGACTTCAGGGGACAGTTTATGATAATGGGGCCAACATGATAGGAGAAGGAGCACTGGAATCGTCAGGTAGAAGGGTCATTTCATCATATTGGCTGGCCCACCACTGACACTGCTGTGGAGTGGTCAATAATGGGGATGCAGCTTGATGGCCAAAGTCTTCTTCACTCTGAACAAATCTGAATCGTATTATGTGATATCATCTACTCTTATATTTTGCTCTGTACTTGTAATATTACTAGTGCATTATCATATTGTATTGATGATTATTTGTGTTCTGTTCTGTGTATTGTATTGTATTTACCCCTTTCTTTGACACCCACTGCACACCCATCCAACATAGAAACGGTCTTCCTTCGAACTGCCTTTCCAAGATTTCTTCCATTTTTTTCCCTACAAGGGTTTTTTTGGGGGACTTTTTTCTTGTCTTCTTATAAATTCAAAGCTGGGGGGCAGTCAAAAGACAAGGCCTGTTAACACTAGAATTACCAGAGCCACCTTAAATCCCTTCGCACCTCTCCATCAGCGTCTTTTGTTTTCTAAATGTGTCAATAAGCCCAAGCAGCAAGCAGCCTGCTATACACCATCCCCCCCACCGCCTAAGAATGGGCAAGAAGTTCTCCCAGTTCCTGCCTTCATTATCTGGGAGTGAGCTACCCAGAATTGTAAGGGGAAATAATTTGATGTGTGTTTTGTGTCTACAACAATCTATGTACACTCATGGTTAAAACAGAAAAGTTTTTCATGTTTTAGTAATAAATGACAAAATATAGACATGAACTGTATAATGTGTGAAGGCTGATGGCCAAATATCAAATAAACGCTTTCACAAAAGGTGCAAGTACAATACAACAGCTTCTGTTGTGCTGTGGTTAAAATTGCCAACTTATAATCCAGAGGTTGTGAGTTCAAAACCATCTCCCTGCAAAGTTACTGTTTTGAGTAGTGAGCTACTCTTACCTATATATATAATTCACTAAGGGCACGCAAGACAGTGAGCGCAAGCAAGACACTGAGGGCACACAAGACAGTGAGCACAAGCAAGACAGAGCCCCGCCCGCCAACTCTAAGACCATGGGATACACTCGACAGAGCCCCACCTGCCAACTTTAACCCTCTTACCACGTCATGGGATACGCACAACAGAGTCACGCACGCCAACTGTAACCGTCCTCCCGAGTCCAGCATCGCTCTCGAGGCACGCAACAACTCACCAAACACAGCCTCAGTCGCTTTCGTCTGTGCAAAAATCCACATGCATCACTGAGCCACGCTGACTTTACACCGCACGCAAGACAGAGAGCCACGATCGCCAACACACAGAGCCCCACCCGCCAACTCTAACTAAGGGCAAGCAAGACAGAGAGCGCACGCAAGACAGAGAACCACGCCCACCAACTCACAGAGCCCGGCCCACCAACTCTAAGACCATGAGATACGCACGCATTTAGTGTATAAATGGATATAAATAATTGCATGTAAACGATTCGCCAAAATCTGTTGTATGTAAACGATACTGTTTAAAACGTTATTGTTTTTTCATCAGAAAATGCGGTTTCCACGTCTACCTGTATTAGTTTAAATGGCACTTTTACCACTCGCAATAGGGTGTATGCGCTGACTTATCGTATCGACTGGGCAACACAGTGAATGCGGCATCTATCTATATATGTCTGTGTTTTCCATAGCCTGCTACAGGAAGGTACTCTCTCGACCATTGGCATTGGTTTCGCTCCTTGCTATTTTCGTTATACTGAGACAGTGGTTTCCTAAGCCTTTGTTATACTGAATTCCTTTCTCACTGTTTTCCGTTCCTATTCTTACACCGCCGTATGCTACGGCGGGCTTCGGCTAGTTGTTAATATTATACAATAAAAACATACATTTGATTTGTGTCTGTAACAACCGGTGTAAATTTATAGTACTTGTAAAAGTTAGCATTTTTATTTTGCTTTTATTCTCCCCACCCCAGATCTGACACGATTACTTTTTATCTGAAACTGGGAATCACTGTACATGTGAGTGGTGTTTTGAGACAATGGAACTGGAAATTCTCTGATCTGGAGGGATAAAAGCTGACACACAAACGCTGGTGAATCCGCCTTCTTCGTATCTCACCATCACTTGCATTTTTTGTTTTAATCAATTTTATTGAGTGTTCCTGCTCACGCTGACTTAGTATGCACCTTTTGGTCCATGATGTCAAAGCCGCACTGACAAAAAAACAGAGACATAGGTATATATGATATTTGGAATAACTCATTTTATATCCTTTATAGTACATTTCGGAAAACATTGTGACACTGATGCAACATTATTCATATTATTCATATTCATTTGCATGCCTTCTTGCGCTTGTAATCAGTGACTGCATTTTTTCGATCTTGCCCATGCAGTCTTCACATTTTGGTGCACAGTGCTGTTCCTTTTGTACTCCAGGACATGCAGAGGAAAGAATAGTACAGAGAGGTCAGTTCCCCGCTATATGCAGTCATCAGATTCAAATGTTAACAGTACCCACACACCCAAGGATCGTCCTTTCTACATTTGCGACATGTGTACCTGTTGCAATGCACACACTTCTCTCTATGCTGTGGTTCTTATTGCATTGAAGGAGCATCTGACACTGACTGACTGTGTTTGCTTTCCTTGGGGAAGCGGCTGTCTTGGAACAGAAGCTTGTCGATGTTGCATCATCTTTTGCTTTATGCATC
>JANRMT010062791.1:69040975-69099288 GCA_026402145.1 Polypterus bichir lapradei
AGGGAGAGCATGAACTTGACTGAGAGAATAAAACTAAAAAAAAAACTAAACTTTTAGAAATACCATACATTTACAGCTGATCTGACGTTGTTCGTTTTCAAATAATATTGCATTAGTGCAACAATGTTTTCTGATTGGTACTATTCAGGTCATAGAATGATTTATTCAAAATGTCACATATATTTGTCTCTTTCTTTTTTTCTCCATGCTGTGTTGACATCGTGCACCAGAAGGCATGAGCTTATTCAGTGCAAGCAGGAACATGCAGCTGGCTGGTTGCTTGTGCTATAACACGCTTGACTTGGCGGCGATCAACGGACATGCACTGTACAAGGCATGCACGAAGGGCCACTGAAAAAAGAAGAGTGTTTTTTACTCACCATGCAGAGAAACTTCGTCCAGTAGTACAGTACTGTACAGTAGTGTGGTATGACATTTTGAGCCAGATACAACATGTAAGCAAACTGATGCAATACAGTATACATGTGGACGTTACCATCAGGTGTCATTATCTACAGGGCAGCAAGCTTTATGATTGCATACATTTCAGCCAAAGATGTTTGTGAGGGTATGAATGTAGAGGCCGCTCTACAACAAAAAGGCACTGAGGTCCACAAAGCAGCAGTTTTCATACTAATCATTTGATGAAACTTTGAGTCACACCCTGAAGAAGCTGGAGATGACATTTTTCATTATTGTCATTGATGCTGCAACTTCAGCCCTTCAGGAAAGATTTTTCACATTGGAAAGTGTGGGAGAGACATCTGGAGTGCCTTTCAAACCTTTAAAAGTCTCTCAAATGAGGTGCTGACAGAACAATATGAGGCCCTTATTATAACACTGCATACACAGCACTCAAACTTGGACGGCACAGAGAAGAACTGAGCTGCAATCGAATACCGTAGTCCTGCTTGAGCTACTGCTATTTTTTACATGAAAGGGAGCTTTCAGAAATGTATCAAAAATTGTGGACAGCTGTCAGAATTTGTCCAGTGACCGTAGCTGAAACAGAAAGGAGCTTTTCAAAGCTGAAACTGAGATGCACCATGTCACAGGAACACCTTAGTGGCCTTGCTGCCATCAGCATCAACCATTGCAATTGCTAGGCAGATTTTTTACAATGACATAATATGATGATTTTGCATCAAGGAAGCCAAGAAAGGTCAGAGTTTACAATGCATGTGTTCAATTTAGATTGCGTGTTTCATATTTGTGCAATAGTGTAATAATAAGGTTTTGTTCTTTATAAGTGTATTGTTCTGTTTGTGTATTTGTGTGATATAGGATTTGCGCAATTTTGTTTTATTTTGCATATATTTTTATATTTATATAAATGTAATGTTTTAAATGTTGTGATTATTTGTGTTATTCCAAATATAATAAAAGTTGCTGTGAGTACAGAATGATTTTTTTGTTAGAGGGGATTGTTGGGGGAGGGCTGAAGGGGGTGATTTCACCCAGGGTGTCATACAATCTAGAACTGCTACAGGGTCTCAAACTGATCTGTTCAGCAAGTGAAAAGAAGTTTCACTGTAGCTTGGGCCATGGAGAAGTGGCACCCCTAATTGGAGGGGGTTTTATCATCACGTATACTGACAGCAGTGCTCTGACCAAGACTTTCAAAAGCTTGAATACTTGGATAAGGTGCACAGTACCACTCTGGGATGAGAGGGGGCACTGTGTCTAATAGTAGAGTCTCTTACCTCCCCTGCAGGGTCCCAGTGAGGGCAACTAGTTCCCACCTGCTATACTCCAAGAAGTCCCGCCTCTTCCATTTGGGATGGTATAAGACTGAAAGCTCCTGCAAGATGTCAGTTCAGATTTGGGAAAGCATTCCTGGATGATAGACCACCCCAACAGTGACCTCCTGTTGGTAAACAATTCTTCTGATAAGCCAAGAAGGCTACGTAGGCAGTTATTTCGCCTGTTTTCTGTTGCGCCCTTACATGCTCATGTTTGTTGTTATTTTTGGACTTTTCTTCGGGTCTCCTCTAGTTTCTTTGTTCATGAAACTTGTTTATGTGTCTACCAGCTCATGTTCTGTATTTTCTTTTCATGCTTCTTTGTCGTTTCTGTTTAATTTAAAGTGTTTTGTATATGTTTATAAGTTATTTATTTTATTTTCATAATATTTTGGTTTTGTGTAATTATATTTCTATGTGAGAGTATGTGTTCTGATATATTCCTTCTGTTTTGTGGGCGATTCCCAAGAGGCAGGGACCCTGTCCATCTACATGAAAGATCTGCTCCCAGCCCTATAAAGATTGTGGTGACAGGCAGTTCAGTGGGAATGATTTGTATTTGTAAGGTGGAGATGGAGTTGGTAGTATGTCTGTTTATTGCAGAATTTTCCAGATTTCTGATTATTTTTGCTCTGTTTTAGGATTCTGATTACTGAACTATGTTTTTTGGGACATGTTTGCTGTGTTTTACCTTTCTGGTAACTCCTATAATGTCATTGTTTGCTTTGTTTTTTTTTAATATTTTTTTTTATAAAGATTCTTTCATTTGCCCAACTTTGCCTACGCAATAAGCAAACATTTGTCTTTTCACTGTTAAGGGGTGGCACACTGCCAGTCAGCAGCTTCATTCCCAGACGAACAGTCCTATGCCTAAATTTGATCATACTTTACCTCAAGTGAGTATCCATAGAAAAATTGCTGAAGACATATTTGGGTCACAATTTGGTAAATTTATTTGAATGCAAACAAAACAACTATGTAATTGAGGTCAATATGTTCCTACTATAAGGTGTATTCATTAATATTTTTGTTTCGATTTTTTGTGAACTAGACAAATTTAGGGGCCTAAATTGGGCCAACTTAGCAAAAATGGGCTACTGAAAATGTTAAGTGAAGCACACATTTCTGATAAACCAAAGATTAACTGCAATTTAAAAAATGTTGGACTTCAGTATACTTCAATATTAAAACTATTCAGTTGCTTGCATCTTACGAATGTATTAATTCATTCTTTGGGGACAACTCTTCTAGAGCTAAGGCATTTTTTACTGAGAAGCAACATTTTTTTACTGACTCTCTGAAAGGAGATGGCGGTGGATGGTGAACTATTTTGCTAAAGATTCTTCATTGCAAGCATCAAATTTCAGCAAAAAAGAGCTCAACTATTACCACCAGAAAAACTTCTTCTGAATCTAAAGAGATACTGAGGACACAAAGTTCCTCTGTCCTACAGGTTGTGGCTACAAGGCATTTAATGGCCACCATAGTAGAAATATTTAAATCTATTCATGGACACCAACAGGTATGGAAAGCATTCAGCTAAAGAAAGTGTTAATGTCCTGTAATATTAGATGGAGAATTTGAGGACACTGTAACACAACTAAAGCTTTTTTCAGCATTCTTTTCTGTAAGAAGGAATGTTATTGCAAGGTGCAATTGTCATTCCTTACCAATAAGCTTCAGATTACACAAATTACACAGCTTGAAAAAAAAATATAGGTAAACACATAAGTGTTAAGGAGGTTGTAGGGTGGTATCTAAATTCCTTGTTTTTCTCCTCCCAAAAAATGTAAAACCTTCACGAAATGGTTTTTAGGGAATTTTGCATTCTGCAATTGAACAATCATCTACCCAAGTAATTTTAGTGTCAGTTTTGAAAAAACTGTACGCAAATGAAAACTTGACTGTTCCATTCATCATTAGCGTCAACCTTATTGACACAGCATTAGAGCATCATATTTTACTACACTTGGCTGGCCTAAACATGTAGTGTATGAAATTACAGAAGCCCCAGAAGAATGGTGGTGCCCACTTGATCATAGTCAGCAGATCTGTGATTTTTGCTTACTGCAAAAGTCCATTAACTACCCTAGAGATTTATTTTCTCCAGGAATCCTGTTAATTGAGCTTTTTCTTTTCACTCCTCCTAGATGAATTAGAACACAATCTAATAGTTCCGGACAGGGTTGAGACAAAATACAAAGTGCTGAATAGACAAAAGACAAATGTACATGTATATGTCTTTGCTGTCAATAGAATCCTCACCTGCAGGTTTGCTGAAGCCAACTAAACATTGATGACAAACAGCATTGTTTTGCAGACAGTAATCCCAAGACATACTGCCGTGTCCAAGTGAATTACAGTTGAAAGAATAAACTGGATTAAAACACCCACTGAGTAAGTATCCTTGCATAGATTATAAATAAGAAATACCACTTTGTCATTTTTACTTGTATAATGCTTTGATGTAATTTAAACTGAAAGATACTGATTTTTCAGGTTCTTCTTATCTTCTTACAGTTGAAATGGTAATTGCATTCTCTGAAGAACTACATCTGAAGAATGACATGATCAGTGACGAAAGATGAGATGTGTAACACTGTTCTTAAATTTGGACATGAACAAATATAAGACTTTAGTACTCTGTCCCTGATTGTTGAAAATACTGGTGGATCTTCTGGATTATAATATATTGTTAAGTTGAAAAGTAACTTTATATAGCGGGTAACTTATATAAGTTAACCTATGGAACTTTGTTACACTTTCAGTGAAATTCCATCAGTGACTATTAAATATGAGTATGTATACACTGCAAAAGACTGAAAACTCATCCCTATTTCTTGCTTTTCACCAACTTCTCCAAGGAAAGGCTTTTATCTTCTGCATCCTTGCACTGAAGTAAATTAGTCCAAAAAATGGATGTATGAACAAGACTGAAAAAGTTTGGATATTTTTCATAATTGTTAACACTAAGTAGCATTGTTATGAAGTAATTCCATGGTAAACAGTATAATACTAATTTGAAAGTAAAAAGAACGGTAGTCTCTCTATATATAAAAAAAAAATCCTGGAATGTAAAAGTCAGGCGACGAAACGTGATCTTCTCGGAAGTTCTCGAAAGACATTTTAAAGACCCGCAAGACAACAAAGACGGGCCATGGAGCATCTCGCGGGGACCGTAAACATGAGACTTGGTGCCAAGAGATTATCCCAGGGCAGTCTCGCAGGGACGTGGAACATAAGAGTCTTGCAAGACACGCCCTTCTTATCAATTAAGAGCTCAGACAGCCCAACAAAACATTCAGTCATGTAAAGTCACGTGGCACACACAAAGCCTGTGCTCTCAGCAAAGAAGAAAGAGCAGTGCGGAGAAAAGAGATACATATGCAGAGAAAGGTACAGAATATGAAAGCAGTTACAGTTGAAAGTATTTTAGCGTCCCAGCCAAGATGAAGCCTTTTTTGTTTTAAGTGAATGTTAGGTCTGTTCGAGGAAGGGCAGAGTACAACACGGCAGACTGATAACTGGGTGCTGATTGATGCGGTAAAGGGGAGGCGAGACCCGTGGGAGAAAAGGTTGGAGAGGGTGCTAGAAAGTTGTGCTTGGGGTTACGCAGTCGGTGATTGTTAAAGTAGAACTTTTGTGACACTTTATTACGTCAGTCGCTACAGTATCAGAAAAAAAAGATAGCACAGATCGCATTGACGCAAACAAAAGGAAATTAGTTTAAGTCAGAGAATTTCAAAAACGGAATTTAACTCACATGCATTTATTGGTTACTTTGCAAAAAAAAATATTAACTGCTGATGATGTGGATCGTTTTGTCTGTGCTGAAATTCCACACAGAGAAACGTATCCTAAATTATGGTACAAAGTCACTAAACACAAGTCTCACAGACCTCATTTAAAAGATTCACCATATTGGCACACGACAGATTCCAAATATTGTTTTTACAGAAGTTCTGAAATAAAAGTGAAACTAATGAAATAGCAACAGGAGGGCAGAGTACAACAAGGCAGACTGATAGCTGGATGCTGATTGATGCGGTAAGGGGGAGGCAAGACCTGTGGGAGGAAGGGTTGGAGAGGGTGCTAGAAAGTTGTGTTTGGGGTTACGCAGTCGGCGATTGTTAAAGTAGAACTTTTGTGACACTTTATTATGTCAGTCGCTACAGTATCAAAAAAAAAAAAAGATAGCACAGATCGCATTGACGCAGACAAAAAGAAATTAGTTTAAGTCAGAGAATTTCAAAAATGGGGTTTACCTCACATGCATTTATTGGTTACTTTGCAAAAACAATTATTAACTGCTGATGTGGATCGTTTTGTCTGTGCTGAAATTCCAAACAGAGAAACCTTTCCTACATTATGATACAAAAGTCATTAAACACAAGTCTCACAGACCTCATTTAAAAGATTCAGCATATTGGGACACGAAAGATTCCAAATATTGTTTTTACAGAAGTTCTGAAATGAAAGTGAAACTAATGAAATAGCAACAATTCGAAGAAAAAAAAATCTTACAAGTGTGTATCCAGAAAACCAAACACGGGGGTTGGCGAACGAAGCGAGCAGGGGGCGAAGCTCCCTAGTAATAGTAAGATTTCAAGAGTAAGACTGTGTAAGTTACCATACTGGGTTTTTCACAGGAAACAATTCCAAGGGCTCTAAAAAATAACACTGTCAAGCATGTACATTAAGGTTTGCCTTCCAGGCTCATTTAAGGTAAGCATTACCACTCCGCAACGCGAGGAAGCATAGTCGCTGATGGTAACATCTCACTTTTCTCTCACAGCTCTTAAAAACCGTCCACGGAGGGATTCTGAACCCTGTGGTCCCTCCACTATAAAACAGAGATGCTCCTGGCCTGGCATGTCTCATTCTGGAGAGAGCAGACCTATACCTGGAGCTCCTACTTGAACATTATGCACCCAAGAGAAGACTGAAAAATCCTCTTGTTTATTTCTTTAGTTAACCTTTTCATTTTGCCTTATTTGACATACCTACGAGCACCTGTTTCACTAAAAGGACTTTTTAAATACTAAAAGGGATGACCCGGCTGTTGCCCAAAGACTTCCACTGTGACCAGTATATTTCCATAGTCGAGGACAACACTTAGAACTTCAATACTGGGGGCACCATTCAATAATGAAACACCTCACAGCAAAGATCAATTGTCAATTCAAATTTATACAAGCCCAGCTTTCTAGTTCTTCTCTTTATTTGCATAGTAAAACATTTATTCAAATTCCTGCCATTACAACAAATCCCTTTAAACATAGGTGTAGGATTCTACAAATATTTATTTGTTCTCCTCAGCTGTTCCCTACTTTCAAAGACAGGATCCAAAGGAAGATCTAAGTCTTGTTGTATTCCTACTTGGGACCCCAAAGAATTACATTTGTGCTATTTGCAGATTTTATTGTCCTTTTTGCTTCCCTGACTGTGATCTTCTACATTAATGAGAAATAATACCTGGAAATCTGAAGTCATGACCTTTACCCAGAAATGAGTGGCTTGCTCTCTGAATCTGTGATACAAGTGAAAACTTTTATCTATTTTATGGTCCTCCTCACTAGTGACTGTAGTCTTCCCATGATTATAAGCTTCCAGAGCTATTCAAATACATTGGATCACAGGAACAAACAGCCAAAATGAATTTCACTCACAGTTATAAAAAGTACAGGCATTACTGCTCTTCCCAGGTCAGGTAATTATATGATACCTTCTTGGCTCAATTCACAGTAGATCTTTTGGGCACTGTGCACAGGAAAGATAGGCAGACATTCTGGAAGGAATACAGCTCTCAGCCAAGCTGGAATCTTGGAATTCACAAGAAGGAGGAGAAGGAACTGAAAACTGATGCTGTGGAAAGAGAATCCTGATCCACCCTTCTGAGCCTATTAATACAGACCTTAACCACAAAATATTCTGCTGAAGATGCTATTTTTAATTTGTTTTTTAAATGCTATTTCAAATGCAGTAGATACTGCTGGTGTAAATGTTTTTAAGGAATTTTCAGTTGATGTACTGTATATGTTTTAAATAATCCTTTTCAATGTGCCTTCAGATCTTTATATTGAAATCTCTTCCTCCATGGTCATATTCCTAATGGCAAGTTTTAGGCATCTATAGTATTTCAAAAAAGTAAAAAGGTATCATTTATAACAATCCCTTTAGAGATTTAGTGTTCACATCCATTTTTTATCCCCTAAGGCTGCTTCTGTTTGTTGTAAGGATTTACTTTAGAAGCTGTTTTGTTCCTTTAGATCAAGCCTTGAGAGGATTTTTGTCTTAGTCTGTAAATACAGTACATTCCTTTTGGCTCCTTTCATCCAAGGTTTGAAATTATCATAAATAAATTCTATAAAGAATGGCTGCACAAAGAAAAGTGACAAAAGCCAGGAGAAATGTATTTGAGTATATTCAATTAATAAATTCATAGCATAAATAAACCATGCTATAATAGTTCAAAATATATTTTTTGCTGCCTTATGTATGAAATGCATTTAACTTGTGTGTGTGTTTTGGACAGAAAAAAAATTAATCTGTGCTTTAAAAAATATGCCCCACATATTTTGAAACTATTATAGAAAGCATAATTTCTGAAGTGGGGTAAAGAGTTGTGCTGGGATTATAATGTCCTTCATACATACCGTATGTGCTGTGAACCTCCCATTGCCCCTCATCTCAGAATTGCTCTGCTACACTGATATGTAGAGATTCTGTGGGCCAATGGGGTAAATTGAGATCATAGTCATATTTTTAGAATGAGCTTAGGATAGTGCATGCTGCATCCTTATCCATTTAAAAAGGGTAGACTTTGGCCATAAAGGGGTGAACATGGTCAGCTAAAATGCTGTGGCATTCAAATGACCTGTCGGTATTTAGGAGCCTATTATTATAATACATATTTAATTCAATAAACTTTTTTGTTATTAACTTTTTCAGGACAAATTTTTTTTTTTGTTTTGGCCCAAGGCTGAATATTTTTTCTGAAAACCACACAAAGCAATGGTTTCACACATAAATCAACATCAAATATTTATACAGGCAGTCCCTGCGTTACATACGAGATAGGGACTGTAGGTTTGTACTTAAGTTGAATTTGTATGTAAGTCGGAACAGGTACATTATTTTAATAAATACTATTGTTGACCGACTGTAACCAAGTGCTCAGCCAATGAATGATGGAGTTTCACCTCTCTCTGACCTTTTTATTATTTCTACTTTATTTTCAATGGTGATGGTTTTTCTCTTCTTTACTGTATCACCAGCACTTGCATCAGATTTGTGTTTCAGACACATTCTTGAAGGGTGAAGGCAAAAGGTTAAGATGAGCTCTTCTGCACAGCGCTATACACGCTATCACAGCAGGAACGCACCCGTCATCAACACGTCTGATGTACTGACAAGAGACAACTTCCTGCTATGTGCGTAACAGTACAAGCAGGCTTGCTATTCAGAATAAATGGGGGCAGCGAGGGGGTTTCATCACCAGCCCACCTCATAGTCACCTCCACTACAGTATGCTGCCTGCAGCGCCTGCCCACCGAGAACAAACACGGTGCAGCCAAAGGCGGGTAGTGAATCGCCCAACCCCAATTCAAGTGACAGCCATCCGAGGCACACCACAATGCTACCCCCACCACCCCGTTCACCCTCAAAGTCTTCCGTTCAGCCACAACCGGGTCACCACTTGCAGCATTACCAGCTGTGTGTGCTGGGCGGGCAGTGAATCGTCCCCCTCCGCTCCATCCAGCCTGCTTCCAGTCAGGAGCAGTAACTGCGGTGGCGTAGTGGGCGGGCAGCGAGCCATCATCCTGCACACGAGCAATAGCTGTGGCCCCGGTGACTATGGACCACGGGTCACCGCTTGCCGCCGGGAGCCACCCGAGGGACACTACACTGCGCGAGCAGCGAAATAGCTCCCCTCCAGCCACCGCTTGCAGCATCCCCAGGCCGAAGATGACAGAGCGGCAGTTACTGAGGCACGTGTCGCAGCTGCGTCCTCGTTCGTACAGTACAGGCAAAAAGTTTGGACACACCTCCTCATTCAATGTGTTTTCTTTATTTTCATGACTGAAGGCATCAAAACTATGATTGAACACATGTGGAGTTATGTACTTAGCAAAAAAAGGTGAAATAACTGAAAACATGTTTTATATTCTACTTTCTTCAAAATAGCAACCCTTTGCTCTGATTACTGCTTTGCACACTCTTGGCATTCTCTCGATGAGCTTCAACAGGTAGTCACCTGAAATGGTTTTCACTTCACAGGTGTGCCTTATCAGGGTTATTTAGTGGAATTTCTTGCTTTATCAATGGGGTTGGGACCAGCAGTTGTGTTGTGCAGAAGTCAGGTTAGTTGGACGATCATTTATTTTTCAACGGGACAATGACACCCAAACACACCTCCAGGCTGTGTAAGGCCTATTTGACCAAGGAGGAGAGTGATGGAGTGCTGTAAATGGTCATGAAAATAAAGAAAACACATTGAATGAGGAGGTGAGTCCAAACTTTTGGCCTGTACTGTAAGTCGTAGGTCGGATGTCTGTAACCTGGGGACTACCTGTATATGACAAATGTCCCTGTGTTTTATGTTCCATGAGCCTCTACACTATGTGAATTCACATACTTTTTACACAGCATAGTCCTGCAGCCAATTGCCTGCATTGCCACATTACACCACTTGCAGTATGTGTTACACTGGTGCTGCTGTTTCAGGCATCTGTTGTTGCATACTGTGGGCACTGTGGCAGCTGGCTGCCGGTGGTGGCCATCTTTGCACAGTTGATAGTGACAGCAGAGATGCCCAGAGGGGACTGGGCGGTCTCTTGGTCTGCAATCCCTACAGATTTTTTTTTTTTTTTCTCCAGCCTCTGGAGTTTTTTTTTTTGTTTTTTCTGTCCACCCTGGCCATCGGGCCTTAATTATTCTATGTTAATTAATGTTGACTTATGTTTATTTTTTATTGTGTCTTCTATTTTTCTATTCTTCATTTTGTAAAGCACTTTGAGCTACATTTTTTTGTATGAAAACTTGCTATATAAATAAATGTTGTTGTTGTTGTAGCAGTCACAGTATGCAGCAACAGACACCTGAAACAACTGCACCAGTGTAACACATAATGCAAGAGCCGTACTATAACTTAACAGGGGGTTCTCTCGATATTTACAAATGATTACTGCCCTCTACCCCCAGATGTTGATTAATGTTGACATCCATCTCAACCCTATGTGTCGATATAAGATGACACCCACCCTGAAAGAGTTACACATACTTCCACTCGTGCATCTAGTATGATAGATAATAATTACAAATATAGCCTGAAAAAGTATACAATACAACCATAAAGTTAAAACTTTAAACATAGAAACATCATGCAATATAGAACTATACATGTACTATAAATGTTTGCAAGTCCAAATGCTATTTGTCCCAGGTTAGACATATTCTGAAAAGAAAATTTTTACTTCAATAGAAAATGGATGAAAATAGCTCATCATTCATGACAGCTTGTTCACACCAAAGCATACCAAGTGTCACCACAGGCTCTGAGAGGAGAAGGAAAACAAAAGCTGCTTAACAGTAATAATTCAGAAACATTTACTACCATTAGTGGAAAAGCTGTAGAAGGCAGCAACAGGAAACAAAATAGGCAGCATTGCTACGAAGAATATACTGTGCTAAAATAATGATTCTTTAGCACTGATTTTAATGCTGAGATCTAATATTGTTAGGTTGATTATTCCACAGTATAGATACTGCAAATGAACTAAGCAATGAATGATTGTTTAAACAGACTGGGAGATAAATCAAAATTAAATCCAGAAACAAGCCATTATCCAGAAAGAAACTTTAACTGTAGACAATCCAAAATGCTGACCAAAGTTTCAAATGGATTTCCTAAGTGTTCACTGCCTGTATACACTCTACACACACAAACACACACAAAGTTCTGTCTTTTATCCACAATCAGACAATAATGATTCTGTGGTGTCAGTTTATAAAGTGTTGTGCCTGTGACATCACATAGTATGACTTCCAGGACCATGACCTCTGTGGGGAACAGCCCGGACACAGACAGGTAGACATAATTTTAAAGCACCACAACACGTTTATTTAAAATATTTACACACACAAACCCAGTGCCGCAGCACCAATCACTCCAAAGTCCAGGCCCTTCACACAATGCCTCTTTTCCTTCTTCCTGACCGCCTCCACTCCTCTCCTCCGAGCTCTGTCCTCTTCCACACGACTCCAGCCATCGGCCCCTTTTATACACACCCGGACGTGCTCCAGGTGACTCCTAAAGAGCTTCTGCCGCCCCTTCCTGGAGTGGCGGAAGTACATACTGCACACCCAGAAGCTCTCCAGGTGTCCCTGGTCTTCTTCCCCCCAGCACTTCCAGGTGTGGCGGAAGTGCTGAGGGCCAGGGCTCCTCAGGCATTGGGGCACCCCCTGGCGGTGACCACGGGCCCCTATAGGGTTGGGCTTCCAAGCTCTGTTCCCATGGTCCCCAAAGCCACCTGGGTGGTCGCCCCCTCGTGGTCTGGAGGAGGCGTAAGCCCTCTTCCAGTCCTACTGGGCATCTCGGCTGGGTACCACCCCCAGCCACTCGCCACACCCCCCAGTAACCAGGAGCTGCATCTTAACAATTGAACTCTCAAAATGGCCGCGCGATATACAAAAATGCAAGCATATATTAAAATCAGATTCATTCTAGTAAATTGTTTTGAACAAAATAATCATACTCTGCAATGACATATATCCAAGAAAGTCTAGGAAAAGCTTAGAAAAATGCTTATTAAATGCTTTCATAAATTTTTTCATGATTGCATTATCATAATACTTATATTTAAAGGCTGTGCCTCCTATACTAGTTTTTAATTTTCTCTTAATTTTTAAGGTGACTTAAATGAGTTTGCTATGTACACATTAAAATATAGGCCCTAAAAATTTCTGGAAGTTTGGGTGGAGGGATTAAGCCATTTATATGTCTGAAGCAGAATTTTATAATTGAGCCTTCAATGCTCACGTGGGCAATGACAGTGAGACCTGGAGGGGCGTGATTGGGAGGAATGACGCCCCCGATCTGAACCTGAGTGGTGTTTTGTTATTGGATTTCTGTGCTCGTCAATGTTCAAGCATAGGGGTGTTCATATGTGCACTTGCCTTAGTTCGATGATCGACTTTGTGGTTGTGTCGTCAGACCTGCGGCCACAAGTCTTGGACACTCGGGTGAAGAGAGGGGCGGAGCTGTCAACTGATCACCACCTGGTGGTGAGTTGGCTTTGATGGTGGGGGAGGATGCCGGTCAGGCCTGGTAGGCCCAAACTTCCTGTCAGAAGTAGCTTCAACTCCCACCTCCGGCAGAACTTCAACCACGTCCCGAGGGAGGTGGGGGACATTGTGCCTGAATGGGCCATATTCCGTGCCTCTATTGTTGAGGTGGCTTACCGGAGCTGCAGCCATAAGGTGGTCGGTGCCTGTCGTGGTGGCAATCCCCGAACCCGTTGGTGGACACCGGCCATGAGGGATGCCGTCAAGCTGAAGAAGGAGTCCTACAGGACCCTTTTGTCCTGTGGGACTCTGGAGGCAGCTGATAGTTACCGGCAGGCCAAGTGGAATGCGGCTTCGGTGGTTGCTGAGGCAAAAACTCGGGTGTGGGAGGAGTTTGGGGAGGCCATGGAGAACGACTTTCGGATGGCTTCGAGGAGATTCTGGTCCACCATCCGGCATCTCAGGAGGGGGAAGCAGTGCAGTGTCAACACTATATATGGTGGGGATGGTGCGCTGCTGACCTCAGCTCGGGACGTTGTGGGAGTACTTCGAAGACCTCCTCAATCCCATTAACATGCCTTCCAATGTGGAAGCATAGCCTGGGGACTCTGAAGTGGGCTCCCCCATCTCTGGGACTGAGGCCATCGAGGTGGTCAAAAAACTCCTTGGTGGCAGGGCCCCGGGGGTGGATGAGATACGCCCAGAGTTCCTCAAGGCTCTGGATGTTGTAGGACTGTCTTGGTTGACACGCCTCTGCAACATCGCATTTACATCAGGGACAGTGCCTTTGGATTGGCAGACTGGGGTGGTGGTCCCCTGCTTTAAGAAGGGGGACTGGAGGGTGTGTTCCAACTACAGAGGGATCAGGAACCTTGGATTCAGGATAGTCGAACCTTGGATTCAGGAGGAACAGTGTTGTTTTCGTCCTGATCACGGAACAGTGGACCGGATCTACCCCCTTAGCTGGGTCCTGGAGGGTGCATGGGAGTTTGCCCAACCCATCTACGTGTGTTTTCTGGAATTGGAAAAGGCGTTCGTTGTGGGGGGTACTCCGTGAGTATGGGGTACCGGACCCCCTGATAAGGGCTGTTCAGTCCCTGTATGTGTCAGAGCTTGGTCCGCATTGCCGGCAGTAAGTCGAACCCGTTTCCAGTGAGAGTTGGACTACACCAGGGCTGCCATTTATAACTGAATTCTGTTCATAACTTTTATGGACAGAATTTCTAGGTGCAGCCAGGGCATTGAGGGGGTCCGGTTTGTTGGACTCAGGATTGGGTCGCTGCTTTTTGCAGTTGATGTTGTCCTGTTTGCTTCATCAGGCTGTGATTTTCAGCTCTCTCTTCATCGGTTCGCAGCTGAGTGTGAAGCGGCTGAGATGGGAATCAGCACCTCCAAATCCGAGACCATTATCCTCAGACGGAAAAGGGTGGAGTGCCCTCTTAGGGTTGGGAGCAAGATCCTGCCCCAAGTGGAGGAGTTCAAGTATATCAGGGTCTTGTTCATGAGTGAGGGAAGAATGGATCGTGAGATCGACAAGCGGATTGGTGCGGCGTCCGCAGTGATGCGGGCTCTGTATCGGTCTGTCATGGTGAAAAAGGAGCTTTGCCATAAGGCAAAGCTCTCAATTTACCAGTCGATCTACGTTCCTACCCTCATCTATGGTCATGAGCTCTGGGTAGTGACCGAAAGAACGAGATCGAGAATACAAGCAGCTGAAATGAGTTTCCTCCGTAGGGTGTTTGGGCTATTCCTTAAAGATGAGAAGCTCAGTCATCCAGGAGGGGCTTAGAGTAGAGTCACTGCTGCTCCGCATTGAGAGGAGTTAGATGAGGTGGCTCGGGCATCTGATCAGGATGCTTCCTGGAAGCCTCCCTAATGAGGTGTTCCGGGCACGTCTAACCAGGAGGAGGCCCCGGGGAAGACCCAGGATACGCTGGAGGGACTATGTCTGTTGGCTTGCCTGGGAATACCTCAGGATTCCCCCGGAAGAGCTAGAAGAAGTGGCCGGGGAGAGGGAAGTCTGGGTATCTCTGCTCAAGCTGCTGCCCCCGTGACCCAATCTCAGATAAGCAGGAGGATGGATGGATGGATGGATGTTACAGATTCAAATGAAATGTATGGTTTTATTATATAATAGTAATAAAAATAGCAGCTCACTACTCAAAATGGTAAATATTGGAATCAGCCCCACAACCACTTGATTATTAGACAGCGGTTTTAACCTCTGCATCAACCAAGCTGACATATCTACTTTGTACCCTAAGCCAACTTCTTTTTCTTCGATTTTATTCTTGAATAAAAGTGCGTTTGTTTTGTTATATTTGTAACTTTTGTGAAAGTGTTTATTTGATATTTGGACTTCAGTCTTCAAACATTATACATTTCATGTCTACATTTTGTCAATTATTACTAAAACATGAAAAAGTTTCTGTTTTAGTTATGTTCTGGATTATGAATTAATAGTTCTTACCTATGCACCAGCCAATAGTGTCAGTGTCATACCCTAACCCAGTTTCTTTTTCTTTAGTTATATTCTTGAATAAAAGTGCACTTGTGTTGTTATACGTGTACCTTTTGTGAAAGTGTTTATTTGATATTTGGACTTCAGTTTTCACACATTATACACTTCATGTCAAAATTTGGTCATTAGTATTATAACTTAAAAAAAGGTTCTATGTTAGGCAGTTGTTCAACATTTCTTGCATTTCTTTCATCTCCTGTCATCCTACATTTACATAGATCATTGTAGACATGGAACACACATGAAATTCAAATAATGATATATTATTTACCCTATGCAACTCCAGTCACCTCACACCCAGAAAACAAGACTTTAGGTGGGAGAACATTTTGCCCAAGTTGAGATCCGGTGGTGGGGGGGATGGAATAGCAGGCTGCTTGCTGCTTGTGCTGATTAACACATTTACAAAACAAAAGACGGTGATGGAGAGGTGTGAAGAAATTTAAGGTGGCCTGGGATTACGAGTTTTTTTGTAGACTTCAGGGATTCCAGTGTTAATGGCTTTTACAAAAATATGCAAGGTCAGGTGGATCCATCTATTGTCTTGTCTAGGTAACAGCAAAGTAAATGTTAAAAGAATACACATACTTCCTTTATTAAGAAAAAACTCAATAGACATAAATCTAAAAAGAATAAGTCAATTTCTCTCTTCATACCAAGCACTTTGGTGCAATATGACTTTACAAAATCATTTCCTACACTCACATTTGGATATTTTCCTCCAAAAAATGGAAGTAGTCTGATAAAAATAAGGGGAGGATCCACCTGGACATTGTTCGAATGGTAAGAATGAATTGAGTAAGTGAATTGAGTGATTAGACCTAAATAATTTAGGGAGGTTATTCCAAAGTCTAGGTGCTATACAGCTGAAGGCCCTGTCACCCATAGAGTGCGGGTTAGTGTGAGGCACAACATGCTTGCCAGAATCAGAGGACCTTAGTGGGTGAACGGTAGCATAGTGATGGAGAAGATCATCGATACAGTACAGTGTGAGGCCATTTACAGCTTTGTAGGTTGTTAATATTAATTAGGTTGTTATTATTAATTCTGTAAGACACAGGAAGCCAGTGAAGGCAAAGCAAGATGGGTCTTATGTGCTCACTGTTGCTGGTCTGTTATGACTCTTGCAGCAGAGTATTGAATCAAGCTGTGATATATGATTAGAAACAGCACCTGCCAGTAGGGAGTTACAATTATCAATGCAGGATGTGATAAAAACATGGACAAGTTTCTCAGCATTAGAAAAGGAAAGGAATGAGTGAACACAGGATATGTAATGTAGGTGAAAGTAAGACTTTGTCTTAATGTGATTTGTGTGGGTGGAATAAGAAAGGGTGCAATCAAAATGGACACCAAGATTCCTTGCATTAGAAGAAGGTCTGATGAAATCACCATCAAGAATGACTGAAAAGGAGGTCATTCTCTTAAGTTGCGCTTTAGTGCCTATTCACAGGAGTTTAGTTTTGTTGCATTTCAATTTTAAAGTGTTCTGCTACATCCAGGTTTTAATTTCACTGAGAAAAGTTGTGAGCTGAGAGAGCTCTGATTAAGTTTCACTATTAACACTTAAATAGAGTTAATTATTCATCTGTATAAAAATGATAACCCAGTCCAAAGCTATGAATATTATGACCAAGGGCAAGAATATAGATAGAGTTTGTTGCCATAAGCAAACCATTAGTTACCCAAAGCAGAGCAGTTTCACAGCTGTGCTGTGCTCTGAAACCAGACTGAAAGGGTTCCATCAAATTATTAGAAATTAAGTAATTGGTGAGTTGGATACTATAACACGCTCAAGAACTTTTGACAGAAAAGGTAAGTGAGGGACGGTCCGAAAATTGTTAAGACTGTCAGCATCAAGACCAGACTTTTTAACATGGGGGGGTTACAGAAGCGATTTTAAAGGTGGTTGGCATGAAGCCAATGTCAAGGGATGTATTTATTATTTTTGTGACAGTTGGGATTATGACATGAAGGCAGGATTTAAGAAGTGTGGTGAGGATGGGGTCCAATACACAAGAATTTGGCCTCATCTTACAAAGAAGGTCATTAACAAATGTTTATGTGATTGGTGAAAATTTAGAAAAGGAGCTGGATAGAGTGAGAAGACAAGGAAAGATATAAATGGGTGATGGATTTATGTTAGTTGAATTATTAATTTTTTTTATTTTATTAAGGAAAAACTGGAGGAATTGTTCACAAACGTCAGCAGAGGAGGTAAATGGGCTGGATGCAGGCTTAAGTAGTTTATTAACTACAGAGAACAAAACCCTTGACTATCATGGCCACTTTCTATTATTCTGCCATAATGTGTGTTCTTGGCTACAGCTAGTGCATCCCTGTAAGCCCTTTGATGGTCATAGACCATAATTCTGAATTGTACCAAGGAGATGAACATTTAAAAGAATGTTATGTTTTTTAAAGGAGCTGTTTTATTATTATTAGTGCTGAATGAAGGTCTGTTATAATAATCAACAAGACTATCTAGTGTTGATGGAATAGGTGAAGACAGAAAAAGATCAGAAATGGGTCCAGCAAGGATAGAGGGACAGATATTTTTAAGGTTTCTGAAAGAAATTTGACTTTTATGGGTAAGAGGAGGGAGACATAATGAGACAGTGAAAAGTACTGCTTTATGATCAGACAGATCACAAAAGACTGCTGGAAGTGTTGTCAACAGATAAACCAGATGTGCAGATCAGGTCCAATATTTGTCCACCAGAGTGAGTAGGAAAATCAATATGTTACACCAAGTCAAAAAAGTCCAGTAAGGACAGGAATTCATTCCTCAGTTTACATGTGTCAAAATGGATGTTGAAGTCACCAAGAAGAATGACTCTCTGGGAAAGCAAACTTAAATTGGTTTAAAGTTCAGTCAGATCAGTTAAGAAACACCCATTGTATTTTGGGGGGTGATTGACAACAATAAGTAAGACAGGACCAGTTTTTGTAATTAGTTAACACTAGAAATACCAGAGCCTACGAAAAAAACTCGTAGATCTGGCCCACCTTAAATCCGTTCGCACCTCTCCACCATTGTCTTTTGTCCTGTAAATTTGCTGATAAAGACAAGCAGAAAACAGCCAACTATTCCATCCCCCCACCACCGCAGAATGTGCACAAAGTTCTACCAGCTCATGCCTTGATTGATTATCTGGGAGTGAAGTGCTGGAGTTTTGGAGTGGAAATAATAGATTGTTATTTGGAACACATGAATTTCATGTGTGTTCTGTTTCTATAATAATCTGTGTAAACACATTTTTAAAACAGAAACGTTTTTAATCTGTAGGCATAAACTATATAATGTATGAAGCCTGAAGTCCAAAGATCAAATAAACACTTTCACAACAGATTCAAGGAAAAGATAGCAGCTTGTGTGGCATAGTGGTAAGATTTGCTGACTTGTAATCAAGAGTCCCCGGTTCGATCCCGACTGCCTCCTATATTTGCCATTTTCAGTAGTGAGCTGCTCTTATTGTTAATATTATACAGTACACACATACATGTACACTTGGTTTGCGTCTGTAACAGACGGTGTCCATTTATAGGACTTGTAAAAGTTACCGTTTTTTTTTTGCACTTTTATTCTCTCAGTCACGATTACGGTACATACTACTGCCCTAGGGATCTGACGCTGTTAATTTTTATTTGAAACTGGGAATAACTGTATATGTAAGTGGTGTTTGGAGGCAATGGAACTGGACGTTCTCTGATCTGGAGGGATAAAAGCTGATACACAAACACTGGCGAATCTGCCTTCTTTGTATCTCACCGTCACTTGATTTTTTTTTATTCAGTTTTTTTGAGTGTTCCTGCTCACGCTGAATTAGTATTTGCCTTATGGTCCATCCATCCATTTTCCAACCCACTGAAACCGAACACAGGGGTCTGCTGGAGCCAATCCCAGCCAACACAGGGCACAAGGCAGGAACCAATCCTGGGCAGGGTGCCAACCCACCACAGGACACACACAAACACATTCACACACCAGGGCCAATTTAGAATCACCAGTCCTCCTAACCTGCATGTCTTTGGACTGTGGGAGGAAACTGGAGTGCCCGGAGGAAACCCACGCAGACACGGGGAGAACATGCAAACTCCACGCAGGGAGGACCCGGGAAGCGAACCCAGGTCTCCTAACTGCGAGGCAGCAGCACTACCACTGCGCCACCGTGCCGCCCCTTATGGTCCATGATGTCAAAAAAATAAAAAAAACAGAGACATAGGTATATATGATATATGGAATTTTGTACTCCAGGACATGCAGAGGAAAGAATAGTACAGAGAGGTACTAGGTAATAGTACGTCGTAAATGTAGGAAGAACGGTCCTTGCGTGTGTGTGAACTGTAAGCATTTGAATTAGATGATTGCATATAGCGCTGAACTGACCTCTCTGTACTGTTCTTTCCTCTGCATGTGCTGGAGTACAAAATTCCATCTATCATATATACCTATGTGTCTGGGTTTTTTTTTGTTTTTTTTTTTTGACATCATGGCCTGGACATTGGGGGAATCGGTGCTAGAGGCACTGGGGTTTGTGAGTGCACTAATTGTAAATATCGGCAAAATAAACGTGTGTTGGGTGGAACTATGTTGTCCGTCTGTGTGTGTCCGGGCCAGCGTCCACAGTGGCGTAGTCATGCGGATGGTCCGTCTGGTTCAAGACGGGGACCTGTTTTTAAGAAGTCTGTGAACGGCCCGGCGCAGCAGCGGACCCCACACACTGGCCGCGGGAGCAGCCCGTGCACAACCCCGCAGGAGCGGTTAACCCCAGGGACCGCCGCCGGACCGCAGAATGGCCATCCCCGGGTGCGGAGGAGAAAGAACAGACGTCGCCAGAGTGCAGCGGGCTCTGAGAGCCGCGCCGTCAGGAAGGATGGCCCGGTCGGCGTGGCGATACAGAAGGCCACACCGAGGCAGGGGCCTCGGAGTGACGGGAACCGGGAGGTGAGTGCCCTGCCCTGCGGTAATCGGCCCTTTGGGGGGCGGGTATATCTTACCTTTTTCAGGGAGGGACGACCCGGATCCGCGTCGGTGGCAGGAGGCCGCCGAGTCGCCTTTGTTACAGATGCTGGGTGATCTTGTGATCCGCTTGGAGCAGCTGAGGGGGAAGGCAGTCGCGTCGGGAGAGACGCCGTGTCAGACGGAGGATCGGCGCGATGTTGGAGCCTTCGGCAAGCAGGACACCATGGGGAAGGTAGGTTGTATCGTCCCCATAAAGCATGAGGGGGGCTTCGCCGAACACAGCCGTGACTGTTCGCAGGAAGACCGGCTTCGAGTAGGCAAGTCCCCGACAGCGGATGTGGCGGTGCAGACGGTCTGCGAGGCGAGGAGAGCGAGACCGCAGGGGCTGGCAGGATCGGGGCTGATGAGTGCACTGGGTCCTGGAGCCCTGCGCTCCAAGCCCGCGGCAGTCTCCCGTCGCTCTGCAGGGACGCAGACGGGGCTGGATTTGAGCTGTTGCCATGCTCAGACCCAGACCATCAAGGCATCCAAGATGAGAAGGAGGAACCGAGGGGTGAATGCCGGTTCCTCCGACAGGAGAGGGCGCGTCGCTGGGTGCGAGCGTCCGGAGAAAGGCCGTCCTCTGCGGAGGCAGAGGAAATCCCCTGGGTGGCTGGGCGAGCCGCCTGCGAGAGCGGTCCCGCTGACAGCAAGAGGACGGGCATGGAACCTGCGGCGGAGGACTCAAGCAGGCAAGTCGGGGGCTGTCGGATGGGGGCGAGAGCACTGCCGGTACAGAGACCGACAGGACGCTTGGGGTGAGTGTCCTGGCAGTGCTTCTGGCCCTCCTTTTGCTCTTTTTACAGGTCCGAAGCCCCGACGAGCGCTGGAGCCGACGTCGCTTGGTACCTGCCCTCCTGAAACGGGCCGCTCCGCGGGAGGGCTCCCCGCCGGGAGGCCGATGGTGACCTAGCTGGTGGGGACGGCGGGGGCGAGAGCGGCGCAGACCAGAGGGGCGCGATGGCGTCGGAGGGGGTGCCGAGCCGAGATGTCCCAGGGTGCCGTGTTGGACCCTGGGGACATGGTGGGACCCTCTCTGGGGACGTGCTGCCCTTTCGGGGAGTGTCGCTCGGACACACGTGTCTTCGCTGGCGGTGGGGCACTGTGGTAACGCCCGGGAGGACCGGAGGAGGGCTTGTGCCTCCTCCAGACTGAGAGGGGGCGTCCGTCCTGGTTATTCTGGGGGCCTCGGGTAGAGGCCTTGGAAGCCCAGCCCTGTAGGGACCCGTGGCCTACGCCAGGCGGCGCCCCGGTGCCTGACTATCCCGTGTGGTACCCGGCTGGGGCTGGAGCCCGGCCGGGACGTCCAGGAGGACCGGAGGAGGACTTGTGCCTCCTCCAGACCAAGAGGGGGCGTCCGTCCTGGTTATGCTGGAGGCCTCGAGTAGAGGGCTTGGAAGCCCAGCCCTGTAGGGACCCGTGGCCACCGCCAGGCGGCACCCCAGTGCCTGATTATCCCGAGAGCCCAGCACTTCCGCCACACCAGGAAGTGCCGGGGGGAAGACGACAGGGGACACCCGGACGGCTTCTGGGTGCGCAGCCGGCACTTCCGCCACACGGGGGTGTGTCCGCGGGAGATTGCTGGGAAACAGCTGGAGCCCATCCAGGTTCCTATAAAAGGGGCCGCCTCCCTCCAGTCATTGGCAGAAGTCGGGTGGAAGAGAATGGAGCTGGAGTGAGGACTGGAGGCGGCCAGGAGAAAGAAAGGCACAGGACTGTGTGGCCTGGACATTGGGGGAATCGGTGCTGGAGGCACTGGGGTTTGTGAGTGCACTAATTGTAAATATCGGCAAAATAAATGTGTGTTGGGTGGAACTATGTTGTCCGTCTGTGTGTGTCCGGGCCAGCGTCCACAATTAGCTTACAGTTATATTTAAAGCAGATTAAAAGTCTTCTATTGACATATTAAGCCATAAATTACCTATCCCCAATGTGACCTTATAAAATGTGTTATTGCCTATACTGTGAAAAGCACACTTTATATGTGTGATAAAGGAAGCATTATCTGCCCCTTCTCAAGAGTTCTGGAGTAAGAGATATCAGATATAGAAAGAGGCAAGGAGTTGGAAATGATACATGCAGTGTTAGAGTGAGTTAAAATGAGCATCTTGTGAAGGAGCTTGTCAGTGAAAAAACAAAAAGCAAAAATCTTAAGTTGATAAAAGAAGCTCTTGTCTTCTGATTACCAGACATATACAAAGAAGGTAAGCACAAGTGAATCCCATGGTTCATCTGGTCCTCTGATTGTCAGCACTTAATCACTGAGTCATAAGAAAAATGTATAAGTTGACATAAGACAGATATAGCAGCTGTTAATGCGTCCTTAGTGGAACCTAATATACATTCTTTACCACCTGTTTAATTTTGTGCAAAAATACTTCAGTGATCATTTTTAAATTCAAAGAAAAGAAGAGTGATGCGGTGCAACAATTTAAAATATCATTCCCCCCTGGGTATACATGAGATGCTTTTACAGTTATTAAAAGTTCCAAGATAAATATAGAAGCATAAATAATGTAATTTTATAATTAAATGGTAAAAATGGAAGTGTCAGGCTGTGAGAAGATGGATTCTAAAACATATCTATTTTTCACTTATATGAGCAAGCTAGACAGAACATTGTTTTGTTATGTAAATTCACCCCATGGCAACTGAGTTTAATAATGGATGCCAAAAATATTCCTTCTGAAAGGATAATTTTAAGACCATTATCCTTTCATGTACCAGGAAAGTCAGCACTCTTGAACAAATGACTAAAGATACATCTTTGTCTAAAATTTTTACCAACTCTTTTCACATTTATAAATGTAGAATTTTGTACTTACTAATGCACTTAATAACATCAAATATTACTAATATTTTTTAAAAATGTGTATTTTAAATTCATTATGTATAAACTACATTGGTTTACTTAAATCACTAATGCGACTGTTCAGAATAAATTATATCTTTAGAGATAAGTTTCCCCTGTGTGCAATCTGCAATAGTAGTTAACAAAGATGTTCAGACTTAATCATTTGTGTAAATTATTGGTCAGTCAAAACATCTGGAAAACTCCTTGCTGCACAATTGAACCTCCTCAGTGTAAGACCAGGTACCAGAACTAGATTTTCAGATATTATGGACAACAACTGTTTTCTTTTTAAGATAATTAGTGCTTCTTATTGTGATGGCAGAACACACACAGTAAACGAAGCTGGTTTTGTAAAATTATACTTAAAAGAACAAACCCACCCCACTATGGTCTGCTCTGGCACTATGAAAATGACAAAAGATTGAAAAAGAAAGAGTGAGGTCCTGGGATCACCAAAGGAGGGTACAGCAATGCAATGACCCCACAAGTAAAGAAAAATGAAAAGAGCAGCATCACTGACTAGTGGCCAGTGTGACAGTGTCCAATCATCAGTCATGGATAACCCACTAATCTACAATGCAGAAAGTTCAGGAGGATAGTTCCAATATATACTCACCAGCCACTTTATTAGGTACACCTGTTCAACTGCTTGTTAATAATGTTAAATACGTATCTAGTCAACCAATCATATGGCAGCAACTCAATGTATTTAGACATACAGATGTTGTCAAGCCGACCTACTGACGTTCACACCAAGCATCAGAATGGGGAATAAAGGTGATTTAAGTGACTTTGAACGTAGCATAACTGTTGGTGCCAGGCGGGCTGGTCTGAGTATTTTAAAAGCTGCTGATCTACTGGGATTTTCACACACAACCATATCTAGGGTTAACAGGGAATGGTCTGAAAAAGGGAAAATATTCAGTGAGCAGCAGTTCTCTAGGAAAAAAATGCCTTATTTATGCCAGAGGTCAGAACAGAATGGCCAGACTGGTTTGAGCTGACAGAAAGGCAACAGTAACTCAAACAACTACTCGTTACAACTGAGGTATCCAGAAAAGCATCCCAGAAAACACAGTACATTGAACCTTGAAGCAATTGGGCTACAGCAGCAGGAGACCACACCAGGTGCTACTCCTGTCAGCTAAGAACAAGTAACTGAGGCTACAATTCGCACGGGCTCACCAAAATTGGATAATTAAACATTAGAAAAATGTTGCCTGGTCTGATGAGTCTTGATTTCTGCTGCTACATTTGGATGTTTTTGTTCAAAAATCGACAAAGGCTGGAAAGAAACTCTGCCGATATTTGCGTTTGCGCTCCATGAGAACCCTCAGTGCCAGAATGCAATCGATGGTAGACTTCTTAGGCGTAAAACCAGACTGTTCTGGTCGCTGGTAGGTGAGCAAGTGATCACGGATCCTATTGAGGATGACCCTAGCAAGGACCTTACCCGGCACCGAGAGCAGTGTTATCCCCCTGTAGTTGCTGCAATCCAGGCGATCACCCTTCCCTTTCCAGATAGGGACGACAAGTCCTGTTTTCCAGTCAGTTGGGATGATGCCAGTCTCCCAAATGGAAGCAAAGATTGCTTGCAATGCCAGGAGGACAGCCTTACCACCAGCTTGGAAAAGTTCACCCCGGATACCACAGATCCCTGCAGCCTTTCACCCCCCTCAGCTGGTTCACCACCTGTGCAATCTCAGTGAGACTGGGTGGTTCACAGCTAATCAGAGAATCAGTCTCAAAAACCATGGACCCAGAGATATCCAATGTCCTAGCTGGAGGATCAGCTTTGAACAACTGCTCAAAGTAGCCAGCCCAGCGGGTCACAACTGCAGTGTCATCCGTAAGGACTGTTCCATTACCCGCCCTGACTGTGACTCTCTGAGGAATAAATTCAGATGTGTGTAATGTTTCAAATCCCCTGTAAGCAGGACGTGGGTCGCATATGGTGTGTCACTTGCTCACATATTCCTCTAATAAATGCCTCTTTATCTGCACTCAGAGCCCTCACAGCCGTCCTTCTCAGTTCCCGGTACGGACCAGAGTTGCCATTGAGACATGCGCTGCGACTCCTCTCAATGATATCCAGGGTGCCCTGCGAGATAAAACACCTCCTTCTGGGAACACCGGTAACACCAACACAACCCTCAGCAACCTTCAGGGTCTTGTCACGGAAGGTCTCCCAGATCACATTAGGATCGGCAGTCGTATCCAAATCTGAAAGTTCCTCACACAAATTGTATGCAAACTCATTAGAAACAGCCTGGTCTTGGAGTTTGGCCAAGTCCAGGCTCATTTTCCTAGTAGGTGGTAACCTAATGGACCTAAGCTGGATCCTAAGAGTAGCAACAACAAGTCTGTGGTCAGAATTCACAAACTGGGCACTTCTGTAGACCTTGCAGTTTTGCAAGAGCTTCCAGTGTCTGCCCACGAGGATGTGATTGATCTCCTTCACCGCACCAACAATATTGGAGTACCAAGTTCAACGATGTGGTTCAGGGCGCTGGAACCAGGATCCAGCGATTTGCAGCCCCTGACCTTTTGCAAAGTCAAGGAACATGGAGCCATTTTCACCACGGTCACCAGACCCATGGGGACTGAGACAATCCTAATAGCTAGCCCTGTTTGAGTTGTAAAAAAGTAAAATATTTTTTGCTGTAGTGTACACAATAGAAACAGTATGAAAATGTCAGTTTAGGTGATTCTACACATTTATGAAATTAATATTCTCAACCTGAACATCCTTTAAAATGCAAAGAGCTTGGCAGTGAGCCATAGAAAGTGGGCAGTTTAGCTAATTATGACAGATCCTTTATTAATTAATTAAGTTGTAAAGTATACAACATATAATACACATCCGTAAAAAAATTGGTAATTTTAACTTATTTCCTTAACAGTTTCAACTTTTTCAAACATTCCAGCTATTTCTTGGCAACATGATCTGGGCTGTTTGAGTACCTTTTCGTACTGAATCTTATATAGCACTGGGAAATATTACTCTTGGAATAATGAACAGTAAGCTACCAATGGGCAGAAACTTTTCATTATACACATTCAAAGCAAAAGTAAAACAAAACAAAATTTAAAAATGTGTCTTGCTTGTTTTCTTTTAATATTATTGTTTGCACTTTCTTGGATTTCTTTTTAAATTGCATTATTGTGAAATATGTTGTAGAAGAAGAGTGTTGTATCATGTTAGCCATTATGAATGCAATGAATGTCAAGAAAAAAATGGCACCTTTTATTGGCCAACTGAACAGATTGCAATATGCAATCTTCCAAGGCAGCGTAGGCTCCTTCTTCAGGCAAGTTATAGTACAGAAACTAGAGTTCCCTGTTTTTATATATACAGCCTAAGATTCATTTAAGGAGAGAGGATAACAATATATAGTTAAGATCTTTTGATAAGATAACTGCCCAACAAAATCTCTTGAAGTTATTGTAGAGTTTCCCTTACAATATGTATCTGTAATCAAATTGTCTGGGTCAATCAGAGAGAAGTAAATAGTGTAATTACAAACACACTTGATACAATGGCATAACTGGACTGTATATATAAATTCTACCAAAGTTTTAACATAAAAACTAGAGGTTTTCACAAAATACCTGGTATATACAGCTATAAACATGACAGAATGCTGTAAAAGTTGAGTCAGTACCTGAAACAATAGGTCATCCAAGATACACAGGCACATTATTATGCATCTTTGGAAGTAAGTAAAAAAGTTCAAATATGAGAGACCTGATTATTTAAAAATATCAACTCTTTTTATAGTAATATTAGATTCAAATGCTTTTCCATTTTTAGGGGAAAAGAACAAAAGTGTGTGAAACTGCCTGCCTGTTAAACTAGGACATCCTGATTTCATTTGTATCAGCACACTTTCTCGTACATAACATTTAACTTTGTGCTTTGTTCTGTGATAACAGTTTACATTAAGAAGTCTTGTTCTGAAAGCAAAATGCTTATACTAGACCTGTAATAATGAACTATTGTGGGACCTTTGAAAGTTATGTAATGGCAGAGGGGTACTGCTAAAATTTACCTTTTATCTGAGTGTGGTGTGGTATGACTGAAATGCTTACTAGTTATTAAACTGTATGTAAATGAACCTAAATGGTAACAGGAGCTGTTCTCTTAAGACTAGCAAGACTTGCAATGGAGAGGCTTGTTGCCCACATAGTGAGCCTCCACCAGTTGGCGTGTATAAAGGATGTCCTTGGATTTCATTTATAGCGATGACTCGAAACTTTCTACTTATTATGTATTTTCTGCCACACCCACCAATGCTTTTATTAAAGAACATGGACCATTTAAAAAAAAAACATATAACAAACAATATTAGTCAGTTCAGTTACTTCAGCTTTTCTTAAGATGTTTCCTTATGTCCAAGACCACAGTAGGCCTACATTCGTCAGCCTATACAGAGATTAAAGTACATTTCAAATGATCGAGTTATTGTTGTTATTAATGTTGTTAAAGCATTTTCTGTCATGATTTTAATACTGTCTACAACTCTGCAATACCAGTCTGTAGTACTAGGGTATTGTACCGTGTTTCTTTTGCAGCTAAATGATCACCTGAATAAACATACTGTTCTTCACAAGTTTCAGTCAGGTTTTAGAACAAATCACAGTACAGACACTTCACTTGTTAAAGTAGTAAATGACTTGCGGCGAAATGAAGACAGAGGCCGTTTATCTCTTGTCATCCTCCTTGATCTGAATGCCACATTTGATATCATTGATCACAATATTCTTATAAATCGCCTTAGTCAGTGGATCGGCCTCTCTGGCAGTGTCTTAAATTGGTTTGAGTCTTGCTTGACAGGTAGAAAATTCTTTGTAAGTTAATTAAGTGTTAATTATACTTCAAAGGCACATGCTATTCTATATGGTGTTCCACAAGGCTCTATCCTGGATCTGCTGCTGTTTTCGATTTACATGCTTCTATTAGATCAGATTATCTCAAGGCACAAAGTGAGCTACCACAGCTATGCTGACGACACACAACTGTATTTATCAGTAGCGCCTGATGACCTCGACTCTCTTGGTTCACTGACACAATGTCTTACTTGTGTTTCTGAATGGATGAGTAGTAATTTTCTCAAACTAAATAAGGAAAAATCAGAAATCTTAGTGATTAGCCAAAATGGATATAATGAGGCTATAAGAAATAAACTTGATCCATTAGGCTTGAAAGATAAGACGGAGGTAAAGAATTTAGGGGTATTTATTGACTCTGACCTAAATTGTAAATTACATATCAATCAGATTACTAGGACAGTATTTTATCACTTAAGAAATATAGCAAAAATTAGAGCCCTTATAACTTTGTAAGATGCAGAAAAACTAGTTCACACTTTTGTTTTCAGTCAACTAGATTACTTTAACGCATTGCTCTCAGGACGACCTAAAAAAGACATTAATCGATTTCAACTAGTGCAGAATGCAGCTGCCAGAATCTTAACTAGGAAAAGAAAATCCAATCACATCTCTACAGTTCTAATGTCACTACATTGGTTACCTGTACCATTTAGAATTGACTTTAAAATACTTCTTATGGTTTACAATGCCTTAAATAATCTTGCTCCATCCTATATCTCAGAATGCCTTTCACCTTACACTCCAAATCATAACCTTAGATCTTCAAATGAGTGTCTGCTTATAATTCCAAGAGCTAAACTTAAAAGAAGTGGTGAGACAGCATTCTGCTTTTATGCACCTAAAATCTGGAATAGTTTACCGATATAAATTCGGCAGGCTAATACTGTAGAGAACTCAAAAAAACTGCTAAAAACCCATTACTTTAACATGGCTTACTCATAGCTTCACTTTAGTGTCACTCTGATATTCTGTATATGCATTTAATTATTGTTTTTTTCATGGCTCCAAAATCCATACTAATCCCTACTTTTTCTGATATTCTTTTTCTGGTTTTCTGTGGTGGCGATCCCCGATCGAAGCACCAGCAATTTTTCATCCTGTAAAGCACTTTGAGTTACATTATTTGTAGGAAAGCATGCTCTACAAATAAATGTTGTTGTTGTTATAGCAATTATGGATGTAATAAGAAGTCAAGCAAAATAGCACCTTTTATTGGCTAACTAAAAAGATTACAATATGCAAGAGCTTGTTAGAGATGTCATTCTGCTTGACTTCTGTATACCAGTCTAAAGAGTTCAATACGGTAGAATTACATACCCTACCCTATTTTGGGCAAAGTTATGTTAGCGTTGTGTAGCATATAGAAATCAATACAGTTGCATGGCAGCAATCAAGACTATGTTTATGTGGACTGCGAAAAGAAAAAGTAGCTAGGGAATTCCTTGTTTAGATTACTGTTCTGGGTCAAATGTGGATATTAACAAACACATTTTTTTTGTTGACTTAAACCTGTGTAAACTGATTGAATACTTTAATTTTCAGCAATATTTAGGGGAAATATAGTTCAGGCATTTTCACATATATTGTAAATCGTGACAATATATTGGGGACTAACATTACCAGTCCTTTTTGAGAATATTTAAAAGAATATCTATCAACTGTGTTTGAGAATGATAGCAGACATTAACAGCAAGTGGTGTACTCCCTGTCCATTTCCTGAAAGTAAAAATGCACTTTGTGGTGTGATAAACTCTTTCTGTCAAACAAAATACACACACTTGTAAATGACAATATAAACCTGTAGAGAAAATAAAATACTGCATTTTGTGAAATATACAATCTGCTAGATATTTCATTTGCACTGTATTTACTTTACAATGTATTCTTGAAATGTACTTATGTAATGTGATTGCTAAATTATACAACTGCTTTCATGACTATTATATTCTTGTATTCTACATACGATGTTCTGCTTTCTATTACATGATAAAAATTATATTTTTGAAAATGTCCTTATTTACTGCAACCTGGATTTTGTTCATAATATTTCTTGCTGTTTTCTTTATTAGCCAGTATGGACAGTTATTTACAGTATACACATAAGAAACCTATTTACCAACAGAAAAAAACAAAGCACATAACATTAATACATCCTGCCGCTCAGCCCAGTTCTAGAATCTAAAAAAGACTGTGATATAATAGTAGAACATATCCATAGCAAACTTATTGTTACATCCTTTGCCGTTTTTCACTACTTTGTATAGTCTTCCAGGTAATGAGGCCTAACAAGTAAATGGCCTGACCTATTAGTTACAGTAACATAACTAATCATGTCTTTTGTAGCTTCTGTGGTCTCTACCTGTCTTGTTTACTTCAGCAGTTTCAGACTGGCTTTGTACTCATGTAGTTGGGGTTTGGGCCCATCTAAGGTGACAATGATTTCTCCTCACAGAATGTCTCCAATGTCAAGCTGAATTTGATATGACTGATTATCAACAGAAAGACTAGTTTTTCCCAAATCATGTTTAATTAGGTTACACATTATCAGTGTCACCTCTCTTTACCATGTCCATGTCCCTTGCATTCTTGTTATAATACCTTGCTTGCCATGTTTAGATTACTTGACCTCTGGCTGTAGTAGAATGTAATAGGTAAAAGTGATGTTGTCCTTCTACTGAGTATTTTCTGTACTGGAATAGCTTCCAGGCTTTGCAATACTATGATGTTACAGTAAAGGACAGTCAGGCAAGGGCCTGAACCTGTCACCTTGGCACACATCATTGGGGGGGGGGGGGTCTCATGTATAAAAAGTGTGTACGCACAAAAATGTTGTGAATGCCCATTTCCATACTCACTTCGAGATTTATAAAAACTAAACTTTGCATAAAGCCACACATATTTTCACATCAGCCTCAAACTGCATATGAAAGTTTCTGGTTGGGTTTGGAAACTGGCGGCACCCAGCGTCAAAGCAGTGCTACTGTTTCTGTGGTCTGCGTTTGTTTTTTACATTTGCATCAATGACACAGGCTTTATCAAATACACCAAAATTAATTGTATATCCTTTACAAATTTTATTCACTTAATTGTACTCATTCTATAACAATATAATGGTGCATAGAATGGCCAAACTATTCCAAATACCATAGCTGCTTTAGCGTTGTTAGAAGACATCGCAAATGGAAGAATTAGAACACAGCGTGTATTTATAGATGATGATGATGACTGGCTTCTAAGTTGATTTCAATTTCCAAGAGCTTTCCTCTTGGAGCTTTGTGCTGAACAAAGGCAAACTTTGAGGACTTGTGCTCTAACTTCTCCTTTGCAAGTTCTGTCCACTCTGGTTTTTAGACACAGGAGCTTTTCAGTATGAACTGCCTTACTGATTGGGTATTTCACAGTCATCTCTGAGTCATGCCATGCCAGCTATAAAGAATTGTATTATTCGCTTGTCATCCAGATATATAATATTTCCTTATACTGTGGTTGAACTAGGAAACATCAAAGCACAATTTGCAGCAATGTCCATTTTTCTAAATGTAATCAGAGCAGTCAACTGCATGCAATGACGCTGAACAAGTTACATCAGCAGGGATAAATCACCAAAAGAATGAGTTGGCATTATATCATCTATAGCAGGAGAACCTATAAATAAGGCAATGCTGCAGAGTCACAGGTGCTTTTTCCAAATAGTGTGGCAAAGGCAAGCAGTCCTTTTAAAGATAGAGCGTCACCTCAAAGAGCCATGTAAAGAGCAGAGAATTAATCCTGTGTAAGAACTAATTACTAATAAACTAATTTCTGTGTAAGAAAGGACAGAGCCAACTACATTTCATTAGAAGACTGGCATCCTTCAACATCTGCAATAAGATGCTGCAGTTGTTCTATCAGACAGTTGTGGCGAGTGCTCTCTTCTACTCGGTGGTGTGCTGGGGAGGCAGCATTAAGAATAGGGACGCCTCACTCCTGGACAAACTGGTGAGGAAGGCATGCTCTATTGTAGGCATGGAGCTGGAGAGTTTGACATCCGTGGCAGAGCAACGGGTGCTCAGCAGGTTCCTGTCAATTATAGAGAATCCACTGCATCCACTAAACAGTATAACCTCCAGACAGAGGAGCAGCTTCAGCGACAGACTGCTGTCACTGTCCTGCTCCACTGACAGGCTGAGGAGATCGTTCCTCCCCCACACTATGCGACTCTTCAATTCTACCTGGGTTGGGTAAATATTAACATTATTCAAAGTTATTGTCTGTTTTTACCTGCATTTTTTATTACTCTTTAATATTGTTCTTGTATCAGTATGCTGCTGCTGGAGTATGTGAATTTCCCCTTGGGATGAATAAAGTATCTATCTATCTATCTATCTATCTATCTATCTACTGAAAATCTAAAATTCCTCATAGGAATACTGTAGTCCTATGATATCCGGGTTGCTCATAGCTGGCATAACATCCCTGAACCCAGGACATCTATAGACATAAGCCGAGGATGAACTGCTAAGGAGGACACACTCACACACAGCAAGGGATGGTGCAAACTGACTTTTTATCTTAAACATTCGAAATAAATAAAGGTGAAAAAACAAAAGTGCAGTGTAGGATTATTTAATAAATAAATAATTTAAATAAAATAATGTCTTTTCATTGAGGTTAAAATTAAATAAATAACAAATCAATTAAAACAGGTTAAAAATCAAAGGTTAAAACAAGAGTCAGGATCTATTAAAAAAGATATCATGAGCTGTCGTGCATCCCTCTAAAACTGATGTGTTCTGTGCCCCATGAGTGCTATCCACTCACTCCACCCAAGACCACTTTCCAACCACTTGCCTCCACACCAGCTCTGCTGTGCTCCTGCTCTTTCCATTTGACTTTTTCCTTTCTATTTCTCTCTGTAGTTCTCAGTCTTCCTACTTATGTTCCTCTTATTACTGGAACTTACTGATGCAAAAGCCAGACTGAAACTTTTCAGATAGTTTGTATTGATTTAGGCGAGGTGAATGCTATTAGACTACTACGTTTCTCTTTTGACAGGAAAGTTATATCTGAAATTTGGTCAATAGAAATTAAGCATACCCTGATAACAGACACATTTAATGCATTAAGAACTGTGTTGTTTAAAATAAATGTTCTGATAATTGGGTTCTAAACATACAGTGCTTCAGCTTGAGAAAATCCAGAGAAAATCGATTTTCATGATTCTCAAACTAAAAGATATGAGTTATGAGGATTAATTGAAGGAACTTAAGGAAGTTTTCAGTTTAAGCAAATGGAGATTAATAAGGGAGGTGACTGAAGTGCTTAATATTATGAATGGAATAAGTACAGTAAATCCCAATTGATACTTTAAAATAAATTCTGTAACAAGAACATGATGACACGTCTAGAAACATGTTAAGGGCAGATTTCGTCAAAAAGGTTAGCAAATTTTTCTTACACATATGAGCACAAACACATGTAATAAATTACTAAGTAGCAAAGTGGAGAGTTGGGCTTTGGGGACCTTCAGATCTCGACCTGATGTTATTTTCAACAATGTAGGTTAAATAGGATGGTTGATATGAATGGACCCTTCTTATCACAATTTTCTAATGCCCTGTTGTTCTTATGCTTTTATCAAAATTGTTGATACTGGGTCTAACAATTGATGTGGCTGTTTTCATTTTTTTTCATCTTTTCAAATCACTAAAGTAATCTGTACAAGGATGGTCAGAATTTGACACTGCAACACTAAGTATTTGAAATTTCAAGTTGTAAATTATATATTTAATCATTGAAGATGTTAATAAAACCAGTGCTACTACACTATAACGAGGGTCATGATAAACTTCAAGTTGAATTTACACAGTAGTTCAGATTTCTGTTTTTAGACACCATTAGAAACTGTTCTAAACAGTAGATTAGACACTGATCTCAACTGTATTCAAAGACTGTTTTTATTTGTCTACTAACCTGGAGTAATCTTCAGACAATCTTTAGACTTTTTTGTGATCAAGCATCAAGTTTCTCATAAAATAAAAAGTCCCAAGACACAATAACAACTATCTGCAAACATAATACCCCTTGTAAGACACAGTGAAGACTGAAAAGAACAGGCATTATATGGTGACAGCTGTGAGTCTAAGTTTTTAACCAGATGGAGCTGAGATAACAGATTAGGAAGTGCAGCTGCCAGCAGAAAACTACAAAAGTCATTACCGATGGGATGAAAGCATGGAAAAGTTTCTTATTATCATAAAAGAATAGGATTCTAAATGTCAGAGCCTATTCTGAAAACATCTCATGCATAGCACAAGCCAGCACTAGACGGGGTGCCATTTCACCATACTACACACTCACACTAACTCATACAGAGCTAGCATTATCAATAAATATACGATATTTTTTCAAATATGAGAGGAAAAACTATATAAAACCCACACAAACATGGAGAAAGTATACACACTCAGCACCAAGTGTCTTGGTTAAAATTTGAACCAGGGACTATGGATCTACATTCTTTTGCTGCACCAGATGTATATTGAAGAGGGAAGTTTAATTTAGTCTCTTCTGAACCTTCTTTAAATCTTTAAAACTATAATTTCAAGCGAACCAACTGCATTAAACACAACTGATTTTTAATATTATTTAAAAATAATTTTTTAAGTTAGAAACTACATTTTCATACAGTAAAAAGAAATACTTTTAGCTGTGTTTTTTCATTGAAAATGTTGAAACAATAACTACATTTTGTCCTTAAACTACTTTAGCATGGTGGTGAGCACTGCATTCCTATGAATAAACTGATATGAAGTTGTTATAAATTATCCTATTACAGATGATATGGAGGTAGATTAGAACCTACCAAAGTGAATTTTCTTTTAAATTTCCACAAGATCTGAATACACAATGTGTTAGAGGTTGTTATCTTTTGATTGCCCTCTTCAGTATTCTGGTGAAATCATTTAAGCAGACAGATCTCTTATTCAATGTGAATGCAGTAATGCATTACATACAGGGTGTTATATTTTGTGTGTCTTGCTGAGATCCTATATACTGTACAGATAAGATAAATATTGCTTGTTGATTGCACACCCACTTTAGGTTTGAGACATACTCCAGACAGATTAAATACAATCAGGTCCCTATTATGTTGATATAATGACTTAGTTACTTGATGAAGATACAAATTATGTATACCGATACACTAATACTTAACACACTACTATAAAATAAATATGGTAATATACTATAATTTATGAACAACACACATATTCTTGTCTCTGTATACTGCATTTTAAAAGCCTGTCCTTTGAGTTAATTCAATACATATGTATTTACCTTAAATCAACACGTTATATATGTTTTTTGCCTTGCCATAAGCTTATGTTCAAGGGAAAAAAAATACTAATGATGCTTTTAATTGTGTTTTTAGCTGCTCTTTTGACACCAGAATTCTCAAGGAGAATGTTGATTACTGTTTATAGTAATGAAGCTCAAGGGTAACATTTCAAACATATATACTCTGGAGACCATTCTTTTACAAGCACGCCTAAGATTCTGACCTCTAAAAGAAAATATTCTGCTCAAGGTTACAGTTTTACTTAATATGAGCTAGCTACAAAATCCAGTAACACAATGGCAGCTCTGAATTATTTTTCCAAACATTTGACAGAAATTATGAATCATTAAGCAAATTCATGAAATGTGTAGTCAAGTCACTTTCATTAGTTTCTGGTAAAACAGACTAAGCTGATTCTTATGTAGTGCATGATTCTATCAGACCTGGAAAGTTTTTTAAGCTCAGAAGAGCTTTTTGTGTGCCTTGCAGAGGAAGAGGGACATGGAGTTTAATTGACCCTGGTTACTACCTCATTACTAGCTTCAAAGTGATATGCCCCAAAAGGTAGTCTTGGACCTTTTGATATATACAAGGAAGGATTAAAGAAAATGGTTATGTTTAAGAAAGAGGACTTCCATGGAACGGTAGCAGGAATGCTTAGAGAAAATTACTTTTGGAAAACTTTGAGGAGTTGAGGAACTGTGATCTCAATTGGTGATACTGTCGAAATGTAGAAGGGGCATTTTGAACAGATCAAAGAAACAGCAGAACCAGATAAATTAGTTGGGTTGGGTTGTTTTGTGGCTAACATCACTGAGGTCATGATGAAGCTCCATAATTGCAAAGGTAATCCAATCATAAATTTTCTACATGTTTTTCTACATGTTATTTTGTGGAAAGGCAGGGCCAGTGCTACAAAGCAGACTTGTGTGGTGGTGCCTGTTTTTAAAAGTAAAAATAGAGGTTTTGTTTTGTTTATCAAATGATAGCATTGCTCATTCTTCAGTAATACGTGGTTTAGTGTAAATGGGGCACTAAACTACATTTTGGATATCTTATAATTCATGGACCAAGCAGGATCACAGGGAGAGATAAAATGATGCAGACAAAATGTTGAGCAAAACAATTTTATTTACAGAGTGCTCTACAATCTTGTGTGATGTGGGATTTTTTACACAGTTCTTATGCAAAGACCCACAATCATACAATGAAAAGGAACAAGACAAAAAATAGAAAATATGTACAGGGCACTCAAAAAATAAACTATTAAGAAAATAATATATATACTCACAAAAAGCAAAGGCAGTCTTCTTTAAACGCACACTTTAGGAAGATCACTTGTTTTGTCTTGGTAGAGTATTATATTACTCTACTTTCCCCTATTGTATTATTAATATGTAGCCTCTGTCAGAACACCTCAAATCTCACTAACTTACCACTGTTTATAAAGTATTATAGTATATAACTTCTCTCCATCTTCCCTCCTACATCTATAACCTCAAGTAATTAGGTGTAGTAAAAGACAAGCAGGAGTTAAGTTACAATTTAAACAATGTGTTATTGATAATATTCATAAATAATAACAATATGCAAAGTACATTGAAATATTGGCAACCATACAACCTGATAAATGGTGATGTGTAGTTTAGGCGGCACACAGACTTGTTAGTTACTTAAAATGTCTCTAGTTAAGGCATCATTTGTGGTCAGCTTTCTTCACAACAGGCCGCATACCTGTTTCAATATGGCTGCCGAGCTGTGCTCTCAATTGTGTTGTCCTTTCAGTTCATCAGTTTGGTAAGAGAGAGAAATGCTTTTTCATCAGATGTTAGTAAGAGAGAGAGAGAGTGAGGTTAAACAAGCAGATTTATAGATGTTCTGTCCAATCCCTAGAGCCAATAGGACGTCGTGGTACTTAAAGGCTTCTGATACAAGCCAGTTCGAAACAGCCATACTTCAGACCAATGGGGGGAACAGAAAACATCTTAACACCTGCCACCCCCCAAAACCATATGTTAAGGTAAATCTTGGCAGTTAGGCAGCCTGGCTTTCTCATGGGTGTTGAGAGACTTTAGCAGAGAAACACTTGCCAAACTGGTTTAAGGCACATACCCCAAATCCTGTCGTAAAATTCAAAGAGACTCAGTCCTGGTGGGGGGGAGGCAAGGGGTTCTTAAACCATCAAACAATTGCTGTTATTATCAATAACGTAACACTAATATTACATTGCTTTGCCTAAATTACAAATAAAGACATACAAAATATTTATCAAGTTATATGCAAAATCTCACATCACAACACACTGAAACAAAGGAGTAGAAAAATAAGTGTGAATATACAATAACAATTGTGCCAAACCCAACCCTTTTATAATCAGTATATTTATGTACCTCCAGCAATAATACAAAGAAAAATACTTACAAAAGCTCAAAAATCAGATCCTACTGTTAACACAGTCATTCAGCAGTGTATCATCCTGTCCTCACTCCAGTAGTCAAGTGACAACTCCAGTTGGTTGGAAACTCCTTTAGTATTGGTTTCAAGATCCGACAGCCAATTTGTGACCACATCCACCATGCAGGCATGTTGATGTCGCACTACGTGAAACTCCTAGAGAAACCCTCTATTTACATAAGCACTTTCCTGTGGGCACACAGTCACAACATCCAACACTAGGGCAAATTTACATATACTCTTTACAGTTTACAGTTCATGGCACTCCTCTTTCCAACAGTCACTGTAAAGATGCTGGTGCATAAATCCGAAAAATGCAGGAGTTCTTGCAAGTTTTCACTTGTCCCACATGGTCTCAGATGTGCAATGTCCCACAAAAAGTCCATCAAAGCAGTGATGCTGCACTTGCAGAAGCACTTCCATGCACTTTAAACATGTAAAACATTACATATTCTCATAATAGTTCAACTACACACACAAGTTTCTTTCTTTGTAAAACTCTCTTCACACACAGTTATATTCTGACAAATATTCAGCACTAGATCTTTCACTGCCTGCTGTATCTCCATTATCTTTTACCCAACTTCATCTTTTTCAGAGACTTATTGACCTTCACTTTTGGAAATCACAAAGAACATCATAATTCTGTTTGTTCTGCTGTACTTCTTCTAGGTATCCTTAATACCATTACTATTGTAAGCTGGACGGGTGATCGCACCCCAAGAGGACACAGATGCCCCTGGGAATACCCCTGAAACACAGTCTACCTTCACATTGCTCCTTACCCTTCTCACTTGCTCTATAACGCGTGATAAACCTCTCGCGCAGTACTCCGCTAACTTAAAAGCCTTGTGCAGCACCTATCAGTTTTGGAATTGATTGTTTTGCTTTTATCTCTCTCACTCTGACATTCTCTGCTTGGAGAAAGAGCGGTGGATTTGGTGCTGCTTCGCAACCTGTGAACGAATGTCCAGGACATTCTCATCGCTTCGATCAACGGCTTGTCAACATTGACAAGCTACAGAACCTGAAAATTGAATGGAGTCAGGTAGGCTCCCGGGAAATCAGGTCGTAGATGAGATGCCTATTTCTGGGGAGACAGCAGCAGCAGGCAAGGGAAGACGTGGACGTTGCAGAGGATATTTCGGCAGCGGAGCCAACCGTAGATGTTTCCGGATCAACTCTGGCCACTTGGCAAGAGAATGCCGCTTGTCTCCAGCTCAATCAATGGAAATTGGACTGGCCGAAGTTTGTTGCTCAAATATTACATATTCTTCAGATGAAAAAGATGGCTTGTTAATCCTGGTGAAATTGGGGAGCCTCAGCATTGTTGGACTCGGGCAGTGACCTTTGTGTTGTCAGACGAGACTGTCTTGATGAAAGATACCTTAGTGACACTGAGACTGTAAAAATACGCTGTGTACATGGTGATGTTAAAGACTATCAGACATTACTTCTTCATTTAACTTATAAGGGTCGCCACTTTAAAGTTTGGTCTGCCGTTTCAGACTCCTGCCCCTGGCCATTACTCATAGGACGGAGAAATGCCCTCTTTCCTAAACTAATTAATAAATGTCGGGCACCAGTTGTCCAGTCGCCTATTGAACTTGGGTGGGGGTGGGGGGGGGGTCGGGAAGAAAACGAGGACGAAGAACTGGTAGCGACTGGGGAAAATCTAGAACCCAAATAAGATGTTGAACCCGATCTCTCCAGCGAGACAGAGGACAGGAGACCTCCGACAATTTTCCAGAGTGGCAGGCTGGACAATCTACATCTTCTCAGATTGCGAACGCCTCCAAACACAAACCGAGCATTAGCGAACAATCAGATTTTGTGCGTTTGCAGCATATTGATAGCTCATTGGAATATGCATTTAAACAAGTTCGCTCTGCCAATGACTCTTATTACCAAGAGCGTGATTCTGGGGGCGTGAAAACCCCGCACTTTATAGAAAAGGACGGTTGCCTTTTCAGAGTGATCTCAGATCATTTAAAGGGGGAATTTATTGAACAATTGGTTGTACCTGAAGTACATATGGAAACTCTTTTGCATCTGGCACACTCTCACATCTTGGGAGGGCACCTCGGTGCTGACAAAACCAGAGAGCAGTTATCAAAACGATTTTATTGGCTGAATATGGGAAAAGATGCTGAACGATTTTGTACTTCATGTCCTGACTGCCAGATCGTCTCGGCTTATAAGCCTCCTCGGGCTCCCCTTTGTCCTATGCCCATTTTAGAAGTTCCCTTTCAGCGGGTGGGATTAGATATTGTAGGCCCTTTACCTAAGACTAAGAATGGGTACCAATATTTGCTGGTGTTGGTTGACTATGCAACACGATATCCAGAGGTTGATTGCCCTGAAAAAGGCCAACTCGGCTGTAGCCAAAGCTCTGTGTGATATTTTTACTCGTGTTGGCATCCCTAGAGAAATCTTAACTGATCAAGGCACTCCTTTTACTTCTCGCGTGATGAGACAATTGTGTGACAGCTTTGCTATTAAGAAATTGAGTACCACTGTTTACCATCCACAAACGAATGGTTTGACTGAGCGATTTAACAAAACTTTGAAACAGATGATCAGACGAGTTGCTCATAATGATCCCACAACCTGGGACTCTGTCCTGCCTTTTGTTATGTACACGGTGCGAGAATCACCACAGGCGGTCACTGGCTTGAGTCCGTTCGAGTTGTTATTCAGCAGACATCCGCGAGGCATCCTGGATGTGGTATGAGAGAAATGGATAGGTAACAAAACAACAGCCCAAGGACCAAGCTTTGTAGATCGGGTAATTTCGTTGCAGGACAGAATTTCTGTGCTTTCCTCTATTGCTGTGGAGCATCAACTACGAGAACAGAAAACTCAGAAGCGTGTTTACGATAGGTGCAGTAAGCTCCGTGAATTCAAACCTAGTGATCATGTTTTGGTACTGGTTCCATCCGACCCACACAAATTCTTAGCTAAATGGTAGAGCCCCGCCATTATTGAGGAGTGTATAAGTCCGGTAAATTACTAGGTTAGAATACCAGGCTGGCGCAAACCATTCCAGATTTTACACATTAATCTCTTGAAGGAATGGCATGACCGACAAGAGGTTAACACTTCCTTGGCTGCTGTTTCTCAGACTGATGTTGCCATTGGTAATGATCTTACTGACACGCAAAAGACAGAACTGTTATCTTTGATCGAACGGAACACTGATGTCTTTTCAGATTTACCAGGCAAGACTAACATTACAAAACATAAAATCACTACTGAACCCGGTGTTCGCGTACAGATGCGGCCATTCCGGATACCGGAAGCGCGACAAAATATTGTGCGTGAAGAGGTAAAAAAGATGCTGACATTAGGTGTAATTCATGAAAGTAAAAGTGACTGGTGCAGCCCGGTCGTATTAGTCCCAAAGCAAGATGGTTCGGTTCGCTTCTGTATCGATTTCAGACGCTTGATTAAGGTCTCTAAATTCGATGCTTATCTGATGCCCCGTGTTGATGAACTGTTGGAAAAACTGGGTCAGTCGAGCTATATCTCCACACTAGATCTCACGAAAGCAGTTGTGAGAAAACAGCATTCGTGACTCCTGACGGACTCTATAAATTTATAAGACTCCCGTTTGGTCTTCACGGGGCACCTATAACTTTTCAGCGTATGATGGATCAGATCCTGCGTCCTCGTTCTGAATATTCCGGGGCATACCTTGACGATGTTGTAATTTTCAGCAATGTTTGGCAAACACACTTAGAGCGCTTCAAGCTGTTTTTGAAAGTTTGAGACAGGCTGGCCTTACTGCTAACCCTAAGAAATGTAAACTGGGCATGTCTGAGACTCATTACTTACAGTAGGTTATTCTATGGGCAAGGGTTTACTTAGGCCACAATTAAGGAAAATAGAAGAAATGCTTGCTTACCCGAGGCCAAAAACACAGAAACAGGGACGCGCTTTTCTGGGGCTTGCTGGTTACTACAGAAGGTTCATTCCAAATTTTGCACATACAGCTGCTCCTCTTACAGAACTCACTAAAGGCAGGAAAAACCGACCTATCTTATGGACAGAAATTTGTGAGCATTCTTTCAGAGATTTAAAAAAAGCCTTTTCTTCTTAGCCGGTTCTAAGGAACCCGGATTTCACAAAGGATTTTGTCTTACAAACAGACGCTAGTGCATTTGGTGTAGGCACAGTCCTGTCACAGATTTTTGATGGAGAAGAACATCCAATCACATATTTGAGTAGGAAATTACTTCCTAGGGAGCGTAATTATTCTACAATTGAGAAAGAATGCTTGGCAATTAGGTGGGCTGTGAAAGCGCTTCGTTACTACTTCTGGGGTCAAAATTTCACTTTGGTAACTGATCATGCTCCACTTCAATGGTTATACCAAACAGAAAGATACAAACTCTCGCCTCACGAGATGGTTTCTGGGCTTACAACCTTGCAGTTTCATAGTAAAACATCGACCAGACTCTGAACACATCAACGCAGATGCATTATCATGGCTACATGAACCTGAACCTGGTACAGAGAGTCGTTTGATTCACAAGAATGTGAATAAAGCTGAGGGGGAGGGTGTAAACTGGAAGGGTGATCGCACCCCAAGAGGACACAGACGCCCCTGGGAATACCCCTGAAACACAGCCTACCTTCACATTGCTCCTTACACTTCTCACTTGCGCTATAACGCGTGATAAACCTCTCGCGCGGTACTCCACCAACTTAAAAGCCTTGTGCAGCGCCTGTCAGTTTTGGAATTGATTGTTTCGCTTTTATCTCTCTCACTCTGACATTCTCTGCTCCTAGCAGAACTGTCACCTCTGACTCTGAGCACATTTAAGCTCTTGAAAAAGAAACAAATGTTTGTTTGCAGTGTTTGAATAAAATTCCTGTTTTCTACAACCTCCTGTGTCTCTGTGCAAAATCTGTGAGCCAAGCGTGACACTATCAATAACGATGTTTCTTTTAGCATTTTTCAAGCAATCCTGACTTTCTTTTCCTATCTGCTTTGTGAGCCTGAACACATTTCTTTTTTCTTCCTTATTCTACAGCTTATATCCAAACTCCCATCTCTTAGCCTCCTGTGCTTTCCTAACTACTTTTCTTGGAATCTCATTTTACTACATTATAGACTGACCTGTCAACTTCTGCTTCTGCCCACTGATTGTAGCATCTCCTCTTTTCTTTAGTTGGCCTCTCTGAATTTCCTTGTCTCAAGGATAACTCTGCCCATCCTCAAACTTCTTTATTGTTTTCAACCAAACACTTTTAATCTCTTCGAACTTAAGCATATGATTCTGAATCTTCACTCACTGTTGCTACTGAAGCTTCAGCAAAGTTGCTTCCCATTGCTCTCTTCTTTCAACATACAGATCTATCCCAGCACATTCTTCCTCTTTCTTTTCTTCATGCATCTGAATAAAATATCTCCTACAAGTTTCACCAGGTATCAGCATTACATTTTTCACAACTTCATATGTCACCAGCTTGTTTTGCTCCTTCTTAAACATAGTGTTGAACAGAACTATTTTCAACACATCATCCAACTCCATAATCCTTTTGCCCTCTATAATAATAATAATTGTTATGTATCTTGCCTTTGTTAATTAGCAATGTTAATAACTTAATTTATATAAAGAAATGTTGTGTGCTTAGCCTTGTGGGAAAAAGGAAGTGTTGTACTCACACATTCGAAATTGAGTAAAGAGCACATTGAGTTATCTGTGTCTCTGTAGTTATTATTTGTTGGAGTTGGAAGGAACACAACAAAAAGTGGCGACGAGGAAGTCTGAATTCACATGGTGCGTGGTAATAATTGTAAAGGAGCAACGAATAATACTCCATTAAGAAACGGTGACGATAAATCGGAAAAAAAAAAAAAAACACGACGCTGTTGTTTGCCGCAAAGGAAGCGTGGCAGGAGCAGAGAAGAAACCGTGAGTACTGATAATTGTAAAAGAAGTTTCTTCGGAAGTTAAATCGCCTTATTGTGAAGTAAGAGTGACTGTGATTCAATTGCAAGTTCGAGTTGGCTGGCGTTATCGGAGTAATTGGACCTTTCGATGAGAACGTGGAGCAGTGGAATTCGTATACAGAGCACTTTGAGTGCTTTGTTAAAGCAAACGATATTACCGATGTAAAATTAGTTCCTACTTTTTTGAGTGTCATGGGCGCAAAAACGTTCAACTTACTGCGTTGTCTTGTGCAACCAGATAAGCCTGGAGAGAAATCATATCCTCAGATTGTTAGAATTTTGAGTGCTCATTTACCAAAGCCATTAATAATTGCTGAATGGTTTAGATTCCACAAGAGAAATCAAGAGGAAGGGGAATCGGTAACAATGTTTGTGGCAGCACTAAGGAAGTTATCTGAACATTGTGAATTCAATGAAGTGCTCAATGACACAATCTGTGATAGGCTGGTATGTGGACTGAGAAGTGAAGCCATACAAAAACGACTTCTGACAGAAAGTGCCCTAACCCTTGCAAAGGCAATTGAAATAAGTGTGTCCATGGAAATGGCAGCTAAAGAGGCTCAGCAGTTAAGCATAACTGGGCAAATTCATAAAGTAAATATAAAGAGCAATGACGCTGGTAGAGGGCCGTGCTATCGTTGTGGAAGACAAGGTCATTTAGCTTCAGAGTGCAGGTTTAAAGACCTAGACTGCAGGAGTTGTGGAAAAAAAGGTCACATCGAGAGAGCATGTAAATCCAAGAAAGCTACAGAGAGATATTATAGACATGAAAGTAAAAAGGCAGCATTTAGTCAAAAGAAAAAACTTCATTTGCTGCAACCGCAAGAATTAGAAACGAAATTAGGAAGTGACACATCTGAAGATGAAGTATTTTTAAATATTTTGAGTCTTGAAGGCGGCTCACAGGGATACCAGGTATCTCCATTGTTGGAAGGACAAAAAGTATGCATGGAAGTGGACACAGGGGCGGCTGTTTCTCTCGTGTCAAATAAAACGTACTATACGTTCCTGAGGCACCTTCCACTAAAGGAAACTAATATAGTGTTAAAAACATATACTGGTGAACCGGTGAATGTGAGAGGCCTGATAAAGGTGACTGTTCAATTGAATGGGCAGAAAGCCACTTTACCACTTTATGTAGTGGGAGGAGATTACCCATCATTATTAGGAAGATCATGGTTAAAAAAAATCACATTGGATTGGCCAAATGTTTGTATGCTGCTCAGAGGAGAAACAAAGTTGGATGCAGTACTTGACAGACATGCTGAGTTGTTTTCTGGTGAACTAGGGAGCATGAAGGACATCACTGTCAGACTTGCCACTAAACCTAACAGTCAACCAAAATTTCTGAAGGCTCGACCAATTCCCTATGCTATTCGACCAAGGGTTGAAGCTGAACTGGATTCCTTAGTTACGTCTGGTGTTCTGGAACCTGTGAGTGTAAGCGAATGGGCTACTCCTATTGTACCCGTGATAAAAAAAGATGGATCAGTACGTATATGCGGGGACTTTAAGGTGACCATCAATCCTGTGTTGTCTGTAGAACAGTATCCACTTCCTCATATAGATGATCTGTTTGCAGGCCTTGCTGGAGGACAGAAATTCAGCAAAATAGACCTGTCCCAGGCATATCTCCAAATGCATGTTGAACTAAAGTCTAGAGAATTGCTAACTATTGTAACCCCTAAGGGCCTCTTCCGTTACTGCCGCCTACCCTTTGGAATCACCTCGGCTCCATCTCTATTCCAAAGAGCAATGGACCAAATCTTAAGTGGGCTTCCAGGGGTCCAATGTTATTTGGATGACATCCTTGTGACGGGAAGAAATGAAGAAGAGCACCTTCAACACCTGGATGCCACTCTTCAGCGCCTAAAAGAATATGGCCTGAGGGTTCGCAAGCATAAATGTGAATTTTTCAAGTCCTCTATAGAATATTTGGGACATGTAATAGATGCTTGTGGATTGCACAAAGCACCCTCAAAAGTTAAAGCAATTGTTGATGCACCTGCTCCTCAGGATGTAAGCCAGTTACGTTCATTTCTGGGACTTCTCAACTATTATGGAAAATTTATTCCAAATTTGTCAACTCTTTTGAGGCCATTGCATCAGTTGTTGTGTCAAAACAAAGCTTGGAAATGGACAGAAGAATGTAGAAAAACTTTTACCAAAGCAAAGGACGCTCTCATAAAATCTGATGTTCTTACACATTTTGACCCCACACTGCCACTGCAGCTTGCCTGTGATGCTTCTCCATATGGAGTTGGTGCAGTGATTTCACACATTATGCCCTCCGGTGTGGAGAAACCAATTGCTTTCGCTTCACGTACGTTGAATAAAGCTGAAGGTAATTATGCACAAATTGAGAGGGAGGCACTGGGAATAATTTTTGGAATTCGCAAATTTCATCAGTACCTATTCGGGAGAAAGTTTACCCTTCTTACAGACCATCGACCCCTTACTACCCTCTTCGGACCTCATACTGGTATACCATCTCTAGCAGCTAGTCGAATGCAAAGATGGGCATTACTTTTATCAACCCATACATATGATATCAAATACCGCAAGTCTGAGTTGCATTCCAACGCAGATGGACTCTCACGTTTACCCTTGCCAGTTACCTGTTCAGAAAGCCCAGATATGGATATATTTTATTTTAAGCAGGTAAATGAGACACCTGTGACCTCAAATCAAGTAAAACGATTCACTCGAAATGATCCAGTACTGTCTAAAGTAATGGACATGGTCCTTACTGGTAAAAGTCCTAGTACTTTACCAGAACTAAAACCCTACCTTTCTAGGAAAAGTGAACTGTCTGTGCAGGCAGGTTGCCTTCTTTGGGGTCGCCGTGTCATCATTCCACCACCACTGCAGAAACTTTTAATCCAGCAGCTACATGCAAGTCATGTTGGTATTGTCCGCATGAAGGAGATTGCAAGAAGTTATTTTTGGTGGCCAGGAATAGATGAACATATTGAGGAGAGGGCCAAGGCATGTTCTTCTTGTCAGAAGATTAGGAATGCCCCACAGCTGGCACCACTTCACCCATGGGACTGGCCTGAAAGGGCTTGGCAGCGCATCCATGTGGATTTTGCAGGTCTCTTTGAGGAAAAGATGTTCCTGGTGGTTGTAGATGCCCATAGTAAGTGGCCAGAGGTTGCTGTTATGCGCTCAACAACTGCTGTTAAAACAATGGAAAAGTTGGAGGAATTATTCTGTTGTTATGGCTTCCCAGAGCAACTTGTGAGTGATAACGGTCCTCAGTTTGTGTCACAGGAATTTGCCACTTTCCTACAAGTCAACGGAATTCTGCACATTCGATCTGCACCACACTATCCTTCCACAAATGGTTTAGCAGAAAGGTTTGTTCAGACAATGAAGCATTCACTGAAGGCATCGCAAGATGAAGGCTCTCTTCATACACGTTTGAACCAGTTCTTACTGTCTTATCGGAATTCTGAGCACAGCACAACTAAAGTTTCACCTGCCATCCTAATGATGAAAAGACAACTTCGTACAATTTTTGATTTGCTAAAGCCACCAGAAACAAAACAAGTGGTACGTCATCATCAACAAAAGCAAATTGAACATCGAGACAAGAAAGCAAAAGACAGAGTGTTTCGTTCAGATGACACTGTATTGGCTCGAGGTTTTAATAACAAATCCAAATTTGTTCCTGCCACCGTAATCAGTCAGAGTGGACCTGTTTCTTACACAGTCCGCACTGCTGATGGTACTGTTTGGCGAAGACATGTGGATCAGTTGTTGCAGGCATCACCAGCACCCACTGAGCCACCAGATGTGGGCTGTCCTGAATTGAATTATGATGTTAGTGAAAATCAGTGTCCTATTACTGAGGAAGAAGTGCCACCTATGGAGGTATCAGAAACTCCATCACCTCCTGTGAATGAGGAAGAGTCAGCTAGAAAATCTACAAAATCTCCCTCAACTATTTCACTTTCAACAGATGCTCACACTGAACGTCGTTATCCTGCTCAACATAGACAACCTCCTAACCGTCTAAATTTATAAGACTCACTTTTAAGAATGGGACAGTAAATTACCCTCTTTTTTTTAAAAAAAAAAAAAAAAAAAAAAAAAAAAGGAGTCAACTCGGATTTATTGGATTTATTGTTCTCGTGCTAAACAAAATGTGCACTTTTCTTTTAATGGGGAGGAGTATGTTATGTATCTTGCCTTTGTTAATTAGTAATGTTAATAACTTAATTTACATAAAGAAATGTTGTGTGCTTAGCCTTGTGGGAAAAAGGAAGTGTTGTACTCACACATTCGAAATTGAGTAAAGAGCACGTTGAGTTATCTGTGTCTCTGTAGTTATTTGTTGGAGTTGGAAGGAACACAACAATAATAATAATAATAAACATAATAAAAGTAATAATTCTTTACATCTAACTACTCAAAATGCTTTACATAGTGAATGGGGAGTCACTTCACCCACCACTAATGTGTAGCATTCCACCTGGCTGATGTGACGGTGGCCTTTTGCATCAGTATGCTCACCACACAGTAGATGTTAGGTGGTTAAGTGGTGAGAGATAGTTAACCAATTAATGACAAGGGATGATTGGGTAGGCAGAATGACGAGGCCATGGAAAGCAATTTAGCCAGGAAATTGTGATACACCCTGCTTTTTACAAAGGATGTCCAGGGATCTTTTATGTCCAGAAAGAGTCAGAACCTCGGTTTTATTTCTCATCCAAAAAGTTGGCACAATTTTTACAGCACTGTATCCCTCCCACTGCACTAGGGTATTGGGATCCACATTCAGACCACAGACAAGCACCCCCTGTCTGCCTCACCAACACCTCATCCAGCAGCAACCCAAGTTTTTCCTAGATGACTAGTATTTATTAAATTATCCCAAAGAGGTGTAGGGGTCACAGAAATTACAAAGAAATTTAAAATATGTATTTGTATTCTACTCATTCTTGTTAGTTACTAAAATGTTTTTCGGTATATATAACTTTTATTATTTTCATTGCTCAGGTGAAAAAGTCTTCATGGAGGATGCTCCAAACAAAAGAGAAAATATAACTTGAATTTTGACAGAATGAGTCATATACACCATAAAACACGGAAGAGGAATATATCATTTGTTTAATGCAAAAAATATGTATATATTGACTTATAAGCCTGCAATCCTTAAGACTGTTCCATCCAGTGCTAGATAATGGAAATTAGAAGGATTTTTAAACTGATTAGACTGTACTTTAGTTATTGTGCCATTGATTATTTTAATCTTATATTGAACATGCCTGTGAAAATGCATAATGATTTAAGTTTGTGTCAGAATACTTAATTTTGTCTTTACTAAAGATCAGAATACTTGCTTAATTAATAGACAAAAGATTGACAGAAAGGGTTCAGAAAAATTGTACAGACAAGAAACAATTATTTTTTATTAATCCATCTATTTTAAAACTTCCTTAATTCACGGGACGGGAGTTGAGGAATACATTTTTTGTGCCACAGAAACAAAAGCTGTCCATGATGCATTAATGGCGTTATTTCACACACCGCTATAATAAAAAGTACATTAAACAGAGGCACAGAATTCACACTTGGATGAACTTTTGTAATTTTACTACACAATCATGTGGCAACACATCGTAAATATTTGAGACCCATAGTTTAAGAAACACTGCACTAGTGCATGAAAAGGAGCATGGGAGGGTAGGTCCTCCGCAGTGTTTATAGCGTGTTGGAGCAAAAAGGAATGAAGAACTGAACACAAGGTCTTTTAAAAGTACTGTTTACTTCTGGTACCTGATACTGGTGATACCGTACCATTTTAAGAACTGGGATTTTCTGTGCTTTTTCAGTTCTGGTATACCTAGCATTAAGATATCAAAAGTTTTTTGGTTACCCATTGTGTTTATTTTAGACGTAATTCATGAATCTTTGCCAAATTCTGACAATAATTAATTCCCTTCCTTATAAAGGGAATTTGGTTTTTTTCATTTTTAGATAATAGAAAAGTCTCTTTCCTATTGATTTACTGAATGTAGGGTGAGGGAGGACTCTACCAATTAAGCAAAATTAGCCTTTGTGTAGCCTTTGGACTACATGGATGAAAACTTTGTGAAAATAGCAAATCTCATTGCAAAAATCTTGGCACTTAAGAAGCAGCTCTGAGGTTTCAGAGATCTTCATGACACTGTAGGCCCAACAAGACCAAGAATTTCTGAAACACCCATCCAAATTAAAGACAACAACAACAAGATGCAGGATATAAACTTGGGATAAAGTTGCCAAAAGAGGAGTAAGAAAACAGAGCATTCCATCAGCAAAAAGATTGACAAAAAGGAACAGATATACTCTGCTACAAAAGCTGGACAACGATTAGTATTCTTCTCAGTCAAGCATTAGTAAACATGAAAATGTTGCAGAAAACCAAAAGTATTAGTTGTTGAGACATCATCCCCCACAACACAACAAGGGAGACGAAAAGACCAATAAGTCTCTTACTTCTCCATCACTGAAAATCATGGAAACTATAATAAGAAATAAATTATGAGAGTACCTTGTTACACATGGGTGATTAGGAGGCAGTCAAAGAGCCTAAAGGTGAGTAAAACATCACGAGATAAGGGGTTGTCACGTGGTACTTACCTGAACTCTTTTCTCTCATCAACGGAAAACAACAAGAAATCTAATACCACAACTTCCGGGTTCCAAAATGGCTGTGATGACGTCACTTCCGGTCACCTATGATGATGTCACTTCCGGCACCCACAAAACACCTCACTTCTGGTTCCTGTTGCCACATCACCACCTTGCCAACCATTTCCTGTCACATGTTTTTCTCTTGCTATATAACCGCCATTTTGAAAACAGTTCATTGTGCTTTTTCAAAGACTCTGAATCAATTCTTTTCTTATTGTCTGACGACAATATACAGGGATGGTCCCCAAATGTTTATTTTGTATTTTGTATTTTGTGAAGTTTATTGGATCACAACCTGTATGAAAATATTATACCAATAAAACCCAGCATGAATTTATGCGTGGAAGAGTTACCTAATTTTCCATTAGACTTTTTTCAGTGGGCTAATAGAGTAGTAGATGAAATCTAAAGCACACAACATCATTTACCTAGACTTTCAAAAAGCCCCTAATATGGTCCTGCTCCAAAGACAAATTCTGAAACTTGAAGCTGCTAAGTAAAGGTAACATAGAAGAGATTATTAGTGGAGTCATTCCTTTTTCTAATTTATATTAATGAAATAGACTCCAGCATAGTTAGTCAACTTCATAAACTTGTAAGGACAGTAATATTGAATGTGCTGTGAAGTGGGAAAGTTGCAGGAAAAAGGGAGAAACAGTTGGGAAATGAAGGGGCAAATGGGTATGGCTCAAAAGCCAGGAAATTGTGGAAAAGTTCAGGACACCAGTCCAAAATAATAGCCAAAAATAATTTTTGAAAGTAACATGCCAAAAACACTGTCTTCCTGAAAGATTTTTGTAAATACTAGCTAGCACTGCAAACGTTTTTGTACAGATTTCAAAATATTGGACAGTGAGAGTAGTATATGCCAACTTAAAGATACTTCAGGTGGCATGAAATTAAAGAAAAATAAAATTTGATCAAAAAAGGTGCAAAAATTGTTTACTCAGAGGTTGATGCACTTGCTGCTTCCTGAGCAGCTCTTCTTTTCTCCACCCTAGCAGCCCACTTCTTCTTTTCTTTTGTTGGCATCTTTTCGCTTACAAATGATTAAGTCAGTGTTTGTGTTACAATTACTGAGTATGTTTTCTTTAATTTGTAACTTAAGCTGGCCCTCAAGTATTCAATCTGCCTCTAGAATGATTTAAGATATAAAGAGGTAGGGGAAGTGACGGTGAAGGTAATAGGGATGTGAACAGTGCCCGTACGCATGTGCCGCACAGCTGCCCTGCTGGCAGTTGATTCTACAATAAAATAAAATAAAAAATAAAAAGAGGAATAACCTTGGAGGTCAATCATCACCCCAAAAGCGGACAGTAGACATCATGTAGTATATGTGTGCCAAATTTCAGGTCAATAGGTCAAACGCTTTGTGAGCTACAGGTGATTTAAAATCCTGGACAGATAAACAGCCAGCCATGGTAACGTATTATAAAGATTACATTAAACTCCACAATTCTAACACTGAGGGGCCAGCAAAACAATTTAAAAAGACACAGACAATCTCCACAACTCTGTGAACATGTGGAAAATGCAATTTAAAGCAGGAAAGTGCAAAGTGCTATTCAAAATAATGTTAATTATAAATACTAGATGGGAGATATTATCTCACAGCACTCGACTTCTGAAAAGGATTTAGGGGTTTATGTTCACACCACATTCTTATCATCTAGACAATGTGCAGAAAATAGTTAAAAAAACAATAACATGCTAAGTAATTGCAGCTAGAGTTGGAAAACAACTAGTGATCAATATGACACTGTGATATATAAGCCTGATTACTTTTAATACACTTATGTTTAGCCTACACAAACACATTTTATCAACATTTTGTACTCCAAAACATTAATACACCTTGCTAACTGAGGCGATAAGCATAAGAATCTGTCCAGGCAGGTGTAACAATCTGGGCTTTAGCTGACTAATAAAAGGTTTTATCTTAACAAGTGCAGAATTTAAAAATCTACTCCATGTTTGTAAACTGTCAATAGATGGTCACCTAAACACCATAAGCAAAGAATATATTCCATATTGGGTTATGGTCAGTAAAAAGCATTTCATTTTTTGGCTTATTAACACTTCAAACCAAGGGCTGCCGTGAAAGTTTAGGAGACAGTTACTGATTTTATTTAAGCTAAGCTTGCAGAAATAATCACATCCCTTATTAAATACAAATCTGTGGTAAATAAGATGCAAATGTAATTCTTTATACTGACTTGTAATAAAATTCTTTAATTTTTTAATGGCATATGGTTGATACTAAAAGTAAGACACATTTTGTGACTATATGTGTGGTCAGGTTCCAACTTTATCATCCATCAGACAATCTAAATAAATTACCATTGGCAAGGGCATTGGTGCCAGTACTAATACATCTGTTTTCTAATTTTTAAAATCTTTTTTCCTTATTTAGAAAACGGAGAAATGAAAAATGCACTTTCCACATTACAGGTATGTGAGCTTGTCACTTGGATTCCTTCTAATTCATTTATTATTTGTTAGAGATTAGAAGACAGGCAGATGGAAACAATTGCATTTGTATTGCTTACATAAAGGAAAAACTTACTGTATTAATTTCTAAAGTGCTTGAAACTGAATGCCTGTTTAACTAGGTCATCCTGAATCACTTGTACACAACACATCACTACTGAGATGAAATCATACGACATTTTATCTTTTTAGTTTGTTCTCTTATAATAATTTACATGCAAGAGGTCTTAATCTATGAACCAGGTATTTCCCAAAGACTTTATATCTACTGTATTTAACTTTTTTGTGATAGTGGATAATACTTAAGTGACAGGTTTGTTTAAAGATCATACCATTTATCTGTTCTCTGATTCGTTTAATTAAAATGCTTTCTAGGTATATTAAGTGAATGAACCTAACTTGTAAAAGGTGCAGCTCTGTCATGCTGCAATGAACAACAGCACATGGCAGCTCTGTCACCATGAAGTTATAAAGGACATCCATCTTGGTACGTAACAGCTATTTGTTATTTATAGAATATTTTCCCTAACACTTAACAATATTATACAAAGCCATTGATCTCTTTACATTGCCTACAGCTACAGTTTCCTGAAAATAATAAGAATATGTTTTACAAAAATTGGGTAGCATTTTGTCCTTGCATGTTTTAGAGATAAAATGAATGTGCAGCATTATTGCATCCGAATGATTAGTGGTTCATGTAGTAAACAACTGAACTGGTCACATACTCTGCACACTTCATTTGATAGAACACCAACTTAAAACATTTCTTGTGTTGTCTAAAAGTGAAGTATGGCCACAGGTCTCTTAATTATGCCCACCAGGCCAAGGTTACATAGTGCTGTCTGAAGTAGTATTAAGATAAGTAAAGAGATTCAAAATGTGTAAGTGTTAATACTGAAACTCTTAAAATTCAAATATACTGTAAATATACTCAAATATTAATTCAATTATGTATGTGACATCTCCAGGAAACTTGAATTCCCTGGATAACCCCACATAAACATGAAGGTCAAACACAGTGGTGAAGAATACGTTTAATAAGAAATCACTGTGTGTTTTATAATTATTTTCAAAACTTGAAATTTGGGCACTCCTGCTGATCAGGATGCCATATTCTGTTCTGACAGTTGTCTTTGCAGTCATTGATACATTTGTCCAATAATCTCATTTTTATTTTATAATTGTTTTGTTGTTAATTTGTTTGGTAATGATCAACTACCTATTAATGTTGTCATGCCTAGTATTTTATTTATCTGTAAACTGATTGGTATAACTGAAATGTTTTGTAGTCATTATATGTAAATAAACCTAACTGATTAAGGAACATTTCTGTTAGATGTCTTTAATCTGTCATGTTGCATTAACAACAACATCCATCCATTATCCTAACTACAGGGTCACGGGGGTCTGCTGGAGCCAATCCCAGCCAACACAGGGTGCAAGGCAGGAAACAAACCCCGGGTAGGGCGCCAGCCCACCGCAGTAACAACAACATGTGGGACTCCAACAGTTGGTGTCAATAAAGGATGCCCTGTTGGAGTTCATTTAAAACAATGACTCAAGACATAGAAAGTCATAGCCTGTGCTGGCTACATTGCACACAAGTCAGGAAACTGCTCTGGACCAAGTGCCAATCCACTGAAGGACTCACTTATACCCAGATTGTAAAATTGTAAGATGTTGAAAACATTTGTTTGAGATTTTGTGTCATGTCGATATGATTGCATTATTCAGTTTTTAAAGGTTTGTCAGCTGCTCATCTATGATGTGAATCTCCCATTCTACCACATCCCAAAGGTGTTCTATTGGATTCGGATCCAGTGACTTGGAAGGCCAGTGAAGAACACTGAACTCACTGTCATGTCAATGAAACAAGTTTGAGATTAATTTTTCACAGTGACATGGTGCATTATAATGCTGGAAGTAGCCATTAGAAGATGTGTAAACTGTGACCAAGAAGGAATGCACCTGGTCAGCAACAATACTCAAATAGGCCATGTCATTCAAGTGAGCATAAATTGGTATTAAAAGGCTACCAAAATGTGCCAAAAAACATTTCCCACACCATTACACTGCCACCACCAGCCCAGACTATTGACACAAGGCTAGTTGGGTTTATGGATTCATGCCATTGCACCAAATTCTGACTTTACTACATGTGCACCTCAGCAAAATTCGAGATTCATCAGAACAGGTTGCATCTTTCCAGTCTTCAGCTCTCCAGTTTCAGTAAGCCTGTGCCCAGTGCAGCCTAAGATTTCTATTCTTGACTGACAGGATTGGAACCTAACATGGTATTCATCTGTTATAGCCCATCTATCTAACAGCTTGCATTCTGTTCACCACAGCTGTACAAAATTTGAGTTGCCATACCCAGCTCAAATCAATCTGGACATTCTCCTGCGACCTCTGTCATTAACATGACAATTCTGTCCACAAAGATGCTTTTTTTTTGACATCGTTCTGAGCTAACGTTTTGATTGTTGTGTATGAAAATACCAGGAAGTCAGCAGTTACAGAAATAATCAAACCAGCAGATCTGACACCAACAATCCAAACGCAGTCAAAACTACTGAGATCCCATTTTTTCTCCAATCCTCGTGTATAATGTCATGGGTAGAATTCCACTAAAATATGGTGTACGGACAAAAAAATTCAGATGCACAAAACCGTGCATAAGTCAACTTCCACGCACTTCCACTCCATACAACCCGGTCAGCGTGAAATGTAAAGCACATGCATGTGCCTGCCGCCCCACCGAGACTACTCCCAGAATTACGCCTCTTTGAATATGCACATCAATATAAACAGCCTCTAAAGTTCAGCATTTTATGAAAAAAAGAAGATTTTCAGCAAATGCAAAGTGGAGGCAAGGAAAAAGTAACTATTTTTTGCTTAAGCAGTGGTATAAGCAACAAAAGAAAGTTGATCAAGTGATATGGACTGGTGGAGACACTCGAAAGATTAAGTTTGGACACAGTGCCCAAAATAAAAAAAGAGTGGTCAGATATCAAAGTTGCCGTGAAAAGACGAGTCGTAGCCCACCGTCTAGTGTCATGCGGAAGCATATTAGAGTGCAGACAAAAGAAAAAAAAATAGTGACAGAGTAAAGAAAAAAGTTTGAAATGTGGACTTTAATCTCGAAATTTCCACTTTAACCTTGTAGTTTATTTTGTCATAAAAGTAGATTGTCGTATTTTTCATCTTAAAATCTGTGTTTAACACAGGCTATGAAAAAACTCGTAATCCCGGCCCACCTTAAATCCCTTCGCACCTCTACCATTAGCGTCTTTTGCTCTGGAAATGTGTCGATCACCACAAGCATTAAGCAGCCTGCTGTACCATCCCACCCAATCGACAGAGCTCATCTCAAGCAAAAAGTTCCCCAGCTCAAGCCTTGTTTATCTCAGTGTGATGTGCTTGGAGTTGTATAAGGTAAATAATATATTGTTATTTCGAACACATTACGAGTTTTTTCATAGCCTTCAGGGAATTCAGCATTAACTTACAAGAGTGTCTCAAATACCATCGTAACTAAAGTAGTACTTTAAATGCTTCATATTCTATGTGTTCTATGTATGTGAATCACTACGTGCTTCTTAAACAGGCTTTCTCTTTCGCAGACAGGCACTGATTTCCACATAGAATACGTATATTACATTCATGATAGTACAAGTCTCTGAACATTTTAGAATACTGAGATGTATACGTTATATCATTTTCATGATGAAATGCATCAAAGCCTGTATTAAACATGGGGGCACATTGGCGCAGTGGTAGTGATGAGCTGGCACCCTGTCCAGGGATTGTTCTTGCCTCCCGCAAGTTGCTTGGTGGGACGTGTGCGACCACACTGCCCTCGATGAAATTATTTATTACTGTTTAAGGAACATTGAAAAACCTTTACAATACATGTTTAATTATTCCAAACATCCATTAATCCACGGTTGCGCCAGTTCCAGCAAGTATACAGCACGAGGCAGGACCAATCCCTGGATGGAGCGGCAGCTTATTGCTACTGCTGTGCCACCACATCCCCACCTGTTTAATTATTAACAGTATAAATTATTTAAACAAAGTTAACAATTTATCTGTATAATGTAATGTGCATATTTTAATGCATTTTATCTTAAAAATTATATCAAATATACATCCAAGTTTCTAACAGTACAGAGCTCCAAGAAGATAGCTCTTGGAAATCTAAATTGACTTAAAAGCCAGTCATCATCATCTGTATACACACGCTCTCTTCTACTGAATTGAATTCCTTTATTGTCATTGTATGGTACAATAAGATTCAATATGCAAATCCTCCATGAACTTATTTTCCTATAAAATGGTAACAATAATATGATAAAAGACAATGAAAAATATACAATATGAAAGCATAAGTACAGTACACATGTACCATATAAAGCAAATGGTTCATAAAGGGCCTCAGGTTGTGCAATATTACAACTGAAATGCAAGTTTACAGTGATGTAATTGTAGTTATAAGTATAACCAGTTCTTTGAAAAAAATTGATGGATTGATTGAGTGTTTTTATAGCTCTTGGGATAAAACTGTTTCTGAGCCTCAAGATCCGTGCAGGAAAGGCTTTGAAGTGTTTGCTGGAAGGAAGGAGCTCAAATAGACTGTGCGCATGGTTGAGTGGAATCCATCCAGATGTTGTCGGCTTTTCTGAGGAAGCGTGTGCTGTAAATGTTTTCCAGAGCTGGAAGCTGTTAAGTCCCAATAATCCTCTGCACTCTTGACACAACCCGCCTTAGGACTTTTCGATCAGCTGCTGGACAGCTGTGATTTCACACTCAAATAGATTGGGTTAAAATACTCTGAATGGTGCACTGAGAGCAACAACGCTAAAGCAGCTATGGTATTTGGAATAGCTTGGCCATTATTATATTGTTACAGATTGATTACAATCAGGTGCCTTAAATTTATAAACGACTAGCAGAATACCCGCACTTCGCAGCGGAGAAGTAGTGTGTTTAAGAAGTTATGAAAAAGAAAAGGAAATATTTTAAAAATAACGTAACATGATTGTTAATGTAATTGTTTTGTCATTGATATGAGTGTTGTTGTCATCTCTCTCTCTCT
>JANRMT010062791.1:69104288-69145680 GCA_026402145.1 Polypterus bichir lapradei
GGCAATTTGGGATTTGGAGATGCCATAATAAAGAGAGTTGCAATAGTCGAGGCGAGACGTAATAAAAGCATGTATGGCCATCTCCAGGGTCTTGTCAGTGAGATAAGGTTTCATTTTTGCAAGCATGCGAAGCTGATAAAAGCTAGATCCGATCACGGCAGAGACTTGTTTGTCAAGTTTTAATGAGTCATCTAACAGGACACCCAGATTCCGAACCTGTGAAAACCTGAAAGCTGATAAAGGTCCCAGGTCAAATTCCGGGGCCTTCATATGTTCAGAAGGGCCGAAGACTATCACCTCAGTCTTCTCTTCATTCAAAGATAAGAAGTTTTGGGATAGCCAAGATTTAACTTCATCTAAACAGGATAACAAGGCATTCATAGCCAGGGGATCATTTTTCTTAAAAGGTAAATAAATTTGTGTGTCATCAGCATAAAGGTGAAATGATACCCCATGTTTTCTAAAAATAGAGCCTAGAGGTAGCATATACAGAGAAAATAAAGTGGGAGACAACACAGAGCCTTGAGGAAGACCACAGGAGAGAGAGGACGTCGAGGAGGAGAAGTCTCCTAGCCTAACCACGTATTTCCTATCAGATAAAAATGACTGAAACCATTTTAAAACTGTGCCAGAAAGACCCACCCAGGACTCTAGTCTATTTAGTAATATCGAATTATTAAGTGACTAGCCTGGACACAATGCATAAAAATGGGATGTCTGGTCACCCTACATTTTTTGCTCAAGTGGCCTACTATACATTTGCATCTGTAAAAGGTAAGTAGTGTGGCTTGGGACTAAGCTATTTGAGTTTAAACCACAGGGTGTATTAATTTAGTTTGTGCCTTTCACTCACTATGTGATCCTGTTGCAGATTACTTAACCTGCCTGTACTTTGATTGTGAAATAAATGCAAATATTTGGACTACAGCCATGTAAACCACCTTGAAGTGATATCCATCATTGGATGGCACCATATATAGCAGATTTTTTTTGCTAAATAAAAACAAAACAATTCCCATTTAAAGATTTTGTCTAGTTTTTGTATATGCATTTTTTGCAGTGTAGTGGTAATTTTTTTACTTTTGTCTCATTACAGTATCGTGTTGAGTGTTTCTTGAGTATTTTCAGTAACATATTTGCTATGGAGTCTTTGTGGGTGGAGACAGCTTACAACACTTGATCATCATACTTTATCATATAATCAGCAGGTGGCAAATGAGGCTGGCCAAACATTACTTTGCAGTTATTTTTTTCATTTTTCTCCTTTGTCTCAGGGTCCAAGTATACATTTTAGACTGTGCTAAAATATTTGAGGGGTGAAATTTGCCTCCAAACTAACAATGTCAGTGTAGGACATACTGGCTTTATTTATACAGTATTCTATTGAGGGTAGCTATGGAGCTGATGATATAAAGTTAAATTATGGTCTCTATAGGTTGACTTCAATTTTCATTTATTGTCAGTTTTGATTCTGTTACATAAGTCTGTTTTTCACTTCTAGGAATTATAGGTGAAGTGAAATGCAGCCTTAGCTGCACCCTACTGTAGATTATGCTCTAATCATTCATCTTTGACATTTTGCTGTTATATTGCTTTAATTAAATAAAATTCCCTCCAGTTAGCATGGAGAGTATTTCTGTCTGTAAAAACCCAGTCTGTTCCCACAAATCATGCAAAATGTCTATGAAGTGGAGACCTGGGGCCTCATGTATAAACGGTGCAAATGCAGAAAAATGTTGCATATATCCATTTCCACACTCACTATGAGGTGAATAAAAACTAAACTTGGCGTAAAGCCACACATATTCTCACGCCAACCTTGCACTGTGCATATACAAGTTTCCACTCGGTTTTGCAAACTGGCGGCACCCAGTGTCAAAGCAGTGCTACTGTTCCTGTGTGGTTTCTCTTTCCTTTTTAGATTCACATCCCTGATGTGGCTTTATCAAATACTCTGAAATTCACTGCATATTGTTTATAAATTTAAGGCATCTGATTGTAATCAACCTGTATTAATATAATGGTTCATGGAATGGCCAAACTATTCCTAATACCATGGCTGCTTTAGTGTTGTTACTCTCATTGCACCACTCATAGTATTTTAACTCATTGTATCTGAGTGTGGAATCACAACTGTCCAGGAGCCAATCAGAAAGCACTATTGTGGATTGTGTCATTAAAGTATGTATATTACATTATACAGATAAATTAACTTCATTTAAATAATGTATACTGTTAATAAGTAAACGTGCAGGCATGTTGGTGCAGTGGTAACGATGATCTGACACCATGTCCAGGGATTGGTCTTGCCTTGCACTGTATGCTTGCTGGGACTGGATGGAATAATTAAACATGAACTATGAAGATATTTCAGTGTTCCTTAAAAGTTTTGAAGAATCAGCATTCTAAGCTTACAGGTGGTCTGACATTTATTAAAGAGCTTCTTGTGTGGCGATTGGTTATGTGGAGAAAGAAGAGGAAGGAAAGAAATTGGGGGTTGGTACTTTTGAAAGAGACAGTACTGTGGCATTAAATTATTTTATTTGAGGGTTGCGCATGTCCCAGCAAGCATCTTGCAGGAGGCAGGAACAATCTCTGGACTGCAGCCAGCTCATCACTACAACTGTGTGTGACATATGCGGGTTCAGCTCCATGCTCCCATCTTACTTCTGGGAGCTCTCGAACCCGACACCATCGGTAATGTCACTGATGAGCTGGAGTGATGAGTGCAAAAAGTGCAAAGTGCTTTTATTAAAAAATCAACAAAATCAAAACAGAGCTCAAATAAATACTGCAGTGTGTCTCAAATCTTCAAATAAATAATCCAATAAAAACCAGTGAACTGTGGAGGTTATAAACACAAAAGAAAAAAAATCCTTTAAAACGAGATTAAAAACAATGGCCGGAGGCAGTCTTTCTAAAAACTAAAGCTAGGTGCATTCGTCTACTGGTGGCTTCCCTGCTTCTCCCATTCGGGCCCCGCAACAGGGGAGTCGCCCAACCAGCAAATGCAGCTCCCTTCAATACTGGTCTGGTAGCCCTCCAATACCCGGCTACGTCGGGCTCCAGCCTGACCGAGACTTGGGTTCCTTCCCCAGCGGCCAGGGTGCTCACACTGGGGCTCAACACGCCCAAAGCCTCCACGACTCCACTTCCTTCAGCGACCAGTCGACTCCACTACCAGTCACTCCAGCTCCTCCAAACTGCTTAGCTGGAGCGACCGCTTCAATCTGCCCCCTCCGAGAGTCTGCCAAACACTTCTCAGGGGCTCTCCTACCAGCTGCATTACCGTCCAACCTGCTCTCGCTCTCACACACTGGCTTTCTCCTTCCTGCCACCTTCTTCCCCATTAACCTCCGTTCCTTCTCTCTCTCTCTCTCTCTATTCTCTCTCTTTTTTCCTTTCCCTTTCATCCGCCTCGTGCTTCTATTAAATATTACATGGATGTGGATCAGGTGTGGCAATTAGCAGCTCCCGGCAACAATTACGGATACGGATGACTCCTCACCTGTGCACTTAAACTAGGACTGTCTGCATCATGAATCACCCAGGAACCACTCTAGCCATACTAAGCCGTGAGGGCAGCGATTATTTATTTAAAAAGTGGCCTTTGATCTGAGCCGTGGACCTGCTATACCACACTGTGAAACCGTGCCACCTTGTTTAATACATGCTTTAATTCATTTCATCATAAAAGTGATAATCAAGCATACATCTTAGCATTTAAATTGTTCAGAGAGCTGTAATATCATGAATGAAATGTATTCTGTGTCCTGTCAGCATAAGAGAGTTTGAGTGACATGTAGTGATTCACACATATAGAGCACATAGAAGAACAACAAATAGTAAGTTTTTCTTTGCCTCCACTTCGCATTCACTGAAAGTCTTTATTTATGTGCTTTTGCCATTGTCTTTTAACCAACCACTGAATGGGGAAGGTGATATTTATATTTATTTGCATATTAAAATATGCAAACTTCTGGGAGGAGTTGGGGTGGGGAGGCAGGCGCATACCCGTGCATTACTTTTCACGCTGACCGGGATTTATGGAGCCGAAGTGTGAGAAGTCGGCTTACGCACCATTTTGTGCATCAGAATTTTTTAATTTCCACTTTTGTCCGTACGCCATGTTTTATGCACGGTGTTATGCATGAGTACCCTGGATACTGAACAACTTATTTTTGACTTCTTAGAATTCTACCTGACTTTTACCCTGTCACCACTTTGCCATACACTAACTGGGGTCTAGAGAGACAGAAGTCAAATTATATATGGCTAAATTATGCAATCAATTGAAAATTCAGTTTTCCAAAAGGCTACCATTAATGCATCGTAGAGTTGCATTGAATGTTCATAGGAGAAAATAAATTGTACATTACTGTAAAAGTCAGTAAAAAATTAAAATCCTGAGGCGATGTGGTCGGAAATAAAACTTTACATGATTGTTGTTTGAAGGCATTTTCTGTGTACTTTTGTTATACTCGTTGCCATGGTGGGACAGCTACAAATGTGTAATGGTGATGTCATCATCACAACAGTATTAATGAGGTCACAATTGTTCCCTTTCAGGTTGTCTAAGGTTATGGATATTGTGGTTAAAGACTTCTAATTCCCTTGTTCTTTTCACTTGTATACTTTGACTTCAAAAATACAAACTAAAAGGTTTTTTTTTTTTTATTGGGGTTTTGATAAATTAGAATTTCAAGGTCAGACCCATGCTCATCTTTCTTTACTACTATTCAGCTTAGAATTTGAGTTCTGTTAGTAATTTAAGTCTTTCAGGTTTTAGTCTCTTTCTTGGTCTTAATGACTTAGTTGCATCTTCTGGTCCTTGTCATTAGCCCTACTGGCCTATCACATTCTTCCACCTCTTGTACAGCATGTTTCCACTGAGCATATACACTAGAAGTTGAGTAGCAAAGCTGAAGGAATTTGCTATAAAGGTTTACTGCTTCATTTTCTCCTGAGCCCTTCTGCCCTCTGTAGGGTGAGAAGTTTCTTCCTTAAGACATTTCTATGGTCAGCTGGCACACACTTCTCACCCTAAGCTGCTGCCTTGAACTGCCACCTCAGCTTGTGTCTTAACTGGTTAAACTTCAGTGCCCTATAGTTTAATATTTAGGAAGTCTTGGTTACCTATCTCTCTTTAGTGCTAAAACTCTCCATCTCTGATCTAATAATATTTGCTGTTATGGGTGTAATTTTCTTTGGAACTCTCTTTGTTGCTGCGTCCACAATTCAGTCTACATTTTTTGTCAAACCAATTCCATTCTTCGTCCTTGCTGGCTTCGTCCTATCCACTGATGCTCTAATGTTCTGCCCAATTTTGGTGTTTGAGGTACAGGTACAGGCAAATTTCTGGGGACAGTCGGGGTGATTCTGAGCATTGCATCTCTTTTGTCTTACCAAGATTGATTCCTGCTTGTTGCACCATTATCCTTTTGCCTAAACATTTCATCTTCACCTGATGCATCTTCAGGCCATCAAGGTTTTTGCCGATTTTTCCGCAAATACATTTCATACTTTCTATTATTCTCGTATTACTCTGGGTGCTTACCTGTTGATCTGTCCAGTTCATTTGCTTATGTCCTCACCCTTCTTGATCACCACTGTGGGTATACTTTCCTAGTGATTTGTAACTACATAGGGATTTCTTCCTCATGGAAAATCCAGGTCAGTTTGCTAGCTAGCCCTTGCTGCCCCAGCTCCCATCTTTCTGAGTTGTCTTCTATTCCTTAAGCTGTTATCACACTATTTGTGGGCATCAAGTATTACAAAATATTTAAATAATACTATTCATTTTTCATTTTAGTAAGTAATTTTCAACATGAATTTGTCAACTCTCGTCTGCCTCCTGGTCCAGATGTGTGGGACTGATAAGAACCAATTATATCCGGTGATTATCAATTGAATAAAAAAAAAATCTCATCAGCCAAATACCTGTTATAGATTGTGATGGCATTGCTAGTTGCAATAATTGTATTTTGAGAATATTTATCCACATTTTATTCTTCCTTTAAACATTTAGTTTCATTTTTATTATATTAACATTTGTCACTTTTTATTATCATGATAAATATCTGCGTAATTTCATTTTTAAGGTGATAATATGTACAGCACTTTACCTAGTAAATCCTAGTCCAGCTAATCCTAAATTTCAGGTGTTTGGCACTTGTAAACAACAACAACAACAACAAAAAAAAACATACTTCAAAATTTTTGTAACATTTCTAATATAAGATTATTTCTAAAAACATTTATTTTACTGGTATGGTTTTCACTGGCTGAGTAATAGCTAATAATCTTCAGCAACCATAAGGGCACCATTAAAACAGTTTAATGGCTAGCCACTTTAGTCCTATATAAAAAAAATGCAGTTATTAGCTACTTTTTCCATGGTGTATAAACATTAAAAAGACACAAGGAATCATATCCTTCATTAAGAACTGTGCTCCAAATATAATTCTGATTCTCATAATATTGCCGATATAAGGAGGTTAGATTTTGAAGCTATTTTTTTTCCACATTACTTTTTCTGTTGACTGGTTTTATTATCAGGAACAAGTCCTTAAACTGAATAATCATGAATGACAGATACAGTGATTTAACATATCAGTAATGCCAACTAAAAGTTAAAAAGAAAAAATGTCACTATCTATAATTCGTATTTGACAACACATATTATTTTACATTGTTCATATAAATATCATGTTACATATTCATTTATACATAACAGTTCTTCGGAGAATTGAATATTTAAACACATTTCATTACATATTAGCAAATAAAAATATATACAGTAAGTAGAAGATCTGATCTAAAATAATGACGGAGATATGCCAGCTGATCCAGCACCTCGAGCTCAGGGTCGCTGAACTGGAGGAGGAGTTGGCTGACCTGCGCTGTAATAGAGAATTGGTGGACATGGCCTAGGTGTCCTTAAAGAGAGATAGTGTCCACCCCCAAGGTGGCACGGGAGGAGATTCCAGACCAGACAGGTAGGAATAGGTGGGTTACGGTCACAAGGCATAACGTAAAGGGTGCACACTGTCTGGAGCATCAACCCCAGAATTATAAGTGTCAAACTATTATCATGTCCTTGCGGAGCTGGACGGTGTCTCTGATAATTCTGAGGTGGTAGACAGGGATGAGGAGCCCCAAAAGGCCACCACAAAACCAGTTCCCAAAAAGAGAGAGGTAGTGATAGTTGGGGACTCAATCATTAGGGGGATTGAAGCGCAAGTGTGCTCCAGAGAGAGAGAGTCTCACACGGTATGTTGCCTTCTGGGAGCACAGGTGGGAGACCTCCCTGTAAGGGTGGATAGGCTGTTGGCCAGAGCGGGGGTGGATCCAGTTGTTATTGTTCATGTTGGAACAAAGGACATACATAAGGGTAGTCTGTCAGTTCTGCGATCCAAATTCAAAGAGATAGGTGCCAAAATGAGGAGCAGAACTGACAAGGCAGTCTTCTCCGAAGTTCTGCCTGTGCCACGCACCAGTCCTGGTAAGACTGAGGAGATTAGAAGGCTTAACAGATGGCTCAAATCTTGGTGCAGGGTAGAAGGGTATATGTTTATGGGGCATTGGGACTCCTTTTGGAACAGATGGGACCTGTTCCGCCGTGACAAGTTACATCTGAACTGGAGGGGCACGAATGTATTGGGAAGGCGTATGTTTAGGCTTGTCGAGGATTGTTTAAACTAGGGAATCGGGGGGGCAGGGAGTTTAGGACAGGCCAGGTTTAGATCTGTACATGGAAGAACAAACAATGGTGTAGAAATAAAAATGAATAGTAATATAAATTCTAAGCAAACATTTAAATGTAGAAGGACTAACAAATTAAAAATAGCTTGCCTTAATGCTAGAAGTATCAAAAATAAGGTGAGTTGGAGTTGTATGTAGCAGAGCATAATTAATATATTCTAGCAATAACAGAAACCTGGCTAAATAACAAAGATGGGGATGAGTGTAAAATAGAAGGATACACATTTTTAGGAAGGACAGACAGAACAAAAAAGGAGGTGGGTTGCTGTTTATGTCAAACAGGATTTAAATGTAAGTGCCCTTCAGTTGGATGAAGAGCCCCATCTTAGTGAGGACATGTCGTTTGCCTGGAAAATATTAGGGAATGAAGTCTTATTTTAGGAGTATGTTATAGACCACCCAATTCAGACAGTAATTTCAACACACATCTTTTTAGTAATATCAAAAAGGCAAGTTTACACGGAGATATTATAGTCATGGGGGACTTTAATTATCCAAATATTAACTAGGATAACCTTACAGATGGAGGAGCACAAGAGCAGGAGTTTTTAGAAGTAATCAGTGACTGTTTTTTAACGCAGTATGTTAAAGCACCAACACGGGGTGAAGCCTGTCTGGATTTAGTATTTTGTAATAATCAGGATAGAATTGAGGGTGTAGAGGTGATTGAACCACTAGAGTCAAGTGATCATAATGTAAGTATTTTGTAAGAGTGCAGATACAAAGACTAAAATTGTTCAGTTGAACTTTGGTAGGGCTAACTTTGAGCAGATGCAACAAAGTCTAAGTAGGATAGACTGGGATAAGCTTTTAAGTGTGGAGACAGTCGAGGAGCAGATGAACAGGTTTAAAAATCTTTTACATGTAATGCAGGACAGATACATACCTAAATTTGGAATTAATAGGAAACAAAAAAAAAACTCCATGGTGGATTAATAAAGATTTAAAAAAGAAGTTGCAAAGGAAAAAACTGCTTTATAAGGCATTTAAGACTAATGACTGCAAAGTGAATCGTAGAGCGTATGAGAACATGGGGGCAACCATTAGGAAGGATATCAGGGAGGCTAAAAGACAGTTGGAGAGGAATATAGCAGATAAGGCAAAAGAAGACCCTAAGAGATTCTTTCAGTATTGTAGTAGCAAAAGAACAGTCAAGGTCAAGTGCATCAGAAATAAGAAAGGGGAATTAAAATATACAGACAGTGAAATAGCAGATGCCCTAAACTTACATTTTTCTGAGGTGTTTACAAGTGAGCAAGTGGATAACCTCCCAGAGGTAAATGCGACTACTAAGGAAGTACTGAGGGATTTGGAAATTGTAGAGGGAGAAGCGCTGCTCAGATTAAATAAACTGAGATTAAACAAATCACCAGGACCAGATAATATTTATCCTTGTGTTCTTAAGGAGGCTAGTGAGTACATATATAAACTCTTGACACATATCTCTCACTGGAGAGATTCCGAAGGACTGGAAAATGGCAAATATCATCCCATTATATAAAAAGGGTGACAGGGCAGATCCAAGCAACTATAGGTCAGTAAGCTTAACATGCATCACAGGAAAATTAATGGAAGAAATTATTAAGGATAAAATTGAGCAGCACGTGGCAAGGACAGGAGTTATTCTGAACAGTCAGTATGGGTTCAGAAGAGGGAGGTCGTGTTTTACTAACATGCTGGAATTCTATGAGGAGGCAAGAAAAAGATATGATCAAAGTGGAGCATATGATGTTATTTATCTGGTCTTTCAGGAAGCATTTGATAAGGTGCCACATGATATGTTGGGCATCAAATTAAAAGAAGTGAAAGTTCAGGGTGGTGTTTTTAGATGGGTACAGAATTGGCTCAGACACAGGAAGCAGAGGGTGATGGTGCGAGGAACTTCATCAGAACTGGCTGATGTTAAGAGTGGTGTTTCACAGGTGTCAGTGCTAGGGCCGTTGCTATTTTTAATATATATAAATGATTAAGATAGGAATATAAGTAACAAGCTGGTTAAGGTTGCAGATGATACCAGGTGGATTACCAGATAATTTGGAATCCGTTATATCATTACACAAGGACTTGGATAGCATATAGGTTTGGGCAGATTTGTGGAAGATGAAATTTAATGTCAGTAAATGTAAAGTATTACACATAGGAAGTAAAAATGTTAGGTTTGAATACACAATGGGCAGTTGGAAAATCGAGAGTACACCTTATGAGAAGGATTTAGGCGTCATAGTGGACTCTAAGCTATCGACTTCCCAACAGTATTCAGAAGCCATTAAGAAGGCTAACAGAATGTTAGGTTATATAGCACAGTGTGTGGAGTACAAGTCCAAGGAGGTTATGCTCAACCTTTATAATGTACTGGTGAGGCCTCATCTTGAGTACTGTGTGCAGTTTTGGTCTCCAGGCTACAAAAAGGACATAGCAGCGCTAGAAAAGGTCCAGAGAAGAGCGACTAGGCTGATTCCAGGGCTACAGGGGTTGAATTATGAGGAAAGATTAAAAGAGCTGAGCGTATACAGTTTAAGCAAAAAAAGATTAAGAGGTGACATGATTGAAGTGTTTAAAATTATGAAGGGAATTAGTACAGTGGATTGAGACTGTTATTTTAAAATGAGTTCATCAAGAACACAGGGCACAGTTGGAAACTTGTTAAGGGTAAATTTTGCACAAACATTAGGAAGTTTTTCTTTACACAAAGAATGATAGACACTTGGAATGAGATACCAAGTACTGTGGTAGACAGTAAGACGTCAGGGACTTTCAAAACTCGACTTGATGTTTTTTTGTAAGAAATAAGTGGATAGGACTGGTGAGCTTTGTTGGGCTGAATGGCCTGTTCTCGTCTAATGTTCTAATGTTCTAATGATCAGGATTTTATTCGCTATATGGTTTTACTTCTGCAGCATTAGTGTGGTTATTAGTGGTCACTTAAAACCCCAGTATCTTTTTAAATTTCATCCTGGATTTATCACATTTCTTACTCATGCTATTTTTGTCATATTTTATGCTGATTTCAAACATTGCTATTGCAACAACCTTTGATGGCCGTTTAGCATTTTTTATTTTTCTTGATTTATTATCATTTGAGAAGAACAGAGTACATCTGGAGATAATCAGTAATGAGGTCATTATTACTCTTACATCAGTATTTCCTGCTACTGAAGGATAATGCTACGGTGTAATAACAGTCATCTGTATTACTATGCATTGCATTGCTATTGCTCTTATTGTGTCTTTTAAAAAAGTATTTATATCACAAATAAATAATAATACTGTTTTTGGAATAGGATAATATGTTTTATATATGCTGGCTAACTTAAGAGGTGAACCTCATGATTAAGGCAAACTTTTATATACCTGGATGCTACCTAAATGAAATATGAAAAAATATTATAGTTACATACAATATGCAGAGATTTTGCTTTGGTTCTTGTTAAAATATAGTTTAACATTAATGGTTTAACTGCTGAAGATACTATTCAAGTCTTACATTATTTTTTTCTATATATACAGTATTTTTTTCTTTTATAGAATTGCATTGCTGTGAACCTGAAACTTTGCATGTAGATGAGGAGTAGGATCAGTAAGAATCTTATTATGCAATGTTAGGGTAAGCTTTGTATATAGCTGTTTTACAGCCATTTAATCAACTCCACTAACCCTGATTATGTTGATCCTGCATTGAAATTTAAGTATGTCTTGAGCACACATTTCCAAAAACACACATTAGACCAAAAGACATTCTATTTGTAGAATAGGGCTGTTAACACAGAAGTCATACAATTATGTGGCAATAGCAGCCTTTGTTAAAATTTCAGGACACAGCCACAAAAGTTCAATCAATCGTATTTGTAAGATGTGAACTGCAGTAATCTATGAACAACAAAGTGCATGTTGCATTCTAAAAGGCTAAAGGGAATTAAGCCACATCAGTCTTGAACAAAAGGTCTAATTCGGGATGTAATCTAAATTTTTAAATTTATAAATGGTATCACTTAAATTGACTCAGAAAAATCCTTCAACAACATGGTGAAACATGTACTCAAGGACACTGGCGCAAATTAAGTGCAAGTTCTTTCAACCTGTAAGCCAGAAAACATTTCCTTACACAAGAAGACTGGGAATCTAAAATGAATGACTAAGTCATGTAGTTGATGCAGAAATATGGATTACTTTTAAAAGGTATCTGCATGAGTTATTGGGACAACTTAATGCAATCAGTAAACCAATATCCTGATGGACTATATGAGTTTTTCCATCAAACTTCTTGGTTTAGTTTCTATGTGCTACCAGCTAGGGATGATCTGGTCATAGTACGTATTTGCGGTAACCAGACTAACTTTCAGGTTTAGTGCTGTTGCAGTGTGTTCCAAAGCTGTGAAATAGCATCAGACCAAGACAAAGACTAAGGGCAGTTGCAGAGTGCTTCTTGGAGCTGCAGAAAGGGAGCAAAGCCGTGCACTAACTTACATCTCCTCTTGAGCAGGTTTAATGGACTTAGTATGGTGGGTAAATTAATTCCTCACACAGACTATTACAAACATTATAAAACACAAATATGCCATTAAGAAATATGGAAACCATATTTTATATTTATATTTGGACTGTAGTATAGTGTGAAACTGAATCAAATATGTAATGCTCAAAAAAATTAATGGAACACTTAATCATCACAGTCTAACACTATGTCAACTAAGTTTCAGTGACATCAATCTGTCATGTTAGGAAACATAAGTGTTTGTGAATCTTCTTCACTTGCTTTGGTGCAAATGAAAGTAACAACAGGCAACAGCAAGACAATTTCCAAAAAGGAAATGGCTTTGCAGGTATTGGCCACAGCCAATTACTCTCTCCTTATCCTTTTTGAATGATTATTCTCTAGTTTTGTGTTCCGCTAGTGTCCTTGTCACTACTGATAACATAATACGGTATGTATTAATGTGGGTGGAATAAGGTTACAATAACCTCTAGTGAGACCTGTTCTCACAGCCCACCACTGTGGAGCTCGATTGGCATTCACCAAAGAATACCACTATGTGACAGAGGTGAATGTGTCTGGAGATGCTGTGATGAACATTATGCAGCCTGCAACAACATCCAGCATGAATGGTTTGGTGGTGGGTCAATGTTAGGTACCAGCACGAAATCCTCAGAAGCATTGTCACACCTTACAATTGTGTAGTGGGTCCTGGGTTCCTCCTAGCATAGAAAACTGCTTGGCCTCATGTGGCCAAAGTCTGGAGGAGATTCCTGGATGACAAAGGCATTGATACCATTGATTGGACCGCACGTTCCTCAGACATGAATCTGATTTAGAACCTCTGGGAGGCTATGTATCGTTGCATCTGATTCTGCCAAGTAGTACCACAGACTGTCCAGGGGGTTACAGATGCCTTGATCCAGGACTAGAAGAAGATCCCCCAGGATACCTACCTACCTATCATCTCATTAGGAGTGTTCCCAGGCATTTTCGGGAGTGCATACAGGCATTTGAATACATGGAAATATTTGTAGTACATAATATGAGGAATAGGAAACTACAGATCAACATACACTTTACTATTAATCTTAGCCACCTGAATATTGCCCAGACTCTGACTAAATATTTTATACACTTTGGCAACCTTTAGATTAATTCATTACTAGGAAAAGGTTGTTGTGTAATGAATGACAAGAATAGACTCTTCTGTATTTTCCACGTAATTGGGAAATGAGTTACAGCAAGAACACCTCAGGCCCCAGTATGTCACATACATATATTTACACTCTTTGAACATCACATCTAAAAATATGCATTAGATTGAGTGCAGCAATATAATGTATAAGTAACCGCGTACATGTGTTGCATGGAAAAGTGTGAGATACCGCTGAAACAGAAAAATGCTGGCATTGCTTTTTCATATTTTAGAAATGTCAAGGCCCTGGGCACACACCTAGGTACTCTGATGGTAGATCCACCCATGAGTTACAGAATGACAATTATGCTTCAGATATTCTACTAACATTCTTTCATCATTATTACTTTCCATATAGGAATTGATTTTATGGCTCTTTCATATGCATGAAGTGAATAACTTTTACAACAGTGACAGTGACATTCATTGCAACATAACATAACTTTCTCTTCCGAGTTTTTGATCCTACAAAGAAATAAACAAAGTTCTTCTGCGACTATTTTTCAAAGGTCAAGAATTTTTTACCCAGTTTCTTTTGTTGTCTTTGTTTCATCGCTAGACTTTGTCACTGGGTACTTCTTGATCTCCTGGTTTTTGACTTCAGCCTCTCAATTTTGACTTCCATTTATCTCCTGGCCCATTCATTCTTGTTGATACAGCAACAATGAAATTAAAACACTCAAAGTTTGCCACGGTAATTATGAAATCAGTGCCTAGAAAAATTAAGGCGCAAAAACAGTTTGAAACTGGCAGTTCTCAGGTACTCAGAAACCCCTTCCCACTATATCAGATTCGCTGACACAATCTTTGGGATGTTGGATTTACGAACAGAAATCCCCAAGAAGTCTTCCAAAAATTGGTTGGACATGCCAATTCTGATGGTGCTGCATATTTACATTCATTGTTGAGAATGATGACACACAAGTTGAGGCAGGCATGGTCACCAAATTGATTGCCAATGATTTTACATATATTAAAATCCTGAGGACGACACCCTAAATGAAATCAGTAATTCAGCACTGTGGATGTCATTCCTTAGCAGACTGGAATTCTGCATGTCTATCAGATGAGTCACCATTGCTGCTTCATTCAATGATGATATTCCTTCTTTTGCATTAGTTAAAACGTCAACTCCTAGGAAGGCAGTAAACAAGCCACAAACAAACTAAAGGAGTGAGCTCTCTACAAATACAAAAATCATCGAATAGGTCAGAGAAATCTTCTTTCAAGCGAGTCAGAAATTCCTTCATTTCCTCTGTGAAGTACTGATTAACCACTTCCTTTAGATTGCTGCAGCACCTTCTCAGACAAAAAGTCATTCTGGAAAACCTCAAATTTTTTTCAGCTGCTATACATCCCAGCTTTTCAACCATGTTCATCACATTTTTTACCATGCCTAAAGCTGCATCCTGAACATATTCAAATGAGAATTAGGATTTAAATACCTTGTCTTGCATCACATGGAAATACTATACTGCTGTTTTGGATTTAATTTGAATTAGAGATTCACTTATTTAATGCAATAACTCAAAGAAACATTCCAAGGCGTTCACATTCATGCTGCAGGAAGATATTCTGGTAATCAGCAGGAAATTATGGTACGACATTGCAAAATGGTGGTGCTGAGTGCTTAAACTACCTCTGAAGAATTCTCTGACTCTTCAATGACTCAGATAATGTAGTGCGTTCATCTGTCACATTCTGTTTTCCAAATCCCTTCATTTTACATCCATCACAGGTGCTCTGTGACCACTAGTTTGAATTTTTCAAAATTCATTCCATAACTTAAAAATTTTTCTTTGATTGACATCATCCGTAGAACTGTTTTTCAGTGGAATTAGTTCCTTTCTGAATTATGCTCCATCAAAATATCAGAAATAAACGCACAGTCTCACCACTTCTGTGTTGTCTGTTGATTCACTAGGGATCAGCCTGTCTGACACCATCTACCACTTGATTTTGGATATTCTTTGCCATGTCATGAATGCAATATGCAGCAGTTGCAGCTGATAAAGGCACTTGTTTCATGGATTATCCATCAATTTATCATTAGCAAGCTCTATTTAAATGACCAAAATCCAGTCTTTTAATTTCTCTATATTTAGGCTTGATGTGCTTAGCCAGTACAATTGTAGTTTGGAGAGAAACACTAGTTTTTCATTCTTGTTCAGTGAGTAAATGGGTGAGTAAGTTGTTGCCTTGATTGTACTCTATTTTCAAGGCCTCTGTTTCCCTGTGCTGGGTCTCAGGTTGTGAAGGATGAGGTTTACTGAAAGCATCTTGCATCTGAAAAGAGTGTTGTCTCACAGTTTACTCTTTTATGATGGTGACTGTTTCAATGCAGATCAGATGGCTTGGCTTAGCATTTCGGAATCATAAAATTATAAAGACATATTTCTGGCCATTCTTCACTGAAATCAGGATTCTCTGTATAAACTGTCTGCTTAAGACAGTTTGACAGATACATTTTTGCCAGCTAACTTGTTTTGATAGCTATATTGCATTGTAAATTTTATTGAGGTCATGCTGTGTTTTGCAGATTAATGATCTGTCTTTTGAATTACTTCTCTCTAATCATTTATGTGATTGGGAGCAGCCATTGTCATCCTAATGAGAAAAATGTTTGTGCTTGTTTGTTTAGGATGACAAAAATACCAGATTGAATTCAATGCAACATATGCTTGATGTGCCCTTGTCATGTGTAGATATAAATTTGACAGCATTGAATTGATTTCACATCAGTGTTTGATGTAGGGATTTGGTTTTGGGCTACAGTGAAACCTTGTTAAATGATTATGTGCTAAATATGCCCAGATCAGATCTATCTGATTACCCCTGTATTGGAGCATTCATTTTATAGACCAATCTCCCTGCTAAACATCAATGACAAGATTATGGTCAAAGTTCTCACAAAGCAAAGTAGGAAAGTGTTTTACCTTCTATTATTTCATAAGATCAAAGTTTTTTTTACACTATTAAATTTTCAAAATATATTTAACATATTTAAATCATCTGTATTAAAATGTCCTGAAGTCTTTTTATTATTAAAAAAAAAAAAAACAAATATGAATGAAGTTACCAATTTAACCTTATTACATATATTTGGATGTATTATATTGGCATAGATCAAACTACTATATTTTAGTTTATTGTGAATGTGGCACTCAAAGGGTTTTAAGGTAAAGAAGGAGATGATGCAGGGACTATAAATGAAAAGACTTCAAAAACATTTTCACTTTCATCTGCATTAAATGTACTACTTGAGTTCCATATTAAAAAAACAGTATTTAAGATTAATCTGAATAAGGGTATATTCATTGTGAATGCTCCTGCACTTAAGCTACTTCCAATTATTTGTCTTGTACTGGTTCACGTCTAGGATTTACAAACACACAAAAATTTAAAACATAAAAAATATATATTCAAACTCAATTTTAACTGTCTGATTGAATGCATTAACATGGTCAGACTGTATTTTCATAATGCATTTAAAGCAAAGAAATTATAACCTCCCAAAAGTAATTTTAGATACTAATTGATTTGGAATTTGAAGGGGGACTGCTACAAGTACTGCTTAGATTCAATGGGCGGAAATCTAACAAATCATCGGGGGCCTCATTTATAAATGGTGCGTACGCAGCCAAACAATAATGAGACATAAAATGAGCCAAAACGTGACCAGCAAACTGTGTCCATCACGTAATATCTGAAAATAAAGAAAGATGAAGGTCTCAGGAATGTCGATCTTCTCAGGTCTCCAAAACATTTTACCAGTGCTCTTAGAAAGAGAAAATCAGCAATTTCGGAAATGTCTGGTAATGCACCACGAGGGCAGTAACAAGCCACGAAATTAAAGAATTGGTTTAATTAACAACAAGAATTGGCACCTCATTAAGCATCTGGTTGGAGTGAAATTGGTTGGAGTTTGACACCCTCACTTAGTTGGTCTTCTGTTGCCTCACTTGCTTCACATTTCATTTCTGTTTGGGTGCCATTTACAGAAAGAAATTAAGCAATTCAGAGGAACGATGAAGAAATTCAGGGGAGCAAATCTTAAAAAAGCAATTCAATTAAAATGAATTCACAGGATGTTAATTAACAGCACAAAGAAGGCACTCATTAAATAAAGGGTTACAATGAAAACCTGCAGCCATGGTGGTCGACCCCTGCTGTAGGGACCTCATGGTTCAGAAACAGTTTCACCCCAAGTGCTCTAAACGCACTAAATCAGTTCATCAATTGTTCCTGGTAAAACTGTTTGTACTTATAAGTACAATCACCTCACTGTAAACTTGCACTACCGTTATAATATTGCACAACCTGAGTCACTTTATAAAGCACGTATTTACATATGATGACGACTAGCTTCTAAGTCGATTTAGATTTCCAATCGCTATCTACTTGGAGCTCTTGATGTCATTTTTAAGATGAAATGCAGTAAAGCATGTTTATTCCATTATACAGATAAGTTTTAAACTTCATTACAATAATGTATATGAGGACACGGAGGTGCAGCGCTAGCAATGACCTGGCACCCCGTTCAAGGATTGTTCCTGCCTAACGCATTATGCTTTCTGGGGTTGTCGTAACCTGGATGGATAGATGGATAGAATAATTAAACATGTACTACGAAGATATTTCAATGTTTATATAGGTTTTGGAGAATCAGCGTTCTGAGCTTACAGATGGCTTGGCATCTATTACAGAGCTGATCGTGTGGTGATTGGTTACTTGGAAAAAGAAATGTAAGGACAGGAATTGGGGGTTGATACTTTTGAAAGAGACAGTACTGCTGCAGCAAATTATTTCATCGAATGTCACGCACGGCACAGCAAGCATCTTGCGGGAGGCAGGAACAATCTCTAGACAGGGCGCCAGCTTATCGCTAATACTGCAACACCATGTCCCCATGTTTAATACATACATTAATTCCTATCATTATGAAAATGATATAAAGTATACATCTTAATATTTAAATTGTTCAGAGAGCTGTAATATCATGAATGTAATGTATTTTGTGTCCTGTCGGTGGAAGAGAAAGCCAGTTTAAGAAGCATGTAGTGTTTCACACACATAGAGCACATAAAAGAACACATAGAACACACAGAAAGAAGCATTTAACGTGCTACTTTAGTTACGATGGGATCTGAGAAACTAGTAAATTAAACAATTTTAAGATGAGGTTTATGATGTTCTACTTTGATGACAAAATAAAATACATGAGTAAAGTGGAAATTTCGAGATTAAAGTTGACATTTGGACATTTTTTTCAGCTGTGTCCCTATTTTGTTTTTCTTTTCTCTGTACCTTAATACGCTTCCATATGACATGGATCTATACATCTATACATGGAAGAAAGGTTTAGATCTGTACATGGAAGAAAGGCTTAGATCTGTACATGGAAGAAAGGTTTAGATCTATACATGGAAGAACAAACAATGGTGTAGAAATAAAAATGCATAGTAATGTAAATTCTAAGCAAACATTTAAATGTAGAAGGAGTAACATATTAACAATAGCTTGCCTTAATGCTAGAAGTATCAAATATAAGAAAAATAAGGTAAGTGAGTTGGAGCTCTATGTAGCAGAGCATAATTATGATATTATAGCAATAGCGGAAACCTGGCTAAATAACAAAGATGGGGATTTTAGTATTTTGTAATACTAAAATCCAGGATAGAATTGACGGTGTACAGGTGATTGAGCCACTAGGGTCAAATGACCATAATGTAAGTATTTTGTAAGAGTGCAGATGCAAAGACTAAAATTGTTCAGTTGAACTTTGGTAGGGCTAATTTTGAGCAGATGCAACAATGTCTAAGTAGGATACACTGGGATAAGCTTTTAAGTGTGGAGACAGTTGAGAAGCAGTGGAACAGGTTTAAAAATGTTTTACATGTAATGCGGGACAGATACATGCCTACATTTGGAATTAATAATAAACTAAAAAAACTCCATGGTGGATTAATAAAGATTTAAAAAAGAAGTTTCAAGGAAAAAACTGCTTTATAAGGCATATAAGACTAATGACTGCAAAGTGAATCGTAGAGCATATGAGAGCATGAGGGCAACCATTAAGAAGCATATCAGGGAGGCTAAAAGACAATTGGAGACAAATATAGCAGATAAGGCGAAAGAAGACCCTAAGCGATTCTTTCAGTATTTTAGTAGTAAAACAACAGTCAAGGAGGAGGTCAAGTGCATCAGAAATAGTAAAGGGGAATTAAAAGATACACACAGTGAAATAACGGATGCCCTAAACTTACATTTTCTTAGGTGTTTACAAGTGAGCAAGTGGATAACCTCCCAGAGGTGAACACAACTACTAGGGAGGTACTGAGGGATTTGGAAATTGTAGAGGGAGAAGTGCTGCTCAGATTAAATAAGCTGAAATCAAACAAATCACCAGGACCAGATAATATTTATCCTTGTGTTCTTAAGGAGGCTAGTGAGTACATATATAAACCCTTGACACATATTTTTAGGAAGTCACTGTGCACTGGAGAGATTCCGAAGGACTGGAAAATGGCAAATATCATCCCATTATATAAAAAGGGTGACAGGACAGATCCAAGCAACTATAGGCCAGTAAGCTTAACATGCATCACAGGAAAATTAATGGAAGGAATTATTAGGGATAAGATTGAGCAGCACATGGCAAGGACAGGAGTTATTCTGAACACACAGCATTGGTTCAGAAGAGTTTGGTCATGTTTAACTAACATGCTGGAATTTTATGAGGAGGCAACAAAAGGATACGATCAAAGTGGAGCATATGATATTATTTATCTGGACTTTCAGAAAGCATTTGATAAGGTGCTACATGAGAGATTGGGCATCAAATTAAAAGAAGTGGGAGTTCAGGGTTATGTTTTTAGATGGGCGCAGAATTGGCAGGAAGCAATAAGTGGCCAATGTTAAGAGTGGTGTTCCACAGGGGTCAGTGCTAGGACTGCTGCTATTTTTAATATATATGAATGATTTAGATTTGAATATAAGTAACAAGCTGGTTAAGTTTGCAGATGATACCAAAATAGGTGGATCAGCAGATAATTTGGAATCCGTTATACAGTGCATCCGGAAAGTATTCACAGCACATCACTTTTTCCACATTTTGTTATGTTACAGCCTTATTCCAAAATGGATTAAATTCATTTTTTTCCTCAGAATTCTACACACAACACCCCATAATGACAACGTGAAAAAAATTTACTTCAGATTTTTGCAAATTTATTAAAAATAAAAAAATTGACAAAGCACATGTACATAACTATTCACAGCCTTTGCCATGAAGCTCAAAATTGAGCTCAGGTGCATCCTGTTTCTCCTGATCATCCTTGAGATGTTTCTGCAGCTTGATTGGAGTCCACCTGTGGTAAATTCAGTTGATTGGACATGATTTGGAAAGGCACACACCTGTCTATATAAGGTCCCACAGTTGACAGTTCATGTCAGAGCACAAACCAAGCATGAAGTCAAAGGAATTGTCTGTAGACCTCCAAGACAGGATTGTCTTGAGGCACAAATCTGGGGAAGGTTACAGAAACATTTCTGCTGCTTTGAAGGTCCCAATGAGCACAGTGGCCTCCATCATCCGTAGTGGAAGAAGTTCGAAACCACCAGGACTTTTCCTAGAGCTGGCTGGCCATCTAAACTGAGCAATCGGGGGAGAAGGGCCTTAGTCAGGGAGGTGACCAAGAACACGATGGTCACTCTGTCAGAGCTCCAGAGGTCCTCTGTGGAGAGAGGAGAACCTTGCAGAAGGACAACCATCTCTGCAGCAATCTACCAATCAGGCCTGTATGGTAGAGTGGCCAGACAGAAGCCACTTCTTAGTAAAAAGCACACGGCAGCCCGCTTGGAGTTTGCCAAAAGGCACCTGAAGGACTCTCAGACCATGAGAAACAAAATTCTCTGGTCTGATGAGACAAAGATTGAACTCTTTGGTGTGAATGCCAGGTGTCATGTTTAGAGGAAACCAGGCACCGCTTATCACCCGGCCAATACCATCCCTACAGTGAAGCATGGTGGTGGCAGCGTCATGCTGTGGGGATGTTTTTCAGCGGCAGGAACTGGGAGACTAGTCGGGATAAAGGGAAAAGATGACTGCAGCAATGTAGAGACATCCTGGATGAAAACCTGCTCAGAGCGCTCTTGACCTCAGACTGGGGTGACGGTTCATCTTTCAGCAGGACAACGACCCTAAGCACACAGCCAAGATATCAAAGGAGTGGCTTCAGGACAACTCTGTGAATGTCCTTGAGTGGCCCAACCAAAACCCAGACTTGAATCCGATTGAACATCTCTGGAGAGATCTTAAAATGGCTGTGCACAGACGCTTCCCATCCAACCTGATGGAGCTTGAGAGGTGCTGCAAAGAGGAATGGGCGAAACTGGCCAAGGATAGGTGTGCCAAGCTTGTGGCATCATATTCAAAAAGACTTGAGGCTGTAATTGCTGCCAAAGGTGCATCAACAAAGTATTGAGCAAAGGCTGTGAATACTTATGTACATGTGATTTCTCCATTTTTTTATTTTTAATAAATTTGCAAAAACCTCAAGTAAACTTTTTTTCACGTTGTCATTAGTGGGTGTTGGTGTAGAATTCTGAGGAAAAAAATGAATTTAATCCATTTTGGAATAAGGCTGTAACATAATAAAATGTGGAAAAAGTGATGCGCTGTGAATACTTTCTGGATGCACTGTATCATTACAGAAGGACTTGGATAGCATACAGGCTTGGGCAGATTTGTGGCAGATGAAATTTAATTTCAGTAAATGTAAAGTATTACATATAGGAAGTAAAAATGTTAGGCTTGAATACACAATGGATGGTCGGAAAATCGAGAGTACACCTTATGAGAAGGATTTAGGAGTTCTAGTGGACTCTTAAGCTATCGACTTCTCGACAGTGTCCAGAAGCCATTAAGAAGGCTAACAGAATGTTAGATTATATAGCACGATTTTCTGGATTTTCTTGTGCGCACACACATTTCCGGTTTTATCCTTACACCAAGTTTTAGTGTGAATTCTACACACGCCGTTATGCATGAGGCCCCAGGACCAGATAACATTTACCCTTAAGTGCTTTAGAAAGTTGGCAAATACATATACTTTATTAAACCCTTGACACATATCTCTGTACACAGGTGAAAGGTATAAAGACTAGAAGCTAATCAATATCCCATTGTATAAAAAGGATTACCTGAGTAATTATAGGCCAGTAAACGTAATGTGCATCACAGGGAAACTAATGGAAGCAAGAATTAAGGAAAAGATAAAGCAACAGGTGTGCTACCAAATAGCATTGTTTCAGGCAGGGCAGGTTTCATCAGAATGGTGGAATTCTGTAAGGAAGGAAAAAAAGCATTTAATAAAATAGGTGCATATGATATTATTTATCTTGCTTTTTCAGGAGGCTTTTAATCACATACCACATAAAGGTTAGTGATCAAAGAAAAACAAACAATGTAAATTTTACTGTGGTCTTGGAATTCAAGACTTGATGTGTATGTGGTTAAAAAATTGGCTCAATCGCAGAATGCAAAAGGTAACGATGAAGAGGTTTGTTTTCAGAACTGGGTGATGTTAAAAGTTGCGTCTCCCTCAGAGATCAGTTCTGGGGCCACTACTCTTTTTAATATAAACATCCTGGATTGGAATATCAAAATAAGCTGGTTAAGTTGCAGATGATACAAAACCAGGTGGAAGGGCAGATAACATATAATCAGCTAAATGGTTGCAGACAGACTTGGACTTTTGCAAGATGAAATTTAATGCAAGTAAATGTAAGGTCTTATGTGTATGAAGTAGAAATGTTAAATTTCAATACACAGTGGAAGCTTTGAAATTTGAAAGTACCCCGTTTGAAAATGATCTAGGAATGGACTTGTTATTAACTATATCGAGACAATGTACAAAAGTACTCAAAAAGGTTAATAAGATGTTTGGGTGTATATCATGACGTATGGTGTACAAGTAAATGATGGTTATTTTTAACTTATATAACACATAAGTGAGGAGAATTGTGTTCTGTTTTAGCCTTCATATTATAGAAAAATACATATGAACACTAGAGAAAGTCAGCAGAAGAGTGAAAAGGCTGATTCTAGGACTAAGAGATACAAGCTATGAGAAGTGATTGAAGAAGTGGAACCTTTTTAGTTTAAGCAACAGGAGACTAAGAGGGGACATGACTGAAGTCGTTAAAGTTATGAAACAGAATTAGTAAATTTGTTACTTTAAAATATATTCTGCAAAAAGAACAAGTGGGCATATTTTGAATAGTATTTAGGGCAGATTTTGAACAAATGTTAGAAAGTTATTCTTCACAAAGGGAATCATTCGCACATGGAATACACTACCAAGTAGGTTGCTGGAGAATAGGATTTTAGTGACTTTCAAATTTCATCATGATGTTATTTTGGACAATCTAGGCAAATAGGATTAATTACCTACAGTAGTTAGGCAGAATGACCTGTTTATATCATAATTGTTGTACTGTTTTAAAGATTTAATATTATTAAAGTAAATACCTAAAATCTTGTATGTTTTATTTCAGTTTAGAATAATGCTTCTATTAAAATGTATGTAATTAATACTTCTTTTATTTGAAATAAAACAAAGTCACCAATAATTAAAAAAGAAAAAAAAATTACAGTTATATTATAGTCCAAAAGCAGAATTGAAAACAGAAATGCAGTTACTCATCACTATATAAATTGTTGTGTTTACCAGTTACTGGAAAATATATTTATATATTTTTATTATTCAAAACTGAAGAAATTTTTGAAATCCATGTTGAACTGCAGTCTGCTTATGTCAGCATTTGTGAACAAGAAACTCATATTAACTCGGTTTCATTTCCAATTTCTCTTCTGCCTGAGAATGGGAAACTATACATGACAGTTAGAGTTTAATTATTGTAACACTGTATGGCTCTGAAATTTAAACATTTTAAGAATATGTTGATGGCAAAACTAAAAATAAAAAGGTGCACTATTTTATCATTTGTTGCTGTTACATATGCAGTAATAGATGGGTAATGTCCTATGCTTTAAAATGTATTGTGTATTGGAGACTGCTATTACTGTTGTTATATTTGTTACTGAGATAGGTCTTTGAACCATTTTAAAAGAACACAGAAAAATCTTAATGTGGCTATAATTAAAATAGAAGGGTCCACAATGTGCTTTAAATGTTTTTTTTTCAGTATAATGTATCTACAGTATTACTTTACTAATGTAAATTATGAAACACCTCTTATTACACATTATTGCCCTCTCCACTGTGGCTTATGTTTTTTTCATGTGTCAAAAGAATGCATTATCGTCTTATAAATTGTGTAATAATAAATTCTACTGACATTGAAATCAATATTGCTTATTATTTTTAATATATTAATTTGTATGCGGATGTAAAAAAATAATGTTGATTTGCTGTGACACGGAGTAAACAGCATTATAAACAAAAAAGAACACAATATTATTAAAGTAGATATATCTTTAGGAGACAAATGCAAATATCAAAATCATTAACTGCTTTTTGGTAATTTCAAGCTTTGTCCCTCTTTTATGTGTCACAGACAGTGTTTTACTATAATGACTCAAACTCACAGGCCCCTGGTCCTTTGTTTGAACAGCACAGCAAACTTATGTCCTTCAGGACCTTGTTAAAACACATACAGATTAACATCCTTTTCCCAACTACATTGCGGTCTGCAGTCCTGAGAGTCTCACTACATATTACATAACACAAGTCCCAAACACTCATTATTTTCAGATTTCATAAGATCTAATGTGCCAATGTTCTCATCATTACTGCCAGACTGTCCAGACAAATGCCCAGACATTTTTTTAATAACACAAAAATTTTGATTGCTTTTTTTTGAGAATGATAACAGTAATATTTTGCCAACAACTTTTCTACATTAGATGTGTCGTAACATTTTGTTGAATGCAACATAGCTTAGTAAATATATTTTTTAAACACTTCTTTATTGAATTTTTTACAATGAATAACAAAAAAAACAAGCAAAAAATTACCATCCATGTACCCAAACTTTTAATTGTTAATAAAGCAAATTAATCTGTACCCTTGCAGTATAAAATGTTAAAAGAGGAGAGAAGAGAGAATGGATAAAGCAAAAACATAATTGTAAACTGAAGTGTACAAGTTTATATTTTGATCCAAATAGCATGTGCTATTTAAAAATACTACCCACTAAATTAGTTAGCCAACTTAATTGTTACTTGGTAATTATTATAGCTCATTGTACTATGCATTTAGATGGTCTAATAGTTATAAGTTTTTGTGTACAAGTTACTTTTAGTAATTTGCAATATCTAATCTAAAGTGTTACCAAAAGATAACAGGAATAAAGATTGTGCCATTAGCTTCTTGCGCAAACATAAGCTCATCCTCTTGGTTGACCACGGATGCAAAGTTCTATTCACCAATGTCCTGAATTTATGGTCCTTTGTTTATAGTTTGAGTCCATATTGCGCATTAGAGAGAGATGTACCTGGTTGTTACATGATCTGGAATGAATCATTTGATCAGATAAGGCTGTAGATGCTACATTCCAAAGGGAGGCCCAGTCAGACAAAGTGTCAAAATGTCTGTCCTACACTCTCTCCCACTTGTACTGGCTCCTCTCTACTATCCACAATTTCCTATAAATAGAAATTATGGTGATAACAGCATTCAGCAACAGTTACCGTCTTTCATTAGCCCAATAACCATGATCTAGGCATTCATGGTGTCAAGATCACATATGTCTGAAAGATTTTTAAAACATTTGCTCATTTTGGTAACAGGATAGAATTCTGTTTTTCTGCTGGTAAAAGTTAATTTGTACAGCCACATGTTTATCATTTTATCTGAATTGTGAATGTAGCCATAATCATGTGAAGAATCTATATCAATTTCCATCCTGGAGTAGAGAATCTGATTGTCAAAGAATGGAATAAAAGAGTAAATAATATATATATATATATATATATATATATATATATACTAGCAGAATACCCGCGCTTCGCAGCGGAGAAGTAGTGTGTTAAAGAAGTTATGAAAAAGAAAAGGAAACATTTTAAAAATAACGTAAGATGATTGTTAATGTAATTGTTTTGTCACTGATATGAGTGTTGCTGTAATATATATAGACACAGACACACACACATACACAAACATATATATATATATATATATATAAATATACATACAGTATACATAAGTAATGATAAAGAAAAGGAAACATTTTAATAATAACGTAACATGATTTACAATGTAATTGTTTTGTCACTGTTATGAGTGTTGGTGGCATATATATATATCTATATATCTGTCTATCTATCTCTACATATATACACACACATATACATACACATATATATCTATGTATAGATATATATATCTCCTTTGGGGTGCGAGCAGCTTTTGCTGAGGGTGCCAGAATCCATTGAGGAAGAAAAATTAAAAACATTATTTGTACAAAATCTTAATTTATTTATCCATTCCTAAATAATTAAATGGACAGGCTATTTCGTATCAGTGCAATTCGCTGCTTGTTAAAACAGATGACTCCTCATCATACGTGCAAGTATGCGTGGATATTATGAACTATCGTATTTGTTCAAGTTCTATTTAATTTTTAAATATAAGTAATTTTTATTTGATCGACAGAAATATGTTTAGTAGGAATGAAAGTTAAATTTAATCATCATTGCATAAATTTTTACTTATATCCAAAATCGAGCTATTGAGCTGTCGCCTGCCTGCCTGAATAAGTCACCCTCGCTTCGCTCTTACTTTTTTACCTTTCTTTTATTCATGGCTAGTCGCGGAAAAATTATAACATGGAAGGAGGATTAAACTGAGTATGGCTTTACCAAAACAATTATTGATGGTGAAAAAAGTATCAATTATTCATAAAACTTCAATTGGTGATCTTTTTTTCTGCGTTAACCTCATATTTTTTCATACTTCTACTCAAACCAAGGGGGTGCGAGGGTAAAATGAATCGAAAAGCGGTGATATATATATATTGAATATATTGAAATATTTTTACTGTGAAATAATGCAAACAGTACGCAGCACGTGCTTCACCCTAATATATATATATAACTTTTGAGAATGCAACATATAGTTTTGTCCAGGAGGAAAGCAATCTTGCCTCAAATCAATGGCAACCTTTTGTAGGGTGTGTCCCTGTGACTTATTAATTGTTATCGCGAAGCAGAGCCTTACTGGAAATTTGAGGCATTTCAATTGAAATGGGAGATCAGAGGGTATAATGGTGACGCGAGGAAAACATTGAGTGTGGAGAAACTCTAGAGACAACGTGTGTATTAACTTGTGGATTTTTCTGTGAGTATTTGGTGGCAGTGTGACGAAGTTGCTTCGGAAGACGGTGTTAGCCGCGGTGCTCAGCTCAGAGCGAAATGAGGTGAATGGGAGGGGAGAAGATGACGTCACTCCTCCACCCGCCTTAACTGTCAATCCCCCCACAAACACAGTCTGTCAGAATTTGCATAAGCACAGCCTCTCAATATCAATTTGAACTTAGTTACAAAGTGATCAAAACTGTCGTTTATACCCTGCGTCCTCTCATTAAACTTGTATCCCGCATTAGCCGTGGGTATGACAAACGCCAGCGGCAGCCTGTCTATGAACTTAATTTAAACTGTATAGGTTTACACCGTGCTTTGTTTCCGCAGTAGCTGCACTTATGAATATGCATTGGCCTCGCTCACTGAGTGCAAGGGAAAAAAATAAAATGTAGTCTATAAGTTATTAAAAGTAAAACATTAACGTTTTGTTCAGTTTCTTGCTGCAGCAATTTTAACTCCATTAGAAAGTGATCCAAAGTCTCGTTTATACCTCGTGTCTTCTCAGTAAACTTGTATCTCGCGAATAGCGTCATTCGCCGTAGGCATGTCAAACGGCAGTGGGAGTGTGTCTATAAACTTAATATAAACTTACGGTTCACACCGTGCTTTGTTTCCACAGTAGCTGTACTTATGAATACGTCAGTCGCTCGCTTCTTATTGTTTCGCTGCCTTCTCAATTATATAATGCATGTTTTCTTCAGCGCGTTTTGGAGCTCTTCCTGGTTTTCTACGTAGTGCGTTGACAGTCAGTTCACGTAATTACGTGGGAGGCGTGATGATGTCACACGAAACTCCGCCCCCCACGGCTTTCGAGCTCAACTCCATTACAGTATATGCAGAAAAATAGCTTCCAGTTATGACCATTATGTGTAGAATTTCGAAATGAAACCTGCTCAACTTTTGTAAGGAAGCTGTAAGGAATGAGCCTGCCAAATTTCAGCCTTCTACCTACACGGGAAGTTGGAGAATTAGTGATGAGTCAGTGAGTCAGTAAGGGCTTTGCCTTTTATTAGTATAGATATATATATATATATATATATATATATATTGTCAGGGATGCCAGGGGCAACGACCCCTACCGGGACGCCTTGAGGAACCGGAGGAGGGTCTATGCATATGGTTTCCCGCATAAATCAACATAAAAAATCTGTTGCTTTCCATTGTGCCTGCTGTCGGCACCTGTTTGTAGTTTGCGGCAGCAGCGGCTGTGCAGGGGGTGGCTGGACGGCCAGCTGGAATGCATGGTGGGCTGGCTGCCTGGCTGTCTTTGTGAGACAGGTGCATGAGGGTGGCAGTTGCAGTGAGACACAATATAGTTTGTACCTCCTGTCATCGTAAGTGTCTGTCCTCCCAGGCGAACGTTGCCATACATACATAAGCTACACGAACGTGTTCTTCATCACAATCAGCCGGGGACCAATCAGCTGATGCCGGTACCTCTCTTTCGTTATTGAGTCTGACAAATCAGAGTCCAATTCAGTGATAATATGAAAAAAGTCACCCATGGATTATTTTGCTTTGAGCATTCACTTTGGTATCTCTCCACATGCCATTTTAGAAGCTGTTTGCTCTTCGCTACTCATTAACACGCTGGGAATCGAGGTCAAATCAACAAAGCTAACTTTCCTTCTAGCAAAAGCTTAACAAGAAGATAACTGATCTCTATTGATCGCTAGCGAGACTAAGGCTTTCAAAATAATAATAAAAATTAAAACTGCATTAACACGCGATAAAATAATTGTTGCCGTTAATCAATTAATGCATTAACACGATAAATTTAGTTTTTAGTTAAAGTGACATGGCTGCAGTTTTTCAGTCAGTGTCTGTAGGAGCTGAACAAATGTACACATGTTTAAATGAAAGGGTTCAATTTACTGCGACCTTTATTTTAGCTGAGTTTATATAAAAAATGAAAAAAATCTGCTGACTCACTATCCATAATAAAGCTACTGTGGTAAAATTACATTATTACTGCAAAATTGGGAATACAAAAAGTGGAAATTATTTACACATTATTTAAATTTTCATGTAATAAAGAATATAGAATCACAAATAAAGAGCAAACAAAAAGGACATGAAAGAGTATTGGACTACACATTTAGTGTTTATGAGAGTGAAGAAAAGGAAATTCAAATGAACCCCATAATGAACTAACCACCCAACCAGGGGCCTCATGTGTAAACGGTGCATACGCACAGAAATGTTGCGTAAGAACTTTTCCATGTTCAAATCGCGATGTATAAAACCTACACTTGGCGTAAAGCCACGCACTTTTCCATGGTACCTCATACCTTGTCGTACGCAAGTTCTCCACTCGGTTTTGCAGACTGCCGGCATCCAGCGTCAAAGCAGTGCTACTGTTCCTGTGTGGTTACTCCTTATTTTCCTGACGTGGCTTTATAAATACACTGAAACTAACCGCATATTGTTTATTAGTGTAATGCATCTGATTGTAATTAACTTGTAACAATATAATGGTCCAGGGAATAGCCATAGTATTCCAAATACAATAACTGCTTAGCGTTGTTACTCTCACTGGACCTTCTTCTTCTTTCAGCTACTCCTTTTAGGAGTTACCACAGCGGATCATCTTTTCCCATATTACTCTCACTGCAGCACTCGGAGTATTTATATAACTGTATCTAAGTGTGAATCACAGCAGCAGCTGATCGGAAAGAGAATTATCGGTATACAGCATCAGGCACACGCTACCTCAGCCACGGCAAAACGTTTCAAAGCCTTTCCTTTATGGACCTAGCGGTTCAGAAACAGTTTCATCCCAAGAACTATAAACGCACTCAATCATTGCTCCTTGTAGAACTAACTGTACCTCACTGTAAACTTGCACTACAGTTATAATATTGCACAACCTGAGCCACTTTATAATGCGCGTATTAACATATGATGACAATATCATTTTTAAGATGAAATGCAGCAAAATATGTTTATTATATTATACAGGTAAAACTTTAACTTTATTTAAATAATCTATATTCTTCACTGGGACAGGTGTGAAGGATAGTATAATTAAACATGTACTACGAAGATATTTTAATGTTCCTTAAACTTTTTGAAGAATCGGCGCTCTGAGCTTACAGATGGCTTAACATCTATTACAGAGCTGATTGTGTGGCAATCGGTTACTTGGAGAAAGAAAAGCAAGAACTGCAGGGGCGGCAACACCAATATATATTGAATATAAAACAGAAAGAGAAAATAACGACACAGCTAAAAACGCAGAGGCAAATTTCGACAAAAGTTAAACGCTTGTGTCATGAGTACGAGGCGGCTATGCAGTGTCCGCAACGGATGTGGCCATCCGCCGTGCATAAGATACCATATTGATATGGGCGGGCGAAGGAGCCGCTGATTCTTTCTCTGCCCAGGGCCACCACAAGCCTAGAGCCGCCCATGAGTACTGCTGCAATAAATAATTTCATCGAAGGTCGTGCAAAATCACTGCGCCATGAAACCCATGTTTAATAACGTGCTTTAACTCCTATCATCATGAAAATGATATCACGTATACATCTCAGTATTTTAGTTTTTTGGAGAGCTGTAATATCACGAATGTAATGGATTCTGTGTACAGTCGGAGGAAGAGAGCCGGTTTAAGAAGCAAGTAGTGATTCACACACATAAAGCACATAGAAGATCATATACAAAACAAAGCATTTAACGTGCTACTTTAATTACGATGTGATTTGAGAAACTGGTTAATTAAACCATTTTAAGATGACGCTTATGATGTCCTACTTTAATGACAAAATAAACTACATGATTAAAATGGAAATTTCGAGGTTGAAGTTATTTTTTCCCCACTGTGTGCCTTTTTTTTCTCTGTATTCTAAAAAGCTTTCATATGACACTCAGACGGTAGGCTACAACTCGCCTTTTCACGGCGACTGATATCTGAGCTTTCAAGTTTCTCCAACACGCTATGTCACTCGATCAACTTCCTTTTGTTGATTATACGGTTTAATTAAACAAATAGTATGTTTTTCCTTTGCCTCTACTTGGTATTCACTGAAATGCTTATATTTTCCCCCGTGCTCTTCCCATTGTCATTTCACAGAAGGCTGAGCTTAAGGGCGATTTATATTGATTTGCATATTCAAAGAGGCGTAATTCTGGGAGGAGTTGGGGCGTTACATAAAGCGCGTGCACGAGCGTTACTTTTCACGCTGACTGGGATTTACGTAGCGGAAGAACGTGGAAGTTGGAGTAAGCACAGATTCCTGCATCTGGATTTTTCTGTGCGTAAGCACATTGCGGCTTTTGTGCTTACGCCATGTTATAGTGTGAATTCTACGCACGGCGTTATACATGAGGCCCCAGGGCTGATTAATTTTGTTTAGTCTGAACAGGATTAATGGGTTTGAAAGGGGAGTCTAAGCCACCTGATGCTCACATGCAATGGATGCCTCTGTCAATTGTTGTATTTGACTATTTGAATAATATCTAATAATTGAATAATTAACTGAGATAACCAACTTTTAATTAATTGTTAAATATATAATTGAAAGTAAGTATTTTTGTTTTCCTGTACTGAAAGCATGTAAGACAACAAGAAATAAAATTTGCACACTACAAATTAGTAACGCTATAGAATGAATTAAACCATTTTTTCTATTTTTTTAATTACACTTATCCTTGTTCATCTTTATTTAGTTGAAATGCTTTAGTAAATACGTAAAGATAATTGTATTTTTGTTGCAGTATTTAAGTTTAGGGTGTCAGTCCATCACAAGGCTATATATAATATACATGCAGCATACAAAGATGTGCTGTAGCTTTTTCAGGAACTGTTTATTTACAAAGAAAACACACTTTCTTACAAGCATTAGTCAAGAAAATGCTGAACTGGCTCAATGGCAAATATCTTATCATGCAAGTCTTTTATCACATGATAATAGAAATGTTTATAAGTGCTTGTTTCTCTAGTGCAAGAAGTCTTTGTTCAGCTGGGGTGCTTCCATCTTCCAGATCTGTCTGGAAGGTAATGTTCCAGCCATTCTCCAAAAGAGCAGCTCTGAAGAAGATATATTTCAATTTTATTAAACCTGAAAAGAGAGAAACAAAGAAGTTTTGCTGAATTTTTTTTTTTGTTTTTATCTGTTGTTGAAAGACTCCAAAACGGTTACTACAAGTTCACAAGTAAAGTGTGTTTGGAAAATTAATAGTTTTGTTTGTTCAAAGCAGAGCTCATGATTATATAAATATAAGCTAATTTTGTATTAACTAGTTTGCTAACTAGTTGCTAACTCTGACTCCCTCTTAATCAAGTAAGTTTAAGGATCAGCTCTCTTATTCTAATTGGTTTTCTTTCACTGGCCTCAAGGTCAATTTCTTGAGTCTTAAAGTATTTTGAAAATGTTTTGCTTGTAGCAATGGAGTTTATCTTATGACAGACCTTATTAATGATTTTTGTTAGTGTTTACAAATTCATATGGTTTAAACCATTAGATATATAAGTTTTTTGAAATATTTTGAAATATCAGCTATATTATTGTGGTACGTATTAACAATGAAAATTAAAAAAAAAAAATCCAGTCTTTGCCACTCATTTTACCAAAGTCATTCCATGTGTTAGCACATTTTACAAAATGCAAAAAAGTCTGTTAAAAAGAATGACTGAAGAATGCATAATCTCCATGAAATAAATGATAAATAACATTCTTAATTTGACGAGGTTGAAATTTTCACTTCAGTGACAAAGGTTAAATATATATATTAATAATAAATACATTGTTGCAAACAAATCTTTCTGTTCAAATATAATTTAAAAGAATTAACTGAATGAGATTTCAGTTAACATATATATATCTTTATAGTTCATACAGTAAATGGTGTCTTTAGGCATAGTTATGTGAACACAGAAACCATCTAAATTAGATCTCCAGGGACAGTTCTCTGCAAGACAGATTAATCATAATTTTAAAACAAATTCTCAATTGACCCTGTGGTTTCTTGCTCTACACTGTTTAAAAATGTATAACAATGTCTAGAATGATACTCTGTTTTATTACACGAGAAGGAAGACCTGCAACCACGTAAATGTCATACTTTTCAGTGATTCAGAATGATGTAAAGGACAACAAACTCAGGTCACTTTCCTGTAATTTTAATCTTGGCAGATAGAGCTTTAATTATGTAATCTTTTAAAGAGAACAGAGAAGTATGATCTATGGTTAAATGGAAATAAAACAATTAAAGAAGTATTTAGCTTGATTTACATCTGAGTTATAATTTGCAGTATTCATACCATTCTAAAGAAAAAGGTTTAGCATAGAATATTCTTATATGAGTCATCACCAGCTACAGTCCTGATTATATTTTACATAAATACATTTACACTCAGTTTTGAGCAGTCCAAAATATGGTGTCATGTTCATTTCATCTTCCTCGAATTCCTCAAAAGATTTTTAATGTTCTCAATACTTACTGGTCATTAAATACACTAGAACTAACTAGCTCCTGACAACTATTAAAGTATAGTTTTACAGATAATACCAAGTAGCACACACACTTTTAATAGTTTGTCCATCCATTTTTTTCATTTTTAATTTCATTAGAGTAAAATAGCATTCCATATAATCAAGTCAAATTTAACAAAACAGAATTCAACCCATACCTGACAGAAGCAGGCGACAGCCAACAAAACTACAAAAATTAAAAAAAATAAACAGAGAAAGGAGAATGCCTTTTTCCCCAGCTATAAATTCTTATTCCAAAATTTTGATAATTATATCTTGCCATATTTTAAAATATTTTTGAACTGTTCCTTCAAGCGAGAATATGATTTTTTCTAATCAAATAGTATAAACCTTCAGTTACCACTGACATATAATTGGGATTCTTTCAGTTAAACAGGATAAATCTATGTGCTGGTAGTGTGGTATAGGCAATTACAATCAAGATGTCCTTCTCCACTTTAAGCCCATCTAAGAGTACACTAAACATGGCTGTTAATGGTTTAGGAGTGATTGTAACATCAAGGTTGTCTGATAGGCATTCAAAGACTTTTGTCCAAAAGTATGTTAATTTGGTGCACTCGCAAAACATGTGGCCCAGTGAGGCTAGAGATAAATTCCAAAGTTCACTGGTTGAATCTTGCATTGGATAACAATTGGTCTCGTCCATTGTTGGAGATGGGTGTGTAGGGGGGAGCTCTGTTAGGGGACTTAATAATACTACTTGCAAGTATAAATAAGTACAAATAAGCATGAGTAGCAAACAAAGGGCTCAGAAGGAAAAGGAAATCAATTAGGTGGCAAAAGCCCCATCAAAGTTTAAATCAGCCTCAAATTCACGGTACACCCTCCCAGAGACTGACCTGGAACAGATGGGTGAAGGTACAGACCTGCCAGGATCTGACACAGCAGCATTGGCACCAGCCGAGAGCATTACAGGGAGTGTTACTGCGAGTGAGGTGGGCAAAGAGTATTCATTAACTCCAGGAGGATCATTCGAGCTGAGCAATGACTTTTCATCCTCACTGCCATCTTCTGCTAATTCCCCCTGTGACTTGTACTGAACTCGCAACTCTGCCTACAGAGATTGGGGAAGATCGAAAGTTGAAGATAGTGATTGACGGGGGAACATAAATAATATAAAGCAAGACACAAAGAAGAACAATAGAAAAAGGTCCTAAATGAGAAAAATGGAAAACTACATCAGAATATGAAAGACCTGGAGCAACATTTAAGTACCAAGTTTACTATAACTTTTAGAGAAATGCTTTGATGAAAAAATACAGGAAATTACAAGTAAGTTAGAGAATAAAATTAAAGTACTTGCTGCTCAGCTTGAAGATGTTAAGCAAATGTTCACGACCCGTATTGAATTAGTCGAGCAAACGGTTTCTGCAGTGGATGAAAAAGCAACGGCTGCAAAATCGGAATGCAAAGTGCTTGTGGACAAACTGGCAACACTGGAAGATAGATATAGAAGGAAGAACATCAGAATTGAAGGTTTTCCTGAAAAACAGGAAAGTCCAAACACAGTGAAAATCACAGCTGAACTATTCCCTAAAATAACTGGAGAGGACTTTAAATCAGACATCGAGATCTCTGCAACCTACTGTATACTTGGATCAAGTGCCTCCAAATCTAAAAGCCTAATTGTCCTTTTCTAGAAACTACAGTCCAAATAAAATCCCATGGCCCTTCTTAGATAGAAAAACAAGATTATTTTTGAAAATATCCACATTCATATTTTCCCAGATTTCTCACCTGCTACAGCTTCTAAACACATTGTATTCTACAGCATAAAATAGTTGCCTATGTAGACCTGAAACCATATACAGCCTCTTGTACCCTTCCAAACTGAAGGTGGTTATTGAAGATCAGTTTTACATTTTTAGTTCTCTGGACAAAGCAGATAAAGAGTTAATAAGACTGATCCCAACTTACTTTTGAAATGCATGATCATGAGTCACACCGTGTTCTGGCAAGGCAAAGAAGATTCTATTGAAGCTTGCATTTTGGACCATTTGTAAAGCAAAATTTGCCTTAACTATACATTACATATATATATTTTTTTTACTTTATTTTATATTTTACTTCTTTCTTGGCCATCCCTTTCCTCCTTTTTTAATTAAGCTGTATTGATATTTCATTCATTAATTATATGCACATTGGGCCACTTATGGCTACATCTTAGCTAATTGGTAACTAAAAAGTAAACAGTTATTGTTTTATCTTCAGTTATTACATTGAAATTTCTTTCATTAATTATATGCACATTTTGGCTACCACAGAGTAACAAGCTATTGTCTTTTTGTTAAACTTTATTTAAGTAACCAGCTTTTTATAGTGTTTTTTTCCTTTAACATCATGCTCTTAGTCTATTATATTTGGACTGTTTAAGATTATATCATTAGTCTGTTGTATTTGGACTGTATCTTCACAAGAGGACTTTCGTCCAAAATGTATTTGTATCTATCCATATTGTGAACATTCACAAAATTATAATGGCTAGCAACATTAATTGTGTTTTAAATCTAGACCTGGATAAATCCTCAGATACAATGGTGATAGCATCAAATACTGCAAAAATGTAATGAATCATAACTTAATCTGACCGTTGGAGGTTCTTAAATCTTAACCTAAGAGTATACTCCTTCTCCTCACCCGTACATCATTGTTACTCAAGAATTGATTATTTCCTCATAGACAATCTTTTTTTGCCCACTATCAGATCTTGTAAGTACAACGTTATCTCTGAACATGCGCCTCTGATCATGGAGCTTAAATTACCGTGTCCTACACACTCATCTTAACCCCCTCTCATTAGCAGGTAAGAACTTCACAGAATTTACCTACAAACAAAATTGATTATTTTTTTTAGAGTCAAATGCATCCTCAGAGGTCTCTGAAAGAATACTCGGAAACTCTGAAGGACAGGATAGATTATTTCACGTCTTTCCCATACAAATAAATTGGAGACAAAGACATCAAAAGTTAATCAGTGAAATTACCAAAAAAGATTAAGAACATGCCATATCTCCAAATAAGGCACTTTATCGGTAAAGACAGGTTTTACAATTAGAAATGAACCTCTTCAGAACAAAAGGAACAAAACAGCTCATCTTTAAATCACTACATCAATACTATGAACACTGAGAGAAGACTAATAAGATCTTGGCTCAACAAATTCACGAGAAGGATGTTTGCAATGCAATAATGGAATTATCAGCCCAGATGAAGATAAAATTATTGACCATAAAAATATGACCTACACATTTGGGGAGTACAATAAGTCCTTATATTCTACTCAGTTTAAAGAAGATAAGACACAACCTAAAGAGTTTTTGAATAAAATCAGAATACCACAGCAAGACATTCTTAGTCCAGAGGAACTGGACAAACCTCTGGCACTGTCAGAAGTACTGGATGTTATGAACTCACTCACTGGGAAAGGAGCAGGTCTTGATGGCTACTCAGTATAATGATGTTAAAAATGTTCAACTAAGTTAGCTCCACTATTATTAGCAATGTTTATAGAAGCTACAGACAATAAAATTCTACCTCAATCTTTTTGCCAAGCATTTATCACCATTTTTCCAAAAAAATATAGAGTTATTAAAATATTCATCATACAGACCAATGTCCAAAGTTTAGAAAGAGCTTCCTTCTGTTAATATCAAAAGACCAAACCAGATTTCTTTAAAGCAGACACAATTTCAGACCTCAGTTTCTATTTTATATACTCACCTATAAAATATAACAAACCAGAGATCTTATTATCTTTGGACGCAGAAAAAGCCTTTGACAGAGTTGAATGGGACTACCTATTCACCATACTGCACAAATTTGGGTTTGGCCCAAATATATGTGCAAGAATAAAATTACTTTATACTAGTCTAGAAGCCTCTGTATGTATTAACAACATGATCTCAAACTACTTCAAAGTAGAACATGGTACTCAACAAGGGTGTCCTCTATCACCATTGCTTTTTGCAATTGCCATTGAGCCATAGGGTATTCACTTTCGAAATGCATTAGAGATAAAGGGGATTATCATGCAGGGAGCAGAACAGAAAATATAACTATATGCAGATGATATGGTACTGTGTATATCAGAACCACAAACATTCTTACGAATAGTCCTTAATGCACTAGCATCTGTCCATCAATTTTCTGAACTGATTACATTTATTACCAAGAGGATAGCTTTACTCTACCCTTAGAAGCATCAGGTACTGCATAAGTATGGACTTTGGATGAAGCAAGAGCAAGATCATAGGATACACTCACCCATACTAAATTAAGCACCATTCTACTTATGACTCTATAATAATACAAAAATAATATGTAAAAGGAAGTGCTTCATAAACACAAAACAATATTAAATATAAAAAAACCCCACATAATATATAGAAATATATACACACTGTGAAATAGGACAGCCCGGACACACACAGGCGGACACCGTTTCAGCCATCACCACACGTTTATTCATAGTATATTTACAAATGTCAAGTGCACCACCACCAAACCCCCAGTCTCCCCAAAGTCCAGGCTCTCACTAGCCACTGTCTCCACACACAAATCACTCGGGCCTCTCCTCGCCTCCTCTGCCATGACCTCGTCTTCCTCCTCACCCGACTCCAGCCTTGATTGCAGGGCGGCGGCTGATTGCCGACCGCACCCAGCCACCTGTGACAGTACTCCCCCGCTAGCTGGGACCAACGGACCAATCCGCGAGGACGAGAACGCCTTGGCGTCAAGCCGACACACTGCAGCCTAGGGCCCGACCCTGTAAATGAAACAGAAAAACAAGGGGCGGGGACGTTGCCCTGATGCAGTCCCTCGGTTCGTCTACTCAGCTGGGCCAACGCTCTCTGCTCCGATCGGCACCCTGATGCTCCCTCCTTCGGCTTCCCCGCACGAGCAGTCCGTAGTCCCTGCCCCGGAACCACTAGTGGGCTCAGGCGTCGTGTCCACCTCCCACGCTGAGGGTTTCTCCTCTGCCTCCACAGAGGACGGCCCTTTCCGGGATGTGCGCACCCAGCGGCACGTCCTCCCATGTCGGAACTGGCTTCCCCAAGCCGCTTCCTCCTCTTAATTTGGGACGCCGCGGCGGTTTGGATCTGTCCATTTTAAGAGGGCAGACCCAACCCCGCTGGCATCCGGAGCTTCACGGGGTTGGTCTCACTTACCTTCCCCGCTGTGCCTCCTCGTCCAGGAGCTCCCGCAGTGTGCCGATCCTCTCTTGCCTGCGGCTCCCGATCTGACGCCACTGCCGTCCCTCCTGACTCCAGCGTCTCCGCCCGGAGGGCACATCGCTCGGCCAGCGGCAACAGCACAAGGCGCAGTTCCTCTTGCAGCTCCTGTAAAATTGCCGCCAAGGAGAGAGAAGCAGCCGGCGGTGGGCTTACCTTGTGAGTAGTTCCACCTACCGACTGCTCTCTATGGGCCTTTCCCTGCGGCCCACTCGGGTTTCCTGGGTGCATGGGACGGACATTCCTTGCTCTTGCCTTCGACCAATCGCCGGCAAGAGAACAGGACACGCTGTCTAATCCTGTGCCTGTAATGAGGAGGGACTTTTGGTCGGCCTTCTCGCTCTTCTCTCTCACAGGAGAGCGTCTCTCCGGGCAGCTCTGCTGCTGCTGCGGCTTCCGCAGCCACAGCCTCACCTTCTCGGCAGCCTCCTTCCTGGGCCCCACGTCGGTGAGCCGCCCCTTAGTCACAAAGTCCACCAATGGACCTCCACTGGTCCATGCTACACTTCGTTGCTGCGGGGTTGGGTGCACGCCGCCCCTACGGCACGGGGATGGGTTCCCCTGTTGTGCCGGGCCTTTCACAGACTTTATCATGAACGCAGGTCCCCACCTTGACCCAGGTGGAGCATCCTGCCGACTACGCCACTGTGAAATAGGACGGCCCGGACACACACAGGCGGACACCGTTTCAGCCATCACCACACGTTTATTCACAGTATATTTACAAATGTCAAGTGCACCGCCACCAAACCTCCAGTCTCCCCAAAGTCCAGGCTCTCACTAGCCACTGTCTCCACACACAAATCACTCGGGCCTCTCCTCGCCTCCTCTGCCACGACCTCGTCTTCCTTCTCACCCGACTGGAGCCTTGATTGCAGGGCGGCGGCTCCTTAAATAGGCGGCTGATTGCCGACCGCACCCAGCCACCTGTGACAACACACACATATATATATATATATATATATATATATATATATATATATGTATATATATATATAGTGAACTTGAACCCGGACACAGGCAGACGGACAACATAGTTTCACCCAACACACGTTTATTTACAAACTATTTACAATGCACGAACCCCAGTGCCTCTTGCACCGATTCCCCCAATGTCCAGGCCTCACAGTTCCACTGCCTTCCTGGCCGCCTCCCGTCCTCTCTCTCTCAGCTCCATCCTCTTCCACCCGACTTCCGCTACTGACTGGAGGGAGGCGGCCCCTTAAATAAGGACCCGGATGGGCTCCAGCTGCTTCCTGGCATTCCCCTTTGGACACACCCCTGTGTGGCGGAAGTGCTGGCTGCGCACCCGGAAGCCGTCCGGGTGTCCCCAGTCGTCTTCCCCCCAGCACTTCCTGGTGTGGCGGAAGTGCTGGGCTCCAGGGTTGCTCAGGCACCAGGGTGCCACCTGGCGGTGGCCACGGGCCCCTACAGGGTTGGGCTTCCAAGCCCTCTACCCGTGGCCCCCAATACAACCAGGGCGATCGCCCCCTTGCGGTCTGGATGAGGCACAAGCCCTCCTCTAGTCCTCCTGGGTGTCCTGGCCGGGCTCCAGCCCCGACCGGGTCCCACACGGGATACTCCGGCATCGGGGTGCCGCCTGGCGGTGGCCACGGGTCCCTACAGGGCTGGGCTTCCAAGCCCTGTACCTAAGGCCCCCAACATAACCAGGACGGACGCCCCCTCGCAGTCTGGAGGAGGCACAAGCCCTCCTCTGGTCCTCCTGGGCGTCCCGGCTGGGCTCCAGCCCCGACCGGGTCCCACACGGGATACTCCAGCATCGGGGTGCCGCCTGGCGGTGGCCACGGGTCCATACAGGGCTGGGCTTCCAAGCCCTGTACC
>JANRMT010062791.1:69147084-69167357 GCA_026402145.1 Polypterus bichir lapradei
ATATATATATATATATATATATATATATATATATATATATACACACATATATATATATATGACAATTTTAACTTCAAATTTTAAATGTTTTAGGTCAACTACATTCATTTTCTAGTCAAACTATGATGATTTAATTTGTGTGGAGGATGTCTGAAAAATAGGTTCATCATATCTAATGGTGCATTCACTTCATGGTGGACCAAGTGTCACAACAGATGCAGAGGTACAGTCATTTTCTAACCAGCTTATTCCTGAACAGGGAGCCAAAGCCCTGGGCAGAGTACCAGTCCCTTGCAGGGTGAACACACACAGGCACATACACACACTCACACAAATCACACACTACTACACACACTACAACGCCGACTCAAGTCCCAGAGCTTGGTTTCCCAATGCCTGTGAGTTGCTTACAACCCTTCTTCACCTGCACAGGACTCCATCCCTGGTTCATGGGCGCTGGACACCGGATTTAATTTCTCCATTTCAAGGCGGCATCACTTTTCCTCAGTGTGCTCTCAGGGAGTAAACGCTGCTAACCTTTGCACACTCACCCGTGCTCATCCCGCAGCGAGCTCTTCCACTTCAATCAAGGCTGCTCTCTTGAACGTGAGATCAGTGTCTCATAAAACTTTTATTCTGCAAGACTTTATTACCTCAAATAATCTGGATTTCTTTTTCATCACTGAGACCTGGATTGTAAATGATGACTCTTCATGTTTTACTGACTTGGTAACATCAGGTTATTCATTTTTAAACTCTCCTCGTCTAACTTGTCGTGGTGGGGGCATTGCCACTGTTTTTAAAAGTATGTTATTGTGTCAGAACCTTACAAAGGGTCTGTTTAGTAGCTTCGAACTGTAACTTTTCGAAGTGTGCAGCTCCCCTTCTTTGTTGTGATTTATAGACCTCCTGTAATTAATGATATATTAATTTCTGAATTCTCTGATTTCCTCGCTGATATCACCCTCTCCCATGACAAAGTATTTATTGTTGGTGATTTTAACATTCACGTTTGTTGTCAATTGAAACCTTTGGTTAATGACTTTTTATCACTATTGGAATCATTTGATTTTATCTAGCATATTAATACGCCAACTCACTCTCTTAGTCACACCCTTGATCTAGTTCTTACATGTGATATTTCAGTTAATGATATTGATTTATGCAATGTTTCTTTTACTGATCACTTTTTTATAATGATGGATTTGAATATTACTGTTGATGTCCCGACTACTAGCTGTCCCCCACACTGCTCTCACTTTTTAAATTCTTCTATTATATCCGATTTTAAAACCATATTTTCTAGTCTTGATGTGCATGTCCAATATAATTGTATCGATGATTCTGTCTTAGAATTTAATTCTTCTTGTAAAACGTTATTAGACTCAATTGCTCCGCTCAAGATACGCTGCAATAAGGGAAGACCTGCTCCCTGGCTAAATGAAACTACGCAATCGCTGCACCGCGCCTGTCGAACTGCGGAACGATGTTGGAAAAAAGATGGTCTGATTGTTTCTAAACAGATTTTTAGGACTTCTCTATTCAATTTCCAGGTTGCAGTTAAGAAAGCTAAACATGATTTCTTCGCTGATTTAGTTTCCCGTCATTCTAAGAATCCTAGGGTCTTATTTAATTCAATTAATGCGGCCATTCACCCTCATTCTGTGATGGGATTAAATAGCACTGTTCTTTCATGTGAGCAATTTCTTTCATTCTTTGTCAGTAAAATTGATAAAATTCGCGGTGGTATTGTTCCAACTGACTATGAACTTCCTACTGTTAATCATGGTATTGTGTTTGAATCTTTTGATCCTGTCTCACTTTCACAGCTAAAAAGAATGATTGACACCCTTAAACCAGCTCCCAGTCCTCTTGATATAGTACCACCACACCTCTTGGTGGAAGCCTTTGATGTTTTGGGCCCATCTTTACTAGCCATTATCAATGATTCTATTAGTGCGGAGGTTGTGCCCTCATTTTTTAAACATGCTGCAGTGCATCCTGGTCTGAAAAAGGCAGAATTAGATCCTGGAGTTTTAGCCAATTTTTGCCCAATTTCCCAATTGCCATTTCTGGCTAAAATATTAGAAATAATTATTTATAATCAATTGGTTGATCACCTTAACTCCAATAGTTTATTTGAAATCTACCAATCTGGCTTTAGGCGTTATCATGGTGTTGAGACTGCCCTCCTTAAAGTATTCAATGATATCTCTATTATTACTGACTCAGGTGGCACTGCAGTCCTTGTCCTCCTGGACCTGACTGCTGCCTTTGACACTATTGACCATGAGATATTGCTGTTGCAGCTTGAACATCTTGTTGGACTTAAAGGGGCTGCTCTTAACTGGTTCAGGTCATATTTAACTGGTAGACACTTTTCAGTGACTTTAAATTCCTCTTTTTCATCTACTGCTCCTCTTAAATGTGGTGTTCCTCAGGGATCCATTTTGGGTCCTATCTTATTCTCTATATAAATTTACCCTATTGGAGCTATTTTTAGGAAATTTATCATTTCTTTTCACTGCTATGCTGATGATACACAGGTTTATATTCCCGTCTGCAACACTGCAATAAATCAACTGCACAACTGTCTTTCTGAACTAAGATCCTGGATGGCTAATAATTTTCTTGATCTGAATCAAAATAAAACGGAGGTGCTTATAGTGGGTCCATCAGCTAAAGCCCAAATTGGTCTTGGACTTCTTGGCTATTTCTCTGTCTTTTGCAAACCTCAAGTCCACAATCTCTGTGTTATCTTTGACAGTAACCTCTCTTTTGAGAAACAAGTTAATTCTATAGTCAAGAGTTTCTTTTTACAGTTTTGTCTATTAGGTAAGATCAAGCCTTTTTTTAATTAATTTTATTATAATCATTCCATACAAATCAATCAATTTTTACAAAAATTAGGATTGAGAACAAGTTGACTCCCACCCCTGAGAGAGAGAGCATGGCCGTAGGGGTAAAAATTAAGGCTTGTAAACATACATCAATTGATGAGTTTGATAAGCAATAGAGATGAATGGAAAAGAAAAAGAAATGCGGAAATAATTGCTTCCTCTGTGCTTTAAAAGCTTATTCTGAAATATTATTGATTAGATCCTGCCATATTTTGAAAAAAATCTGTACAGATCCTCTAACTGAGTATTTGATTTTTTCCAATTTCAGATAGTATAAAACATCAGTTTCCCACTGACTTAAAAGAGGAGAGTTAGGATTCTTCCAGTTTAGCCAAATAAGTCTGTGTGCCAAAAGTGTAGTGAATGCAATGCAATCACAGTTTGTTTGTCCTTCTCCACTTTAAACCCATCTGGAAGAACCCCAAACACAGCTTTTAATGGGTTAGGAGGGATTGTGACACCAAGGCTGTCTGAAAGGTAATTAAAAATTTTGCTCCAGAATGATGTTAATTTGGTGCAGGACCAAAACATGTGACCCAGTGAGACTGGGACTTGATTGCAGTGTTTGCAGGTTGGATCCTGCCCTGGAAACATTTTGGAGAGTTTTATGCAAGACAGATGTACTCGATATGTAATTGTGAGTTGAATAATTGTATGCTTTGCACATATGGAGCTCAAGTGAATTCTCTGCATTGTTATTTTCCACTCCTTTTCTGATATATTAAGAGATTATTTTTCCCAGTGCCCTCTTGGATCTTTGAAAGGGAGAAACTGTAAAATAATTTTATATATTGCAGTGATGGTGTCTAAGTCCTTGAAATTGAGCAATATTCTTTCCAGCATGGACGAGGGTGCAAGATGAGGAAAATTGGGCAGGTTCTGTTTAACAAAGTTCCTAATTTGAAGATAGTGAAAGAAATGTGTAGCTGGAATGTTAAATTTGGAATGTAATTGTCCATAGGATGCAAAGATGTTGTCTATATAAAGATCTCTAAGGAAGTTAATCCCAAATTTTTTCCAGATATTAAAAACTGCATATGTTTGCGAAGGTTGAGAGGTGATTCTCTTGCAGACATGCCACAGATAAAAGCTTCTCCATCTTAAAATGCTTTCTACATTGGTTCCATATTCTGAGTGAGTGAAGCACAATTGGGTTATTAGTATATTGGCGATAACTTACATTTGTTGGGGCACAGAGCAGGGAATATAAAGAAGTACTGCAGGATTTTACTTCTGTTGCGGACCAAGCCTGTGTATGTTCATCTATTTGTGTCCAGGTTTTTATAGCTTGTATGTTTGCTGCCCAGTAATAAAACTGAAAGTTAGGTAGAGCCATGCCACCGGCGAGATAGAACGAAGGACTCAGGCAAGTCTTCGTGGGCTACGGATGTGTGTGTGTTAAAAACGCACTGCTCACCGGTTCTCGAGCTGCTGACCATTAAAGTTACACCCTTTTACCTCCCGAGGGAGTTCAGTTCAGTTCTCCTTTCAGTTGTTTACATCCCCCCACAAGATGATAAAGCTTCGGCTATGGATGAACTGTATGATATTATCAGTGGAATAGAGAACGCTAACCCAGAAGCAGCATTTATTGTGTTGGGAGACTTTAACAGAGCAAAAATGAAGAAAGTTCTCCCTAAATACTATCGGCACATCTTTCTCCCCACAAGAGGTGATCAGACACTGGATCACTGCTACACCTTATTCAAGGACTCCTACAAACCCCTCCCCGACCATCTTTTGGAAAAGCAGACCATGGCTCTATATTGCTGCTGCCCGCATATAAACAAAGACTTAAACAGGAAAAACTGGTTTACAGGGACATCTACAAATGGGACAGTGAGGCTGAGGGTATTTTACAGGACTGCTTTGAAACAACTGATTGGCAGATGTTTGAGGATGCAGCTGATGACAACATCAATGAATTCACAGACTCTGTCACAGGATATATCAGCAAGTGCATTGATGATGTTGTCACTAAAACCACCGTTTGCATATATCCTAACCAGAAACCCTGGGTAAATGGGGAGATTCGGGCTAAGCTCAAGGCGCGGACCTCTGCCTTTGGCTCAGGGGACTCTGATGCATACAAAGGAGCCAGATACGACCTCCGGAAGTCCATCAAGAAGGCCAAATGGGACTACAGGAACAAAGTGGAGTCAAGCTACCACAGATCTGACACCAAGCGCCTGTGGAATGGACTGTGCTAGATCACCGACTATAAAAAGAAAAACACAGTCAGTGTTCAGCCCATTGCATCTCTTGCTGATGAGCGCAACACCTTCTATGCTCGTTTTGATGCAGCCAACAAAGAACAGGTGCTATATCCTCAAGGGAGCAGTGAGTCTGTCATTCTGATCCTTGAAACATCTGACGTTAGAAGGTCCTTCAAAAACGTCAATCCTCGCAAAGTTCCGGGACCAGAAGGCATCCCAGGCTGTGCCCTCAGGGCTTGTGCTGACCAGCTGGCATGTGTGTTCACCAACATCTTCAATCTCTCCCTGAGGCAGTCGGTGGTCCCCACTTCCTTCAAGGTATCCACCATCATTCCTGTCCCAAAGAAACCGGTGGTCTCCTGTCTGAATGAATATCGCCCGGTTGCACTTACATCAGTCATTATGAAGTGCTTCGAGCGACTGGTCAAAGGTCACATCTGCTCCTCCCTTCCGAACATGCTGGATCCTCTCCAATTTGCTTACAGAGCAAACAGATCTACAGAGGATGCCATTGCGCTAACAATAATGTTAGCGAAACTCATTCCTCACTCACCTGGAAAGAAGAAATACATACAGTGTGTAAGAATGCTGTTCATAGATTACAGCTCGGCATTCAACACCATTATCCCCTCAAAAGTCGTCTTGAAGCTTGACGACCTTGGGTTGGGGACGACCATCTGCAGATGGATTTTCTCTTTCCTCACAAACAGGCCTCAAGTGGTGAGAGTCGGCAAATACACATCCTCATCACTCATTTTAAACACAGGAGCGCCACAGGGCTGTGTGCTTAGCCCCCCTCTTGTATTCCTTGTTCACCCACGACTATGTGTTGCAAAACACGGCACAAACACCATTACCAAGTTTGCAGACGACACAACCATCATAGGCCTTATCACTGACAATGATGAGACGGCCTACAGAGAGGAGGTGCTGGCACTGAGTAATTGGTGCCTGGATAACAACTTGTTTCTTAACGTCAGCAAAACCAAGGAGATGATCGTGGACTATCGGAAACAGCAAGGCGGAGAACACCAGGCCATCTACATCAGTGGCGTAGAAGTTGAAAGGGTCAACAGCTTCAAGTTCCTCAGAGTAAACATCACTGAGGATCTCTCGTGTACCCTTCACATAGACACGGTGGTCAGGAAAGCTCGCCAGCGGCTCTACTTCCTGAGGAGGCTGAGGAAGTTTGGCATGAATTCCAACATCACCTCAAACTTTTACAGGAGTGTGGTCGAGAGTCTGCTGACGGGCTGCATTACCGTCTGGTATGGGAGCTGCTCTGCCAGCAGCCAGAAATCACTACAGAGAGTGGTGAAGGCAGCAGAGCACATCATGGGCAAGAGTCTCCCTGCCATTGAAGACATTTACCTCCATCAGTGCTTGCGTAAGACAAGCAGCATCATAAAGGACCACAGCCATCCAGCACGCCAGCTGTTCTCCTTGTTACCATCTGGCAGACGATAAAGGAGTCTGGCTACTCGGACTACAAGACTTAAGAACAGTTTTTACCACCAGGCCATTCGACTCCTCAACAGCAACACCTGAACTCCCACATACACTTACATCACACCTACATTGCACTACATCTACATTGCACTACTCACACACAAACTGTACCTGCACACACTCGGAATACTGACTGGAACATGCATCTGCACTTTATGGAATTTGCATCTGTACTTTATAAAACATTATCTGTGCAATAACTGTCATTTGTGCTTGCTGCTCATTCAATTCATATTGCTCTATAACTTCTTTAAAAAGTACACATTTTATTTTATATTGCTAGTCTATTTTTAACTTGTAAATTTTTTTAAAATTATTTTTAGCTTTATTGGAACTAGGCCGAGTGACTTGTTTTTCTCGTCATACACATTTCATTGTATGTTGACCCTGTGTTAACCTATATATGACAAATAAATAAACCTGAACCTGACCTTCTGCCTTTGGTCTTTGTAGGGTCGCTCTTCGGATACATGGATGTTTTGAGTTCCAAATAAATGAGGTTATTGTTGAATCTAATTGCTTAAAAAATGATTTATTGATGTATATTGGAATGTTTTGAAATAAAAAAAGAAGCTTAGGAAGAATATTCATCTTAACAATGTTAATCCTTCCAGCTAGAGTGAGATGAAGGGTTGACCATCTATGCAAGTCTTTAATTTTTTCCATGCAGACGGCCAAATTTTGTTGATAAAGAGTTTTATGTTTACTTGTGATGTTTACCCCTAGGTATTTAAACTGTTCTGCAATGATAAAAGGTAGGGTGTCTAATCTAATATTATATGCTTGACAATTCACTGGAAAGAGTACACTTTTATTTAGATTAATTCTGAGACCAGAGATCTTTTGAAATTCTATAAGTGCTGTTAAGACTGCAGGCACAGAATTTTGTGGGTCTGATATATACAGTACCATATCATCTGCATATAGAGAAATTTTCTGTTCCAGTCCTTCTCTGATAATCCCCTTTATCTGATCAGCATTTCGACAGTGAACTGCCAGTGGTTCAATGGCGATTGCAAATAGCAGCGGTGACAAGGGGCATCCCTGTCTGGTACCTCGTTCTAGTTTAAAGTATAGTAGTTTGAACAAATGTTGTTGATACAAACTGAAGCTTCTGGATTGGTATACAGTAGTTTGATCCATGTACAAATGTTCAGACCAAATCCAAATTTCTCTAATGTAGTGAAAAGGTATTTCCATTCAATCATGTCAAATGCTTTTTCTGCATCCAATGATAATAATATTTCTGGGGTGTTTGACTTTGTTGGTGAGTATATTACATTAAACAGGCGTCGAAGACTGGAAGATAAATGTCGACCCTTGATAAATCCAGTTTGATCTTGTGATATTACCGAAGGAAGCACTTTCTCCATCCTTCTAGCTACGATTTTTAAGCGTATCTTAACGTCATTATTCAGAAGTGAAATTGGTCTGTATGATGCACATCGTAATAAGTCCTTATTTTGTTTAGGAAAGACGGTGATTAATGCTTGGCGAAAAGTTTGAGGAAGAGTTTGATTGTTTCTAGCTTCTGTAAATGTTGCTAATAGGAGGGGAGCTAGCTGAGCGGAGAATTTCTTATAAAATTCTGCAGGGTAGCCATCAGGGCCTGCTGCTTTCCCGCATTGAAGTGACTTTATAGCATCTAGTAATTCTGATAGCGCCAGAGGTTTATCCAGTTCCTCCGCACTAAGAGTATCTATTTGTGGTATCTGTAATGTATTTAGAAATGTATTAGATTGTGTGCTGTCTTCTTTAAACTCAGTAGAATATAAGGATTTATAGTAGTCTCTAAATGTGTGCATTATATTTTTATGGTCGATGATTTCGTCTCCGTTCATGTTGGTGATTACAGGGATTGCATTGTGAACTTCTTGCTTGTGGATTTGTTCAGCTAAAAGCTTATTAGCTTTCTCTCTGTGTTCATAATAATGACGTCTGGATTTATAAATTAGTTATTCAGTTTTTTTAGTTGCCAAGAGGTTAAGTTCTGAATGCAGAGCCTACCTTTTCCTATGTAGAGCCTCGCTTGGAAGCCTGGCATGCTCTTCATCTATTCTAGTAATTTTGCTTTTTAGCTCTGATACTTTCTTGGTTTCTAATTTGTTTCTGTGGGAAAGATATGAAATAATCTGTCCTCTTAAGTAGGCCTTACGAGTTTCCCAGAGTATTCATGCAGAGATCTCTGAGGATGTATTTGTCTCTAGGAAGAAACTGATTTGTTTGGATATAAATTCTGTACAATTCTCGTCTGCTAATATAAGCGGGTTGAGACGCCATCTGCGAGGTGAGTGTGTGGGGGCATAGTAACTTTAGCTCCAAGATCAGAGGTGCATGGTTGGAAATAACAATAGCATCGTACTTTCAATATTTAATCGTAGGTAAGAAACTATTATCTATAAAGAAATAATCAATTCTTGAGTAGCAATGATGTACAAGTGAGTAGAAAGAATATGTTCTTGAGTTTGGGTTTAGAAACCTCCAGGGGTCTGATAAGTTGTGGTCAGTTATAAGCTTTGTAATTATCTTTGCAGTGTTAGATATCATCCCCCCTGCGATAGAAGTCCTACCTAAAAGTGGATTTAAAACACAAAGTCCCCAGCCATTATAATTTTATGTGTGTTCACATTGGGAATGGATGCAAATAAATTTTGTATAAATTCCTTATCATCGACTAGGTGCATAAGCATTTATCAAAATCATTTTACAGTTAAATAAGTTGCCCATGACCATCACATATCTCCCTTCAGGATCTGATACTACATCTGATGCTACAAATGAGACTGTTCTATGTATGAGAATTCCCACACCTCTAGTTTTCTTTGTAAAGCTAGAATGGAACATTTGGCCAGTCCAATCCTTTTGCAGCTGGAACTGGTCCTTGCTTAGTAAGTGGGTCTCCTGTAAAAATACTATTTTAGCGTTTAAACCTGTTAGGTGAGGGAATACTTTCTTTCTCTTTAATTCGTGATTCAGGCCTTTAACATTCCAGCTCACAAAGGTAACTGAACCATCAGGGAGGCATTGATTCTGAATTTTTGATGTTATTTTATAGCCTTAACTGGAAGCGAGACAGCTTTAAATTTAATTTTCTATTTCCCCAAGAGTTGTTGCCATGCAGCCTATTGTTACATTGATAGTTACAATTATAACGATTAAAAGGATAGATTAGATATAGATATAGCCTGCTCTCTTTCTCTCCCCCCCATCCTCCCATTTTGCCTCCCCACGTGAAGCTGGACCCCACTTCACGCAGTCCCGGTCCTCTGACATACCTAGAGACAGAGTACGTCCAAAGCAAAATAAGCCCCCATGCAGTGGCGCTTTAGAATTAAAAAATAGAGATATCTATTGCAATATCGTCTAAATACTATATGCCTAAAATATAATCATTAACAAACTATAAACTTAAAATATAATCTTCAGCAATCTTAAAGTATTAAGATAATAAACCTGGGGAATGGTGTTAGAAAGTGGTCCAGAATAAGCATAGTAAGTCTTGATGCTATAATAACAATAACAATAAACCAAGGGTATGATGTTAAACAGTCTCCTTTAGGGTACCGTAGATCCCGGAATATAAGCCGACTCGGTACATAAGCCGACCCCCTTTTCTACCTACTAAATTACATGTATTTGCTGATGGCCGGTATTTAAGCCGACCCCCTTCTCCAAGCAAAATTTTGTAAATTTCCTTAAAAGTGTCTCTTCAGGTATATTTATCATGTTTATCGGCGAGAATTTGAGACTGCCGGCATTTTTGATGGAAACCAGGAAGTGATTGCGGAGAAGTTTGGTAAAATGAAACCTTTGTGTTGAAACTATATACGCAAATACGGTACATCGGCGGGTGGATTTCCGGAGACTCTTTATAAATTTGATTAACTTAAATACGCAATACAGTGGACCCTTGACTTACGAACTTAATTTGTTCGCGAGGGCTGGTTGTAACTCAAGTTGGTTGTAAGTCAAGACTATTTTTCCCATAAGAAATAATGGAAATACCCATAATACGTTCCGAACCTCCCACTGCAACACTTACTTAACCTTTTCATAATAAAAAAAGGTTGTATAATGTGCATAATTTACCAAAACACCAATAATTTTTCTAATGTACTAACCAAAAAGTTATAAAAAGTGCCTAGCCTACCAGAAGTAGGCTAGATTAAACTAGGAGCATGGCGGCACACATAGTCGCAGCAGCTCAGGGTTCTCCTTTTCAGTGCACTTTTTTGTTGCTTTTGTACTTTTTTTTTGCTTGTTTGTGCACGATCGATTCGGCGAACATCCGCTACACCCGTCAGAACCTTATAGACATCGGTGTCCAGAGCCAGACATCTGTTTCGAGTGTTTTTCATCACACGCACAACATCCCAGACAACATAGCGAGACCAGCGGGCTCTCCGTGGATTGTTGTCGGGTCTAGGAGACGACGCAGACGGAGGAGAGAAAGGAAGCAGAAGCGGGGCCACAGATCCGACGTTATGCTAAGGCTAAAGAAACAACTATACAAGCCCTATACAGAACTTTTTTTTGCAACTTCTTTGCATCTTTTCACACCATTTGTTTATTTACTTGTGTTCTACACATATGTCTGCACTAAAGGAGCTGCTTTTAATCTCATTGTACATGTGTATAGTGACAATAAAAGGCATTCTATTCTATTCTAGAAACAACAATTTCATACTGTACTCACCATTTAATTTGACATCTTTGGGCTGCAGGAAGGGAGGAGGAGGAGAATGAAACAGAAGGTGGTTATTGTTTAGAAGAAGCCTCTTTATGCAAATCTTTTCTTTGTAAAATTGTTGAGATGGTGGATTTCGACATGCTGTACATATTAACGAGATCGGTCACACGAACAGCACTCTCATATTTCCACACAATTTCCATCTTCGTTTCGACTGTGATCGCTTTCTTTACCTTCGTTACCTTCTCTTCCTTCCTTAGCAATTATGTCTCTTGCTTGCATGGTCTTAGTGAATTATATATATAGGTAAATCACTGCAGTGACCGAAATTACATCCACAAACACATGTATCTGGCCTCCGACTGACGCTTACTAACGCTCTTGGTTGTTTGTTTACAATCACGCAAGCGGATACACGTGACCGCATTCGGGTCGTAACGCAAGATGTTGGTCGTAAATCAAAACAACGGTATTTTATTTTAAACTTCCCAATAATTTATTATAAATTTTATTAATAAAATCAACAACTAAAACACTTTTTTGAATAAATTCTTTATTTAATTTAAAGTACCGGCGTGCAAAGTTACTTCTTCATCTGAAAGATGGCGCTGTGGTTTCATCATTAATTACTTCCGTATTCATCGGCAAAACCGGCATTGCGCTGGAAATCTTGAATCTGAAACGATACTTGTTGTATAAGCCAACCCCCAAACTCCAAACCAAAAATCTAGGATGAAATTTTCGGCTTATATTCCAAAATCTACAGTATTAGAAAAAATAAATAAACAAATAAAAAATAAAGACACACGTCTATAACTGTAATTAAAACATAAACAGCATCCGAGTAATAAAAAGGATGTAAAATTATAATACCCATATCATTACAAATGGCTCAGACAGTAGGTTATATATCCTTGCCATATCATGACAGGCTACGACTCACTATTGTGTTTCAGATTAGTGTCGGAATCCGCTTTCTTAATTCCTTTTCTGCTTCTTCCTTGCTGGTGAAGACATAGGATTGGCCTTGCACTTCCACTTTCAGTTTGGCTGGATATAAGAGGCTGTATTTGATATCGGCTTGCTGTAACCGCTGTTTAATGTTGTAGAAGGCTGCACGTTTAGCAGCTGTTGAGGGAGAGAAATCAGGGAAGATATGAATGTGGTTATTTTCATATATAATGTCTTGTTTGTGTCTGAGGAGTGCCATCACCTCTATCTTAATTAATAATCTTTCGAAGCAGATAATAAAAGACCTAGGTCTAAAGGTATTTGATCCACGTATGCGATAAGCTGCTGCTATCTCAGAATCTGATTTAAAGTCCTCTCCAATTATTTAGAGAATAGTTCAGCTGCTAATTTCTCTGGGTTTGGAATTTCATGATTCTCTGGTAGATCCTCGATTCTAATATTATTCCTTCTGCTTCATTCTTCCAAAGCAGCTAGTCTGTCTCTGAGTTTTTTGCTTTCGGAGTTGGCAGCTGTTGCTTTTCCTTCAGCAGTGGCAGCTAGATTTTCGGCTGTTTCAATCCGAGTTGTGAATGTCTCCTTGACCTCCTCCAGCTGATCGGCAAGTGTGTTCAGTTTGGACGTGGTTTCCTGAATGTGCGCTTCAATTTTACCCAGCATATATATTCGCTTTGAGGCAGTCTTTAAAGATATGCGTTTCTCCAAGTCTTCATTATCCTGCTGCAGCTCCCATCACAGCTTCTCATTATACCTTTCTTTATCTCTTGCTTGAGCTTGCTTGAGCTCAGCGATCATCACCTGCAGTTCAGACAGATTATTTCTGCTTTCGTGCACCGTAGGTTAGGCAGTGGGCTCTATTACAGCCAATGTTCACGGCTTGCGTGGAGTAGTTGAAAGTGCGGACTGCAAGGCCTTTTCCAGTTTCAGATGATCTTCTCCAATCGGCGAGCTATCGTGACCTGTGTCACTCGCACTCGTACATTCGCTCCCCATTTCACTCTCAGCCGGAGAAAATGTAGCGGACCGTGGTCCCGAGGAGTCTGGGCTTTCGCCTATCTGATCCAGGTCAGTCTCTGAAAGACCGTACCTTGAGTTTGAAGTTGGACTTGTCGGTCTGAGCTTGGATGTAGCTTTAGTTTTCATTTCTTTCTGAGCCCCTTTCTTGTTGGCCATGTTTATACATAATTGCATATACTGTAGTGGTACCCTCAGTTTGGATAAATACAGGATATCTCAGGATAATAAGAAGATAATATAAAAAAAAATAACCCTGCTGCTAACGGAGCTCCGTTTCAGATGTCCATCTCTCGCAATGGACGAGACCAAGCCTGTTTTATCTTCTAGGGATCTTGAGAAAGCTACTCATGCTTTTATCTTTTCTCGCCTTGATTACTGCAACTCACTGTATTCTGCGATAAGCAAATCCCTGATACACAGGTTAAATTTGCTCCAGAATGCTGCTGCTCGCTTTCTGGTTGGGGCAAGAGAGTATGACTCTGTTTCTCCAATATTAGCTTCTTTACACCGGCTGCCTGTTTTCGAATTGATTTTAAAATCTTGCTGCTAGTTTTTAAATCTTTACATGGGCTTGCTCCAGCCTATTTATCCGAATTGTGTGTTTTACACCAGCCATCCAGAGTGCTTAGATCTTCTGGTCAGTTGTCTCTTGTTGTCCCTCATACCAAGTGTAAAACTAAGGGGGACAGAGATTTTGCAGCTGCTGCTCCTCGCCTGTGGAACTCTTTACCTCATTACATAATGGAGTCATCTACAATTAAACTGTTCAAAACAAGATTAAAGACTCATTTCTATTCACTTGCATTCCGTGACCTTTAGTAATACTGATGGTTTCCTCATTTTGATTATGTAACATTACTTCTATTTATTATTTATTTTATTTATGTTCATTTATTTTTTTTTATGTTAATTCTATGTTTTACCTTCTTTTATTGTAAAGCACTTTGGCCACAGCATTCCTATGTTGTTTTAAATGTGCTATATAAATAAAATTGACATTGACATTGACACTAGGGCCACTTTAGTTTTACCAGTTCTCCTAATCTGTTATGTCTTTGGATTGTGGAGGGAAACCCACACCGACACGGGGAGAACATGCAAACCCTGGCCATCTTACTGTGAGGCAGTAGCACTACCACTGAGCCACGATGTTGCCCTAGACATGGAGGTAACACAGAAAATGGAAAAGACTTAGTAATAGTAAAATAAAAACAATTATAATTAAAAAGCAATATAGACAGCAATATGAAACATCCTAAACAGCAGTACTAAAAGGAGTATGCTAAGCTAAAATAATGATTTTACAGCCATGATTTATAGTAAATACGTAAGCCCAGTGGGACTTGTCAAATATTGGAATGTAGATCATTCCAGATTATTGGTTCCCTGTACCCAAAGGCACTGCCTCCTATACTAGTTTATATACTGTATTCTCTCAGTTTTAAGGAAAGCATCTTGCAATGTAATCCTTGGAGTATAGAAACTAATAAATTGAGTATGATGGTGGGGAGCTTTTATTTACAGCCTTATATGTGAAAAGGAAGATTTTAAAATTGTTTTAAAACTTAAAACATACTTCTTTTTTATAGCAATGATCTCAGATGCCATATTTTGAACTCACTGTAGAGCAGTCAATGGTTAATCTAATGATCAATTTAAGCTGTTGATGGTCAAATTCAACAACCTGACCATAAAGAATTATAATTGTCAGCCTGGTTTCAGGCGATATTAATAAACACTTTTTTCAACACCCTGCAGCTTTAGAAACCATCTTAATTTTGTAATATTTCGAAGTTGAAGGATGCAGGTTTTAGAAACACAGAAAAAATGTTAAATCTGTGTCTCAAAGTGTTGGAATACAGAGGGTAAACCTCATTTCTATAGTAGATTAGCATCAATAATGACAGAAGTCCCCAATGAAGAGATTTAACACAAAGTTTACGACAGTGAGTATTGTTTAATTGAGGTTAAAAAAATGTAAATGTTTAAATAATAAAATAAAAATGACAAATGTAGATATATAGATTATAGAGAACTAAAATGTCATGTTGTAATTGCTTGCAATTCTGAAGTGGTTCTTTTGGAAGTTTTATTGTCAAAATTGGTCCTTGTCTTTTAAGGAGTTACTTTATCATATTTTACATTCATTATAGAGAAAAAAAAACTTCTTGAAAAGTGGTGCAAAAGTGTCTATGTAATTAAACATTGCCATGCTTGTTTTCCAAAAGCCAACTATCCTTTTTAAATTATACAAGTATATTTTCACCTCACCTTCTCCATTTTCCTCAGAACCTGCAAAGCTTATAGATTATACAAACTATTAAACGCTGCCTTTCCAAAACTAAATGAGGGGAACTGATGAACTTCTTAAAAATGAAATGTCCTTGCTACTGCAAAAAGTTCCAGTTCTTAGTACTGCAGCCAGCACGCCATCAAAGATGTATGTTTTTTATACTATCTATTCTTGCTCCCCTTTATTTTTTTTTTATTTTAGTCGTCTGATAGCCACGCCTGATGGCAACTTATCATGACACTCCATGACTTTTCCATGATTTTCAATTGATGAGTTGTGCGTATTTTAACAGGTTTTAATAAAAGTATACTCAACATTTGCACTGCATTAAAAATTTTGCCAGATTGGAATGGTTGTATATTTTACTAAGTCTAATTCAGAAAGCTCATGGCTGAAAGCACTACATAAAGATAACGCCTACGTTTTAAATGAATTTATATAACTTAAATCCAATGCTTTTGAGGGTTCAGTTTTTTCACCTATTAGATAACTTATTTTTTTATGAATTTAAACACAAATAATAGATGGTTGGGATTGGTCAGATCAACATTACATATTTTCAATTTTCATTCTTTGAAGCACAGCTTATATATGCTATAAACAAGGCCAAAGGCGGAGATGGACAGATTCATATAACAATAAACACTGAATTTCCTCTTCTAACATATAAGTCCAACTTTAACTTACAATTACTTGTGCACTGCAGGTTTAAGCATGTTGAGAAAAAATGGTAAAACTTGTTACTGCATAAATCGTGTCAGAGCCAGACAATATGAACATTAGCGGTTAAAAAATGAAACTAAAAGTCATGTTAACGCAGAATTCCTGCTTGTTTGGGTTGCTCAGGAAATACAGTATATTATTTTTTATTTTTGTTTTCCTCTTGTTCTACATAAAATGTGGAAAGCCATGTTATAACAGCATCCAGTTTTTAAAAAACTAGGATTTATGTAAAAAGTGATACACATAAAAATGTATAGGATTTAGATAGAAAGTTTGCTTCAGTTACATTTATTCCTTCAGCTAGTGTTATCTGGCTATGGAACCAGCTAGCATAATCTTCTTTATCAGAGCAGCTGTGTGATAACTTGTAGGTAATTCTATTAAGAAAAAATAAAATGTTCAAATTTAGACTTACATGCAGAAATGTTAACAAAGAATAATGTCCTTTTGTTCAGATTAATTGTAAATCCATAGGATTTAGGGAACTCATTCATTATATTTAACGCATGTGGAATTGATACGTCCGGGTGAGTTATGTAGTGCAAACTTCCATTAGTTAAAAAGACAAATTTTTTTCAACTTCATAATTTGCTATTCCTGAAATCTCCAGTTGTTTGCAAAAGCAAACAAAGTCAAGTGGTTTAACTGCAAAAGCAAAATGAATCATTGATAGAAGGCATCCTTGTAGACTGCAATATTCTAAAATAAAGAAGAAAGTACATTGTTTATGTGAGTTAATGATCTTGTGCTAGTAAATAATCTATACTAATAAAAGGCAAAACCCTCACTGAATCACTCACTGACTCATCACTAATTCTCCAACTTCCCGTGTAGGTAGAAGGCTGAAATTTGGCAGGCTCATTCCTTACAGCTTACTTACAAAAGTTGGGCAGGTTTCATTTCGAAATTCTACACGTAATGGTCATAACTGGAACCTATTTTTTCGTGCATAGACTATAATAGACTTCTGCTCGATGCCCGTAGGAGGCGGGGTTACGCCTCCCACGTAATTTAGTGCCTGCCCATATAAGGCCGTCCGTCAGCGGCAATCCAATAGAAACACTGCCGCTAAATATTCACGGGTGAAGGACTGTGCTTATGCAGAGGAAGATGAGATGGTCAGGGTGGTGTTTGGCACAAACTCGGCGAAACTGCGAGAGAAACTTTTAAGTGCCGGGTCTTAGCTAACATTAGCCGTGGACATCGCACGAGATGGCACCAGCACAGCTGAGAAGCTTCGACGCATGTACACCGAGCGGCTCACGTGACATGACGCAGTGCACAGACAAAAAGCAACAGTTCCAAAGAGTGTTGAACAAAAACCGAATTACACAATTGAGAAGGCAGCAAAAAAATATGAAGTGTGTGACACATGCAAACATATTCATAAGTGCAGCTACTGCGGAAACAAAGCACACGGTGGAAAAAGTCAACATCCGGCTAAAGGAAGACAGTGTAAAAAAAAAACCTGTGCATGCATTGTGTCACGTCTCAGATAAAGAGAAAGACGAGCTGTTTATTGATGCAGTAAGAAACGAATCGATGAATGAAACCTGTTATCTTTACAAAGATAACACAACGACAAACACGGAATGTAACTTGAACACAACACATCCTACAAATACGAACCTGATTGAAAGAAATAATGATAATCAAATCCTTGATGACAGCAACACTCATGAAACAATTACTGTATATTGACAATCATGTTACGTTATTTTTAAAATGTTCCCTTTTCTTTTTCATAACTTCTTTAACACACTACTTCTCCGCTGCGAAGCGCATATATACCACGATCTACATACTCTCAACTAGACAAACTACATGCTGTGGCGCAATGGTAGAGGCGTCGCCTCTAGTGCCGACGTACGAGGTTCGATTCCCGAGAGGGGATGCACTGAGTATGTATGCGCGCTTCCCAATTCATTTTACCCTCGCATCCCCTTGGTTTGAGACGTATGAAAAAATATGCGGTTAACGCAGAAAGACAGATCGCCAATTGAAGCTTTTTATTCGCCATCAATGATTGTTTTGGTAAAGCCATACTCAGTGTATTCACTAGATGAACGGTAAAAAAGTAAGAGCGAGGGGAGGATGACTTATTGAGGCAGCAGGCGAAACCACAATAGCACGCGGGCTCGATGCGTCGGTGCGCGTCAACTCGATCTGAATTGCGCGATCACATTCGAAAAAATATATCTTTTCAAGTTCTATTTAGTCGACATAAATATCTTTGGTTGGAATGTACGAATTTACTCTTTACATTTGTATGGTGAAGAAAAATTTATGCAATGATGACTAAATTTAATTATATAAAGTCAAACCTTGTATATATAAAGTCATTCCCGAATATATTAAGTCAAAACTTGATTATATAAAGTCACTGTCGGAATAAATAAAGTCAAAACTTGAATATATAAAGTCAGCTTCGGTATATATAAAGTCAAAACTTGTTTCTGAATATATAAAGTCAAAACTTGAATATATAAAGTCATTCCCAAATATATAAAGTCAAAACCTGAGTATATAAAGACGGCGTTGGAATATTTAAAGTTAAAACTTGAATATATAAAGTCAGCGTCGGAATATATAAAGTCAAACCTTGAATATATAAAGTCAGCTTCGGAATATACAATGACTGAGGAGATGTGAGCAGAGGGGCTGTTTGCACAGAGGCTGTTTGCTTAGAAGATAAAGATACGGACGCTCCTCTAAAAAATGACGCTTTATCGAGGTGGGGCATACTTAAAAGCACAGAAGCACGTATTGATTTTTTGATTGTTTGCTTTTCTTTGCGAGCGCTCTCTCTCTCTGAAATTCTCTGCTCCTGAAGAGAAGATATGTTTGCATTCTTTTAATTGTGAGAAAGAACTGTCATCTCTGTCTTGTCATGGAGCACAGTTTAAACTTTTGACTAAAGGGTGTAATTTCATGTCTAGAGGGCTCTAATAATGTTAACAGTGTGGGAGAGTTTATAAGGGCTTAAACTATATAAAAATAACTATACAAACATATGGTTTCTACTTCGCGGATTTTCATCTATCGCGGGGGGTTCTGGAACGCAACCCCCGCGATCGAGGAGGGATTACTGTATATATATATAGCAAAATACCCACGCTTGGCAGCGGAGAAGTAAAAAAAAAAAAAGGAAACATTTTAATAACGACGTAACATGATTGACAACGTAATTGTTTTGTCATTGTCATGAGTGCTGCTGGCATATATATATATATATATATATATATATATATATATATATATATATATACATACATGTGTACATATATACACACACACATATACTATGGGGTGCGAAACAGGCAAATACATCGATTTTCTGAATATATAAAGTCGGCGTCAGAATATATAAAGTCAAAACTTGAATATATAAAGTCACTAGCAGAATACCTGCGCTTCGCAGCGGAGAAGTAGTGTGTTAAAGAAGGTATGAAAAAGAAAAGGAAAAATTTAAAAAATAACGTAACATGATTGTTAATGTAATTGTTTTGTCATTGATATGAGTGTTGTTCCCATATCTATATCTATATATATATATATATATATATATATATATACAGCAAAATAACCGCGCTTGGCAGCGGAGAAGTAGTGTGTTAAAGAAGGAAAGAGAAACAAAAGGAAACATTTTGAAAATAACGTAACATGATTGTCAATGTAATTGTTTTGTCACTGTTATGAGTGTCGCTGTGATATATATATATATATAGCAAAATAACTGCACTTCGCAGCGATGTCGTGTGTTAAAGAAGTTATGAAAAAGAAAAGGAAACATTTGAAAAATAATGTAACATGATTGTGAAAGTAATTGTTTTGTGTATTTGGCGGCAGCATCACGAAGTTGTTTTCGTCTAGCTGCATTAGAAAATGTACCACGACATCTGACACGCCTCCTTTTTACTGTTTTCTCACAGCTTGGATTGCTGCTGTCATAATGG
>JANRMT010062791.1:69167757-69268294 GCA_026402145.1 Polypterus bichir lapradei
GATCCCTTTTGAAAGGCGCTACACGACGGCTGTGGTATAGAAATTACATTTTCTATGTGAAAGTCCAAATTTCTGCCTCTGGTAATGTGCCTTACCAGCAATTAAAGAAAATTAGTTTTGTGTCCTCTGCAGTGTTAAGAGAGAAAGGCTTTGGTTTGGGATAAAATGAACAAAGGTGTAAAGAAAGGAAAGTTGCATTTTTCTTTTATATAGTATAGAGAGATGTGTTCGGTGACGTTATGATCGCCTTTTGGGGACAGTCGCGGTGGGTCTTGTGTAGACTGGTGAGACGTCTCTGCCATTAATCGGCTGTGATGGCATTGTCAGTCCTTCACTCGTGTGCGTGTCTTCATAATCCGAGCTGAGGACCTCATAATCGTATACGTGCAAAAGAAAGTGTGAATCGCCTTAATATTATTTTGCCGTGGTGTAGAAAAGGGGTCCCGTGTTTGCACTTGTCTGGGCTTTAGCTCAGGGGGAGGATGAAAAAAATTAAAAGTGCTCACTTTGATTTAAGGCAGAAGCGCAGTCAGCGTCTCAAATCCCGGCACAGCTATGCGCGCGCGCCGGCTGCTCGACTTTTGCTGGGAAGGAGACCCCAGTTTTTGTACACACGTTCCACAAATGAGACACACGGGTTTACCGGCAATGTCAGTAAACATATACTCAGCCTCCCATCGGTTTTTAAAGGCTCTATGTTCAGAATCACCTTTTCTCTTTGGCATCGTGTGGGCTAGCTTGGCAATAACTTGTAGCATCATAAGCTAGACTTGATTAACGTGGTAAGTGTTCGGCAAGGCAGCTGAAGCGCTGGATTATGGGATCTGTAGTTTATTGTGTTGCCAGCGTTTCATATCCCCGGGTCATTAATAACAATAATACAGTATATAAAATGATCTCGCGGGCCGGATATAATTACACGCCGGGCCGGATGTGGCCCGTGGGCCTTGAGCTTGACTCATATGGACTAAATAGAACTTGAAAAGAAATATTTTTTGGAATGTGTTCGCGCAAGTCAGATCTAGTTGACGCGCACTACAGTACATCGAGCTCGCGTGCTATTGTGGTTTTGCTTGTGTGCTTCAGTAAGTTACCGTCCCCTCGTTCTTACTTTTTTACCGTTCATCTAATGAATACACTGAGTATGGCTTTACCAAAACAATCATTGATCGCGAATAAAGTATCCATTATTCATGAAGCTTTGATAGGTGATCTGTCTTTCTGCGTTAACCGCATGCATTTTCTTACGTCTCAAACTAAGGGGATGCGAGGTTAAAATAAATCGAGAAGCGCGCGTACATACTTAGTGAATCCCCTCTCGGGAATCGAACCTCGGACGTGGGCGCTACAGGCGAATGCTCAACTATCGCGCCACGGCGTGTGGTTTATCTATTTGAGCGTAGCAGTGTAATTTGGTTTTTGTTCAGCACTCTTTGGAACTGTTGCTTTTTGTCTGCGCACTGCGCCAGTTCACGTGAGCCGCTGAATATGGTTTTATATGTCACTCGCTCGCTTCTAATTGTTTCGCTGCCTTCTTAATTATATAATGCATGTTTTCTAAAGCGCGTTTTGTAGCTCTTCCTGGCTTTCTACGTAATGCGTGATTACGTGAGAGGCGTGATGATGTCATACGAAACTCCGCCCCTCCAGCTGAACTCCATTACAGTAAATGGAGAAAAATAGCTTCTAGTTATGACCATTATGCGTAGAATTTCGAAATGAAACCTGCCCAACTTTTGTAAGTAAGCTGTAAGGAATGAGCCTGCCAAATTTCAGCCTTCTACCCACATGGGAAGTTGGAGAATTAGTGATGAGTCAGTCAGTCAGTCAGTGAGTGAGTGAGTGAGTGAGGGCTTTGCCTTTTATTAGTATAGATTGGTAAATAACTAGTCCAAGTCAACCCTGTGGAATATGTTTTTTCACATCCAGAAATAGCAATACTTCAGTAACTTAGATGTAGATGAATTATATGTATTGCAGAGAACATGCATGATCGATTTCAGAGTGACAGCTTTTAATAAATATAATCAGTAAAATGATAGAATGCAGTATTTTCTAAATTGTGTTTGGAAGAACCTTGAAAAAAAATGGTCTGTAAGATTCATAGTTTTTTTTTTTTTTGGTATGAAAGACAGATATATGATACCAAACAAAATCCTTTGGGCATGGTCTCTTTGAGCAGCATACCTTATATACTCGCGGATAAGTTCTCTTGCGGATAAGTTGGGACTTGATTTTACTGTATAATTTCTGTTATTTTATAATGTTGGTTGTATAAGTTGAATGCGGAAAACTCACGCTATTGGTCCAAGAGATTATGATATGCTAATGCCCACCTGAGACAGTAACCATGGAGCACACTGCCTTTTTTTCCTATGAGGGTGCGGCAATGCGTTGTATCAGTGCATGCTTCTAGCCCCTCTCTCTCTCTCCCTCTCTCTGTTGTGCCTACGTGACCACACGGTAATACCCAAACTGTTCCAAAGCAACGTTTGCACTGATTTGTGTTTTTTGTATCTCACACCTTCATACACCTGAACCTTTATCATAAGAGCATCCCTTATCTATGATGGAGCATTCGATCAGAAGAAAATATGAAGTTGGTTTTAAATTAAACGTTGTTGAAGTAGCGAAAGAAATTGGTAACTGCGCTGCTGCAACAAAATTTGATGTGTCTGAGAAACTGATGTGAGATTGGAGGAGGCAAGAAGATTTAAAAAAAAAAAATAAAGTGTCGCATTTTTGAATAGGCGTATAAGTTGGGGTCTGATTTTATGATTGATTTTTTCAGTTTCAAGACCCCAATTATACATGAGTATATACGGTAAATAGCATTACAAGTGATAATTTAGAGAAGACTGTTTTTTTTTTTATTTTGACATGCGTCCATCTCGTCTTTTCCATTTTGATTTGATTTTATAGCTTCTAAAAGTGATCAAACTGACTTATTTATGAAGCCTAAAGTTATTGTATGTCAGACTATTGATATGTTTAGTTCTTTGAATCTGTTTCTCACTGGATTTTCTGGATTCATGACAGTATAGTGTCTTATAGTATTTTGTAAATATGTTGCTTGACTCTTTTTGTTTATTAAATTCTGTAATGGTACCCATGGTTTCTTTTTGTACATTTAATGCGTTCACAGTAAGAAAAAATAGATATTTGGATCAGATAAGCATGTATATTCATAAGTCTTTTAGACCTTTTTATTTTAAATATCTTTTAATTTATATAGTAAGATGTTATTTTACCCCTTACATATTCTTAACAAGCTCCTTAGAGAGCTGAAATAGAAATCTCTGGAGTGAAAGTCACTTAAATGAAGAAGCTAATCTGCAAATAAACTCATTTAGCAAAAATATAATGTGCTAACAGGAGTGGGTTGAATTGACAACAGTTCTGCAAGTCAGATGGAGATATTGTTATGATGTTGTTTTTGTGCCAATGTACAGTATACCAGAAGTAGGACCATTAGGAAACACTCCAAAATAAGTGCAGTGTGATCTGAAATTACTTTACTGCTTTAACTACATGAGAAAATATACTAGAGAAAATCTGATGAAATTTTGCAAAAGTACAATCTTGAAACAGGGTGAAAAAAAAAACAAACCAGAAGTTAATGATAGAGACCTTATAGCAATTAACAAACAATAGTTTAAGAGGTTACTGAAAGTGGAATGGGGTTCTGGGAGGAGTTGTCTAAAGAAACATCAATGAGTTGAAGTCCCATCCAAATTATTAACTCATGTGTCTGTTGATGTCTGGCAAAGCACAAAAAAAGTTTAGTGATAAACTGTTATATCAATCAATTACTAAACCCTGGCAGGGAAGACCTAGCCCACAGCCACAATGCACTGGGACTACAATATAACTTTGCCCAGAGATTGCTACTGTGCTTCACTTCCCCTTATTAGAAGATACAACCACTTATTCTGTAAACCCCAGATGGACATGTAGAACAACAAGGCAAGCAGAGAAGCAGGTTTAATCTTGTATTCACTGGATTTGATATTCTTAAAGTGCCAAAAGTAGAACCAAAAGCAAATGAATGTGGCAAATCACACTATACAACCTGGATGTTTTAGGAGTTGTCACAAATGGTGCTGCCTGACACATCTAATGTGTGGTGGTGTTTGAGGTGGCAATTTTCTTGTGTTTCCATTGTATTTGGTTCATGGCATTGATCTTCTGGTCCCTCCTTCTTCCCACTTTCTGCTTTAATCTGCTGAGTTTTTAAAGCTTGTTAGGGCCAAGCTGAAACACTCCTAGTCATGCTCTGGCTGTTGTATGTAATACAATGTAATGTAATGTATTTAATGTAATGTCTGCTTTTGCACAAGTCGAAAGACCAGAAAATTACCATTTTGCAATGTTTAGAATTTGACCTTTCTTAAAACATAATTTGCTAGTCTACCCTTAAGCAGCAAAAAGTATTTTATTTACAAGCCTGTGCTTTGCAGAAATCCTCCCTCTACTAATATTTCATGTTTTGTGTGGTTTGAGCAAACTACTATTATAGAGGTCAAAAATCAGAAAGAAAAAAAGGAACTTACAGTCCATTGTGTAATATCATCTATAATACATTTAACACATTAGTTAAAAAAAAAGCAAGTTATTAACATCTTTCAGAGATTCTCAAAATTTACTCACTGAAACAGAAGACCAATGTTCCGATTGAAAATTGGCCTGAAGTGCTGACATTTCATCAAAGATAATTGTGATAAATTTAAGTTTCACAGGTCACCTTTGTGTGTCCTCTGCTGCTCCATAACAACAACATTTATTTATATAGCACATTTTCATACAAACAGTAGCTCAAAGTGCTTTACATAATAAGGAATAGAAAAATAAAAGACACAATAAGAAAACAAAATAAGTCAACATTAATTAACATCGAACATAGAAAGATACATAGTATTCTTCTATACCTTGTGTTCTAGTGAAAACTTTAGTGTTTATTTATTTTTGCAGGTGAAATAAATAATTTAATAATAATTAGTGATATTAATAATTTAATAATAATTCACTGTAGCGCATTAAAGAGAAATGTCCTACTACACGGTTTTCTTCAGCAGAGATTAAAAAAATGTATGTTGTATTAAGAGCAAGTACTGAATTATTGTATTATTATAAAATGAATATCAAAACTACCCATCAACCAATACCCACAGAGGCCACTAAATCAGTTACATTGTCACGGGGAACTCATTTCTTTTCTAGCAATACCTGGCTCTGGGCTGGAACCAATCCTATCTGGGGGAGAATTACCAAACTTCCAAGATTAATTTCTATATTCCACATGCCTGTCCGTGATGCAAAGTCTACAGTACCTTAGCATCTTGACTAGTTATTAGTCTGAATGTTGTTTAGATTAGATTAGGTTAGGTTAGATTAGATTAGATAGAACTTTATTTGTCCCCAGGGAGAATTTTTTTTTTACAGAAGCTCCTTAAATAAATAAATACACAAATAAGTAGGTAAATAAATATACATTTATACTATGGTCTGAACACACCAGAATGACCAAAAACAAAGAAAATTTTAAAAAATAAAGAAAACTTCTGACAGCAATCAAACAGTTCCAATTACTATGGGTGGCAGACCACTTCTAAAACCTTTTGAACTTGCTTTTACTCTTGCATCAGCATATTGCCCTCTCTGTCTGTGCACAAACAGCTCCTGTAGTAAAGTGAAACTGAGCTGCTTACGCGCTCACAATCACAGGGTAAGTATCTGATTTTGAGAGTATTTAATACACCCAACTTTTATTTTCTCAGTGTCTGTTACGTTTTCAGGTGTCGTAGACATAAGGCTGCCTTCGGGTCCTCTTCTTGACTCCATCTAAGTTCAAAGGCCATTTGAGATGCAGTCAAGTCAAGCCAGTGCCTGGGTTTGTGTGTACTGCCATTCATCTGTAAATTTAAGATCTATTTAATGTCAATTTATCTGATTTCTAGCGTCTACTATTAGTGACAGGTCAGAAAGCAGATCAATTCTAATCTTAAATAAGACTACTAACTATTAAATAAGTTCTGAAACAAAAATAAGAACAGTGAGAAATATTGTGTATCTGTAATCAGCTGCTGCTTGCACAGCACCCGGAAACTCAATTTGAAAACTATTAGCTACAGATCAGTGACAAAGTCGATTATTGAAAATGTTGAACATGATGCTGCAGAATCACATGAAGATGTAATGTGTTTTAAAAGTATTGACTGATCGTTTATGGCTGTACTAGGTCTAAATGGGTTGGGTAATGTTGATTCTATTCAATGGGTGAATTTTTTTCAGGTATTGCTATTTTTGAAAAAATTGAAATGTTATTTTTAAAACATAGTAACATTTTATTTCCATCATACATTTTACATTAATTATTCAATAATATGTCTTAAATACACCTCTTTCTTTTGGATATGGCTTAACATCCCTTACTGTAAATGACTGCAGCGGGACACAAATCCACTGTGAGGTAGCAAGTCCCAAAAATAGATACATGGACGGATGGAACTAATAGCTGATATGAAACCATGGTAACAGAGTGGTGCGCAAGAAATTCTAGAACTCAAATTGTATAGTGTTGGCGTCATAGTGCATGTTTTATTTAATTTCATTGAAGTTCTTTCAAAAACTCATTTTAAAATGTGAGAAAATGTTTAAGATGTTGTTATTTGAACTTGAAGCTACTTGATATCAACTGTAGGTAAGTGCGTCATATAGTATATCAAGATTATTCATTAGTCTTGTAGCATTCTGTAGTATGTTATATCTTGTTTTCATGCTGCATTTTAACTTAACTTAGTGGAAAAACATGCCAAAAATGTTTTTTTCCACCAAGAGATAATGTTTCATGTATAACAGAAACATGTTAAATAGCAAAACATCAGCAATTATAGTAGGAAAGGTATGTGTAGTGTCCACTGTTGTGCTGAGGCAGATTTAGTATACATCCTTTGTGTGATATTTTTCTTAGATGTTTCTGTTGATACAGCATGAGAGGGTAGAACGTCAGTGCCTGATCCGCATGATTGTCACACCCATTGGGTTATTGTAGGCTACCACACAAGGCTAAGTGACTTCCACAGTTTCAGTCTATTATAAAACCGGATTTACAGCTTTTATTTACATGCTATCAGGTGTTTTGGTTGAAGCTTCCACTGGATGGCAACAGAATACTGTCCTGAATGTTATTCGGGTTTAAAACTTTATATTGAGTCATAACAGCTTAACTGAGAGAAAATCTGGCTTAAAGATTTTTCCATAGAATTCTGAGCCTGAGAGATGCTCAGGGTTAGAGCGTTAAGCAGTGTCACCATGCCCAGATTATGAGTACTCCTCAAATTGCTTGTTTCTGTTAACCAGTGTTTCAAGGGTTGTTCATTTCTGCTACTCTGCTAATACAAATGATTAGAGCTAATTATTGCACAACAACGAAAAATATTTTTGTTCTTGCAAGCAGCATTCTCACTTTGGTTTTAATTACAGATTTAAATTTTCTCAGTTAATTAAAGTAAATAAAAAGTATCATTGTGCTGTATAACCTCGGTTGTGTAAATATACGGTACATTTCGCTGATCAGCAATTTTGTAACTCTGTAAAAATACATTATCTTTCAGTTTTTTGTAATGTAAACGTTTTATGTAATCTCTCTCTGTTAACCGTTTATCATTGTACCATTACAGGTATTCACTGGATTTGAACTTCTGAAATTATAGTAAAAACTAGAAACACTGGCGTGTTCTAAAACTTTTGACCAGTAATGTATGAGTGTTGCAACCATGACCTTACTCCTAACTGCTAATGCTGAATCTGCCATACACTACTGCTTCCTTACTGTTAATTAAAAAACTCTTATAAAGTACTTGAAGATTTGTGCTAAACGTATTGGATCATGCTCCTCCTGAATGTGCTACCACTCTGGGTGCATACATAATGGTGTTTAATTGAAAATCAAACATTCTGCAACCTCCTCTCTGCTCTAAAATATTTTGTACTTGATCCACTCTAGTTCATTATCTACATGTTCTGATGGGGAACTACCAGCACCACTTCATGGTCCAGACATATTCCAATAGTATCCAGCTCGATGTAAATATAACACATATGCATTTTCATTGCGTGCCTTGATAATGTTAGCAGATAGATATCTGCTAACCTCCAATGACTACATTAAAGCAAAATAGAAAAACTTAAAATCTTCCACTTAACACTGGAACTGGAAATTCTCTGAGCTGGAGGGATAAAAGCTGACACACAAACGCTGGTGAATCTGCATTCTTGATATCTCATTGTGACTTGAATTTTTTTATTCAGCTTTATTGAGTGTTCCTGCTCACGCTGAATTAGTATGCAGCTTATGGTCCATGATGTCAAAGCTGCATTGACAAAAAAAGAGACATATAGGTATATGTGATATTTGGAGTTATTCATTTTATGACCTGTATAGTACATTTCGGAAAACTGTGGCACTGATGCAACATTATTCATATTCATTCGCATACCTTCTTGGCGGTTGTAATCAGTGACCACGCTTTTTTTTTTTTCCGATCTTGCCCAGTCTCCACATTTTGGTACATGATGTTGTTTCATTTATACTCCAGGACATGCAGAGGAAAGAATAATACAGAGAGATCAGTTCTGCGCCATATGCAATCATCAAATTTAAAAGTTAACAATTTCCACACACCCAAGGACCGTCTTTCCTATATTTACAACATGTTTACCTGTTGCAATGTACACACTTCTCTCTATGCTGTGGTTCCTATTACATTGAAGGGGCACCTGACACTGACTGAGTTTGCTTTCCTGGGAGAAGAGACAGTCTTGGAACAGAAGCTTGTCAATGTTGCATCTTCTTTTTCTTTTTCCATCGCCTTTTCTTGTAAGAAGCAACAACGAAGTTCCTCTGCAAGGTAAGCAAAGAACACTATTCTTTTCTCATTGGACCCGTGCATGCCTTGTACAGTACATGTTGTGACAGTAGGCGGCGCTATCGCTCCCTTGAACCCTCAGGTACCACACCAAACACCAGGTAAAAGTGCAATAATTCTTCTTTTTATTATAATAATTATGTGCACCAAGCACCCCCCACTCAACACTACTCATTAACTAATCAATACAATAATAGTAATAATCAATCCTCCAACTCCCAGACACTTAGCCACCCTTCCTCTCAGCTCAGCTCAATGCTCTGGTGTTTCACTGTCCTTTTTATAGTCCTTCACCCGGAAGCGTTTCACCCTCTTTGTCCATGTGACCTGGAACACTTCCGGGTCAGATAAAAATCCTTTTTCTTCACCCAGGAAGCACATCGTTCCCTTTGTCCACGTGACTCTGACGTACTTCCTGGGCGTAAGGCAGTCTGTGCCTCCCTGCAGCGTCCTCTAGCGGGCCCCAAGATATCCAACAGGGCTGAGAATAAAAACTACATTGTCCAGTATTCCCTGCTGGCATTCGGGGCATCTTCACGTTGCAGGGAGGACTCCACCTGGCGGCTTGGGGGTATTGGCCGGGATAAGCTGCCGGCCATATCCCACAATGTGCATTCATCACCACCAGGTCAAGCATGTTGTAGCACACAGAAACATATATTTGGCTCTTCCTTTTTTTCCCTGGTGCTGCGTTGACATCATGGACCAGAAGGCAAGAGCTTATTCAGTGCAAGCAGGAACACGCAGGTGGCCAGTTGCTGTGTGCTACAACATGCTTGACCTGGCAGCGATGAATACACATGTACTGTACAAGGCATGCACAGGTCCACTAAGAAAAGAAGAGTGTTAATTGCTCACCTTGCAGAGGAACTTCGTTGTCGCTTCTTCAGAAAATTCAGATAATTTTCAGTTCCATTGTCTCAAAACACCACTCACATCTACAGTTATTCCCAGTTTCAAATAAAAACTAACAGTGTCAGATCCCTAGGGCAGCGTGTTTGTATTTGGATTGTGACTGAGAGAATAAAAGTGAAAAAAAAAAGCGATGTTTTATAAGTACTATAAATTTACACCGGCTGTTACAGGCGTAAATCAAATGTATGTTTTTAATGTATAATATTAACAATAAGAGCAGCTCACTACTCAAAATGGTAATTTTGTGAGGCAGCCAGAATTGAACCGGCAACCTTTTAATTACAAGTCAGCAGTTCTTACCGCTGCACCACGGAAGCTGTTGTATTACACTTGCACCTTTTGTGAAAGTGTTTATTTGATATTTGGACTTCAGGCTTCACACATTATACAATTCATGTCTACGTTTTGTCATTTATTCCTAAAACATGAAAATGTTTCTGTTTTAACGATGTGTTTACATGGATTTTTGTAGACACGGAACACACATGAAATGCATGTGTTCCAAATAATGATATATTATTTACCCTCTAAAACTCCAGCACTTCACTCCAAGATAATCAAGGCTTGAGCTGGAAGAACTTTTTGCCCTTTCTGTGGTGGTGGGGGGTGGGGATTGTATAGCAGGCTGCTTGCTGTTTGTGTTGATCGACACATTTACAAGACAAAAGATGCTGACAGAGTTTTTTCATAAGCTTTGGTAATTCTAGTGTTAACTCTCCAGACCTTTGCTCCTGCTGAATCCCACTGTGTACCTTGTCTAGCCTTAAAATCATGCTTGACAGAATTATAACATCTCTGTAGCAGTCAGGATGTCTTTATGTCACCTAATGAATACTGCTATCGCTCAACTCCTTGACTCATTCTCATATGTACAAATCTACTGTCAGACACTATTACCTCTATACTGGATTACTGAAGTTAATTTGTGCAATAGGAATTAAAAATGCTATGAAATTAGAATATACAAAGGATAAAAGACTGCATGACATGAACTTGTTTTAATTTTCATTGTTGTGTATTTATTATATCTAACATTGTTATAATCATATGTATTATGTATTTAAAAATAGGTTTAAATTTGTATTAAATGGTTGAAAAAAGTTTTTAAAATGTAAGCATACATTCAAGAGACATGTTTTACTTTACTGGTAAAAAACAACTGTGCTTTGATGTTTAATCAACCTCCCCCCAATGCCCAGGACACTGTTAATTACTGACTTTAAGATGTAAATTTGTAGTGAGGGTGATGGGGAGTGAAGCTGCCACTTTTGACATGGTCTGGAAGGCGTAGTAGGATGAGCTTGGACAAATGAGTATACATAGCTTTGCCCTTCTGGAAAAAAGCTTTAGTGTGTGTAATTTATGGCTGGGGGATTGGGAGTATGCATCAAACCAGTTTGACAAAGGTGATTTTTTTGGACCTTACATGAGCCTATAGGCTCATCCCCCAAGGTGGAAAGCCTAGACATCAGGGCAGTTATTAGGCAGTTTTTGATTTTTTTTTTTTTTTTTTTTTATTAATTTTATTACAAAGAGAAAAATTAAGTTAAGAACAGATCGATCCCCAGCCCTGAGAGAGAGAGCAAGCCAAACGGCGTTAAATTTAAGGCTTGTAAACATACCTAAATTAATAAATTCTCTGTGCTTTATGAACTTATTTTAAAATATTACTGATTAGATCCTGCCATGTTTTGAAAAAAGTCTGTATGGATCCTCTAACTGAGTATTTGATTTTTTCCAACTTCAAATAATATAACACATCGGTTTCCCACTGACTTAAAAGAGGAGAGTTTGGGTTCTTCCAGTTTATGAGAATAAGTCTGCGTGCCAAAAGTGTAGTGAATGCAATCACAATTTGTTTGTCTTTCTCCGCTTTAAACCCATCTGGAAGAACCGTAAACACAGCTGTTAATGGGTTAGGAGGGATTGTGAGTCCAAGGCTGTCTGAAAGGTAATTAAAAATGTTTGTCCAGAATAATGTTAATTTGGTGCAGGACCAGAACATGTGACCTAGTGAGGCTGGGACTTGGTTGCAACGTTCGCAGATTGGATCATGCCCTGGAAACATTTTGGAGAGTTTTAGTTGAGACAGATGTGCTCGATATATAATTTAGAGTTGTATAATTGTATGCTTTGCGCATATGGAGCTCGAGTGAATTCTCTGCATTGCTACTTTCCACTCCTTTTCTGATATATTAATTGAGAGATCTTTTTCCCAGTGTCCTGTCTTGGATCTTTGAAAGGGAGGGATTGTAAAATGATTTTATATATTGTAGAGATGGAGTCTAAGTCCTTGAGATTGAGCAATATTTTTTCCAGCATGGATGAGGGTGCAAGATGAGGAAAATCTGGAAGGTTTTGTTTAACAAAGTTTCTGATTTGAAGATAGTGAAAGAAATGTGTAGCTGTAATGTTAAATTTGGAATGTAATTGTTCATAGGATGCAAAGATGTTGTCTATATAAAGATCTCTAAGCAAGTTAATTCCAAATTTTTTCCAGATATTAAAAACTGCATATGTTTGTGAAGGTTGAAAGAGGTGGTTCTCTTGCAGGGGTGTCACAGATAGAAGCTTCTCCGTCTTAAAATGCTTTCTACATTGGTTCCAGATTCTAAGTGAGTGGAGCACAATTGGGTTATTAGTATATTGCAGATAACGTGTGTTTATTGGAGCACAGAGCAAGGAATACAAAGAAGTACTGCAGGATTTTACTTCTGTTGTGGTCCAAGCCTGTGTATGTTCTTCTATTTGTGTCCAGGTTCTTATCGCTGTATATTTGCTGCCCAGTAATAAAACTGGAAGTTAGGTAGAGCCATGCCGCCTTCTGCCTTTTGTCTTTGTAAGGTCGCTCTTTTGATGCGTGGATGTTTTGAACTCCAAATAAATGAGGTTATTGTCGAATCTAATTTCCTAAAACATGATTTATTAATGTATATTGGGATGTTTTGAAATAAAAAAAAGGAGTTTAGGAAGAATATTCATCTTAACAGTGTTAATTCTTCCAGCTAGTGTGAGATGAAGGGTTGACCATCTATGCAAGTCTTGTTTAATTTTTTCCATGCAGACGGCGAAATTTTGTTGATATAGAGCTTTATGTTTACTTGTAATGTTTACCCCTAGGTATTTAAACTGTTCTGCAATGATAAAAGGTAGGGTATCTAATCTAATATTATATGCTTGAGAGTTCACTGGAAAGAGTACACTTTTATTCAGATTAATTTTGAGACCAGAGATGTTTTGAAATTCTGTGAGTGCTGTTAAGACTGCAGGCACAGAATTTTCTGGGTCTGATATATACAGTACCATGTCATCTGCATATAATGAGATTTTCTGTTCCAGTCCTTCTCTGCTAATCCCCTTTATCTGATCAGTATTTCGACAATGTATTGCCAGTGGTTCAATGGCAATCGCAAACAGCAGCGGTGACAAGGGGCATCCTTGTCTAGTGCCACGTTCTAGTTTAAAGTAGTCTGAGCAAATGTTGTTGATGCAAACTGAAGCTTCTGGGTTAGTATACAGTAATTTAATCCATGCACAAATGTTTGGGCCAAACCCAAACTTCTCAAATGTAGTAAAAAGGTATTTCCATTCAATCATGTCGAATGCTTTTTCTGCATCCAATGATAATAATATTTCTGGGGTGTTTGATTTAGTTGGTGAGTATATTACATTAAACAGGCATCGAAGATTTGAAGATAAGTGCCGGCCCCTAATAAATCTCATTTGGTCTTGTGGTATTACCGAGGTGAGCACTTTCTCCATCATTCTGGCTAAGATTTTAGAGAGTATTTTAACATCGTTATTCAGAAGTGAAATTGGTCTGTATGATGCACATTGTAATAAGTCCTTATTTTGTTTTGGAAAGACAGTGATTAGTGCTTGGCGAAAGGTTTGTGGAAGAGATTGGTTATCTCTGGCTTCTGTAAATGTTGCTAATAGGAGGGGAGCTAGCTGAGCGGAGAATTTCTTGTAAAATTCTGCAGGGTAGCCATCAGGGCCTGCTGCTTTCCCGCCTTGGAGTGACTTTATAGCATCTAGTAATTCTGATAACGCCAGAGGTTTATCAAGTTCCTTCACACTAGAAGCGTCTATTTGTGGTATCTGTAATGTATCCAGAAATGCATTAGATTGTGTATTGTCTTCTTTAAACTCAGTGGTATATAGGGATTTATAGTAGTCTCTGAAACTGTGCATTATATTTTTGTGTTCGACGATTTTATCTCCGTTCGTAGTAGTGGTTACCGAGATTGCGATGCGCACTTCTTGCTTGTGAATTTGTTGAGCTAAAAGTTTATTAGCTTTCTCCCCATGTTCATAGTAATGATGTCTGGATTTGTAAATTAGTTGTTCAGTTTCTTTAGTTGTCAAGAAGTTTAATTCTGAAGGTAGAGTCTCGCTTGGTAGTCTGGCGTGTTCTTCATCTATTTTAGTAATTTCGCTTTTTATCTCTGCTACTTTCTTGGCCTCGGATTTATTTCTGTAGGAAAGATATGAGATAAGCTGTCCTCTTAAGAAGGCTTTAAGAGTTTCCCAGAGTATTCCTGCAGAGATCTCGGGGGATGTATTTGTCTCTAGAAAGAATTTGATTTGTTTGGATATAAATTCAGTACAATTCTCGTCAGCTAATAGAAGTGGATTGAGGCGTCATCTGCGGGGTGAGTGCATGGGGCTTAGTAATTTTAGCTCCAAGATCATAGGTACATGGTCAGAAATAACAATAGTATCGTATTTGCAAGATTTAATCTTAGGCAAGAAGTTATTGTCTATAAAGAAGTAATCGATCCTTGAGTAACAATGATGTACTGGTGAGTAGAAAGAATATGTTCTTGAATTTGGGTTTAAAAACCTCCAGGGGTCTAATAAGTTGTGATCAGTTATAAACTTTGTAATTATTTTTGCAGTATTAGATGCTGTTCCCCCTGTGGAGGAAGTCCTATCTAAAAGTGGATTTAGAACACAATTAAAGTCCCCAGCCATTAAAACTTTATGACTGTTCAGATTGGGAATGAATGCAAATAAATTTTGTATAAATTCCTTATCATCAACATTAGGTGCATAAACATTTATCAAGATCATTTTACAGTTAGATAAGTCTCCCATGACCATCACATATCTCCCTTCAGGATCCAATACTACATCTGATGCTACAAATGGAACAGGTCTATGTATGAGAATTCCCACACCTCTAGTTTTCTTCGTAAAGCTAGAATGGAACATTTGGCCAGTCCAGTCTTTTTGCAGCCGGGACTGATCCTTGCTTATTGAGTGGGTTTCCTGTAAAAATACTATTTTAGCATTTAGACCTGTTAGGTGAGAGAGCACTTTCTTTCTCTTTAATTCGTGATTCAGGCCTTTAACATTCCAGCTTACGAAGTTAACTGTCCCTTCATGGAGACACTGATTCTGAGTGTTTGATGTCATTTTATAGTCTTATTATAATTATAAAGATTGAGACGATAGATTAGGTATAGATCAGGCCTGCTCTCTTTCTCTCCCCCCCTTAACCCCCCACCCTCCCTTTTTGCCTCCCCAAGTGAGGCTAAAACCCACTTCACACAGTCCCAGTCCTCTGACATACCCAGAGACAGAGTACGTCCAAAGCAAAACAAGCTCCAATGCAGCGGTGCTTTAGGGTTAAAAGATATCTCTAAAAAAAAAAAAAAAAAAAAGGAGTTTTGCACTTAAAATATATATATAGTCTTCAGCAATTTTAGTGCATTAAGATGATACACCCAGATAATAAACCCAGGGGATGGTGTTAAAAAGAAGAAGCATAACAAGTCTTAATGCAGTAATAGCAATAACAGTAAACCAAGGGTATGATATTGAACAGTCTCATTTAGGGTAGAGATGAAATAATTAGAAAAGAAAAAGAGAAAAAAAAGAAAAGGAGGAAAAAGAATAATTAAGCACAATAAAACATAAACAGATAGCGTCCTAGTAATACTAAGTAATAATGAGAATATATTAGAATATATGCTGATAAAAACCCGTATTTTAAAACGAATAGATCAGACAAAAGATTATTAATCTTTGCTTTATCATTAACCGCCATGACTCACTATTATGTATCAGAATAGTCCCGGGATCAGCTTTCTTAATTCCTTTTCTGCTTCCTCCTTGCTAGCGAAGACATAGAATTGACCCTGCCATTCCACTGTCAGTTTTGCCGGATACAGGAGGCTGTATTTGACACTGGCTTGCCGTAGCCGCTGTTTAATATTATAGAATGCTTTGCGTTTAGTAGCTGTTGCTGGGGAGAAGTCAGGGATGATACGAATGTGGTTATTTTCATATATAATATCTTCCTTGTTTCTGAGGAGTGCCATCACCTCTAGCTTAAATGATAATCGTTCGAAATGAACTATAAAAGATCTTGGTCGGGGTCTGACGGTGTTTGATCCGCGTACGCGGTAAGCCGCTGCTATCTCAGATTCTGCTTTAAAGTCGTCCCCTATTATTTTAGAAAAAAGTTCAGCTGCGAATTTCACAGGGTTTGAACTTTCTCGATTCTCCGGCAGACCTTCAATTCTGACATTATACCTTCTACTCCCATCTTCTAAAGCAGCCAGTCTGTCTCCAAGTTTTTCTACGAGTTTTTTGCATTCGGAACTGACATTTACTGCTCTTTCCTCGGCACTGGCAGCTAAATGTTCGGCCATTTCAATCCGATTCGTGAATGTCTCCTTGAAATCCTCCAATTGATCAGTAAGCGTGCTCAGTTTAACCGAGTTTTCCTGAATGCACTCTTCAATTTTACCCAGCACCTGTCGAAGCTCAAGTTGCACCTCTTGACGCAGCCTTTCATTTGCCTGTTGGAATTCCTGTCGCAGCTTTTCATTTGCCTGTTGGAATTCCTGTCGCAGCCATTCATTGGCCTGTTTCATCTTCTGTTTCAATTCCTGTTTCAGTCTCTCATGTGCCTTTGCCGTTGCTTTCTCATTAGCCTTTTCGCTTTTCTTTATATCTTGCGTGAGCTCAGCGAGCAACACCTTCAGTTCAGATAGTTCAATTGTGCTTTCTTGTACCATAGATGAAGCAGCAGACTTTGCTGTAGCCGGTGTCTCCGCTGCTCCAGGCTTGCGTAATTGCGTAATTGAAGCCGTGGACTTCAAGGCCCTTTCCAGTTTCAGGTGATCATCTCCAATCGGCGAGCTATCCAGATCTGCACTCATGATCACACCTTCGCTCCCCTTTTCGCTCTTAGCCGGCGACGATGTAGCGGACTGTGGTCCCGAGGAGTCTGTGCTTTCGCCCATCTGATCCAGGTCTGTCTCTGAAAGGCCGTATCTTGAACTGCGGCTTGCTAATCGCAGCTTGGATGTAGCTTTAGTTTTCGATTCTTTCGAACCCCCCTTCTTGTTGGCCATGTTTATATGTGCTTACATATACTGCAGCAGTCCCTCTAGGGTTGAATAAATACTGGATATCTCAGGAGAATAAGCAAATAATATGAAAAATAACACCACTGCTAGCGGAGCTCCACTTCAGACGTCCATCTCTCGCATCGGACGAGACCAACTCCCTATATAAGGCAGTTTATAAGGCACCCACTGGTCTGAAGTATGATTGGTCTTGAATCAGATACCATTCTATATCACAATGCCCAATTGTTTCATGATTTCTGATAGGAATGGTCTATGTTGGTCATTCCACCATTCCCCCTCTCTCTTGCCATTTCTGCAGGATGAAGCCAACTCTATCTTGGTAGCCATATTGTGAGAGGCAAGCTGCCTGGGCCTGTGTAGATGATGAGCTAACCGGGAACAATCGAATGTAACTACAAGTCATTGTGCCAGCTGACACTACACATCTAGCATTATTAAGTTGCACTGGTTTGTAACCAACACTTATTGTATTTTGCTTCCTTATAATTTGGGCACATTATCTATAATACATAATCAAATGTGCAGCTCCTTCTCCTCCCTGTTCTTTCATTCTGTGTAATTGCCTGAGGTTATAAGTGAAAAAAGGAAGGGAGGATTAGGTGCTAAAATATAGTACACTAGCTAATTACCCAGTGGCTTCACTCACTGAGTGCAAGGGAAAAAAATAAAATGTAGCATATAAATTATTAAACAGTAAAACATTAACATGTAAGAAGTAAAGATGCATTGAGCAGTACTGGAGTGCTTTCAGGTAAAGTACATTTTAAAGGCACTAAAACACAACTGGTAAGTAGCAATAACAGCAGCTTAAATGTATTTAGATCATCTCTCGGTAGCAGATCCCTTGTGAAAGGTACTACATGACCGCTGTGGTATAGAAATTACATTTTCTATGCGATCCTGCAAATTTCTGCCTGACAACCTTGCACTACGTGCCTGTGATTTAAGAGAAAAATTATTCTGAGAAATGTGGACGCTGCCCTTCCGTGCTTAATGGGCAGAAGGTCCAAACAATTCCCAAGTCCAAAACCTTAACATGAAGAGGTCAGTACATCTTATTAGATGTAAACCCTCCATCTTCTTAAAAGAATTCATCACAAAAGCAACCTTGAATGTTGCGGGGTTTTAGTGACCTCAACTCACCTTAAGGGACAGTAAGTAGTCGTGAACCGTAATTTACAAAGAGAGTTTTGCTTCGATGGCGCCAATCACACTCATTTGCAATGATTTCCACTCTCCCAGTGGAAATGTCACTCGAAGTGTCACAAACAGTGCGAGAAGAGAGGACACTGCCCGAAACTGCAAAGCTCTCGACCCGGCAGAGCATCCCGACATTCCGCGCCTCCGAGCATCCACTTTGTTCTCACGATATCTCACCGCTGAAGGCAGTGTCGTTTTCACATTGTTTACAGCTCAGCGCAGTTAAAAAGTAGAAAGACGCAAAGCTGTTTTCCTCATTTCTTCTACTATCAAGTACTGACAATTAAAAAAAAGTTATAATGTCACAGTTTCCGTGACAGTCACGTGGACGAATAAATAAAACTTCTCTGTCAGAACACGGCTGGTGGTGGACGGCTCAGCGCTGGAGACCACAGAGGAGGGCTGGGAGAGGGTGACGCGGGGCGTACTTCTATGGGATAGATCGGCGTGTTTGTGTTTACTTCTTTTCAATATCAGTAAAGTAACTCTCACACAAATAATAATTCATAAAGACGATATAAACATGGCATCCACAAATGAAGTGATTAGTTTCTGTATTATAATATGTTCTGTGGTCATATGTAATTTCTGTTTTGCGTCGTCATACGTAATTTCCGTTTCAAACGCGAAAAGCCAGAGAGTGGTAAGTGTATAGGATTTGAAGCATTTTTCTTTAAGTCTACATAATAAATAGTGTAAAAGGAGAAAACAGGTTCACCTAAGATTGATAAAAAATAATTGGTCTTCCATGACAGAGCATTGACCAAATACCACACATCAAAATCGTACTGCTAGAGTTCTGACATGGACAAAGCGTACAGAGCACATCAACTGTCAACATCCTTGATAACACCGGCTTCCTAGATGATACTATACTGCCAGCAAGGTTGTCACGGTAAGAGAGGAAAGGGAAAAAGAAAGCATGTGATCAGGAAAACAGAGTCAAAAACCAGGAAGACCGACCCAAGAAAAACGCAAAACCAAAACAAGAACCAAGATATGTAAGTCACAAGAATGCAAGGTCTTAAACAGAGAAAGATGGTAGCAAAATTTACATTGGTTATGCATTTGTTTTTAGAAATTCAGGTAGTCTTCCAAACAAACTAAGAGGGGTTAAATACTATTGTGATTAATTATGTTAAAACGGTACAACTTCCAGTAAATGCACCCTAGCACTCCGTAGTTGCATTATCATGATGAGAGTACAAAATGGTGGCGCCCACAGGAAATTCAAAATGATATTGTGGAAAAATGGCAAAAAATAAATGAAAAATTCTTACTAATTAGTTACAGAATTTTATAAAGAAATGAAAATGAAATAATAATCCCAAAATTAAAATGAAAATAGAAAGCCTTAAGTTTAATAACACAAACATTTCTTGAAGGAGCAAAAAATGTATAACTAAGTTACCATTGTGACAGATAGTTATCTTCTGAGCTGGTTTACTGACTTGAAAGGCTGTTTACTGTAACGCTGTGGATTGCAGAGATCCCAGAGATGTTCTTACACCTCTCAATTATGCAATTCTCAGTAAATGCTTATTTAGTTTTCTTTCTCTCAAATTCTTTGTTTTGAAGCTCTGTCAGTGGCTATATGCATATAGCTCATTTGTATTTTAATCAAATGTATTAGCGACAATGTTTTACAGTTTTAATCTTTAGTTTTACCTGTACAGTAATCCCTCGCTATATCGCGCTTCGACTTTCGCGGCTTCACTCTATCGCGGATTTTATATGAAAGCATAACTAAATATATAACGCGGATTTTTCGCTGCTTCGCGGGTTCTGCGGACAATGTGTCTTTTTACTTCCTGTATATGCTTCCTCAGTTGGTTTGCCCAGTTGATTTCATACAAGGGACGCTATTGGCGGATGGCTGAGAAGCTAACCAATCAGAGCACGCAGTTAAGTTCTCCTGACTGAGAAGCTAACCAATCAGAGCACGCAGTTGAGCTCCTGCGTGCTGAACGCAGTGTTAACCAGGAAGTCTCGTCTCGCTAATTCAGCATCAACGTGTTTCGCTGTGTAAAGAGTTGTGCTCTTTAGTGTTTATCTTTGTGCATAGTCAAGCCCTTCATTATGGCTCCAAAACAATCTGCTACTGCTTCAGGGGCCGTGCCCAAGCGCAAGAAGAAGATGTTAATGATTGCCGAAAAGGTAAACGTTTTGGATTTGTTGAAGGCTACGATTCTTTTTATTTAAAAAGTAGGAAAGGAATATAAGATCTACGGCTGCAGTGTCCTTTTAACCAGGGTGCAAAACAAGTTGTAAGTGGATTTGGATTGAAGACTGCCAGAAGAAGAACAACGGCAGTGCTACACAATCGCCTGAAGTGGCTCCTTTACAAGGGCTGTAACGCTCTCCTTTGTTGTGCAGTAAAATTAAACTCATTGTTATCGGACAAGTCATCGTGTCATTGTTGGTGAGTAACCATAATTAATTTTCTTCTTACAGTGCTTAGTACATGTACGTACGTTTAGTGTCACTGTACACACATTTACTGTATACTATTTTTCTTGCATTGTACGTATTTATTGCTGGTGACCTGTCTATCGTAATGGCTGTAACATATGTGATATCGGAGACGCTCAATATCTTTAAAATAATATTTAGGTTTTACTGTATATAAACAGTGTGTTTATATACATAATTTCAATGAATCTTACCTAATATCTAAGAGAATACAAAGGGATTATGCTGTTTAACTCTGCGGGGAATATTTATAAACAGTGCGGGAGAGTTTATAAGGGCTTAAAATATATAAAAATAACCATACAAACATATGGTTTCTACTTCGCAGATTTTCACCTATCGCGGGGGGGGTCTGGAACGCAACCCCCGCGATCGAGGAGGGATTACTGTACTATTTAATTATTCTGTAATCTCAACTCATTATTGTCAATCGATCCCCATGTATTGACCTATGTGTATTTGATTATGAATATTTTTAAAAGTATTAATATTTTTTTATTTTAATTTATTTTATATTGGATGATGATGTATTTTATCTTGTTATTTTAAAATGTACTTTTAATTTGTTTTGTAAATCACCTGTTGTTGGTGTGTGGACCACTTTATAAATAAATAATAATTCACTAGAATTTTATTTTCTGAATTTAAAAATAAAATCTGTTAGTTCCCAGACATTCTTTACTATATTCCCATAAATCAGTGCACCTGCTGTGTGCTTGTTAGTCCAGATCGTAATGTTATTTTATTACAAATACTTCTTAAATATTTTGCCATTGTTTCATTGATCACTAATGCTGCTCTGTGAAAATAATTATATATTGATCACACTTAAAAGTTGATGCCTGTCCACTCAGGAGGCCAATTATTTTGTGTGAGTTTTTCTTCACTTTCACACATTAACAGTTCATTCTACTGTACAGATTGTTTTCCTCTTTTTTATGAAGAAGACTAAATCAACCAGTTGCCTCTTTCCCTTACTTTGACGACCTATGTTATTTGGGAACAAAAAAAAAAAATTTTTAATTCCTTGAGGTTGTTATGAATGTTGCATTTTTGTACATTTTTCCTCGGCTTTGCAAATTTTCAAGCAGATAATTTTTTACTTTCCATTCTAGGCACAGTTCACTTAAATACTGTATACAGCATTCATGTTTGAGCTTAGATTACATTTATTTATTATTTTGTTTTGAATTTCATTATGACGCTACTTTGTTTTTAACAGGCACTACCATTTCTAGCATCTATTAGGGCTTGTTTATACTTCACACTCTGGCTGCCATGCATTCCCAGTGTTCATTTGATGCATCCTCAGAAATGAATGCGACGCGTGTGCCAGTTGCAGTACCAGCAAAAAGTTGGGGGGCGCAGTGTGATAGAAGTTGGAATGTGACGTCATAGTCTTTGTTTACTATCTACATGTGACAGAAAGCTGCTTTGAGGATCCTATGGGATTGGTGTGCCTACTTTGATGTTTGATGAATGATTCGATGTGATGAAGCAAAATGGCGACATACAGATGCATTTGTGGTGCTTTTATATTCAAGCGTCGCATATTCCCAATTGTAATGACACAATACATTTTAATAGTCTCACATGCCATCTTTTGTGCTGTCTTTCTTTTCTGGGGCTTCCTCCTGACCTGACAGCAGTGGCAAACAGCAATAGATCACCTTCATGATGAAATGCATTAAAGTATGTATGTTAGATTTTACAGATAAATCATTAATTCTGTTTAAATAATGAATACTCTTAATAATTACACACATGGGGTTGACACAGTGGCAGAGCGTTAGCGTTGCTGTCTTGCAGGGAGTCACATCGCTGTTATTCCCTGCCTGGAGTTTACATGTTTTCCTGGTGGGTTTGCAGAGTGTGCTCTGATTTCCTTCCAAAGATATACAGATTTGGGGATTTGGTGATGCTAAAATGACACTAGTGTATGTGAGTGCTTGTGTTCACCTTGTGATGAGCTGATGCTCTGTCTAGGGATTGTTTCTACCTCGTGCCTAGTGCTTGCTGGAATGGACACATCCTTGGATTGATGGATTTAATCATTAAACATCCTTTTCAGAGATATTGTGGTAAGGTGTCATCAGAATTTAATGGCTGCTCCAGGCAGTTCACAACACAGGTAAGCCAAACCTGTTCTCACCGTGATAATATCTCGCACTGCCACCTGGTGGATTCTTCCAGATTTACGTAAAGTACACGTGAAAGTATAAACAGTAAAACGCTTACGTAGCAGGAGCGTCTGCTGGAGCATGCGTTGCGTCGCATGAAATGTAAACCTGGCCTTACTATGATGTAACAATGGGTTACTGAGGAGTGTTGAGTAATGTGTTGTCATCGGTGCAGCAGTATCAACAACTGATATTGTTGTCTTTATTCAAAAATGTATGTTTCTCTCTGGCACAGTAAATCACATTTTTTTTTTTTTAGACTTTGCTAATTAAGTGATGAAAGTTCTTGTGGAACATTTATGAGTAAGACCAGGGTCTCAGACTCTAATATTTATAGGGGCTGCATTAGATAAAATGTGCTTTTTGGTGGGCTGTATTATACAGGCAAAAATGTAACAATTATTAAAGAAACAATTGAAATTGGAATATTTTTTGGAATATTTTGGTTCACTTTACTCAATGTACTCATGTCAATTACTTCTGATGCTCTTCATTCTGGCTGCGTTGTTGGCATAGCTTTGTGAGGCTCTGTCAAACATTGCCATGACTCTAGTAGATACAGAGATTAACCTTGGAAACATTTCTTGTGGAAGAAACTTATAGAAATCTGGAATGCCAACATCCATACAGTTTGTTTCAAAATAGTGTTGCATCGAAGCTCTACTATCAACATCTTTAATACCTCCAAAACATTATCAACTTTCACAACTCCTTAAACTATTCAAAGTATCACTGAAACTCTTTGTGTAGGTTATAAATTATATCTACATTTTCTTTTAAGCACTCTGATTCAGCCATTTCAGTTGACTCAAAGTTTGGAAAGTGAGCCATGCTGCCTTCACAAAGCTGTTTATTTCCACAAAAATACAAATACCGTTCACCAGCTTGGTAGTTTACTGTTTACTGTAAGTGCTTCATAACATCTGTCAAAAATAGCCAAAGGAGATATATACATCAGATCCTCAAGATTAAGTATGTCTTTCTCTTTCTTGGACACCATCTGTGCTGTTTGAGCAAATAATCTCTTAAGCACATTGTCTCACCTTTGCCATCTACCTTTACTATAACAGAGTAACTCTCCATATTCAATATCAATGATGGACAGGAAAGAATGAAATTACCTGTGACTGAAACACTTTAAATGTATAAATATAAATATCCTAACAACAACAATAACATCATGCATAACCACCTTTAGCTGTATACATCTGGCAGCATTTCCTTATGCAGAATACAATGTATAGTAATGGAGGATCCCAATAAACCAAGATTATTCCCTTTTTGTTTCAGCAATTACACAACATCAAAATTTTATGGCATACTACAAGTGCCCTGTTCATCACCCCTGACACAATTCTAAAAAATGTCTCAAATATTTGTTGTGTCATTCAATGTAGCAAATGTAATAATTGTTTTGGTCACGTTAAAGTTTCTGTCCATCCTTTGAACACATATCTCTTACACCAATATTTCTTGCAAGTTTAACTGGTGGACTATTCCAGATGATTGGCCATATACTAGGTCCCAAAATGATGACTTCTGGTCAAGTAAGAGGGGATAGTCCCATCTATCCGACTTTTACCCCTTTGCCTTTTCTTCTGATTACCCTCCTACCCCCTTGTTGTATGTCAAATCCCAAATTAAATTCTGGTCATGTAAGTGACCTTTAGTGTGAGATGAAGGAAAAAAAAAAAACCTTGGCCAAGGGGTAATGTATCGGGATAGGGAAAAAGAAAAAGGAAAGATTCTTAGGTTATTCATGCTAGCTCTTTTTATGAAATTTACCTCATAACCTGTTTTCATTACTAAAAAGTAGGAGCCCAGTTGTTTTTCTTGATTTCTGTCTGACTCCACCTCATTCATGTTGGATTGCTCTTTGTGCAACGGCTCAGGCACCTAATTTGCTTCCTCAACACGATTATGAAATCTTTACATTCTAATCACATTCTGTTTTATTTTTCTCATAATTCTCTGGGAGTGTAATTTATGCAGTTGTTATTTAAAGCAGTAACGAGCCTCTGCTGTGAACTAGGCTGTCAGTATTGTTAAAGGTGGGTGTAATTCCTGTTGCTTAGGTTTCTTCTGCAACTGCAGCATCAGGCTCCTCAAGGCCTGTGTTGAGACCTCATTGTGTTCACTCTCTCAGGATCCAGCTTGACTCATTGTTGTGTATATCTAGCTGCTTCTCCCTTGGGTTTAGTTTGATCTTTTGTTGCTTTTAGGAATACTGAAATGCAAAATAGCCAAAGAGACCAGATAAAAATATAAATAAAAGAATGTTGTTGTGTCTCGGTGCAGTCTCAATAATTTTTCTTACCTCAGTACAGGATTATAAAAATAATAGCATTTTAAAATCGTATTACACTATTGACTGTGCAGTTCAGGGATGCACTGTGGGTCTTTTTAGTATATATTGTATGTAGTATGCAGCTAATGGCTGGTGATTAAATATGCACATGTACAACTCCAGAAAAAGATTAGTAGTCCTTGAAAAGTTTTCTTAAAGACAGAATAACTTCTCACAGAGAAGGAGAAGGAAAGTAAAAGTGAAAAGATATGAAAAGTGGAAAAGAAAACATTTTAGAATTGTATTAAGCAGCAAATACTTAAGTCAGGAATACCTTTTGATGTTCTGTATCTCTGTGGGTCCAAGTCAATTATATGTATGGATTGGAGATCAAATATGCATCTATAAAACATCTAACAAAGCTAAGAAGGCATTGATGTTCATTTTGCAGACTGAATAAAGTATCAGCAGATAACTGGTAACAAGCTGTGAACATCATTATGATAAACACGGAAAGAATTGAATTTTTTTGTGAGAAGTGAAACTGTTTCAACAAGGAACCATATGGATCTTTGGCACTGCAATATAGTATTATATTAATATTGAACATTAAGTATATATATAAGTATGGCTTATAGTATTTAGTGATATTATTAAAAGATATTGCTATTGCTCAGCTTTCCTACACTGGGAACCTTCTATGGCAACAAACACTCTAGATTTCATTAATAATATACTGATGTTGTAGATGACAATACCATATATGCTCTCCATGGTTTATAACTGGATTAAAATAAAAGCATGTACTATTAAACAAAATATATGCCGTTACGAACACCATACTTCTAAGAAAACAGTATGTTATGGTGACTAGGTCTGTGGATTGTAGTAATATTATAGCTAAGTCTAGCAGATAATATTACGCCTCCTTATAATATGGCCCCTATGCTGTTATCTTTATCCTTATTTTATTGTTCAAGCATTTATTTAAAATACATTCATGAAGTGTTGAATGTACTTACCATATTAGTAATAGCACTATAAATGAAGAGTTATTACAATAACAATTGTATATTTTCAGAAGACTTGTTTGTTTCAGGTGAGCCTTGCAGTGTGGCATGTCAGGGTTTTCTAACTATTGGATCTAAGATGTGTTTGGGGAGGTAAGACAGTATTTTTAGCCTGTTTCCTTCTCACTTAATGTAATTATTCTAAAATAACATGTTTCAACATTTTAAAGCAAACAAAAAAATATCAATTAAAATGTAGGGAAATCTCAAACATAAAAAAATAGCAAACATCTAATTTACTAAACAGTTAAAAATAAAAAGCTAGTAAATGTAATCCGTAGCTAAACTTTATAAGTTGAAATGTTAAATGTTTCAAGCATAAGCTGAACGGAAGAACATACTACTACATCTTTTGCTGAGGTCAGATACGGTATTCTTATGAGAAATCCATTTTTATATATTAAAGATCACCATAAATTAAAGAGCACAAGAGTCGAACAAGTAATTCATTTTAATTATGGCAGGAAAAACAGAAGACAAAGAATAATGATTTACCAAGCAGTCTCCTTTGTGGCCAGAGACAGAGCGCTAACTCGCATATACAGAGAGTTTCAGAAGTCTAGCTGGGATGTAATAAAAGTGTGCAAAACAGTCTCTATTCCCATAAACAGAAAAAAGAAATGTTTTCTAATATAGAAATCACTCAGTTTGTTTACTTTATAAATCTAAAAGCTGAGTCATAAATGACACTGAGATGAACATGTGAAGACAAATGCCCTATTATAATAGTTATGTCTTGACTGGCATCAGGGTGGCATCAGTTCTGCCCTGTTTTTAGTTAGCTAGTGTCTTAAATTGGATTTAGTCTTATTTAACAGGTAGAAAATATTTTCTTATTTGTGGTAGTTGTAGTACGGGAATCCATGATATTGTATAAGGTGTACAACAAGGATCTCTTTTGGTCCCACTGTTATTTTCAATATACATGAACCCATTCGGAGAGATTTTCTCAAAACACAAGGTGAACTACCATAGATATGGACATGACACGTAGCTTTACTTATCTATAGCACCAGATTACCTTGAAGCTCTGAGCCCTCTGATCCAATGTCTGTCTTATATTTCTGTATAGATGAATAGTAATTTTCTCAAGCTGAAAAGGGAAAAACATATATCTTAGTTTTGGGTAAAAATGGAAATGGTGAAAGCCTAAGAAATAGACTTGATGCCTTAGCACTACAAGTCAAGGCAGTAAATAAAGAATTCAGGTATAATCATGGACTCCGATCTAAACTCTAATTCACACATTACCATGTTACTGTTGCTGTATTTTTTTCATTTAAGGAACATTGCAAAAATTCGACCTCTAATAAGATTGCAAGATGCTGATGTGTTTTTTTGACGACTAGATTACTGTAAAGCACTCCTAAAAGGACTTCCAAAAAAAGACATTAATCAGCTGCAGTTATCTTATAATTTGAGCATATGTCACTCATTTTAGCATCGTTACATTGGTTACCTGTATCCTTTAGAATTGGTTTTAAAGTGTCTTTTCACTTAAATTTCTTTCTTTTTTTTTATTAATTTTATTGCAATCCATACAAAGCAATCAAGTTTTTACAAAAACAAAAATTGACTTAAGAACAGATCGATCCCCACCCTTGAGAGAGAGAGCAAGCCAAACGGCGTAAAAATTTTACGGCTTTTAAACATACCTAAATTAATAAATTCTCTGTGCTTCATGAACTTATTCTAAAATATTACTGATTAGATCCTGCCATGTTTTGAAAAAAGTCTGTACAGATCCTCTAACTGAGTATTTGATTTTTTTCAATTTCAAATAATATAACACATCGGTTTCCCACTGACTTAAAAGAGGAGGGTTTGGGTTCTTCCAGTTTATCAGAATAAGTCTGCGTGCCAAAAGTGTAGTGAATGCAATCACAATTTGTTTGTCTTTCTCCACTTTAAGCCCCTCTGGAAACCCCAAACACAGCTGTTAATGGGTTAGGAGGGATTGTGAGTCCAAGGCTGTCTGAGAGGTAATTAAAAATTTTTGTCCAGAATAATGTTAATTTGGTGCAGGCCCAGAACATGTGACCCAGTGAGGCTGGGACTTGGTTGCAACGTTTCCAGGTTGGATCATGCCCTGGAAACATTTTGGAGAGTTTTAGTCGAGACAGATGTGCTCGATAAATAATTTTAAGTTTTATAATTGTATGCTTTGCGCATATGGAGCTCGAGTGAATTCTCTGCATTGCTACTTTCCACTCCTTTTCTGATATATTAATTGAGAGATCTTTTTTCCCAGTGTCCTCTTGGGTCTTTAAAAGGGAGGAATTGTAAAATGATTTTATATATTGTAGAGATGGAGTCTAAGTCCTTGAGATTGAGCAATATTTTTTCCAGCATGGATGAGGGTGCAAGATGAGGAAAATATGGAAGGTTCTGTTTAACAAAGTTTTGAACAAAGATTTGAAGATAGTGAAAGAAATGTGTAGCTGGAATGTTAAGTTTGGAATGTAATTGTTCATAGGAAGCAAAGACGTTGTCTATATAAAGATCTCTAAGCAAGTTAATTCCAAATTTTTTCCAGATATTAAAAACTGCATATGTTTGTGAAGGTTGAAAGAGGTGGTTCTCTTGCAGAGGTGCCACAGATAGAAGCTTCTCCGTCTTAAAATGCTTTCTACATTGGTTCCAGATTCTAAATGAGTGGAGCACAATTGGGTTATTTGTATATTGCCGATAACGTGTATTTGTTGGAGCACAGAGCAAGGAATACAAAGAAGTACTGCAGGATTTTACTTCTATTGCGGTCCACGCCTGTGTATGTTCTACTATTTGTGTCCAGGTTCTTATCGCCTGTATATTTGCTGCCCAGTAATAAAACTGGAAGTTAGGTAGAGCCATGCCACCTTTTGTCTTTGTAGGGTCGCTCTTTTGATGCGTGGATGTTTTGAATTCCAAATAAATGAGGTTATTGTTGAATCTAATTGCTTAAAGAATGATTTATTAATGTATATTGGAATGTTTTGAAATAAAAAAAGGAGCTTAGGAAGAATATTCATCTTAACAGTGTTAATTCTTCCAGCTAGAGTGAGATGAAGGGTTGACCATCTATGCAAATCTTGTTTAATTTTTTCCATGCAGACGGCGAAGTTTTGTTGATATAGAGCTTTATGTTTACTTGTGATATTTACCCCTAGGTATTTAAACTGTTCTGCAATGATAAAAGGTAGGGTATCTAATCTAATATTATATGCTTGAGAATTCACTGGAAAGAGTACACTTTTATTCAGATTAATTCTGAGACCAGAGATCTTTTGAAATTCTATGAGTGCTGTTAAGGCTGCAGGCACAGAATTTTCTGGGTCCGATATATACAATACCATATCATCTGCATATAATGAGATTTTCTGTTCCAGTCCTTCTCTGCTAATCCCCTTTATCTGATCAGTATTTCGACAATGTATTGCCAGTGGTTCAATGGCAATCGCAAACAGCAGCGGTAACAAGGAGCATCCTTGTCTAGTGTCACGTTCTAGTTTAAAGTAGTCTGAGCAAATGTTGTTGATGCAAACTGAAGCTTCTGGGTTAGTATACAGTAATTTAATCCATGCACAAATGTTCAGGCCAAACCCAAACTTCTCCAATGTAGTAAAAAGGTATTTCCATTCAATCATGTCAAATGCTTTTTCTGCATCCAATGATAATAATATTTCTGGGGTGTTTGATTTAGTTGGTGAATATATTACATTAAACAAGCGCCGAAGATTTGAACTGTCGGCCCCTAATAAATCCAGTTTGGTCTTGTGATATTACCGAGGTGAGCACTTTCTCCATCCTTCTAGCTATGATTTTAGAGAGTATTTTAACGTCGTTATTCAGAAATGAAATTGGTCTGTATGATGCACATTGTAATAAGTCCTTATTTTGTTTTGGAAAAACAGTGATTAGTGCTTGGCGAAAGGTTTGAGGAAGAGATTGGTTATCTCTGGCTTCTGTAAATGTTGCTAATAGGAGGGGAGCTAGCTGAGCGGAGAATTTCTTGTAAAATTCTGCAGGGTAGCCATCAGGGCCTGCTGCTTTCCCGCCTTGGAGTGACTTTATAGCATCTAGTAATTCTGATAACGCCAGAGGTTTATCAAGCTCCTTTGTACTAAAAGTGTCTATTTGTGGTATCTGTAATGTATCTAGAAATGTATTAGATTGTGTATTGTCTTCTTTAAACTCAGTAGTATATAGGGATTTATAGTTGTCTCTGAAAGTGTGCATTATATTTTTGTGTTCGACAATTTTATCTCCGTTCGTGTTGGTGATTACCGAGATTGCGTTGCGCACTTCTTGCTTGTGAATTTGTTGAGCTAAAAGCTTATTAGCTTTCTCTCCATGTTCGTAATAATGATGTCTGGATTTGTAGATTAGTTGTTCAGTTTCTTTAGTTGTCAAGAGGTTTAATTCCGAATGTAGAGCCTGCCTCCTCCTATGTAGAGTCTCGCTTGGTAGTCTGGCATGTTCTTCATCTATTCTAGTAATTTCGCTTTTTATCTCTGCTACTTTCTTGGCTTCGGATTTATTTCTGTGGGAAAGATATGAGATAATCTGACCTCTTAAGAAGGCCTGAAGAGTTTCCCAGAGTATTCCTGCAGAGATCTCGGGTGATGTATTTGTCTCTAGAAAGAATTTGATTTGAATTCTGTACAATTCTCGTCAGCTAATAGAAGCGGGTTGAGGCGCCATCTGCGGGGTGAGTGTATGGGGCTTAGTAATTTTAGCTCCAAGATCATAGGTGCATGGTCAGAAATAACAATAGCATCGTATTCGCAAGATTTAATCATAGGCAAGAAGTTATTATCTGTAAAGAAGTAACCAATCCTTGCATAACAATGATGTACTGGTGAGTAGAAAGAATATGTTCTTGAATTTGGGTTTAAAAACCTCCAGGGGTCTGATAAGTTGTGATCAGTTATAAACTTTGTAATTATCTTTGCGGTGTTAGATGCCGTTCCCCCTTTGGAGGAAGTCCTATCTAAAAGTGGATTTAGAACACAATTGAAGTCCCCCGCCATTATAACTTTATGAGTGTTCAGATTGGGAATGGATGCAAATAAATTTTGTATAAATTCCTTATCATCAACATTAGGTGCATAAACATTTATCAAAATCATTTTACAGTTAGATAAGTCTCCCATGACTATTACATATCTCACTTCAGGATCCAATACTACATCTGATGCTACAAATGGTACTGTTCTATGTATGAGAATTCCCACACCTCTAGTTTTCTTGGTAAAACTAGAATGGAACATTTGGCCAGTCCAGTCTTTTTGCAGCCGGAACTGATCCTTGCTTAGTAAGTGGGTCTCCTGTAAAAATACTATTTTAGCATTTAGACCTGTTAGGTGAGAGAGTACTTTCTTTCTCTTTAATTTGGGATTCAGGCCTTTAACATTCCAGCTTACGAAGTTAACTGTCCCATCATGGAGACACTGATTCTGAGTTTTTGATGTCATTTTATAGTCTTAACTGGAAGTGAGACAGCTTCGGTCTTAATTTCCTATTTCCCCTAGAGTTGTTGCCATGCAGCTTATTATTACGTTGGTAGTTATAATTATTAAGATTAATAGGATAGATTAGGTATAGATCAAGCCTGCTCTCTTTCTCTCCCACCCTTAACCCCCCACCCTCCCTTTTTGCCTCCCCAAGTGAGGCTAAAACCCACTTCACACAGTCCCAGTCCTCTGACATACCCAGAGACAGAGCACGTCCAAAGCAAAACAAGCCCCAATGCAGTGGCATTTTTGGGTTAAAAGATAGAGATATCTATTACCAATATAGTCTTTAAAAAAGAAAAAAAAAAGAATTTGGCACTTAAAATATATATATATATATATATATAGTCTTCAGCAATTTTAGTGCATTAAGATGATGCACCCAGATAATAAACCCGGGTGATGGTGTTAAAGATGTGTCCAAAATAAGCATAACAAGTCTTAATGCAGTAATAGCAATAACAATAAACCAAGGGTATGATATTGAACAGTCTCGTTTAGGGTAGAGATGAAGTAATTAGAAAAAAAAAAGAAAGAAAAAGTAATTAAGCACAATAAAACATAAACAGATAGCGTCCTAGTAATACTAAGTAATAATGAGAATATATGAGAATATATGCTGATAAAAACCCGTATTTTAAAACGAATAGATCAGACAGGAGATTATTAATCCTTGCTTTATCATTAACCGCCATGACTCACTATTATGTATCAGAATAGTCCCGGGATCAGCTTTCTTAATTCCTTTTCTGCTTCTTCCTTGCTAACGAAGACATAAAAATGACCTTGCCATTCCACTTTAAGTTTTGCCGGATACAAGAGGCTGTATTTGACGCTGGCTTGCCGTAACCGCTGTTTGATGTTGTGGAAGGCTGCGCGTTTAGTAGCTGTTGCTGGAGAGAAGTCAGGAAAGATACGAATGTGGTTATTTTCAAATGTAATATCTTCCTTGTTTCTGAGGAGTGCCATCACCTCTAGCTTAAATGATAATCGTTCAAAACGAACTATAAAAGACCTTGGTCTGGGTCTAATGGTGTTTGATCCGCATACGCGGTAAGCTGCTGCTATCTCAGATTCTGCTTTAAAGTCGTCCCCGATTATTTTAGAAAAAAGTTCAGCAGCGAATTTCACCGGGTTTGAACTTTCTCGATTCTCAGGCAGACCTTCAATTCTGACATTATACCTTCTACTACCATCTTCCAAAGCAGCCAGTCTTTCTCCGAGTTTTTTGCATTCGGAGCTGACATTTTCTGCTTTTTCTTCAGCACTGGTAGCTAAATTTTTGGCTAATTCAATCCTAGTCGTAAATGTCTCCTTGAGATCCTCCAATTGATAAGTAAGCGTTTCAATTTTACGCAGCACCTGTTGCATTTCCACTTGCATTTCTTGTCGCAGCCTTTCATTTGCCTGTTGCAACATCAGCCGTTGCGTTTCGTTTGCTTTGCTGCCGTTCCTGTTTCAATTCCAGCAACTCTTGTTTCAGCCTCTCATGTGCCTTTGCCCTTGCTTTCTCATTTGCCTTCTTGGTTTTTTTTTATATCTTCTACGATCTCAGCGAACATCACCTCCAGTTTAGACATTTCAATTGTGCTTTCTTGTACCATAGGTGAAGCATCAGGCTCTACTGTAGCCGGTGCCCCCGCTATTCCCAGCTCGCTTGGAGTAATTGAGATCGCGGACTGTAAGGCCCTTTCCAGTTTCAGGTGTTCTTCTCCGATCAGCGAGCTATCGAGATCTGCACTCCCGATCGTACATTCGTTCCCCTTTTCACTCTCAGCCGCCGACGATGTAGCGGACCTTGGTCCCGAAGAGTCTGTACTTTCGCCCAGCTGATCCAGGTCTCTCTCTGAAAGGCCGTATCTTGAGCTAGGGTTTGCTGATCTTGGCTTTGGTGCAGCTTTAGTTTTCTTTCGGACCCCCTTTCTTGCTGGCCATGTTTATATATGCTTACATATATACTGTAGCAGTCTCCTTGGGTTGAATAGATACAGGATATCTCAGGATAATAAGCAAATAATATGAAAAATAACACCGCTGCTAGCAGAGCTCCACTTCAGACGTCCATCTCTTGCATCGGACGAGACCAATGATTCACTTAAATTTCAAGTTGCCACCATAACTATTCTAAAAGTGGTTTGCTGATTATTCCAAGAGTTAAGTTCAAAAGAAATGGTGAGCTGGCCTTTTTCTGTTATGCACCAAAAATCTAGAATATATATTACTGCTAGGCTAATACTGTGGACCATTTTAAAAACTTTCTAAAACACCACTTTTTAAATTTGATCTTTTTTTAGCTGTATTTCTAATATAATTTCTAATCTACTTTTCTATGCATCCTTTTTTGGTTTTTCTGTGGTGACATTTTTCTCCACCACTATCTGATCAAATTAATGTGCAGTCAGCCTGTGATATTGGAACATAAGCAGATACTCCCAATTGTAGACAAAACCCACTGTATCAAATCTCCTAGAACAAAGCCTAAAAACAATAAAGAACTGCTTAAGTATGATTACGTTAGTTATAATGTCCAGTGTGGGTTGGGCAGTCTTTTGGCCTTGGAAACCCTACAAGTTTTTTTTTTTCTCCAGCACCTCGACCATGGAAGTTTTTTTTTTTATTGTTTCTTTCTTTCTTGGCCATCTAACAATATTAAAAGTCATATTTACATAGACATAAAAAACAAATCTACATAAAAGGAATCTACTTTTTCCTTTTATTTCTATAACAATGTTATGTAAATGTGTATTGTTTTTTGGAATTTTCTTTATTGTTTTTTCTCCAACATCTTATAAAGCACTTTGAGCTACATCCTACATATGAAAATGTGCTATAAAAATAGACGTTGTTGAATGACTATCTCATTATTGATACAATCCAAAAGAATAGAATAACTCACCATATCAAAACAGTACTGTGATCCAGAAAAACCATGCCACAATTACCAAAATCAAGTAAGTAATTTTCACCTTAATCACAGCTAACTCAGTACTCTGGTGATTTCTGGAATGTGGCTTAAATTGCTCAAAAATATCACTTGCACTTAAAAATTAACACAGCTGTGAAAAAATAACTTTCTTCAGAATGTTTGATAAAAACAGAAATTTAGAAACTGAACATCAGAACATTTTAACAATCTAGATGAGAACAGGTCATTCATCCCAACCAAGCTCACAGTCCTATCCACTTAATTCTTTCAAAATAACATCAAGCTTGGCAGTGAAGGTCCCTAAAGTCCTACTGTCTACCACACTACTTGGCAACTTATTCCATGTGTCTATGATTCTCTGCATGATGAAAAAACTACCTAAAGTTTGTTTGAAATTTATCCTGAACATGTTTCCAACTCTAGTACTAATTCCCTTCATAATTTAAACACTTCAATCATGTCTCCTCTTCGTTTTCTTTTTGCTTAAACTGAAAAGAGTCAGATTCTTTAATTTTTCCCCATAACTCATCCCCTGAAGTCCTGGAATCAACCTAGACATTCCTGGCTGAAATGTTGCTATCTCTTTTGTGTACCCTGCAGACCAAAACTGTACAAAGTACTTCAGATGAGGTCTAAACTGTGCGTTATAAAGCTTCAGCATAACCTCCTACACATTGTGCTATATAACCTAACACTCTGTTAGCCTTCGTAATGGCTTCTGAACATTGTTTGGAAGTTAACAATGGCAAGTCCATTAAGGCTCCTACATCCCTTTCATAAGGTGTACTTTCAATTTTCAGGTCTCACAATGTATATTCAATCCTAACATTTTTACTTCCAATGTGTAATACTTTACATTTGCTTACATTAAATTTCATCTGATACAAATCTACCCAAGTCTGTATGCAATCCAAGTCCCTCTGTAATGATTTAGTGGATTTTTGATTATCTGCCGTTATCATATGCTAACGGATTCCAAATTATCTGCTAATCCTCCTATCTTGGTATCACCTACAAACTTAACCGGTTTGTTATTTATATTCCTACCCAAATCATTTGTTTATATTTAAAATAGCAGCGGCCGGAGCACTGACCCCTTCTGGGACACCACTGTTAACATCAGATAAATTTCAGATAAAGTTCTTTGTAGCATAACCCTCTGTTTCCTGTGTCTCAGCCAATTCTACACCCATCTACACACCACACCCTGTACTCCTTCTTCTTTTAGTCTGATGCCCAAGCTCTCATGTGGAACCTTATCAAATGCTTTCTGAAAGTCAAGATAAATAATATTGTATGCACCACATTGATAATATCATTTTGTTGCTTCCTGTTTGAATTCTAGCATGTTAGGAAAAAATGACCCCCCTTTGCCAGAACACATGTTGACTGTTCAGCAAAAGTCCTGCCTGGGGTTTCATGTATAAACGGTGCATACGCACAAAAATGTTGCGTACACCCGTTTCCACGCTCACATCGTGATGTATAAAAACTAAACTTGGCATAAAGCTTAACTCAATCCCTGGCGTATGCAAGTTCTCCACTCAGTTTTGCAAACTGGTGGCACCCAGCGTCAAAGCAGTGCTTTTGTTCCAGTGTGGTTTCCCTTTCTTTTTTAGATGCACATCTCTGACGGCTTTATCAAATACACTGAAATTAACCGCATATTGTTTATTAGTTTAAGGCATCTGATTGTAATTAACACATAACAATATACAGAATGGCCAAACTATTGCATATACCATAGCTGCTTTAGCGTTGTTACTCTCAACTATTTTACCCACTGTATCTGAGTGTGGTATCACAGCGCTCAAGCAGCTGATCGGAAAGAGAATTATCGATATACAGCATCAAGCATACGCTGCCTTGGCCATGTGCTATTTGAAATGCTCCCATACGGCAAACGCTTCAAAGCCTATCCTGTAGGGACCTCGCGCTTTAGAAACAGTTTCATCCCAAGAGCTCTAAACGCATTCAGTCAGCCCATCAAGTGCTGCTTATAGAACAGTTTGTATCTATAAGTACAATTACCTCACTGTAAACTTGCGATATAGTTATAATATTGCACAACCTGAACCACTTTATAAAGCACATATTTACATATGATGGCGATATCATTTTTAAGATGAAATGCAGCAAAATATGTTTTTTATATTATACAGATAAAATTTTAACATCATTTAAATAATCTATATTGTTAATAATTAAACATGTGAGGACACGGTGGACAGCGGGAGTGACGATCTGGCACCCCGTTCAAGGATTGTTCCTGCCTCACGCTGTATGCTTGCTGGGACTGGCGCGACACTGGATGGATAGTTGGATGGAATAATCAAACATGTACTACGAAGATATTTCAGTGTTCCTTAAAAGTTTTGAAGAATTTGCATTCTAAGCTTACAATTGGCTTGACATCTATTACAGAGCTGATTGTGTGGTAATTGGGTACTTAAAGAAAGAAAAGGAAACACAGGAATTGGGGGTTAGTACGTTTGAAAGAGACAGTCCTGCTGCAATAAATTATTTCATCGAAGGTTGCGCACAGCACAGCAAGCATTTTGTGGGAGGCAGGAACAATCTCTGGACGGGGCGCCAGCTCATCACTATCACTGCACCACCGTGTTCCCATGTTTAATAACAGGCTTTAATTCTTATCATCATGAAAATGAGATCAAATATACATCTCATTATTTAATTTATTCAGAGAGTTGTAATATCATGAATGCAATGGATTCTGTGTCCTGTCAGAGGAAGAGAAAGCTTGTTTAAGAAGCACATAGTGATTCACACACATAGAGCACATACAAGAACACATACAATACAAAGCATTTAACGTGCTACTTTACGATGGTATTTGAGAAACTAGTAAATTAAACGATTTTAAGATGAAGTTTATTATGTTCTACTTCAATGACAAAATAAACTACGTGATTAAAGTGGACATTTCGAGATTAAAGTTGACATTTCAAGCTTTTTTCTCACTGTGTCCCTATATATTTTTTTCTTTTCTCTGTACCCTAATAAGCTTCCATATGACTCTCAGATGGTGGGCTACGACTCGCCTTTTCACCCAACTTTGATATCTGACAACTTCTTTTTTATTTTGGGCACTGTGCGACTTTGTGAACTTGAACTTTCCAGTTTCTCATGTGCGTTACTTTTCACACTGACTGGGATTTATGTAATGGAAGAACGTGGAAGTTGCTGTACGCATAGATTTATGCATCCGGATTTTTTTGTGCGTATGCACTTTTCCGCTTTTGTCTGTACGCCACATTTTAGTGCGATTTCTATGCACGCGTTATGCATGAGGCCCCTGTTCTTGCCATGGGTTACTCAATCTTTTCCTTAATAATTCCTTCCATTAATCTTCTGTGTGATAAATGTTAGTCCTACTGGCCTATAGTTGCTTGGATCTAGTCATTTGTTGGTTAACTTGGTTGTTTAGGTGGTTCATTGAGGAGACATTGCGGGTGTCATTTTATGTATGATTGATCACTCATCAGATAAAGCAGAGTCTGCATTCCAAAACGTCCCTGTGGAGAGAAAACTGACAGTCTTGTTGGAATTAAGATTATCTGGCAGTTTGCAATTTAGCAAAAGTCTTGTATACCAAACCATAGCAAAATGGAAAATGCCAGTCTGTCCTACACATTGGCTGGGAAAAAAAGAGAGATTAGTGATTGAATTTTGCATGTATGACAGTATGTATATCAGCCATAAACAGATATATTCAAATTAACATATCTTAACCAAGATATATATATATTGTGACAGGGGCGCTTCGTCCCTTTTAACCCTCGGATCAGACGCCAGACAAAAGATAAAAGTCCAAAGATGAATATTTATTATAATAATAAAGTGCACAAAGCACCAGTACTCCACAATACTCCAATATACAATCAATAAATCACTACAATTAATCAATCCTCCACTCCCAGATGTGTTGCCACCCTGCCACCTGACTCAGCTTGTCTGTCTGGGATTTCCCATAGTCCTTTTATAGTCCCTGACCCCGAAGTGTTTTTGATCCTCTCAGTCCATGTGATTCTTATCACTTCCAGGTCCCGGAAGTACGTCATTTCCTCTATCGCTGTGCCTAAGATGTACTTCCGGGTTATAGGAAAAATAGTAGTCCCTGCTCCTCCCTGCAGTGTCCCATGGAGGTCCCCATGGTATCCAGCAGGGCTGTGATGAAGAACTCCACTGTCCATGGTGCCCTGCTGGAACTCAGGGCACCTCTATGTTGTAAAAAGGGCTCCGCCTGGCGGCCTGGGGGTATTGGCCGGGATGAACGGCCGGCCATATCCCACAGAACTCCCCCCCTAAGCGAAGAACCATGGTTTGAAGTGGCCAGCCCCATGAGGGACATTTTCCTCCAGGAGGGTCCTTTGGTCGGGCCTTGGCAACATCCTGAATATTCCTGGGAGATCCTAGGGGGAACATTAAATAAATAAGACTTTTTATTCCCTATCCTCCGAGGACAACTTCGCCATATGTGGCCCGGCCGGCGGAATTCGTAGCATAGCCGCAGCCCCCCCTGTTTGTATCCCTCTGCGAGACTGAAAGCACTTGGGAAACTCTGGCTCCACCCTTTTTTCCTCTGAGGAGGGTCCCACCGCCGCCTCTGAGCTCTCAGCTCTCTTTTCTAGTTTGTTAGGAGACCCCTATTTCTCTTTTTGGATCTCCTGTTTAATCTGGGGTTTATTTACAGTCTGAGTCTCTTATTAGCCAGAGAGAGACCCTTCACTGTTTGAATCCCTTTTGATTTCATTATGACCAGTGTCTTAAGGATCGGATCGTTCCGGGAAGCAGCACCATCCAGCTGTTCTGGCTCGATCAACCCTTCCACCAGGCAAACAGTCATCATTTCTGCCTCTCTTGTCGGGCTCGCAGCTATGTGGCACCCACTATGGATTCATCGCAGGCCCGTGTCACTCTGCGTCCCTATTTCTTTATATACGGTATGGGTCTCGCTTACTTGTACCGCCGCATTATTTAATACAGATGGCTCCCAAGAAAATCGCCGCAGGTATTCCTCAAGCCTCTTAATAGGAGCTTCAGCCGCTGCTCCCAAGTCTGCGATGATCTTCTGGATTGTCTGCACAACCTGTAAGAAACTGTGCACAGGCTGCAGCAATTTCTCCAGCTCACGCACGTCTAATTTATTTAATTCGGCCAGAGGCAGGCTTAAGCCAAAATTCAGCTTACCTTCCGGCCGGGAGCCAATGAGCACGCCTGCACCTGGCACATGCTCTGACGGGGTTCTCAAGGGTTTCTGGGATTTGGAGTTCTCTTTGGCCAAGGACCAGGTCGCCATCTTTGGCGGACTGCAATCTGCCTTTATTAATTTGTTGGCAGACCGACCAGCCATTTCCCGGCCCTCCTTACCTTTTCACGGAGTGAGTGGTGCTTCGCTCGCCTCCCCCTTCCCTTTTGGAAAATCCAAGTCCGTTTTTTCCTGGGTGAAGCTGTAAGCAGCTGGACACGGACCTTCTCCTTCCCACAATCCTTCGGGGTGAGCCACGTGTCCGTCGCCGGCACCCGACATGTGGAAGTCCTTTGAGTTTTCCACCGGCTTGAACGAGAGCACACCACCGTCTTCGGGAGCATCTCCTGCCTCCCACAGAGCCTCCGGATGCTTCTCCACGAGGTATGAGCACAGGACAAAATGCGTTATTTTAAAAAGGTTTTCAAGTTCGCTCCTGGCACATACCTTGTAGCAGTCGTCTTCTTTCGGATGCTTCTCCCAAAAGGCATAGCCGCTCTATGGCTCATCTTGAGCACAGGCAAGGTTGAGCCCTAGACCTCCGCTGGTGCTGGTGCTGGTGCTCTGTTTAGTCTTCTTTTTACCCATTTCGGACTTGGTAAAGGTGGATTTTGGTAATTTTTCTCTGTGTGTCGTGACACTGTCTTCTTGGGGTTTCTGTCCACAGAATTTTTTTACCAGGTCCTCTGCCAAATTGACGGCCAGAGAATCCTGCCCAACTACGCCACTGTGACATATAGGGGCGCTGTCATCTCCTTGAACCCTCAGATCAAATGCCAGGCACCAGATAAAAGTCCAAAGATGAATATTTATTATAATAATAAAGTGCACAAAGCACCACTACTCCACAATACTCCAAAATACAATCAATAAATCACTACAATTAATCAATCCTCGACTGCCAGACGCATTGCCACCCTGCCACCCGACTCAGCTTGTCTATCTGGGATTTCCCATAGTCCTTTTATATTCCCTGACCCGGAAGTGTTTTTGATCCTCTCAGTCCATGTGATTCTTATCTCTCCCGGGTCAAAACTCTTCTTTTTCATCCTGGAAGTACATCATTTCCTCTATCGCTGTGCCTAAGACATACTTCCGGGTTATAGGGAAAATAGTAGTCCCTGCTCCTCCCTACAGCGTCCCCTGGAGGTCCCCATGGTATCCAGCAGGGCTGTGATGGAAAACTCCACTGTCCATGATGCCCTGCTGGAACTCGGGGCACCTCTATGTTGTAAGAAGGGCTCCACCTGGCGGCCTGGGGGTATTGGCCGGGATGAATGGCCAGCCATATCCCACAATATATATGACTATGAATATGAACCAGATTTTTCTGAAATGTGTGTGGGTATATACAGATAGATAAATGTAGATATTTTCAATTTTTTTAACTACACATTCTTTAACATTAAAGATATGAGGTGTAATGCACAAAAATGGAAAAAAAAGTTGGGTAAGGATCCAATCTAGCATCAACAATTACTGATGGCAAAAAACACTGCGTAATATCTTAGGCCCATTCAATCTGTAATATACGGTATTTTCCAAAGATAATATAATTAAATAGATTAATAGTATATGTGCAATATGTACTTGTGTCAGTTCTGAATTTTTAATAGTCAATTGTTATTTTGATGCTGTTGTGGGTGTATAGTTTTGAATTGGGATTGACTAAAATTGTCACTCTCACAGTCTTTTAAAATTAAAATCAAAAGTTTTTAAGCATTACTTTTATGCTTACTGTAAGTAACTGTACCTTTTTCCTTTACACTGTCTGGATTAAGCTTCAGTACGGATGCACTTCCAGCTGTCTAGGTTGAGGAAGGCATTCATTTATCTAAGGCCTCCCTGAAGACAAAGAATACCACACTAGTTCCTTTTTCTAATCCTTAGGTTTTATGGTAAAACCTTTTGCAAACTTGCAAACTGATAACTCTGAGAATCAACCTATTCCTTTTTACAACATCTGCAAGATGGATTGGCAAATTAAAAGCCCTTGTCATTGATAAACCATACATGCAGATGCTCAAGGACAAAATAGGGTGTAGGTTAAAGCCATCATTTCTTCCTCAAGTATTCTCTAAGTTTAATTTATCAAAGTCAGTTAGAGTTTCACACTTCTTCGTACTTCTTCATTTATAGCCAAAGAGAGGGATTTACACTCAGTAAATGTCAGAAGTGTATATATGTTTTGTAGTGGATTCATTAATTACAAACTATTAAAGAGATGTCGTATATTCATTAGCCTAAAAATTAGAAGAATTGAGTTGGAGCACACTTCAGATGTGTTGAGTACAATGTACAGTAAATAAAAATATGCAGCTGTTAACCAGAAGGTCATGAAGAGAAAAACATTGTTAAGAGTTGCACACTGAAGCAGTATGAGCTTATTTTAGATATGCTTATAAATTCTAACACTGAACACTATTATCCTTTCTTTGCCATTTTACTTTGTTAAACCCATGGTATTAATGAACATTTATGTTGCAATCAGATATATTCTCAATACAGATATTTTTCCAATTTTAAAATGGTAGTGTAATGGTATTGTTGATGCTTACTCTGCCTTCAGGACCCTAGAGTTGATGGTGAATAACTCAAAATATGTAATGTGTCTTTGTAAGCTGAAAAAGAAGCATGTTCTGCTTTCTTTTCAGGAGAGGACTGGATGTCTGCCAAGGAAGCCCCACACAGGGGAAATACAACTGTTAAGTGGTCAGGAGAAAGTGACACTGTTTCTAGACACATGATCGCAGGTCTATATTAAATGAGACAGGAATACTGTCAGTTCAGCTTTGGATGAGGCCCCAGCTTGTCTCCTAGGGAGCAAAGACTGTGCTGTAGCTTAAACTATGGACCTTATTTTTTGAGTGGACTGACATTTCTGTTTTTTATTGATACAGTATAAATTAAAGAAGACCAACTAGGCAATTGAAAAAAGAGATTTGTTGATATTACTTAAACTTTAACTTAGTGTTCAAAAGAATCCTAAATAAATCAAATTCCCATTCCTTGGAATGTATACTTTTATGATGCTGGCTTTTTATACCACCCACACTGGTCACAATATTTGAAAGTAGTTCATTGCAAAACAAAATGTCCATGCAGTATGAGTTCTATTACAGGTCTAAAAGTCACAGTCCGGAAGACCACGACACAGCTGTGCCTTGAGGCTTATTAGTCTTGAATGGAAAACAACCCCTGTTACAAATACACAGTAATACCTGCACCTTTTTAACACATATCCAGTGGCAACCATTAACAATGTGCTCTCTGTTCACAGACCACCACCAACTGCACATTAAATTATCAGTGGATTTGTACTGCAATGTTCTTGTTATACTACAGAGCAAAGGTTGAATATATTGTCTTATTCACTGCATTAATTATATTTTTTGTGAAAAAGTATATCAGAATGTCTTGAATATACTGAAATATTAAAGATGTGTGACTTTAAATAACTATCATTTTTATATTAAGGGATGGATGTATTTGTTTTAGAGCATTTCAAAGGTGAAATAAGCTGATTAACTTAAAAAAATACTTATTTTGAAATATATCTTAGAAGCAGTAAGAGTGGTAGTGTCGTTGTTAGGTGAGGAAGCCAATTGTTTTCAGTCATTTTATTATTTATTATTTTTATTTTGTGTCACTGAATTTGTAATCTTGTATTGTTCCAGGCATCAATAAATGTTACCATTGCATTACATTAGTAGTCATTTAACATAATGAACAAATTCTTTGGTCTTGGTGGTCATTTTGACTCACTATAAAAATAGCCGTGGTAATAAGATTAACTAATTTTACTAGAATAGCTGTAATCTTGTCCTTTTTGATCTTTTGCTATATTTGGCCATCCTTCTACAAATTTATTTTTTGTAACAGGAAGACTTTTTTTTGTGCTTCTGCTTATTATTTTTTGTTTAAATCTTTAATCAGTTAAAATAGAGCCGACTTCCAGCAATTCATAGCCAGCATTTCACAGACGGGCAAGACGCAATAATAGGGATTAATATATGTTCCATGCCTGCGTTTTTGCAGACTGGCACAAAATGTTCATGGAACAATGCTGGTCCAAGGGAATGACAGGCTTCAAGCATTTTGAGCTCAAGTCATTGCAAAGACTTTATAAAGCAGAAATATTGTGCTGATGGAAAGGGTTTTGTGTGCGCCCAACTGGATTTGCAGATGCCAGATAGAGCGCCTGCCCAGCCAGTGACATTATACCAATGCACACAGTCTTCTGGTGTTTCATTAATTTGTACAGTGTTTCTGTTCTTTATCAGTAGGGGCTATCCAAGTAAAAATGAGGAAATTATGCAAAATATACAAGATGGTTTAACCACTGTCAAGGTAAAACTGAAACAATATACTAATTTGTAGTTTAAGTCACACAGAACATTCCTCCATTTTAAGTTAGATGAGTTCACCAATGCTCTTCAATGAGAGATTTTGAAATTTCAGAACTTTGTACAGGGTGATCTGTTTGAGATACCTCAATGAAAATTGAACTGTCTTGACAACTGTCTTGAGCAGTAACTGTGCCACATTTCAACAAAAGCGGTCCTCTGGGGACTGAGTTGTTTCATGCGGACAAACAGATGGACAGACAGACAGACCTGGGCTATCACAATATGAGCTTCATTACAGTATATGTGAATGTACACAAAAAAGGCAAGTTTAAGGAGAGATATTATGGTAAGAGGGAAATTTAATTACCCAAATATTAACTAAGAAATATTAGGGCACAAGAACAGGATTTCATGGGTGAAATCAGTGGCTGTTTTTTAACAAAGTATGTTAACACTGGAATTACCAGAGCCTACGAAAAAATTCGTAATTCCGTCCCACCTTAAATCGCTTCTTAAATCCCTTCACACCTCTCTGCCAGCATCCTTTGTCTTCTAAATGTGCTGATAAAGAGAAGCTAGGAGTAGCCGACTATTCCATCCCCCCACCAATTTAGAACGTGCACGAACTTCTCCCAGCTCATGCCTTGATTGAGTATCTGGGAGTGAAGTGGAGTTTTAGAGTGGAAATAATAGATCGTTATTTGGAACACACGCATTTCATGTCTGTTCCGTTTCTACAGTAATCTGTGTAAACACATTGTTAAAATAGAAATGTTTTTTATATTCTAGTAGTAGATGACAAAATGTAGGCATAAACTATATAATGTATCAAAGCCTTAAGTCCAAATATCAAAGAAATATTTTCACAAAAGGTACAAATATAACTCAACAATTGCGCTTTTATTCAAAAATATACAGTGAATGTACGCCTACTGTAACTTGCTTTCTTTTACTTCGGTTATACAGGTAGTCTTGAATAAAAGTGCACTTGTTTTGTTTGCGAAATGAAGTGTCTGCGTGCACTTTTCGTGGCATTACATGTGTATTTTTTGAGCATGCCCGTTTGAGCATGCTCAAACACAGGAACATATGTTGGTGTAAAAGTATAACAAAACAATGGGCAGATGGGGAGGGTCTGATTATTGCATATAGCGCCGAAGTTACTGCTCTTTACCATTCTCTCCTCTGCATGTCCTGGAGTACAAAAGAAACAGCATACAGCAACATGCGGGGACTGGTAGGAACACTCAATAAAACTGAATAAAAAGAAAACCAAGTGACGGTGAGATACGAAGATGGCAGCTTCGCCAGCGTTTGTGTGTCAGAACCTTTTGTGGGGGGTGGGGGGGGCGTTAGTATGCATCGTGGTACACTGCAGAGCTATAGCGCGTCTTTATGTGAAAACAGCCGTGTCAGATGTGGTTGAATGGATACTCAATCAAGGCATGAGCTGGGAGAAGTTCTAAATTGGTGGGGGGATGGAATAGCCAGCTGCTCCTAGCTTCTCTTTATCAGCACATTTAGAAGACAAAGGACGCTGGCGGAGAGGTGTGAAGGGATTAAAGATGCAATTTAAGGTGGGACGGAATTACGAGTTTTTTCGTAGGCTCTGGTAATTCTAGTGTTAAAACACTAAAGAGGAGAGAAGCCTGCCTAGATGTATTATTCTGTAATAATCATTATAGAGTTTAGAGGGTATAGGTGATCAAACCATCAAAATATAGCAGTATTAGTTTAATATGTTTTATGGTGTGTTTTGCCAGAATGCCTATTCTAAACTGTAAAATATCATTTTGATCAGATATGGCAAATTCTAAAAGATTCAACTTGCAATAAATTTATGTAAGGATGGTCAATTAATAGTGGAGAAGTTTAGCATTTTACATTCATTGCAAGTTCATCCTGAAAATTCTGAAGCAGAAATGTACTAAATGCCTGCACTGGATAAATAAGGAGCTAAAAAAACTGTAAAAAAGAAAAAATAAGTTGTATAATTTGAACAAGATAAATATCTCCAGAACTAACCATAGGCATTGCAAGAGTATAACAGTAATGGATTATAAAGTATGTTAGAAAAGAGAGAAATATTGCATAAAATCTGAAAAAGATTCTTTCAGTAGTTTAATAGTGAAAGAATGGTAAAGGAAGAGAAGTCCATTAGGATTAGTAAAGACAAACTTAAATATTTAGAAGGTGAAATGCAGATAGTATAAATGACTATTTTTGATAACCTACTAGCAGTTTTATGGACTATTAAGTAGGTACTCAGCGATTTGGAAATACAGAGATAATTTCTGCTTGGATTAAATAAATTTAATTCATAGATCATTATTAAAATGCTTTTTCAAGCACTCAAAAGGTGCATTTTTTTGTAGCATTAATATTGTTTTGTGATATTTCCTGTGGCTATCTTGTATCTAGAGAGTGACAAGTTGGAGAAGTCAGAGACCATGAGGAAAGCTGCAGTGACTCGTATTCTGCATGAGTGCTACAGAGTATATGGGGAGGTTGTGGTGCAGGATTTTCTCAGTATAGCTAGCAAAGTGATACGTGAGATTTTCTTTTTTGATGATTCATGACTGGAATTATTCTTTTATCCTTCCAGTTAGTCCACCCGTCTATTCTTGGAATCAAATTGTTCACAGGTTGTAAATATACATTAACAATGCTTTATGGCAGTGTATTTCAAAACATTTTATCATATATATGGTGTCATGTTGGCTATAAAAATTATATAGTTTTTGTCCTTCAGCCTCTCTGTTTTAGTTAATATCTTCATTGATTGCCCTCTTCAATATTTTTCCTGATTACTCCACATTAACTTTCTCTTCTTATAACAAGTAATTTTTTGGGATCTATTGCTGACTAAACCTTCACAGCTTACAGATGGAAAATTTGTTTACTATTCAGCCTCCTGCACTGGCAGTATTCCATATTTGAGAGGATACATCTGGAGCTGTCAACAGCTAGGATTAATGGAGCATCCAGTAAATCTCTCTCCCTGTAGGTTAGGCCAGCAGCAGAGATGTAATCTCTCATGAATTAGTTTCCTATTTTATATTATAATTATTACTTCACATTTTCTTTTCCTTCTTAGCACAGATTTGTGTAAAAAGTAGAGACGAGTACACTGCCAAAAACAGACTAACCAGGGAGTATGAGCAACATGTCCACCAAGATTGATGAATCTGAATGAAATACAATATGGTTTAATCGAATGGGGACCTCCTTCCTCCTTAACTCAAGCATCATGTGATAAGTTACGGAAAGTGTGCTAATTTTGATAAAGTGATCATTTTATCTTTCCAGTATGTGCACAAGTTGGTCATAGATAGTAATGGCTGTCATTGTTTTGGCCAGTGAAAATTGGCCAATGATGTTGCTGGACAAATGGCAACAGCTTCATTTTTATTTTATTTTAAGATTCTTAGTCAATGGCAAGAATTGTTTCTAGGTCATAATCGGCCTGAATTTGCTTTGTAGACAAAAATGGAGCAAGTATATGAGGCTGTTCCTTATGTAGCTACAAACACCAGATGCCAGTTCTGTCAAACACTAAGAAAAACCTTTCTATACAGTATTACATCCAATGAGTATCTGATACAGTAAGTAGTGAATTTAATAAATATCTGTTGGTAACAGAGCTTACATGCCCTTATCCACTCCTGAAAAACTGGTGTTACACTATAACACTGGACTTAATGGTATTCTTGACTCTGTCACTCCATTAAAAACCAGATCTGTTTCTTTCTCCTTTTCTGCTCCCTGGTTCACACCTGAACTTCGGCTTTTGAAAGCCAAAGGCCGGCAACTTGAATGGTTATATAAAAAACTGGACTTTTTGTTCACAAAGAGATGTACAAAAACCATATACTTTATTACAAGGACTGTATTGCCCAAACTAAATTTAACTATTATACTCTCATTATTTCTTCCAATGAAGGAAACATCAAGTCATTGTTTTCACTACTTAACAATATCACACAACCCCTGGATTCTTTACCTTCTCACCTTTACTCAACTGAATTTTGCAATTCCCTTATGTCCTTTTTTAATGAAAAAATCCAGAAGATTCATCAGTCTCTCTGTACGGATTCCTCCAGTACTTCATTTGAACTTTACCCACCAACTCACTCATTCTCCTCTTTTCAGCTTCCTACTTTCTGAGAAGTCTCAGATCTTGTCTGTAAATCTAAGCCATTCACCTGTCAACAGGACCCCCTCCCTACAGTTCCAGTCAAAGCCTGCCTCCCCTTTCTGGTCCCCCTTGTCTCTGCTATAATCCACTCTTCTCTCACTACTAGTACTGTTCCTTCATCTTTTAAAACTGCTGCAATAACCTCAATACTGAAAAATCCTGGTGCCGATCCGACTAATTTCAGTAATTTTCATCCTATTACTAATCTACCCTTCATTTCCAAAATTCTTAAAAAAATAAGAGGCTATTCAACTTCATTCTCATTTATCTCAAAATAATCTCTATGAACAGTTCCAGTCTGGTTTTCGTCCCCTCCACAGTACAGAAACGGCTCTTATAAAAATTACTGATGACCTTCTTATGGCAGCTGATTCTGGTTTAATTACTATTCTCATCCTCCTTGATCTGAGTGCAGCCTTTGACACTATTTGTCACACTACTCTTCTAAATAGATTATCTTTGATTGGCATTACCCACACTCCACTAGATTGGTTCAGATCCTACCTCTCAGGCCCCACTCAGTTTGTTCAGCTTAAAACTTTCACATCCCAACCCACCGCTGTTACTTCAGGTGTGCCCCAGGGCTCTGTCCAGGGGCCCCTGCTTTTCATTATTTACCTCCTTCCCCTTGGCAATATCTTTCGTAAATATAACATTAGCTTCCACTTTTATGCTGATGACACCCAGCTCTATCTCACTAGCAAACCTATTGCTTCCTTTCCACCCTCTTCACTTACTGATTGCATAGCAGAAATCAAATCCTGGGTTTCTTCAGATTTTCTTAAATTAAATAGTGACAAAACTGAGGTTCTCCTCATTGGTACAAAATCATCATTATCCAAAACTGATCATTTTTCATTTGTTATTGATAATTCCTCCGTCTCCCCTTCCCCACAGGTTAAGAGTCTGGGTGTCATCCTTGACAGTACTTTATCCTTTCAGTCTCACATCAATAACATCTCCTGGGGCCTCATGCATAACACTGTGCGTAGAATTTGCACTATAACATGACGTAAGCACAAAAGCCGAAATGTGCTTACGCACAGAAAAATCCAGATGCAGGAATCCGTGCGTTCGCCAGCTTCCGCATTCTTCTGCTACATAAATCCCGGTCAGCGTGAAAAGTAATGTGCGTGCAGGTGCGTGCTGTCCCACCCCAACTCCTTCCAGAATTACGCCTCTTTGAATATGCAAATCAATATAAATAGCCCTTAAGCTCAGCCTTCTGTGAAAAGACAATGGGAAAAGCACGGGGGAAAATATAAGAATTTCAGTGAATACCAAGTGGAGGCAAAGGAAAAACATACTATTTGTTGATTTGAACAGTGGTATAATCAACAAAAGGAAGTCGATCGAGTGACATAGAGTGTTGGAGAAACTTGAAAGCTCAAGTTCACAAAGTGCCTGAAATAAAAAAGAAATCACATATTAAAGTCGCCGTGAAAAGAGGAGTCGTAGCCCACCGTTTGAGTGTCATATGAAAGCTTATTAGGGTACAGACAAAAAAAATAGGCACACAGTGGGAAAACAGCACAAAAAGTCAACTTTAATCTCGAAATTTCCTCTTTAATCACATAGTTTATTTTGTCATTAAAGTAGAACATCATAAACTTCATCTTAAAATAATTTAATTTACTAGTTTCTCAAATCCCATCGTAACTAAAGTAGCAAGTTAAATGCTTTGTTTTGTATTTGATCTTCAATGTGCTCTATGTGTGTGAATCACTACGTGCTTCTATTCTTTCTCTTTCTCCGACAGGACACAGAATCTATTACATTTGTGATATTACAGCTCTCTGAATAATTAAAATACTGAGATGTATACGTGATATCATTTTCATGATGATTGGAATGAAAGCATGTTATTAAACATGAGAACGCGATGACACAGTGATTGTTCATGTCTCACACAAGATGCTGCTGCGCCATGCGCAACATTTGATGAAATAATTTATTGTAGCAGTACTGTCTCTTTCAAACATACTAACCTCCAATTCCTGTCCTTACTTTTCTTTCTCCAAATGCCCAATCACCACACAATCAGCTCTGTAATAGAGCTAAGTCATCTGTAAGCTAAGTCAACAACGATTCTTCAAAACTTTTAAGGAAGATTGAAATATCTTCATAGTACGTGTTTAATTAGTCTATCTGTCTATCCTTCCAGTGTCGCGCCAGCCTCAGTAAATATACAGCGCAAGGCAGGGACAATACGTGAACTTGCTAGCGCTGCAGCACCGTGTCCTCAAATGTTTAATTATTAAGTACAAACAGTTCTACAAGGAGCAATTGATTGAGTGCGTTTATAGTTCTTGGGATGAAACTGTTTCTGAACTGCGAGGTCCGTACAGGAAAGGATTTGAAACGTTTTGCCGTGGCTGAGGCAGCGTGTGCTTGATGCTGTATACTGATAATCCTCTTTCCGATCAGCTGCTGCTGTGATTCCCCACTCAGATACAGTGATATAAATACTCCGAGTGGTGCAGTGAGAGTAATATTGAAAAAGATGATCCGCTGTGACAACCCTTAAAGGGAGCAGCTGAAAGAAGAAGAAGAAGGTGCAGTAAGAGTAACAACGCTAAAGCAGTTATGGTATTTGGAATACTATGACTATTCCCTGGGACATTATATTGTTACATGTTAATTACAATCAGATGCATCCATCCATCCATCCATTATCCAACCCGCTATATCCTAACTACATGGTCACGGGAGTCTGCTGGAGCCAATCCCAGCCAACACAGGGCACAAGGCAGGAAACAAACTCCGGGCAGGGCGCCAGCCCACTGCAGGGCACGCACACACACACCCACACACCAAGCACACACTAGGGACAATTTAGGATCGCCAGTGCACCTAACCTGCATGTTTTTGGACTGTGGGAGGAAACTGGAGCATCCGGAGGAAACCCACGCAGACACGGGGAGAACATGCAAACTCCACGCAGGGAGGACCCGAGAACAATCAGATGCATTTTCACTTTTCAAATCTAAATTTAAAACTCATTTGTTTAAGACTGTTTTTTTATTTTGATTACAATTGCTCTGTCCAATTTTAACTTTTGTATTTTACTTTTGTTTATAATCTGTGTTTTGTCTATTGTTCGGTGTCCTTGAGTGTTTAGAAGGGTGCCTACAAATAAATAAAATGTATTATTATTATTATTAAATTGAGTTAGTTTGCCAGCTGTAGTTGAAACTGCTCTACCTGTTTCAACCGTTGGTGTAGCTCTTCTGTCTGAAAAAAAAAACCAGAGTAAACATAAAGGTAATTAGTGTCCTAAATTGTTCTAAATTGAGAAAACCCTAATTTATTGGAGGTGAGTTGATGTGATGTAGTAAGAAAGTGCATCAAGACTTGCATTACTGTAGCCATCGGTCTCATCAATTTAGAAATGTGATTTTTAAAATGGCAAGTTCGGTCCTTTTGGTACAACAGGGTCTAGAAAATGTGGAGTGATGGACAGATACAGAGTGTGGTTATTGCTTTTCATCTGTATCAGCAACTTGTGAGCTGTAAAGGAGGCAGGGAGATGTGTAACTAATTGTAACTTTCAAAGGAATCTTTTATGTTTTACTTAATATTAGTTCCAGGAACTGTATTAGCAGTTCCCAATGAAAAGTATCCTTATTTTTATCTACAAACAAACTGGAACTTAAAAAAAACAATAGATTAGTTTAGTTTATTTATAAAGCAGATGTCGATTTTTTTCGACAGGAGGGGTTGATGGCACATGTCGACAAAAGTCGACATCCAAGGGTAGAGGGGGCGACAATCGGCTGTTAATGGCGACAAAACTCACTGTTATGTCACAGGCATTCCCTCTCTGCTTGGAGGAATGCTAGACTCATTGACTCAGCATTTAATCCTTGTGTGTGCGTGAGTTACAAAATGTAAACAAATGTTAACAAAGGCAAGATGGCATCGACATCTCACGAGAGAGCGAAGTGAGTGCAGAAAAGAAAATTCTCAGCAGACAATGGTTTGCGCATTATCGCTGAGTCTGACTCTGAATCTGATTTTGTTGATAGTGATCAGGAGATCGAGCAAGACAGTGTGGAACTGGCATCAGCTGATCGGACACCAGCCGATGCCAACCCAGCTAAACGGCTGCCAGCTGAGCGCATTCGTGCAGCTGATGCACCTATGGCAAGGTTCATGTGGGAGGAATACCCAGACATTGATCCATGGGAGCCAAACTGGCTACCGGAATTCACAAGACAGCATGGCTTCCTGTTGGACACGACAGATTACCAGCACTGGACTACTTTAGGCTGCTCTCTCCTGATGCTGCTTTTCAGCTACTGTCAGATGAAACAAACAGGTATGCAGAGCAATTTTTTGAATCGTGGCCTGCTCTTGCAGCACATTTTTCACATTTTTCAAAGTGGAACCCCACAACAAAAGACGAGATAAAGGGCTCTGTGGCATTACAAATAGAGATGGGACTTGACTGGTGATATAACTTCAGGGAGCAATGGTCCAAATGTGCTTTGTCCCTTGGTAGCTTTGGACAGGCTATGGCGCGTGATAGGTACGTACTGTTGCAAAGTTTTATTCACTTCTGTGATAACCAGAAGCAAATCCCAAGGGGTGAGCCAGGCTATAACCCCATGTATATAGTTCAGCCCCTGCTTGAAATTGTGGAACCAACATATAAACAATTTTATCAGCCTGGCCGTGATTTCTATGTGCATAAATCTATTATAAAATATAAGGGGCAAAAAGGATTTTATACTGGAAGAAGCAAACACTGGTTTCTGCCTAAAACTAATTACACATACAGGAAAGTATTTCTTTCAAAGAAAGAACTGTCCCTTGACAGTCAGGTTGTGCTGGAGCTGCTTCAGGACTATGAACATTTGGGTCATGTTGTGTACATGGACAATTTTTATACATGCCCAGAATTGTTCATGGAGCTACAGAGCAGGGGAATTGGAGCTTGTGGCACAGTGAGGGTGAACAGAAGACACATGCCTTCACAGTTGAAGCCAGACAGGCTGAAGATGAAAAGAGGCGACAATACGGTTTTCATGCAGGTGGAAAACTCGGTGGCAGTGGCATGGCACAACAGGTGACTTGTCTCTCTACAGTACACACTAACAATATGTGTGAGAAAGTGCAGCAACAGACAATTGAAAAGGAAACACCAGTGCAACACATATTGTAAGCAGTGCAATATGGCAATGCATGCAATTGGCTGCTTTGAATGATATACCTTGCAGGACTTTGCTGTGTAACATGTATGTGATATGTATGTGAAAATCATAGTATGTGAAATCATATAGTGAGCAGGCTCATACAACATGCAAGACATGTGTAACATTTGTCAAAAGTAAATATTTTTGTTGATTTGATATGTTAAACAATTGCTTTGTGTTCTTTTTTAAAAAAAGTTACTTTTTGGAAAAATATTCAGCTCTGGGAGAAAAGAAACAAAAAAAAAAATAGCCCTAAAAGAGTTAAGCAACCAATGCAGAACAAAGTACTTTTCACATTAAAATAATAAAGGTAAAAAGAGCTGCATTTTAAGACAGGATAAAGTAAAAAAATATATATATATTGTCAGGCTCGTATACAGCATAATAAAGCAGAGGATGTCTGGGGGAGAAGACAGACAAGGCAAAAAGAAAAGGACAGCTGCTGTACAGGCTTTTAAATGTTTGAAGTGCTGTGTAAGAAGCAGATAACGCGGCACAGCAGCAGTAGCAGCAAACCAGCAGCTAATCGAGCAAAAATGAGGTAAAAAACTGTATTTGTTTCCCATTGTATCACCATTTAAGAGGGGGTTTCGGAATGAGAGACCGCGTCTTCTAGGTGTGCGTTCAGCCCCCCTCTTCACACCCTCTTCCTCAGCTTTATTCACATCTTCGTGAATTAAGCGACTCTCCAAACCAGGTTCAGGCAGGCGCGTCAGGACATCTACATTAATGTGTGCAGAGCCGGGTCGATGACTGCCAGAAAAACTATACGGTTGCAAGTTCAAGAACCATCTAATGAGATGAGAGTTTGTGTCTTTCTGACGGTATAGCCATTGAAGAGGAGCGTGATCAGTCACCAAAATAAAATTACAACCCCAGGGTGCTCTTCACCATCAAAAACCTGAGACAGGACAGCGCCTAAACCAAACGCACAAGCGTCCATCTGTAGAACAAAATCCTTAGAGAAGTTGTGATTCCGCAAAGTTGGGTAAGAAGACAAACCAGTTTTCAAATCACAAAAGAAACATTCACAATCATCTGTCCATAAAACAGGGTGATTCTTTCTTCCTCTTGTAAGATCGGAAAGAGGAGCAGCCCTATTTGCAAAATTAGGGATGAATCTTCTATAATAACCAGCAAAGCCCAGAAAAGCACAAACCTGTTTCTGTGTCTCCGGTCATGAGTAAGCAAGCACCTCATCCACTTTTCTAAGCTGGGGGCAGATCAAACCCCTGCCCATTGAATTACCCAAATAATGAGTCTCAGATATACCAAACCTACATTTCTTAGGGTTAGTGGTCATATCAGCTTGTCTCAAGCAATCAAGAACAGCCTGAAATCGTACTAAGTGCGTACACCAATCATTACTGAAAATTACAACATCATCGAAGTATGCCCTGGAGTATTCAGAATGAGGACGCAAGATCTGATCCATCAGAGGCACTCCATTAACACTAGAATTACCAGCGCCTACGAAAAAACTTGTAGATCCGTCCCACCTTAAAACACCTCTCCATCAGCATCTTTTGTCCTTTAAATGTGTTGATAAGCAGCAAACAGCAAGCCGCCTATCACATCCCCCACCCCGCACAGTTTTCTCAGCTCAAGTCTGTTTACCTACGTGTCAGTTGCTTAGAGTTATATAGAGTGAGAAGTCAAGCAAAATGACAACTTTTATAAATACTATATCGTTATTTGGAACACTTGCATTTCATGTGTGTTCCGTGTCTACAACGATCTATGCACAGTAAACACATTGTTAAAACAGAAACGTTTTTCATGTTTTAGTCATAATTGACAAAATGTACACATGAAGTGTATAATGTGTGAAGCCTGAATTCCAAATATCAAAGAAACACTTTCACAAAAGGTACAAGTATAACAAACCAAATGCGCTTTTTTCCAAGACTACAACCGAAGAAAAAGAAATCAGGTTAGTGTTGTGTGTTGTCCTGACTTCTCGGGTAGTATACTGGTTAGAGATGCCAACCCCAATTCAGAAGTATCTGGGTTTGAGTCTTAACGTCTTCCAAAATAAATGTTTTGAGTAGTGAGCTGTTCTTATTGTTAATATTATACAATAAAAGCATACATTTGATTTGCGTCTGTAACAGCCGCTGTAAATGTATAGTACTTCTCAAAGTTAGCGTCTCTTTTTTAGTTTTACTAGTTTTACTTTATTTACTTATCTTCCTACAGCATAAAGTCACAAGTATACTGCAGAGCTTCCTCTGTTTGATCGTCAAGGGTATGCTCACAAATTACACGTGTAATGCCACAAAAAATACCTGCTGACACTTTAGTATACGAGCAATGGTACGAGAATGCATTTAGACTTTTTTTGGGCACATACACCATGCTAGTGTTTAGATCTGGACGGTGTAGCGTTGGCGAGCTCTGTAAGCTGTGCTGGTTCTTTGAAGGACAGGTGATTGGCAGGATGACGCCGGACTTTCGCCTTTACGCCTGCTGCAGCTGCGTTGTTCTTATATGTGAGTGGACATTTCCTGTGGTTCTTGACACGGTTTATAGTTTATAAATATAGTATTTATAAAAGGTCATTTTGCTTGACTTTTCACTCTATACAACTCTAAGCAGGTAAACAGACTTGAGCTGAGAAAACTGTGGTGGGTGGGGGATGTGATAGCAGGCTGCTTGCTGTTTGCTGCTTATCAACACATTTAAAGGACAAAAGATGCTCACGGGGAGGTGCGAAGCGTTTTAAGGTGGGACGGATCTACGAGTTTTTTCGTAGCCTCTGGTAATTCTAGTGTTAAGACCAAAGGGAGGCCTAGTAAATTCATAAAGACCATCAGGAGTTGCAAATACTGTTTTCTCACAACTGTCAGCCTCAGTAATCCTTCTTGCGATCCAGCATGGAGATATAGGAGGCCTGACATAGCTTTTCCAACAATTCATCAACACGGGGCATTGGGTAAGCATCAAATCTGGAGACCTTATTCAAGCGTCTGAAATCGATACTGAACTGAACCATCTGTTTTTAGAACTAATACAACGCGACTGCACCATTCGCTCTTACTTTCACGAATAACACCCAATCAGGGCCGGATTTTCCTATAGGCTAACTAGGCTTCAGCCTAGGGCCTCAAGATCAAGAGGGGCCTACATTCAAATTGTTAGCAATTTGAACAAACTTAAAAATGGGAGGTGAAAGGGCCTCATAAGTGGAATAGCCTAGGGCCTCTTTTCATCTAAATCCGGCCCTGCACCCAATGCCAGCATCTGTTTGACTTCTTCACAAACAATATCCCGTCTCGCTTCTGGGATCCGAAACGGGTGCACCTGCACCCTAACACCAGGTTCAGTAGTGATTTTACATTCTGGTGAGTCAAGCCCGGCAAGACGGAAAAAACATCAGTGTTCCTTTCAATCAAAGATAATAACTCTATCTTTTGCAAGTCAGTCAAATCATCACCAATGGCAACATCAGTCTGAGAGACAGCAGCCAAGGAAGCGCAAACCCCCTGCGGGCCACACTACTCCAAGAGATTAACATGTAAAATCTGGAATGGTCTGCACCGTCCTGGTATTCTGACCTTGTAATTCACTGGCTCTATACGCTCCTCAATAATGGAAGGACACTGCCATTTTGCTAGGAACTTGTGTGGGTCAGATGGATTTAGAACCAAAACACGATCACCAGGTTTAAATTCACGGAACTTACATAATCTTTATGTCTGGTTTTCTTGTTCACATTGCTGATGCTCAACAGGGATAGAAGAAAGTTTAGAAATCATGTCTTGCAATGAAATTGCCCAATCCGCAAAACTCAGTCCCTGTCCATTCCTCACGGACAACATCCAAGACGCCTCGTGGGCGCCTACCAAACAACAATTCGAAAGGACTCAAGCCAGTGGACACCTGCGGCAATTCCCGCATCGCAAAAATAAAGAAAGGCAGAACAGAGTCCCAAGACATCGGGTCATCATAAGCAACTTGCCTGATCATCTGTTTCAAAGTCTTGTTAAATCGGTCAGTCAGTCCATTCATCTGTGGATGGTAAACAGTCATACTTAATTTCTTAATGGCAAGGTTGTCATATAATTGTTTCATCACGTGAGAAGTAAAAGGTGTGCCCTAATCAGTTAAAATTTCACTAGGAATGCCAATACGAGTAAAAATCTCACACAGAGCTTTGGCAACAGAGGAGGAATTGGCTTTTCTCAGAGCAACCACTTCAGGATATTGCATTGCATATTCAACCAGCACAAGAATATATTGATACCCTTTTTTACTCTTAGGAAGAGGGCCAACAATATCTAGTCCAACCTGATGAAAAGGAATATCCAAAATAGGCAGAGGAGAAAGGGGAGCCTGAGAAAGTTAATGAGCAGAGACGATCTCGCAGTCAGGACACGACCTACACAATCGTTCAACATCTTTGCCCATATTCAGCCAATAAAATCGTTTTGATAATCGATCTCAAGTCTTATCAGCCCCCAGGTGTCCACCCAAGATGTGAGAATGGGCCAACTGCAAAAGAATGTTCTTATGTACTTCAGGTACAACTAACTGTTCAATAAATTCACCCCCTAAATGATCCAAAATCACTCTAAAAAGGCAGCCGCTTTTCTCAAAAAAAAAAGTATGGGGTTTTCAAGCCCGCGGACTCCCGCTCCCAGTAGCTTGCTAGTGATCGGTTTGCACTCGGTGGCTGGTGCAGGTTGAGAAGTTGAAGATGGGCCAGCCAGCCACTCTAGGAAATCAGAGGGTCTCTCCCTGTCTCACTTGAGAGATTGAGTTCAATGTCCAATCGGTGCATAAGGTCTTCTCTGACAGTCACCAGTTCCTCCCCTTCATTCGTGATGACAGGGGGCTCTAGGGCTGGTGCCCCAAACTTGGCTAAGAGCCTAAGGAATAGGGCGTTCCTTCTGCCGATCAGCAAGGGCCATCGGCAGGAATCTGAAATGGCAGTCCAAACTTTGAAGTTCCCCATGTATAAATCGTATGTTCCTAGGCTCAGTGCCTAACCGGGACGTACTGCTGAGGCAGTCACATCTGACAACACAAAGGTCACTACCTGAGTCCAACAAGGCAAGGATCTTGCGGCCCGACAACATCACGGAGATCATTAAGCAGTCCTTTTTTAGTGAAGTAGAAGGAACATAGGAGCAGCACACCTTGACAAAGCCGACTTCCAAGGACCAAGCAGGGAAAGGCGGCATTCTCTGGCGAGGTGGCCGACCTGATCACATTGGAAACATCTGGGTCGGCACCACTGCTGAAATACGCACGGCAGCGTCTACGATCTCCAGATGTGGTCACATCAGTAACAACGGGAGCCTGTAATGGCCTTTCCGAGGAAACTGGATATTCAGGTTCCTGAGCCCACTGTTCAATGCAACGATCTCGGCCAGGTTGAGAGTGTGCCCTTGGCAGAGCAAATGCACCACCCTCCAAGCAGCATGGGAGCCTTCCAAATATTTGTCCAAGGTGAAGAACAAGTCAACATCGTCCTTTGCTTGCAGCCGGGTCACAGGTCATGAGCATGGAAGCTCAACCCTGTTGGGGCCTGTGGCCACCACCAGGGGGCGCATGGACATTTGCAGGGACAAGTGTGGTGGAAGTGTGGCCGGAAGAGGCTCTTTGGGCACCTGGAGTCCTTCTGGGTGCCCTATAAAAAGGGGCCAGTCCCTACCATTGATAGGCCAGAATCGGGAGGAAGAGGACAAAGCCTGAGGAGGAGTAGACGTGGATGAACTGGCGGCAGAGAAGGGACTGTGTTGTGTCTTGGTGCTGGGTTGGTGATTTGCACAGAACTGTAAATAAACTGCGTGCTGGGTGTTAAACCTGTACCCTGCATCTGTCTGTGTCGGGGTTAGGGCAGCTGTACGTGCCCAGGCTTCACAAAATACAAATATTAAATGGATCAATTCTAATTTAAAATCAAAGAAAAAAGCTGTATTTTCTCCAGGATTTAAAAATGGCCACAGTTGTTGTAGACCAAACATAAGCTGGCAGATTTTTCCAGAGCCTATAGGGGCAGCTGTTGCAAAAGCACGATTAATTTTAAGCTTTAGCTTTAACCTTCGGCTCAGCTAAGAAAGGGTGATCAGATGACCTACATTGATGAGATTGGATGTAAAGATGTAAAAGGATGGGAATACAGGAAGGTGCTAATCCTTACAGGCACAAAACAAACAGTAGCACCTTAAAATCTACATGAATTTAGTGGATAAGACTGTAGAGGTTTGTTGGGCAAAATGGCCTGTTCTCATCTCGATTGTCCTAATGTTCTAACCGTGTAATGGACTGGAAGCCAACGAAGGCAGACTAATACAGAAAAAATGTGGTCATACTTACGTGTGCCTATCCAAAGTCTAGCAGCAATGTTTTGGACCAGTTGTAGACAAGAAAGAGATTGCCGGGTAAGTCCAGTGTATAATGAGTTGCAGTAATCCAGTCTTGAAGAAATGAAGCCAAGAGTCACCTTTTCACGATCAGCAGACACAAAGGGCTGATCTTAATTAAAAGTTGCTTTTTTAAAAAACAGCTTTTAACAATAGAATTTACATGTTTATCCAATTTGAGATTACAATCAAATATAACCACTGAGTTCCTAGAATAGGCTTTAATATATTATACAAATAGACTTAATGACATAAAAGATTTTATGCCTTCCACACAGTCTAATGATGCATTAAGGAAGTAGTGACATTTAAGTGGCAAATATATCTGCATCTTATCAGGATAACAGGGAAACAAATATATTTTTAAAGAAAGATGCTAAGGGGAGCATGTACAGTGAAAATAATATGAGACCCAGAATGGACCTTTGGGGCAACCCACAAGTGCGGGACAGAAGAGGTCGAGCAGTCACCAAGGTATACACAGAATCTTCTGCTTGTCAGAATATGACCTGATCCAAACAAGAGCAGTACCTTGTATGACAAAACCCAGCCTAAGATGCATAATAAGAATTTCATGGTCCACCATGTCAAAATCTGCAGTAAGGTCTAAGATTATAAGCATAGCAGGATCCACAGAATCAGCTATTAATAAGAGACCATTAAAGACCTTTTAAAGAGCAGACTCCGTGCTCTGATGATCTTTACAGCCAGACTGAAATATTTCACCCACGCTATTTCTTTCCAGAAAGGTCTGAAGAATGCTGAAGAATGGCAATGTAGATGTAGGCCTAAAAATTTGAAGTACCTTTAGGATCCCGATTTGGCATTTTTAACCAAGGACCACATGACAGGTGGGACAGACCCCATATCAAGACAGGTATTGATAATTGCTAAAATACTAATTCCAAAATTGTCAAATACCTGTTTAAGAATCCAAGAGCGGACAATATCAGAAAGACAATTTGTAGGTTTCAATTGGCAAGCTGTTTCTGCAATGGTTAAATTAAGTCAGGTCAGCACAACAAGTCAAAAGGACAGATGGGTCATAAGCAGGTGGTGCAATTTGAGCTCTGATATCAGAACCTTGTCTACAAAGAAACAAAGAGTTTTCACAACAAGGCGTACAGGAACAACAGCATTAATTACAGTATTAATGACGTTGAACAAAACTCCTGGTTGATGACAATTATTAATAATGTCTGGAAAGTACTTAATTCTACCATCCTTGACAGGATTCTGGTAATTTAAGAGGCAATCCCTAAAAATATAAAACATCTGAAGCTTATCTTTTTGCAACTTACATTCAGCTCTCCTACATGTTCATCTAAGAGCTTTAGTGGTATCATTTAACCATGGCTATAGAGCAAGTGAAATTAAACAATACCATAAGGTCATCAGCACTAAAATGAGTAACAGGCCTGTCTAAAGTATAGGACTGAGCAGGATATATATAGGCTACAGCAGGGTTATGCAAGAGCAGTGAGCCAGGGCACACGGTTTAACAGCTTGTAGCAGCAGAAAGGTCTCATTTATAAGTGGCATATGATATAACAAACATGCATCACAGACTTCACTATTACAAACTTGTAATTCATAAAGTAAAACCAATCAAAAGGATCAAATGACTAACCCATACATAAAGTGCTGTTATTCAGGTAATAAAATGAGTAGTCTAGGAAGTGGTGCATACAGTTTGACGCCCACACATATTTTTACAACTGCTTAGGAATTGTTGGAAAATAGGTCAAGTCAAACTTAATATATTTGTCCTGTTGAACATTTTTTAATATTTGTGTGAAGGGAACATCATTATCATGTGTATTACTTAACAGCAATACCTGCAAGATTACCAGAGATTTGAAAATATAGGGCCAGTTGTCCTATTATTTTTTATATGTATATGTGACATGCAAGTGCACAATACAGCCAGTGACAAAGTGGTTGCAGACGGTTTAAATCCACTTTGAAAGATGGTTGTAGCAAGCCTTCACTGTCCTGACTATATTTTGTAAGCGTGTAAGCATTCTTTTTTTGTTGCAATTAAGGAGAAAACCAGTGCCATTGATGGTTTGCTACATAGATCTGCAGAAAAGGGAATAAAAGATTAAATATTTATTATTATTTGTATTATCATTTTGATTTTTTATGAAAAAAGCATCTAAACACATTATGCTTTAGCTGCATTTGTGCAAATGTGACCAGAAAAACAGAGCAAGCTTTACCAGACAACATGATGTGATGTGAGAAACCTAGAGATGCTGTTTGTAGAAAACATTTTGTGTCTATAAATTACTGAACAAGCTTTATCCATTTCAGATATATTGTAAGCATTTGGGACAATTAAAATGTATAAAGTGAGGCAAACTATCACAAGGTGCATTCATACTGTTTAGTCCCCTGTTCAAAGAGTTCAGAGATATTTCTAAATTGTATTTTGAAAACGTGAGTGGAAGATGAAAAACAAAAAAATCCAGATGTATAAATCTGTGCGTTCGCCAACTTCCACGTTCTTCCGCTCCATAAATCCCAGTCAGAATGAAAAGTAACGCATGTGCATACGCCTGCTGCCACTCCCCAAATTCCCCCCAGAATTACGCCTCTTTGAATATGCAAATCAATATAAATAGCCCTTAAGCTATTTATTTATTCTAGCTAATAGAAGAATTTCAGCGAATACCAAGTGGAGGCAAGGAAAAACATACAATTTGTTGGTTTAAGCAGTGATATAAACAACAAAAGGAAGTTGATCAGGTGACATAGAGTGTCGGAGAACCTCGAAAGATCAAGTTCCCAGAGCCCAAAATATAAAAGAAGTTGTCAGATATCAAAGTCACCGTGAAAAGGCGTGTCGTAGCCCACCTTCTGAGTGTCATATGAAAGCTTATTAGGGTACAGAGAGAAAAAAAATAGGAACACAGTGGGGAAAAAAGCACAAAATGTCAACTTTAATCTCAAAATTTCCACTTTAATCATGTAGTTTGTCATTAAAGTAGAACATCATAAACTTCATCTTAAAATTGTTTAATTTACTAATTTCTCAAATCCCATCGTAACTAAAGTAGCACGTTAAATGCTTTGTTTTGTATTTGATCTGCTATGTGCTCTGTGTGCACTACGTGCTTCTTAAACGGTCTTTCTCTTTCTCCGACAGTAGACAAAATCCATTACATTTGTAATTTTACAGCTGTCTGAATAATTAAAATACTGAGATGTATACGTGATATCATTTTCATGATGATAGGAGTTAAAGCATGTTATTAAACATGGGAACACGGTGGAGCAGTGATTGTTCATGCAAGATGCTTGCTGCGCCATGCTCAACCTTCGATGAAATACTTTATTGCAGCAGCAGTGTCTCTTTCAAATGTACTAACTCCCCAATTCCTGTCCTTACTTTTCTTTCTCCAAGTAACCAATCACCACACAATCAGCTCTGTAATAGACGTTAAGCCATCTGTAAGCTTAGAACACCGATTCTTCAACACTTTTAAGGAACATTGAAATATCTTTGTAGTACATGTTTAATTATTCCATCCTTCCAGTGTTGCGCCAGCCCCAGCAAGAATACAGCATGAGGCAAGAACAATCCGTGAACGGCGCACCAGCTCTTTGCTAGCGTAGCGACACCATGTCTTCACATGTTTAATTATTGACAATATAGATTATTTAAATGAAGTTAAAGTTTTATCTGTATAACATAATACACATATTTTTCTGCATTTCATCTTAAAAATTATATCGTCATCATATGTAAATATGCGCTTTAAAGTGGCTCAGGTTGTGCAATATTATAACTGTAATGCAAGTTTACAGTGAGGTGATTGTACTAATAAGTACCAACAGTTCTACAAGGAGCACTTGATGGACTGATTGAGTGCTTTTATAGTTCTTGGGATGAAACTGTTTCTGAACTGCGAGGTCCATACAGGAAAGGCTCTGAAGCGTTTGTCGCATGAGAGCATGGCGGAGGAAGAGTGTGCTTGATGTTGTATAACAATAAGTCTCTTTCCGATCATCTGCTGTAGATCTGTGATTCCACACTCAAATACAGTGAAATAAATACTCCGATTGATGCAGTGAGAGTAATATGGAAAAAGATGATCCGCTGTGGCAACTCCTAACGGGAGCAGCTGAAAGAAGAAAAAGAAGGTGCAGTAAGAGTAACAACGCTAATGCAGCTTAGGTATTTAGTATAGTTTGACCATTCTTTAGACCATTATATTGTTACAGGTTAATTACAATCAGATGCATTAAACTAGTAAACAATATGCGGTTAATTTCAATGTATTTTTAAAGCCGCGTCAGGAATGTGGATCTTAAAAATAAAGGGAATCCACACTGGAACAGTAGCACTGCTTTGACGCTGGGTGCCACCAGTTTGCAAAACTGAGCGGAGAACTTGTGTACGTCAGGGTCTTAGCTAGCGTGAAAATGTGCATGGCTTTACGTCAGGTTTAGGTTTTATACATCACGATTTGAGTGTGGAAACGGGCTTACGCAACATTTTTGTGCATACACACCGTTTATACATGAGGCCTCAGGATTTTGAGATGATACTGGATGCTTCTATTGTAGCCATAGATGGTAAGTGATGTGTCTAAAATATTACACAAACTTCCTGTCCTAAAGAGCTTCTAATTTTAACCAAACAAAAAATCACTTGCCAGAAATGAGAAGTCAAAAGAAAACTCCTGACCATGAACCAAGTCATTAATTAGAATTCAAAAGATAAAGAAGAAGTGAAATGTCCCATAACTAATAAGTTAGTGAATGATTGTTTTGGTTTTTATAACAATCCAAAAGCTTGAATGTCATGTGCTACATGCTGCCTTCTTAAATGATGTGCACATTGATTTAATACAGTCTTTCCCAACCTCGGTCCTGGGGGCACACTGTGGCTGCAGGTTTGTGTTCCAACCAGATTCCTAATCAACAACACCTGATAACACTGATCTCATTTGATTAGCTACATTCAGAAAAGCACAGCAACATGATTTTTACATTTATAAGACATTTAGAAATATTTCTGCTTTTGCTATAGACTCTCTTTTGTTAAATTCATTATATTTTACCCTTTCTCTATGCAGTTTTTCCCCTTCATTGTATCTTATTAATGACAATTGAAAATGAGCAGAGCAGACATGCTGGCAAACAACACTTATTAATCAAAGGCTACAACTACTTTAGCGTCAGACTCACTAATTAGTAAATAATTGATTAATTAAACAATTAGAACACCTAGAAAAGTAGAATGAAAATCAAGATGAAAATACAGTATTGTTAAAAAGGAAAAATACATTATTCCCATATAACTGCTTGGTACATTTTAATATTAATATACAGTATATACATATATATATTTTACCAAACTTAGTTTTCTAATTTCTATATTGTTCGCAAAACACAGAACTTGGGAAATAACACATCACTTAATTATCACAGGAGTCCAATTAAAAGCAGAAGCTGGTTGGAACAAAAACCTGCAGCCACAGTGTGTCCCTAGGACCGAGGTTGGGAAACACTGATTTAATACATTCTGCCAATGTGTTGTCACATGCAAAGCCCAACAAACAGGCAACATGGCGACACCATTATCCAAACATTGAAAAATGATCAGTGTTGCTCTGAATTAGTTAATTACCATTACCACACCACAACTTTACTCATATGAAAAAGTCAGTAGCTAACCTGGTCTGACTGTTCATAATTTGATATACTGATTGGGACAACAAGAAAGACAATTAACTTTATCATGGTCTGAAATAAGTTCACCACAGCCAAGTGAGCACTGTTCAGTTTTACCAAAATTATATGGTTGCAAACAATTTTTAATTGTGGCTGTGTTGTGTGTGAATCAAACATCATTTGCACTCATTCCTTTCACATGTAAGATATGCAACATTGTCATATGAACTTTCCAGGCAATGGTGGCAAAGAGACAGTCTTTCACTCAAGCACACCATATCCATAAAATTTTCCTGGAATAACAGTGTATGGGTGGCACGGTGGTGCAGTGGTAGCGCTGCTGCCTTGCAGTTAGGAGACCCGGGTTCGCTTCCTGGGTCCTCCCTGTGTGGAGTTTGCATGTTCTCCACGTGTCTGCGTGGGTTTTCTCTGGGCGCTCCGGTTTCTTCCCACAGTCCAAAGACATGAAGGTTAGGTGGATTGGCGATTCTAAATTGGCCCGTGTTTGTGTGTGTTCTGCGGTGGGTTGGCACCCTGCCCGGGATTGGTTCCTGTTCTGGATTGGCTCCAGCAGACCCCTGTGTTCGGATTCAGCGGGTTGGAAAATGGATGGATGGATAACAGTGTATAAACACAGCATGAAAATTCTATAAGGTAGAATGTGGCTTATAATGTATATGGCAGAAAATGTTCTGTGTCTAAAACTGATATTACTGTCATATTTTCAAGTCTAATTATGTTAAACAACATTGGACTTTTTTCTTTTAAGTTTGTTATATATTTATCAAGTTGCAGTTTGAAATATTTGGGCTTGTTTCAGTTCCACTTCACATATTAAAATGTGCAGTGTTCAAGTCCTACAAACGCTTGCTTTTTCCTTTACTCTCGCTCTCATTCACTAGTAACAAATTAAGTGAGTATATTAACAATGCATTAAATCTGATGTTGTACAGTATAAATAGTTTCAATATCTGATCAACAGAAAACAACATCCCTTTTACAAGTAAGCTTTTAAATCTGACCATCGAACAATGTCAGTACCTACATTTTAAGACACTATTCATAGCTTGTAGTATTAGTAGCTTTTGTTGTCCTTTTCTTACTCCTTCATACTGGGCAATTCCGTCATGCAGTGTGACAAACTGTCAGATGAAAAAAAACCCGGCTTAACATTAGTTTACGTAGTCAATAAAAATGGGTTAGCATTGCCTTGAACATATTTGCTACCAGACTAAGTAGCTAGTTTAATTTGCACATAGTTTCAAAAATAATGTGGATATTATTAAGAGTTTAAACATAGCATTACTGCATTAATTATTAAGTTTGGAATCAATGGTCCGCCTCTTTTTCTCACTTCACTAAAACTGAACATGAAGCAAGCAAATATTTACCAAAAATGCAGTAATACCAAAGTTAACAAAGTAGATGTGTTCCAGGATTTTAGTTTGTTATTAAAAAAAGATACACAATAGGAAGAATAAGGAAATGTTTAATAACAACACCCGCTAGAGGAGTTGGAATTGTTGTTAACTCAGTAGCAGTGCCTTAGCTGCCATATACTTCCTTGGCTGACCTCCTGTAATATAATTACCTTGCTGATTTTCATCAATTCCTTCCATGCATCTCCACACACTCTCATTTAACTCATTCACAGCCTGTCTGCTGATTCATGCTGCCAGACCTATCTCACACTGCTCACCTGGGACCTCATGCATAAACGGTGCGTACGCACAGAAATGTTGCGTAAAAAAGTTTCCATGTTCAAATCGCGATATATAAAACCTACACTTGGCATAAAGCCACACACTTTTCCGTAGTACCTCATACCCTGTCATACGCAAGTTCTCTACTCGGTTTTACAGATTGGCGGCACCCAGCGTCAAAGCAGTGCTACTGTTCCTGTGTGGTTACCCTTTATTTCTTAGAACCACATTTCTGACGCGGCTTTATAAATACACTGAAACTAACCGCATATTGTTTATTAGTGTAATGCATCTGATTGTAGATTACCTGTAACAATATAATGGCCCAGGGAACAGCCATAGTATTCCAAATACCATAACTGCTTTAGCGTTGTTACTCTCCATGCACCATCCTCTTCTTCTTCTTGTTCTTCTTTCAGCTGCTCCCTTTAAGGGTTGCCACAGCAGATCATCTTTTTCCATATTAGTCTCACTGCACCACTCGGAGGATTTATATCACTGTATCTAAGTGGGGAATCACAGCAGCAGCTGATCAGAAAGAGAATTATCGGTATACAGCATCAAGCACATGCTGCCAAAGCCACGGCAAAACGTGTCAAAGCCTTTCCTCTACGGACCTCGCGGTACAGAAACAGTTTCATCCCAAGGACTATAAACGCACTCAATCAATTGCTCCTTGTTGAACTGTTTGTACTAATAAGTACAATTACCCCACTGTAAACTTGCACTACAGTTATAATATTACACAACCTGCGCCACTTTATAAAGCGCGTATTTACATATGATGATGATATCATTTTTAAGATGAAATGCAGCAAAATATGTTGATTATATTATACAGATAAAACTTTAACTTCATTTAAATAATCTGTATTGTTAATAATAAAACATGTGAGGACATGGTGCCGCAGCGCTAGCAAGTTCACGTATTGTTCCTGCCTTGGGCGCTGTATATTTGCTGAGGCTGGCGCGACACTGGAAGGATAGATGGATAGAATAATTAAACACGTACTATGAAGATATTTCAATGTTACTTAAAAGTTCTGAAGAATCATCGTTGTAAGCTTACAGATGGCTTAATGTCTATTACAAAGCTGATTGTGTGGCGATTGGGTATTTGGGGAAAGAAAAGTAATGACAGGAATTGGAGGTTAGTACGCTTGAAAGAGACAGTACTGCGACAATAAATTATTTCATCGAAGGTCGCTCATGGTGCAACAGCATCTTGTGTGAGACATGAACAATCACTGCGCCATCATGTTCCCATGTTTAATAACATGCTTTCATTCCAATCATCATGAAAATGATATCATGTATACATCTCAGTATTTTAATTATTCAGAGAGCTGTAATATCACAAATGTAATGGATTCTGTGTCCTGTCGGAGAAAGAGAAAGAACTGAAGCACATAGTGATTCACACACATAGAGCACATTGAAGATCAAATACAAAACAAAGCATTTAACATGCTACATTTTTTACGATGGGATGTGAGAAACTAGTAAATTAAATGAATTTAAGATGAAGTTTATGATGTTCTACTTTAATGACAAAATAAACTACAGTGGAACCTCGGTTCACGAACGTCCCGGTTCACGTACAACTCGGTTCACGACCAAAAAGCTCGCCAAACTTTTGCCTCGGTTCACAACCACACACTCGGTATACGAACAAGCCAGTTTCCCTTGCCTGCCTGCCTGCCCGCCTGCCTGAGCTGCAAGAGAGAGAGAGAGAGAGAGAGGAAGAGCGAGCAAGCATGTGCCGGCTGGTGAGGGGGAGGAGGAGACTGCTGCACGTGTTTGCTGGACAAGCCAGTTTCCCTAGCCTGCCTCAGCTAAGCTGAGAGAGAAAAAGAGAGAGAGAGAGAGAGAGAGCAAAAGCAAGCAAGCACGTGCCTGCTGGGGAGGGGGAGGAGGAGATTGCAGCACGTGTTTGCCTGCCTATCTATAGGCAGCCTGAGAGAGAAAGAGAGCTGCCGGGCTTTTTCATTTAAGCAAAGCCGACGTGCACTCTCTTTGTGCTCTACAGTATTTCGTGTGCTTTTGCAGTTAACTATGGCTTCTAAGCAAGTGAAGAGTTGTCAGAAGAAAGCTTTGAAGAAAATTGAAATCGAAGTAAAGAAAGAAATTACAAGAGGTGGAAAAACTGTTTACCAGTTTACTCATTTACCAATCTGAGAACCCTCGTGCTTTCAAGCAGCATAATGTAAACAAAGCCAGGCTGCCAGTAATGTGGACGGTCACAAGAACTTTCTTTTTGGAATGGCTGCATGAGGCTTTCACTCCCACCAGCTAAACAGCTAAAAGCACCAGAAACCCAAGAAATCACAAGAGAGAAAACACCTGAAGGAAAACACTTCATGCCAGAACTCGTCTCATGCAAGGTTAGTTTTCTTGGTGGTTTTTGTATTACGGATTTTTCAAAAGTGAATTTTTTAGTTCATAATGCGATTTGTTGCAATGTTATTTTTCTCTTTTTTCAAATGTTCGCTTTTTTCCTTGTGCTTAAAACTCATTAAAAAAATTGTTTACATGGAGGACTTCATCGTGTGATTTGTTGCAATGTTACTTTTTTGGTTGCTTGCGAGTTGGTTTTTAAATACAGTTCGGATTTGTGCGATGTTTTTTTCTGCTGTGCTTAAAACTCATTTTAAAAACATTGTTTACAGCGATCAGGCTTTCAAGTTTAATAGCGTGATCTCCTGCAATGTTACTTTTTTGGTTGCTTGCGAGTTGGTTTTTAAATGCAGTTCGGATTTGTGCGATTTTTTTTTTCTTTTGTGCTTAACTCATTTAAAAAAAAAAAATGCTGCGCGAGCACCTGCTACAGAGAGATTAGAGAGCCCGAGCGAGCAAGCGCAGAGAGAGAGAGAGAGAGAGAGTGAGAGAGCACCGGCAGCTGACAGGGAAGGGATGGGGGGGATAGGGGTGTGTGCGCGCTACAGAGAGAGAGAGAGAGCACGCTTGAGCCAGGCTGCTCCTGTAGCTGAGGTAGGGAGGGAGGGGCTTTGGTGGTGTGTGTGCTACAGAGAGAGAAAGAGAGAGCGCGAGCGAGCCAGCTCGTGTAGCTGATCAGGGAGCCTGGGTGTTTTGTGTCAGTGTTATTCAATGTTTTTACATTAGTTTACTATTACACTGTGCATTCTATGGTGTAATTAACTATATTTGTGCTTAATCTTTACATATTTTTACATATTTACATACAGTTTGTACGGTCTGGGGAACGGATTAATTGTATTTACATACAATCCTATGGGGGAAACTGCTTCGGTTCACGACCAACTCGGTTTACGACCAAAGTTCTGGAACGAATTATGGTCGTGAACCGAGGTTCCACTGTACGTGATTAAAGTGGAAATTTCGAGATTAAAGTTGACATTTCGTGCTGTTTTCCCACTGTGTGCCTGTTTTTTTTTTGTCTGTACCCTAATAAGCTCAGACAATGGGCTACAACTCCCTTTTCACGGCGACTTTGATATGTGACTTCTTTTTTATTTTGGCACTGTGTGACTTTGTGAACTTGAGCTTTCGAGTTTCTCCGACACACTATGTCACTCGATCAACTTCCTTTTGTTGTTTATTCCACTGTTTAAATCAACAAATAGTATGTTTTTCCTTTGCCTCCACTTGGTATTCGCTGAAATTCTTATATTTTCCCCTGTGCTTTTCCCATTGTCTTTTCACAGAACGCTGAGCTTAAGGGCTATTTATATTGATTTGCATATTCAAAGAGGCGTAATTCTGGGAGGAGTTTGGACGGGACAGCACGTGTGTGCACAAGCATTACTTTTCACACTGACCCAGATTTATGGAACGGAAGAACGCGGAAGTTGTAGTACGCACAGATTCCTGCATCTGGATTTTTCTGTGCGTAAGCACATTCCGGCTTTTGTGCTTACGTCATGTTATAGTGCGAATTCTACGCACAGCGTTATGCATGAGGCCCCTGGAATCAGAGGCAACATTATCTGGGTCATGTTTTTCAACTCCAAGATGATACAAGCCAGGATCTTTAAGGAGACTTGCCTGTGGTCACTCATCCTGGCCAATGGATTTAAGCAGTTGACAAGCACTTTATGAGTGCCAGCAGATAAGGGCTGCCTAAAGAGGGCCCCTCTTCCATTGTCTGCACCAGCTTCCTTCATTAGTGGGTGCTATGTGACATTTCTTTTCTCCAGCTCCAACTTTATGTTACTACAGATATTGCATTAAGTTTAATGACATTCTGGGAACTTTATAAAAATCTTGTTATTACTAATATTTATTAAAAAAACAATCGCACCAAACCTATCCAACCAACAAAAAACATTTTTTCACGAAAAAAAAACTATCATCACAACAATCATACTAGATGTACTTCTGGCTTAAGGGATTTATTTTACTCTGAATTTGCATTTTGAAATGTGCTTTGGTTCGTTTGTCTTCCCACGCATGAGAGCCCTGCATGCTCTTGGTTATTCTTTTGTTAAGTTACCCTCAAGAAAGACACTGATCTCTGTCACATGCTACTTTCCAAAATGGTGAAAATTCTGATTTAATTTTAAGAGTGCTTGTTGGATATCACTTGATTTAAACTTTCTGTTCAATATATCAAAGTTACAAGATGCCCCAATATTGAGGTTTTGGGTGGAAACTAATGACCAAGATGTGAAATAAAAACAGCTTGCAATTTAAGATTACATAACTGCAGCCAAATTTTGGGACAAAATGTAAGGTACTCTTCAGTTAAACAGGAAACTAGTCTTTCCTGAAAAATGCAGGCCTTTCCCAGAATCATTATAATTTTTTGCAAAAGCTATGCTTTTATTAGAATCAAGTCACTAACCAGTAGTGAAGGGAATGCAACTACCTGCAGACTACATATCCTTATTATAACATTAGTAAGAGGCCAAACAGACATATGACATTTTCTTTTAGCTTTGATGGACATAGATGTGAGGTTGATCTTTAAGACGTCAGATGGTTGAAAACCAATATTGCTAAGACTGTCAAGTAACTACAAGGTGGATACTTCATATTTGGCAGGGATGATCAATTTAGCCTACTTTAAACACATACATCTGCCCAAGTTTAAATTCTTTCCAAGTCTGTCTGCAACAATTTTTTCTGACACTAGGGATATCCAGTTTTTATACATATATTTTTTTTTATTTGAAGAGAATAACATTTTATACAAACAAGTCTAACTTTTGGAACAAATGACTTCATAGTCAAACTAGAAAACAAAATAAAAAAATTGAAAGTTAAAAAAAAGAAAGAAAGCAGAAACAAAAAGAGTAAAAAACACCTAATTTAAGATAATCTGTAAACTTGCCTAGCTTGTTACATTTTCATCTAGATTATTTAAAATGACACATCCTTCAAAGACCATAATTTTAACATCATCAAATTTGGATGAAGTTACTTACTATTAATATCTGAACTGTACAACGTGACATGTTTTAATTTGATCACAAGCATCTCATGTTGTGCTTTTACAAGTTCAGTTTGATTAAAGTAAATATCAACATGTAAGTCACTGTGATTAAAGTCTTTTTTTCTTGGAATAAGTGGCATATAATTATTTGGGCCTAGCCTCTCACCTTTTTTTTTATAAAATAGGATGTTAGCTTCCAATCTTTTGCAAATTTTTTAGTTTAAAATGATTTCTGAAAAATATGTTGCGAAGGACTGCTTCTCAGATTTGTTTGGTCTTACTTTCTCCACTGAAGGTTGTTGTGTTCTGTTATTCAATTTACAGGGATATTATAGTCTCTTCAAAACAGTCTGATGCTGGTGTGGGGAGTGGTGCTGAAGAAAGGGTGGGTATAGAGATAAGGTCATTTTGGTGGATAAAGCATAGAGGGAAAACAGCAACAGGCAGGAGTAACCATGAATGTGCTATGGTTAGTTTGATGTTCACTATGTCAAAAGCACAAGCAGTCAGTTTATACTGTACATGAAAGTGCAAGTGGAAGCAGGTTCCAGCACTGACTGCCCATGATTTAAAGTGAGGTGTGTGTGTGTAAGTGCCTGTGAATAGTGAAGAATAAAGCAGGTTATTTAAGCTGCTGGAGCCATTTAAATGGGGTATTCACTTTTGGTGGATAGTGACAAGTTTGGGAATCAAGGTTGGTTCATATACAGGGTGGTCCAGATCTGATTATGCAGATCCAGATCGTCTGGATGACTTTGATTTATGCAGGGACAATTCCAGTTTGGCGCGAAGATGATTCTTCATGTTGTCATTTCGCACACTTCTTGATGGTCCGGGATTTTTCGAGTGATATTCTATGTAATAAACTTAATAAGTTATAGCGTAATGAAAATTGCATAATTAGATCTGGAACACCCTATAGAAATATCTTTATGTAAATTGAGTGAATCAAAGAGATTTTATTCTGTGACTGCTAAAGTTCCTTTTAGCCATGTTAATACTTTTGGTTCATCTAATAAATGAAGGATTTTATTGTGCTTGTTTTTTTTCTGTTGTGGTAAAGAATAATCATCAGAAAAAGAAAAAGGTTTGGGGATGGTCACCCTATATATTGAAAAATCAGCAAAATTAAAAGAAACACGGTTAACATGAGCAGAGTTCACAATACAACTGAGTAACAGGTTATATACTGGTCTTAAATATGGTGGGAAAAATGGAAGAGCTGGAGTCAGGGTGGCAGGAACAGGAACTGATGTGGTGGTAAGATGGATTCTATGTATCGGAAATGACATCATCAGAGGTTGCCGGAAGTGATGTCAGCAGTGGGTGGACCAGTGGTGATGTCATCAGGAGGCAGGGAACAAAAGGAGAGAGGATCAGGTGAGAGCACCACCCCCTGATCTGGCTGATGAATAACACTATTTGAATCTGTAAACTGTTCCCCAAGCAAATGTGTGTGACACTATTTATTGTAATTTTAACAAAGACATTTACACTATTTATAGTTCACCTGTTTTGGAAAAGTTCACTTGAACTTTTTTTATCATTGAATTGATTTGTTTTTGCTGACATTTCTGTACAATAAATCTGTGTATTTTGCAGTTACACTGCTGGAATTTGTCTCATTACTGTTCCACTGGCTCTCAGGTCTGATATTTGATGTTCATATCCTGACATCAGTGAAACAGGTTGTCCCATACAGTATCTTTTAACATGCTTATAAATAATAAATTACATTATAATTCCCTGGTAAATGTTAATCTAGAGATGTATAGTAAATAAGTGATTTATTTTAGAAGTCATTTTAGTCCTTGTAGTATCATTCCCTTGGTAATTTGTCAATCACTTAACATTTTGTTAATATTCTCCATAGCTACTGGGAGGTTTTTGACTTCTTCACAAGTAAAACTATGGAAAAAATATGAGTTTATAGCATTTCCTTTTTTGTATAATTCATATTCCTCTAGTTTGTGGATGTTCTCATTAATAAAATAATGAAAGAATCTCTTGGGGTGACAGCACTTTCCACAATATTCTTTTTTATCTACCTTCTGTCATTTCTAAATACCATTTTAACTGTCACTCTCATGGGCTCAAAAGCCCTGCTTGGCACTGGAATTTCTTCACTGTACAATTTTACTTTCTAAAGATCATTCTTAAATCCTTACAGAATAATTTTGGGGTTGTAATAATTTTTCTAATGGGCTTATTTTCACTCATATGCAATATGCCTTCAATAAATACATCCTGCTGCTGTTCATCTGTCACTACATTTAAAAGCTCCTCTTAGTCATTTTTATAAACATTGCTGTATCTACTGTTTACTAAAATTATGTTTCTTTTAATTTTATGCCAAAACACTATGAGAATTTTCAATTTTACTATAAAATTATGAAATTTAAACAGGGAGCCACAAGGAAGCCAAGAGCAGCAGAGGAACTTGCAAGGAGTCAATCTGTGGTAAAGCACATTAGGGGTCTGAGGCAGTGCAAGACTTTGAAAACTGTGAGGCAGTGCAGACCTCATGAGTGTAGGTCTGTGAGGGGAAGTTGCTAATTGTGCTTAACGTGCATGCAGCTGTCTCTCATGGAAGCCCTATGGGTCTTTTGGACGCTTCTGCACACTCTGAGCATAACAAAAGTCTGAGAAGCAAGGAAGCAAGATGAGATAAAGAATGAAGTAGATCAAGATGGAGGTAAAATTGAGTGAAAGACAAAGAGAAACACAAAGACAAAGTCATGTTTCAGGCAAAGCTGGTTCAGAACAAAGGAAGCAAGGTGGCTAGGACAGCTCAATGCAGAACTTAGGGGATTGGCTTGCTCCTACTGATCATCTTATAGGAACTGGAGCAAACAACAACAACAACAACATTTATTTATATAGCACATTTTCATACAAAAAATGTAGCTCAAAGTGCTTACATAATGAAGAATAGAAAAATAAAAGACACAGTAAGAAAATAAAATAAGTCAACATTAATTAACATAGAATAAGAGTAAGGTCCGATGGCCAGGGTGGACAGAAAAAACAAAAAAAAAAAAAACTCCAGACGGCTGGAGAAAAAAATAAAATCTGCAGGGATTCCAGACCATGAGACCACCCAGTCCCCTCTGGGCATTCTACCTAACATAAATGAAACAGTCCTCTTTTAGGGTTCTCACGGAAGGACTTGATGATGATGGTCACGTAGACTTCTGGCTTTTAGTCCATCAATGTTGGAACATAATGATGCTTTGAGTAGGTGGTGGTGGCGCAGGCCGCCACCACAAAGAAACCAGAAAAAGAAACAGAAGAGAGAGTAGGGGTCAGTACGGATTTTAGAGCCACCATGAACAGTTATTATGATGAATTGAACATACAAAGTATCAGTATCTGTACTGATATGCAAGGGTCACATTTACACATGAAAAGGAACTAGGCAAGATGAGTTTTGACTAGTGCATGTATTTGTTGTTTTGGAGATGTTTCCCAAGGCCCCTGACAATGGTGAATTATGCATAGACATGCTAGGGTTAAGTAAATAAAACAATAAATTATCCAGTTTGAAAAGAGGCTGATCTGTGCATCCTATTCGGTTTCTGTTTCTCCTATCTTGTACTCATTAAAATACTTTGACATGCCTTGCATTTCTTTGTTACTCATGTACTATTTCTGCTTTCTGATTTGTTTTAACTGTAGTGACGTACTTTTCAAATGATTTTAGGGCTTAATTTGCTCTTCTACTTCTTTTTCCCCTGTTCACTTCTCCATAAAACCCTTTTTTCATAATACCAAGCCTCCACTTTACTTTTTCATTTAGTTTGTAGTGCAAACTTGGAAAAACTGCACTACCTTCAAATATTAATGCTCCTTAGTTTCAGCATGTCTTAGCAAATTTATCTAGTGTGAATTTCTACAATCTTTGGTCTTGTTCTGAAACAAAAACTACAGTACAGTAAAAATGGATAAATAAACGTCTCACCACCGCCTCATATGCACCTCTTAATTTTTTGAGCAGTATCACAAATAAAAGATTTAATTAAAGGACTGTTTAAATTTCCTCAGGTACATTTGTTGGTGTTGCAGAGAAGGGTAAAACCAGGATCAGATAACTAAAAAAAATGTTCATATGGGGAAAGCACAGTTGCTCTGGGTATATACACATTTCTGGCTTGTACCACAGGAATGTTTTTCACTTAATAAATAAAGAAAGTCTATCCAGAATTTTATTTAAGCTGCTGACATCATTAATTAACAATTAATTAAATTGTCTGTGGAGACCCACTGGGCAACAATCTAGAGTCTTAGACAATAGACAATATATCCTCCATGGGTGTAGTCAGGAGGCATAAATGAAAACCTAACAAGGACTTCTCTGGTCAACCTCAGAAATAGACCCCCAAGGCAGCCTGACCACAAACTAAAAATAAAGGCTTCAGAGGTCTCCACAGTGCCAAAATGGGTTCAGTCTTTTTAAAAAATATTCAACTATACACAAAAATACCCTTCAAGGCAGAGAAAGCCACGAAAGCTCTGGCTTCAGAGGCTAAGGAAAACTTAAAAAATCTGTAAAAATGAAGAATTTATTTATATTTACAAAATAAAAACTCAATAGTGATCAAAACAAATAAAACTGCAAAAAGGGCAAGGCAAACAAATCCAATGTGCTATACACAAATCATAATCCAAAAACAAGCAAAAATCCAAAATACACTTACCAAATAACCAAAAATCCAATACAATACTCACAAATGAAAATGCAAACCCTACATCAATGAATTAACCTGTGAATGACTGAAACATAACTTGTCTGGACTTTAGAAATTTAATTTTATTCAAATGTGACCAGTTATTATTTTTTAAACAAAAAAGGAAAACTTTGGTCCTTTTGATGAATAGTGCTTCTCCTATACTAACAGTTCTATTGCATCTATCTCAGTATTACTCACATCGTAGTGTTTTCAGAGAACTATGTACAAGGAAACTTTCATGATAAAGTAACACCCAATCCAACATCTGAACCTCCACTTTGAAAGGAAACTGAGGAATTTGGGTCACTATTAGAGGTAGTACCAAGATAATACATAATTTATCATTTTTTTAGTGATAATAATTCACAAAACCTATAAACCTTTAAACTTGTTTATCAGTGATGTGAATAGGCCAACCATTAACACCAGACCCTGAACTGGCTAAAGGATATTAGCCGGCCCTTACAATAAATCTTGCTTCCCAGAATAAGTTTGGGAGCTATATAAAAGTCACATTTCTTTAATTTTATTAAAAGAATTTGTGCCATCAATTGTCATAATATCTCAAAGACATGTCTCACATAGGCATCCAGATCAGGGCAGTTTCATTGCCTGCAGTGGCTATATTGAAGGCTGTTTCCCACTCATGAACCCCTGGATTGCATTATACATTATCCTTAAATTGAGTTTTGTAAAACTAATGGAACACCTAACTTAGTTCATTTATGGACTAATCTAAGGCATGATTATTCTAATTGTAACTATATTGACTTCCCTATAATCAATACATGGCCAAAGGGAGCCATTCATCTTGCCCTTAAAGAAAATATCTGCTCTCCCAGTCTTATTTGACGGCCAAATAAAATAATTAGGTTTTTTCTGATATAACTATCCTTGGGTTTAGTTTTAGGCCCAGCAAATAATACTGTTGCCTCTTGGGAACAGAGGAAACATATCAATCAGACTATCATATGGTCGATGAGAATAGTACTAGTAATTCCTTTTGCTTGCTAAAAACATTTTGGAAGGGAGACAATTCTTATGCGGAGATCTTCCAAAAAATAAATATTTGCAAAGAATCAATCTCACTAAATGTATGTGTGATTTGAGGCAACCCATTAAACATGAATCCCTTTCTAGGTCTTTTAATTTATCCTGGGGTTTTGCTGTATCAATTGAATATAGTACAAATATGTGCACCCCTATGGGTGAACCCACTACAGAATTATCACATCCTGTCAGAGGAATATAATTAACACTGGGTCTAAAGCTATATAGTTGAGAATTACTAATTAGCTTTGAGATACTGTCGGTGAGGACCCAAGTGCGAAACCTATTCAGATGCAGGCCATTATATCTGCAGTAAAGCAGTTTCTCCAGAAGCGGTCCCTGTTGTCAACAAAGCAGACATATTGCCTGTCGCAGAAGGTTCTCATCCCGGTGTTTAGGGCCAGGAGTCAACTGTAGGTTTCATCCAATCTATGCAGCATGGAAAGTGTACTGTCATGAAACAGGACATGTAAATATCGCAAAATTTGCATTTTCAGTTATCTAAAGTTTGCAATTTCTGTTAACCCTTGTTGAATGTAAAATCTCTTGTTCTCTTTAGTGATAGTGGTACAAGCTAGAATCAGGTTTGTTTCTTTGGCTTTGACCTCTGCAAACTTTTCACTATGATTGTTTTTGCTCTTTTGTTCTGATTGTTCATTCTTATTTCTTCTGGTATTTTGGCCTTTGCTATTCTTTTTTGACTTTGATTCTCCTCGTGTTGATTATCTCCTTGTCCTTTTCACACAACAGTCCTTAGACACTTTGTGTGGCCCTAGCAGAAATATGGTGGATATATGACTTTATTATAGTTGCAGGATGAACAGGCAAACAGTGATATAGTTTCCCAATGTAAAACAAAAGTGCTTTGGATAGTAATCTGTCCTTTGAGGTTAAAAAGTATAGACTGTATTTGATTCAGTCTCTAGGTTGGTCAACAGTTTTGTCCAGATTTACCTGGATTAAAAAAAAATAAAAATTATAGAGTCACAAAATATGCCATTGAGTTAAGTTTATACAGAAACAGAGAGTTTTTGGCGTTACACCATAACAGGGCATGTAAATATTATTATGACATTTAGTTTTAAATTGAAGAGTTTATGGATGAGCCCACAAAGGCTTGCTTTGCCTATTTGAAGTTAGAAGGCAGTAAATAGATAGATAAATGTGTTCTGGATAAGCACTCAAAAAAGCTTAAAAAAAATAATACCACAAAATTACAAAAATAATACCTGCCCAAATTTACAAAGATAAACATTTGAAGACAGAGATTGCAAAAGTACTGTAAAATCAGAATAAAGAAATGTCTGGCTGTATAAGGCATCTTAGTTGAGCTAATGGTCTTAGCATGTCTTCAAGGATCCTTTCACTTTGAAAAGAAGACAAAATTATGTCATATTTTTATAGTACTGTATAACATAACAACACAGTCAGTGATGTCACAATGATTTTACTGTCTGGGATTCTGGAATATAGTGGGATGTGATCAGGCAGACAGGACATGAAAAACCTGAAAATAAACTTTAATCTAGGTGGACAAACCATAGCACAATGGCAAGCACAACTGTCTACAGAATCTGAAAGTGCTTAATTTAAACATTAGAACATTAGATTTTGATAAGAACAGACCATTTAATCCAACAGATTGTAACTGAGGTATGTGTAATCATACAACTGATATTTTCTTTGGAAGCCAGAACTGTTTAACCAGAAATGAAGAGCAACATGTAATGGGTGACACACAATTAATTTTATGATTAAATATTGCTCCTACAGAACACTTTTTTCTAAATATTTGAAGTAATTATAGTGGAAATTGGACATATTCAGTAACTTATTTTAATTCCATAGCTTTAATTGCCTCATATAAAATCACAACAATTTAAAAGCCTTTCAGTCCCCCTAAAAACATTCATTTAGATGCTGACTGACTGATAGTGTCCAGTAACACATAAGATTTGCTTCATCGACCCTGTGAATTAATCATGTAAAAAAAAAAAAAAACCTTTGTCAAAATGAGAACATCAATACAACTTCAAAATGATAATGTCAATCATTCTTAAAAGAGCTGCTAGTGCAGCTAAATGAATAGTACACAGCAAAGTATTGTCAACTTACTGAATAGTGATTAACATTATCTATAATGACTCACAATTTTGGGATTTGTTGCAAGCTGATTAAGTGACTTCTTCAGGGTCACATAGTTAGATGCAGGAACAATTAAATCACCAACCTTGAGGTTTAAAGTCCATTGCTTTAAAAATTCTACCACAGGAGCTGGTCATACTGAAAATATGTTGTACTTATATTTCTGCATACATACTTTGTGCATATGATTATAAAGAGACTTTATAAAACCTTCATTTGGTTGTCCTGATTTATTAGTAACATTTTTTTTATCATTTTTTTGGCATTTACACAGTGTTACATTGGCAATGTAACATAAAAGTGAAGATATGAATATTTTATCTCCTTTAATGTAAACAATTAGCTGTATATGTAGGATTACAGGGGAATACTAATCACACCAGCTTTACCAGAACAGTGCCAAGTCTTTTAATACAAAATTTGCTAATTGTTCACATGTGGTTAATTAAATCCTTTCCTTATTGGTGTATTTTAGTATGCACATTCCCAAAGAATGATCTTTAAGTTGCTTATATGAGTTTTATGTAACAGCAAATGAAATTTGCTCTACTATCTCATGTATTCAATGAACATAAAGTAAAAGGCTGCATCTTAGTACATTAATTGCACATAATCAGATGTTTTACTTTTACTGGATAATAAAGCAATAGAAAGGAAAAAAAGTAATGAGTTAAAACTAATCATTTTAAGAGAAAGATACCGACATACTTTATTGTTTAGTAATAAAACACAAGGAACAAGTGAAAAGTCAAACGTTGATTGTGGCTGATGAACACCAAGTTAATTTGTATGTAAATCATGGGGAAACAAGGTTATACAAAGTGTGAACATAGAAAAGAAACTTCCTACATCAAATGAAGGAGGTATATAATAGCTGAATGGTATTTATAGATGTAATATTATTAAGACATGCTCAGGACTCGACTTTTAAATTTGTCTAGAAATTAGGTTACTAAACCTCTGCCACTCTGGTCAACAAGTGTCAATTGATGCTGAAACAGGCAAATCAAGAGACAATACTTGTATTATATTACCATTCATGGTTTATGACAAATGGTAACCCAACTATGTAACTCTTTAAAAAAAAAACAGTCATACAATGAAATAAGTAACCAAAAAGTCGAAGTATTCTGCCTGTGCTTAAGAAACAGACCAGAAGATGAGAAGTAACCAAATTTTGAGCAAATTCATGCCAAGAAACCAATCCTCTCTTTCCAGTAAAGCCAATAATCAGAATTCTAAGACTTACTCAGAATTTCATAGCACAAAGTTAGTATTTTGAGAAATGAATGAAAAACAAAAAACACTCACTACACACTAACATTTTTTTCCAATCTTGGATAATTAGGAAGTGTATGCAACCAATTTTTAAACTGATGCTAAAATGATGTCACATATTACAAGCTACCCCTGTATAGCAACTCTATAGCAAACAATAGGCAAAAATGCTAAAACGTAGTGGCCAATATCTACCTTAATAAAAGGATAAATGGTTGTGTGTCGATCCGGTTGCTATGTCTCTTTCATTTTAGGGTTTTTTTGGGAGTTTTTCTTTGTCTTAAAAAGAGAGTCAAGGCTGGGGGACTGCGGCACTTCTTGTGTGATTTTGGGCTATACAAAAATATATTGTATTGTATTCCAGAATGTGGTGCATCATAAGCATTTTAGTAATAAAATGCATTGCATTTGTCATTACAATAGATGGCACATCACTAACATTTGTACTAATGCCTTTTATTACTACAAATGTTCATGATGTGCCATATGTTGGAATGACAAATGCTATGCACTTTATTACTGTATGCATCACAAAATACATTGCAATAGATGGTGTAATACAAACTTAACGCTGAGGCCTACATTGATTACTTACATTTCAACCTGTCATAGAAAGGAAGCACAGCTAGAAAGGACAATAGAATCATGCAAATGATTTTCCCATCAGGAAAGTAGTAGAATTCTTGACCTAAGAAAACTCTTAGTGAATGCAAAACCTGACGCAAACAGTGCACCAAAAATAAAAAATAATGAAGGATTTGATAAACAATCATTTTGCAGTTTTAATGTTGATTCATATTGCTAAAACTATCACACGTGTGACTACGCCGGTTTTTCCTATAAAAGAGCAAATTTTATGTTTGCATTTTTTTTGTAGGTAATCTTAGGATTTTGTGTTAGGTCACAGTCCACTGCATTAATTCCTTTAATAATTCTGAACACTTCAATCATGTTACCTCTTAATCTCCTTTTGCTTAAACTGAAAAGGCTCAGGTCTTTTAATTTTTCCTTATAATTCATCCCCTTCAGTCCTGGTATCAGCCTAGTCACTCTTCTCTAGACTTTTTCTAACACTATGTCTCTTTTTGTAGCCTAGAGATCAAAACTGTACACATTATTCTAGATGAGGCCTCAGCAGTTTATTATAAAGCTTGAGCTTAGCCACTTTTGATTTGTACTCTTCAAATTGTGCTATTTAACCTAACATTCTATAAGTCTTCCTAATTGCTTCTGAGCACTGTCTGAAATGTGATAGTGTAGAGTCCACTACCACTCCTAAATCAATTTTTAAATTTCCTATTGTGTATTCAAATCTGACATTTTTACTTACATTCACTTACATTAAATTTCATCTTCCACAATTCTGCACAAACCCGTATGCTGTCCAAGTCCTTTTGTAATGATTCTAGATTATCTGTTAATCTGCCTAGCTTGGTATCACTTGCAAACTTGCCCAGCTTGTAATTTATATTCCTATTTAAATCATTTATACATTGTGACGGTAAATGGCACTATACCAACGCTTAACCCGGCACAGACAGACACAAGAGGCAGACTTACACAAGCTCACACTTTTTATTTTCAGTTCTCTTCTTTACAGTCCTTTGCACTTCACACACCGTGCACAAATCACACAAATATAACTCACAGTCCTTTCTTTCCTTCTTCTCTCTATTGCCACCTCTGCTCCACTTGCAAGCTCCATCCTCTTCCACCCGGCTCCGGTTCTCTGAATGGAGTGAGGCAGTCCCTTTTATAATGCACCCGGATGTGCTCCAGGTGCTCCCTGATGACCTTCCTGCAGCATTTCCTGGTGTGGCGGAATTGCTGCATGGGCACCAGGAAGCACTCCGGGTGTACCTGCTTCCTGGTCCAGCAGCACTTCCTGGTGCGGCGGAAGTGCTGCATACCATGGTTTCTGATCCATCCAGGCACCCCTGGTGGTGGCCATGGTTCCCCACAAGGTTGAACTTCCAAGCTCTGTTCCTGTGGCCCCAACATGGCTGCCTTCTCATGTTCCAGGGGAGGTACTGCTCCTTACTTAAATTACTAGCATCACTAATACTAGTACTTCATACTAAGGGGGAGAAGAAAATAGGTACTTTTTTATTAATTGAAATTTTGTTTGCTGCTTTATAGGCTCATCACTAATAATCAATACTTTTGTAAATTATTTTCTGGTACTCTGTGGTGATGCTCTACATCTCTGCCTCCTGGTCTAAGTATACTGCAGCTGCCTGATATGCTAGAAGATGAAGAGAAAGAGTTCCATAAGAGTAATTGTAATTGTGACACATTCATGAACTGCAGAATGCCCAGTGATGGAACTGGAACCCCTGCAGAGAGGTTTTTTTTTCTCCAACTTACCTATTTTTTTTTCTATCCTCCCTTGCCATCTGGCCATACCATTGAACTTATCTTTTGAAACTTAAAAACAAATCTTAACAGACTTAAAAACAAAATAAGGGTTATATATATTTTTCTTTTTCATACGTAATGTACCCCGTACATTGTGGCAGGTGTTTGAGAAGTATGACATCTGAGGGCTGCTGATGGCCAAAAGTGCCTGTGCTTGTGTTCATCAATGTCCTTACGGGAAAAGCATGGTTGATGGCACTAAGCAGATTTGGCACTGCTTACTTGAATTCAAGTTTTCTGTACTTCACAGCTCTACAGGCTGTCTTACTAACTGGGAATGAAAAAAAGTATTAATGTTGTCTTTACAGCTTAGAATTGGATAGGCATGCTTAATGGATGCCCAGTGGGTAATACAACAACATTTTCTAACCTGCCTAATCAATTTTAGGTTCACAAGGGGTCAGAACCAATCCCAACAACCCACAGTGCAAAACAGGTACCAACTATGAGTAAAAATATTGCTGTTCTTATTTGAAGAAGCTCCATATTTATCACAGATGGGTACATAAAACACAATATTGTGGTACTCATGAGAATGCACCACTCTAAACCACTTCATTTTTTTATTCTTTTTGATAGTCTTCTGTATTGTATGCACATATAATCCAATGGTGTGATCGTTGTCTGAGGAGTCAATTACATGGAAAGGGGGGGGTGTAACTATGAAAATGGTAATCAGCATTTTTGTGGTGGTTGCTGGTACTCTTGAACGTTAAACTAAATGACAACATCTTATCCGATTCTATCAACATTAAAAATTCACTATCGCCCATTGATTGGCAAGTCACCTCAAAGAGCAATGTAAATAGTAGAGAATCTGTCTGTTATGGCACTTGGTGCCAACACTACACTATAAATGCACCTTCAGAGAATGAATTTGCTTATGTAAATAGAAAGCATTTCCACTATTTTAATGTGCTGCTCCAAAGAGCATATAAAGTGTGTCGCATTTTGCAAGCATGTGGTGTGTTGCATAATGTGACACACAATCATGGCTTACCCATACCTGAAGAGATGCGGTATAATGAACCTGATCCTGACCTACTGCGACTTCAGAACAGCATCTGTCAGTACAGAGCCAGATGGTCGTCCAGTGGTTTCCGAGGAAGATGTGTGTGCTCAGCCAGTGCCCGAAAATGTGCTGGGCACAGCAGCACCATCGCCGTGTAGATTTGAGTCCTCAGCACAGGCATCAGTCAGTTTTTGTAATATTGTCTTAAAAAGAATATACAGATAGTGGGCTGCGACTCACTTTTCACGTTGACTTTGATATGTGACTACTTCATTTTTATTTTGAGCACTGTGCAGCTTTCTGAACATGAACTTTTGAGTTTCTCCACCATGCTGTATCACTTCATCACTTTCCTTTTGTTGCTTATACCACTGCTTAAGTCAACAAATATTACATTTTTTATTACCTTCACTTCGCATTCAGTGAAATTTTTCTTTTTTACCCACTTACTTTTTCCATTGTCTTTTAACAAAACACTGAACAAAAGAGGGTATATATAATGCTTTTCATATTCACATAAGCCAAATTCTGGGCGGAGTCAGAATGTAGTAGTAGACACATGCATGTGTTTTTAAATTTCACGTTCATTGGAATTTATAGAGGGGAAGTGTGTGGAACTTGGTGTACGCACAGTTTTATGCATCTGTATTTTTTTGTGCATATACACATTTCCAGTTTTGTCCTTACCCCATGTTTTTGTGTGAATTCTATGCACAGCATTACACTCTGTCTATAATTCATATTAGTTTTAATTATTTTAATAGGTACTATCAAAAATCTGAATTAAATTAGCTAAAATGCATATCTGTAAAAAACTTATTGGTTAATTTAAAACAAAGACTACTATTAATATGATTGTTAATATGTCTTGATATACATTGTTAATCCCTGAGGGGAAATTGTCTTTTTGCATGACTTTTGGGATTCAGAGTGCAGGATCAGCCATTGTACCTTTCATAAATGTTTATTTCAATTTTTATTCTTCTGGAAAATATGGGTTCAAAGAACTGATGGATTGATTTAATCATGTTGCTGCTGCATTTTCCCAAAATTACCAAAGTTCAGCAGCTCTAGTTTGCAAAATATGATTCTGGCAAAATCTTGATATGCTGAAATGATTCCACAGACAAAATATTTTATAATTTAATAATTTTATAAACTTCACACAAAAATAGAGAAAAATTTGATATAGCAGAGAAAAGTTCTTGTATACAAAAAGTTCTGCTTAAAGCTTATTTATCTTGTTTCTTTCTTTAAGTTACTTATACAGTTGAACCATTTCTAAATGGTCAGAAAACTGTATGCTTATCCCATTTTCATACTGTATATGGGTCTTTCAGTCCCTGCTAGCTATGAGACCTATTCCAAACACAAAACTGACTCAGTTAACACAATGTATTGCAGATTATAGCAAGAAAGTTCTATCTCATATTAACCTAAAGGGGGTAAAAAAACTATACCATTATTTATGGCCATTCTTCTATAGGAATTAAGCAAACACTATATGATTTAACTTAAAGCATCAGCTTTCTAAGATTGGCTCTTACATTTCTGGTCCCTAATTGTTTATACAGGAGCAGAGACAATTACTATATTTTACTTCAATAAGAGCCACTAACTATACTTTTACAGTAACCATTGTTTTCTAATCACTAGCAATAAAACTGCAAACAAACATTTAAGAATTTCTTATTTCAAACATTGTTTCTTGAAGCAGGTACAGTTTATTCACTGGTCTGTACAGTGTGCTAGTGTTGGTCTGCACACAAACTGTTCTGACTGCATCTTTCACATCTGGAATTGTCTTGATGACCATACCAATTACCCAGGAATTGTAGGGTGCAGCATCATCTACAATTAAAATAATTAAAATGTCCCCTGGTTCAAAATTTCTTCTTGGTGCTAGCCATTTTTGACGTTCTTGAAGTATTGGCAGATACTCTTTAGACCATCTTTTCCAAAACAAATCAGCCTTGTAATTAACTTGCTTCCAGCATCTTCGAGTGTGCTGGTCATTTTTAGAAAAGAGTCAAGGAGGCATGTTGGGTTGTGTCTTCAATAACAGTAAGTGATTGGGAGTGAGTGCCTCCAAATCATTTGGGTCATCTGATGTCTTTGTGAGGGGTCTGTTATTGATGATTGATTCAACTTAAAACATCACTGTGTGGAGACTTTCATCGTTGAGAGTTTGTTGGTTAAGTATTGAGTTTAGAATCTTTCTTATACTTCTGATTTGTCTCTCCCACACTCCACCTTGATGGGTGGCTGATGGTGGATTGAAAATCCATTTGATTTCTTTCTTCATCATAGCATTGCTAATGTTTTCTTGGTCAAACTTTTTAATTGCTCCAATATGTTTGTTCCATTATATTAGCGCATGATTTTAACTTGTCCTCTTCTGCAAATAAATCGCCGTATGGCATTGATGCATGAATCAGTTTCTAAACTGTGTGAAATCTCTATGTGCACAGTTCTTATTGTTAGACAAGTGAAAATTACTCCGTACCTCTTGACCATACCTCTTCGTCTTTTGACTTGAAAGGGGCCAAAATAATCAACTCCAACACTGGAGAAAGGTGGTTGGTCAGGTACCAAACGGTCTTTTGGCAAATTTGCCATTTCTTGCTCTCCTGCTTACGCATTGTATCTTCTGTATGTTGTGCACTTTGAAATGATTTTTCTGATAATTGAATTTGCTTGAGGTATCCAATGTTTCTGGTGTAGCTGTGCAAACATATAATTGCACCCACAATGTCCAATTTCTTTATGTATGTGCTGCGATATAAGGGAGGCAATATGTCAATGCTTGTGAAGAATTACAGGATATTTACTGTAGCTTCTTCTGGTATAGCAGCGTTGTTGAGTCTTCCTTCAACTCTCAGTATTCCATACCCTTTATGTTCATTCACCATACACCTCCAGCAGATACAGATGTCATTGGTTATGCAAAATAATTTCAGAATTTTAAAATGTTTTGCACAGAGTTTCCTCTTTAGATTTCCACCTGGATCATCGAGTGTATGGTACTTCAAGCAATCTACTTCATAGTGAAGCTTTAAGTGAGTATTAAATAAGGGGCTGAGCAGGCTGGGCATGACATTTTCCGCAATACAGATATCACAATTCACATCTCTAAGGCTAGAATAATTCTGAGATGGAGGAGAACCTGTCTTCTTTATTTTCTTGCCAGCTTCATTCAGTTCTTCCATTCTTTGCGGATTAGCCATCAAGTTGTAGTTCTCTTTGCACCAAGGACATCTGGGCTTTTGCCTCTGATCCAAGCAGTAGTTGAAGCAATTCACACAGAAACTGCCCACAGGGCATTTGGTAAGGGTTAATAAGGGGGACACTACACAGGGAGCATTGTATCTTGTCCTGTGATCTAAACCAATGGGCTTCAGCCATCATCAGTCTGTATAGTCAGCCATCTATGCAATAATCCACCTGTGTCTTGAATGCTTGTGTTACACCCTTCCAAATCATCCACACCATCCATCGTTCTTTTTTACGGAGGCATTTTTCTTTGAAGCCTTTGATTCTTCTGGAAATTCTTGCAGTTGACTGAGATGTATAATCTGTTTCAGCTTTAGCCAAGTCTTCTGGAGAAGTTGGACTTGGTTTTAAAGTCAGCATATACCTTTTCATGTGCTCTGTGATAAGTGTTTCTTATCTTCTGGATTACTTCCAGATTGAGTGACTTCTAGTTGAAATGTTTTTCTTTCAATATTTAAGTGCAGCAGTATGTCTTTAAACTTGAGGAGCCAAGCCACTGCTAGCCTCCAGTGTATCCATTCTGAAAAATGGGTGATTAGTTTGTTGATGGGCTCGGTAGTCTCTTCTACTCTTATCATGTTGACTGCACCAGTTTTAACTTCTGGATCATTTTCAAAGAGTGAATTGTTCAGTTGATCTGGTCCTATTGGCCACTCACATTCGGACTTCAATGAGAAACTTGGGCCTTGTGACTATGTGGTGCTTTTGAGAAAGTTTTCAATGCTTAGCTCTCTGGATACTTGATCTGCTGGGTTTTGAGCAGATGTGACGTACTTCCATTGTGAGGGTCGTGAGTGATCTCTGATCACTGAAATTCTTTTGGCAACGAGGGTCTTGAATCAAGTGCTTTCATTTGAAATGTATTTTAGCTCTGTGGTGCTGTCAGTCCAACATGTGGATTCTTGTAGGGGTATTTGAAGCTCACCTTTTAGCATTTTGTCCATTTTGACTGCTACAACTGCTGCTGTCAGCTTCAATCTTGGAATCGTGACCTACTTCAATGGTACAATTCTTGCTCATCAGGAATGAAGGATGTTTTTTGCCTTCTTCGTTGGTCAAGAGAACATATGTGACAGTACCATATCCATCTTCACTGGCATCTGCAAAATAGTGCATTTGCGCTGACTTTATGACTCCAAACTGTGCAGGTTTAGAGCACCCCGCCAACCCCTGGCCTGGTGGGTAATCACCTGCACTTGGTCCACTCAGCTCGCTCCTAGTCGCACGTGTGTGACAATGCCTCCCCCTCCGCCCAGACCCATCGGGTCGGGTGTACCTGTACGTGAGGTCGTGGCACCGGGAAAGGGCATCAGCATCGGCCTGCAGCAGACCTCGACGATAAACGACTGAGAACTTGTGGATTTGAATCCCTGTGTAATGTCATCCACTGTAAAGATGCATGGTCAGTCACCAGGGTGAACTAATGTCCCAAGAGGTAGTAACTGAGTAGTAGCTGAGTAATTGGCCATTTAATCAACAAAGCCTCCCGCTCCACTGCTGCATACCTGGTCTCTTGGTCCAGCAGTTTCCGACTCAGGTACATAACAGGGTGTTCCACTCCATCAATGCTTTTGCTCAGCACGGCACCAAGACCTGTGTCCGAAGCGTCTGTCTAGAGAATAAAAGGCAAAGAAAAATCAGGTGCTTTCAAAATAGGAGCTGAAGTAAGGTCACTAAATGCAGTGTCTGTAGCATCATCCCAAACCATGTAGTTAGGTTTCCCCTTCTTTGTCAGGTTTGTCAGGGGGCATTGCTCTCTCAGAAAACCAGGGTACAAACCGGCGATAGTAACCTGCTAAGCCGAGAAATGCTTGTACCTGCCGTTTGGTTGTCAGACGGGGCCAATTCACTGGGGCCAATTCACTATGGCATCTGTTTTGGAGCATTGTGGTTTAACCATATCCCGGCCCACTAGGTAACCTAAATATTTGGCTTCGAATAATACAAAATAGCATTTCTTTGGATTAATACGAAGTCCGGCATTTGCTAGTGTCCGTAATAACACCTGTAGGTGTTCCTTCCAGGTGCTGGAATAGATGACAACGTCATCCAAGTAGGCTGCACTATACGAATTATGGGCTCAGAGCACTTTGTCCACCAGACGTTGGAAGATAGCGGGAGCCCCATGTAATCCGAATGGAAGTATACAATACTGCCAATGTCCACTAAGGATGATAAATGTCGTCTTTTCCTTCACGGAGTCCGTTAAGGGAATCTGCCAGTACCCCTTCGTCATATCAAGAGTAGTCAAATAATTTATGAGTGAAGAGTGAGCAGGGCTGTCCGGAGGAGGGATTGGGATCCCTTTCCTTCCACGGTTTCAGCAAATTTACATGATAAATTCATTCTCTAGGTTGACGATTAGGTTGGATAACTAACTAATTGACCAGACCCTTCCCTTCCTTAACTCCATATGGGCCTTGCCAATGGTGCAGTTTTTTGGAGTGTGAGGTAGGAACCAATACCATGACTCGATCCCCCGAGCGGAACTCCCAAAGGGACGTGCCACACTTATAACAGTGAGCCTGGGCTGCTTGCGCCTTCTCCATGTGAGATTTTAGGATAGGTCTAATTTTTGCAAATCTATCGCGTAATTGTGCGATATATTCAAGTATATTTACAGAGGAAAGGGCCTCCTCCTCCCAGCCTTCTTTTAATATATCCAATATACCTTGGGGTTGCTGTCCGTACAAGGGTGAGAACCCTGTGAAGGCTTGTGGGACTTCCCAATATGCAAAAAGGATAAGGGGGAGGAGCTGATCCCAGTTCCAACTGTCCTCATTGACTACCTTGCGTAGCATCTGTTTAAGAGTTTGGTTGAACCTCTCGACTAGACCATCTGTTTGAGGATGATATACAGAGGTCTTTAACACTAGAATTACCAGAGCCTACGAAAAAACTTGTAAATCCGTCCCACCTTAAATTGCTTCTTAAATCCCTTCACACCTCTCTGCCAGCGTCCTTTGTCCTCTAAATGTGCTGATAAAGAGAAGCTAGAAGCAGCCGGCTATTCCATCCCCCCACTAATTTAGAACGTGCACGAACTTCTCTCAGCTCATGCCTTGATTGAGTATTGGACTTCAGGCTTCATACATTATATAGTTTATGTCTACATTTTGTCATCTACTACTAGAATATAAAAAATGTTTCTGTTTTAACAATGTGTTTACACAGATTACTGTAGAAACGGAACAGACATGAAATGCATGTGTTCCAAATAACGATCTATTATTTCTACTCTAAAACTTCACATCACTCCCAGATACTCAATCAAGGCATGAGGTGAGAGAAGTTCGTGCGCGTTCTAAATTGGTGGGGGGATGGAATAGCCGGCTGCTTCTAGCTTCTCTCTATCAGCACATTTAGAGGACAAAGGACGCTGGCGGAGAGGTGTGAAGGGATTTTAGAAGCGATTTAAGGTGGGACGGATTTACAAGTTTTTTCATAAGCTCTGGTAATTCTAGTGTTAAATGCTTTATTTTCAGTAACTTAGCTGTCTCCCTGAACATCTCTGAGGTAAAAGGTGTGCCTTGATCCGTCAGGATTTCTTTAGGGATGTCGAATCGCGCAAGGACCCGTACCAACTCACATGCGAAAGCTTTGGAAGTGGCTGTGCGTAATAGAACTACTTCAGGATATTGGGTGGCATAATCCACCAGGACCATTATATATTTATGACCCCTGGCTAAAGGCTCTATGTTCAAAAGGGACATCAATCCAGGGAAAAAAGATTAGAGGAGCACGGTACATCCTAGGAATCGGTCATAATTGACATTCTGGACAGGACATGCAAAAGCAGCGGACCTCCTCATTAATCCCAGGACAAAAAAAACAGAGCTTGATTCACTCTAAAGTTGGGCTTCCAGGAGGTGGGTATGAGCCAGTTCACAGACTTTTTGCTGGTAAATCCATGGGACTAAGAGCAGGGACCTCACCCCTCCTTCATGTTTTGCCAACTGATATAAAAGGTCATTATTTAATACAAAGTGGGGACCTTGTGGCATGGGATGTGTTGTGCGCTGGCCATCTATTAAGACAACTGCATTTTTTGAGAATTTAAGGGAGTCATTGTTCCATTGTTCCCTTTTAAATGAAGCCGGGGTCTCCCTAAACTGAAACTGCAGACAACTGTCGACCTCAAGGGGCGTGGTTTCAGTCCAAGCCGGAACGGCACTTGGTGATGACATATCGCGCTGCAATGGCCCATTTGTTTCCACATCATTCTTTGAGGCCGTGTTCTGCTCCTCTATTGGCTGTGTACATGGCGTGGAGGTAGCTGTGGACGTGGTGTCAGTGTCCATAAAAAGACCTAGAGTTTTTGTAGGGATGGCGAATGTTATGTTGCGGTTTTTGTCTGACCAGTCTCTACCCAGTATCATGGAAAATGGAGGATTGTATTGTACCGCCACCATCATTTTCCTCACGGTGCCATCTTGGCAGATGTAACAGCAGGCGGACTTGTACAATCGGACGTCCCCGTGAATACAGGTCAGATGGGTCTTTACTTTTAACCATTGTCGTGGCAACAATGGAAATGTTACTGCCAGAGTCAAATAAAGATGCTATTTTATGGCCATTGACTATTGCTCTCCCGTATGCGAAAAGGCCAGAAGATTATCAAGAGCACTCTGGCCCCACACTTGCATCTCTCCGCAGACCCTCCTGTCACCTTGTAAGCCCTCCGCCCTGCATCTGAGTTCCCCAAAGCATGCTCCGTAATGTAAGAGTAGGACTCTGAATCAGGGAAACAACTCCATCTGGGTTCACAGGGATCCCGTTCTGGTTCTCCCAAGTAGGTTTCCTCCCATAAGGTGTTAAGGATCCCCACCAGGGAGTCAATGGTATTGCACAAATGTCCCCAGGTCAGCTGGGTGAGTTTAGCGGGAAGGATTTTTATTAATATGGCACAGGCCACTTTTTGCACAATCTTTCAGGCTTTTTTATTATATGGCCGTAGCCAGCACCCAACTTTCTGCCACAGTGTCATGGCCTGTTTTTGGAGAGACTCTTCTGGGTTATATTCCCATTTCATTATATCCCTCGCCTGCCGAGCCGAGGTGCCCCCACCTTTCTCAAAGGTTTTTTCCTTTGTGGGGATTTTTGTTCCTGGCCCTCGTCTGTAGGTCCTCTGCCTACTTTCCCAGGTTCTCTTTAGGGAGAACTGGGTCGTAACATGCTCCAGATCCCCCGACACACACTGTCAGACCCCAGCTCGGCAACACGAGAACAGTACTCTCCTACCTGATAGGTCTTCAGTTGTTTGGAACAACGGTGTGTTGAGACTTTGTTATGGTTTGGCTTCTGGTTCCACAAGGAGACTATCCTGCCGACTACGCCACTGTAAAAGAATGAGTCTCTACACACTGAAAAAGGTTTGGGGCAGCCACCCGTATATTGTCCCTGGCTACAAAAGGCTTAAAATAACAATAGGATGCTCTCAGGTTGAGTTCTCAGAATGAACTGAACTGGTTTCGACAGATAGAGATTTTATATGCTGTAAACCGGAAGTGATGTCATTTGACCATAACAGGAAGTGACATCAGTCTGGCCACCGTAACAGGAAGTGACATCAGTCCGAGCACCGGAACAGGAAATGACGTCAGTCTGGGGGCCAGAACAGGAACTGATATTAAATCAGGCAGGTTTTCCCGTATTTGGTGTGCAGAGAAAATAGGTTTAGAGCACCCCACCACCCCCTGGCCTGGTGGGTAATCACCTCCACTTGCTCCACTCAGCTCGCTCCTAGTCGCATGTGTGTGACAGGGTTCAATTTCCAGTCATGATGTGAAAACTTGTTTTTGTAATTGTCTATATCATCAGTGAGTGAAGGCATAGTCTATCAGGAATTGCCTATTTTTATTTGTGAAGCAGGTATGAGGTTTCATAATATCATTGTAATATTTTGGGCACTAGGTAACTAAATAATACATTTTTATCATGTGGATTTTAATAAAAATGGCTGTGATACTGGACTATTTTCAAACTGCAAACAGTAAACTGTGAAATGGAATATGAGTTTGGCTGTGTGGTGTACTTCTGTACAAATGACATTAACACTAAAAGGCCACCTTAATTTTACTTGCATCTCCTCATCACTGCATTAATTGCACACCAATAACGCCTTTGTTTTGCAAATGTGTCGATCAGCCACAGGCAGGTAGCCTGCTATCCTATCTCCCACCAAGGAGGCTGAAGTCTGACGTGAAATTCTTATAACTGAAGTCTGTTTATCAGGGAGTGAGGTGTGTGGGATTGTATAGAAAAACACTATATTGTTATTTCAAATACATACATTTCATGTGTGTTCCATGTCTACAATGATCTTTGTAAATATAGAATGACATTTCTGGCACGGCATGAAATGTTGAACACATGACTAAAGTAGAATTTTTTTCATATGTTAGAAAATGACAAAATGTTGATGTGAAGTGTATAATATGTGAAGACTGAAGTCCAAATATCAAATAAACACTTTCACAAAAGGTATAAGAAAATGGGTTTATTCTTGAAAAACAACTGACACCCAAGTATCAATCGATATGAAATGAAAACGTTTGCATGCGTATGTCTGTTTGCATCTTTCATAGTGAAATGCAGCTCTTTCACAAATATTTGCTTCACTGGTACAGGGGTAAGTGCTACTGCCTTGTAATTGAGATGTTGCAGGTTCAATCCCAGAGTCCTTCTTGCTTTGAATGGCAGGTTGTTTTTATCATTACTATTTTATATTAAAAATATACATTTGATTTGAGTATGTAAGAAAACAATGAAACAACTGTGCTTTTATTTAACAATAAAACTAAATAAAAAACAAATAAAAACAAAATCACACACAATTTAGAGTCTAAACAGCCTGTGTAAAGTTATGGTACTTTTAAAAGTTAGCATTTAGTCATATTCCCGCTCCCCCCAATCTGACACTGTTAGTTTTCAAATAAAGATGTGGTATAACGAAACAAGTGTGGTTTTATGTGCAGATTTTTTTCTTCATTTTTTTCTTCAGTTTTATTCTTGAATAAAATCACACTTGTTTCGTTGATTTGTGTTTTCGTTGATTTGTTAGATACTCAAATGAAATGTACGTTTTTATTATATAATAGTAACAATAAAAGCAGCCCACCACTCAAAGCAGGGAAGACCCAGGACTGGACTGACAGCATTTCAATATGAAACAGCAGTTCTTACCCCTGCACCAGTGAAGCAGATATTTATGGGTACAGTAACTTCGGCCTCTGCAGTGCAATACTTATAGTAATTGTAGATTTAGATGCGGTACATTTCACAAAATATACAGTAAGATGAGTAAATGTAAGATCTCTCAGAACTACAAAAAGACTCTGAAAGAGGGAGAGGCAAAGGGGGTGAGGGGGTATGGCATGGTGGAGGAGAAGTCAGAGACACAGAGGTAGAGGAAGGTCTCATTGAAGGAGGCAAAGTGTCCCAAATGAGATGCAGGCAACACTGGCTTGAACATGAGAGAAGGAGGTCAACATGTGTGGGCCAATGTGTCACATTTTACAATGGCTAGCATAATTTAATATTTTGGAACTGAAAATGGCTACAGTAAATTAGGGCTCTGCGTTGCAATAGTTACAGTAACTGTAGATTTAGCTATGGTACATTTCACAAAATATACAGTAAAATGAGTAAATGTGTGTTTTTTAGAACTGCAAAAGGACTTTGAAAGAGAGAGAGGCAGCCTGTTGTGGGGAACAGCCCGGACACAGACATGTAGATATTGTTGAAGCACCCAACACACGTTTATTTACAATATTATTTACACAAGTAAATATTATTTACACACAAACACACACAACTCACTTTCACCCCAAAGTACAGGTCACACACGTTGCCTCTCTTTCTCCACAGGTCCGCCTCCACTCCTCTTCTCCGAGCTCCGTCATCTTCCACCCGACTCCAGCCCTCGAATGAAGGGAGGCGGCCCCTTTTATATCCACCGGATGTGCTCCAGGTGCTTCCCAATAAGCAACAGCTGGCATTCCCTGGTGTGGCGGAAGTGCCGGCTGTGCACCCGGAAGTACTCAGGGTGTTCCTGGTCTTCTTCCCCCCAGTACTTCTGGGTGTGGCGGAAGTGCTGAGACAAAATTGTAATGATGTGAATTTAATATGCTCAGTCTGGTGATCACTGTCTGCTAACTTCTATGAGCGCAAGAGGTGTCCAACGTAAAGAACTCTTAGTGACTGCTGAATGGGTTGGGGAGTGTGGATATAATGAAAGACCATGCCATTTTTGTAACAACTGGAATTGGGAATTGGTTCAGTGGTGAGATTCAAGAAATGGGTGCACCCTTTGCGCAGTGTGCATGTTTTCCCTGTGTGGCTTTTCTCCAGGTGGTCTGGTTTGCTCTCACAGTCCAGAGATGAGCATTACTTGGACTGTTGATGCTAAATTGTCCCTTGATGTGTGTGTGGCTGGTGCCCTTTCCAGGGATTGTTTCTTGTGCCCAAGACTTGCTGGGATAGACTCCAGCTTCTGTGCAATCCTGTTCTGGATAATCAGAGTTAAAAGAGAGTTTGATTTCAGGAAACAGTTGTAAACAGTGTATCCATGGAGTGGCTGCTGCTTCACCACCTGAGGCCACAGGTCCTCCATGCCCTCAGCCCTCTGCATTTCGCATACCAGGAGAAGGTGGGAGCGGAGGACTCCATCATCTGTATGCTACACCGATCCCTCTCCCACTTGGACAGAGGCAGTGGTGCTGTAAGAATTATGTTTCTGGACTTCTCTAGCGCCTTCAACACCATCCAACCTCTGCTCTTTAGGGACAAGCTGACAGAGATGGGAGTAGATTCATACCTGGTAGCATGGATCGTGGACTATCTTAAAGACAGACCTCAGTATGTGCATCTCGGGAACTGTAGGTCTGACATTGTGGTCAGCAACACAGGAGCTCCGCAGGGGACTATACTTTCTCCAGTCCTGTTCAGCCTATATACATCGGACTTCCAATACAACTCGGAGTCCTGCCACGTGCAAAGGTTTGCAGATGACACTGCTATCGTGGGCTGCATCAGGAGTGGGCAGGAGGAGGAGAATAGGAAACTAATCAAGGACTTTGTTAAATGGTGCGACTCAAACCACCTACAACTGAACACCAGCAAAACCAAGGAGCTGGTGGTGGATTTTAGGAGGCCCAGGCCCCTCATGGACCCCGTGATCATCAGAGGTGACTGTGTGCAGAGGGTGCAGACCTATAAATACCTGTGAGTGCAGCTGGATGATAAATTGGACTGGACTTCCAATACTGATGCTCTGTGTAAGAAAGGACAGAGCCGACTATACTTCCTTAGAAGGCTGGCGTCCTTCAACATCTGCAATAAGATTTTGCAGATGTTCTACCAGACGGTTGTGGCGAGTGCCCTCTTCTACGCGGTGGTGTGCTGGGGAGGCAGCATAAAAAAAAGGCTGCCTCACGCCTGGACAAACTGGTGAGGAAGGCAGGCTCTATTGTAAACATGGAGCTGGACAGTTTGACATCCATGGCAGAGCAATGGGCACTGAGCAGGCTCCTGTCAATAATTAAAAATCCACTACATCAAGGGTGCCCACACTTTTTCGGCTTGCGAGCTAATTTTAAAATGACCAGGTCGAAATGATCTACCTACATTAAAAATTATATATATATATATATATATTGTGAGACATGCCCAGACACCATCAGACAGACACAGCATCTTTATGAAAAGTTCTTTTATTTTTTCCTCCATCACACACAACTCAGTCCCGCACGTCCACTGGGCCTTCTTGCCCCAATTACCTTGATACTGGGCCTCTCTCACTCTGTCCCTTGGACCACCTTTCCTCTCTCCATGCCACCTTCCGGTCCATCCAGGCGTCCCGGCCGGGTCGTAGCCCCAGCAACTCGCTACAATATATATATATATATGTATATATTTATATATATATTGTCGCATGCGGCTGGGGGTGGAGCCCAGCCGTGACACCCAGGAGGACCGGAGGAGGGCTTGTGCCTCCTCCAGACCACGAGGGGGCGACCGCCCTGGTTGTGTTGGGGGCCACGGATAGAGGGCTTGGAAGCCCAACCCTGTAGGGGCCCGTGGCCACCGCCAGGCGGCGCCCCGGTGCCTGAAGAACCCTGGACCTCAGCACTTCCGCCACACCAGGAAGTGCTGGGGGGAAGAAGACTGGGGACACCCAGAAGGCTTCCGGGTGCACAGCCGGCACTTCCGCCACACGGGTGTGTGTCCGCGGGGGATTGCCGGGAAGCAGCTAAAGCCCATTCGGGTTGGGATAAAAGGGGCCGCCTCCCTCCGTTCATTAGTCGGGTGGAAGAGGACGGAGCTCATAGAGAGGAGTGGAGGCGGGCAGAAGGAAGGCATTTAGAGACTGTGAGGCCTGGACTTTGGGGGATTGGTGCTGGAGGCACTGGTTTGTGCACTAAACCAATTGTATATATACTGTAAATAAATGAGTGTGTTGGGTGCAAAATCGTTGTCTGTCTGTCTCTGTCCGGGTCCAGTTCCACTATATATATATATATATATATATATATATATAAAGTATACTTTATACATAAACTATATGTTGTTGTACCTTGGATAACTGAATAACCTTTATGGTGCAATAACAATTCAATACATTTATGGACACTATGGTATTTGGATTTAATAATCTTCATGTGGGAAAAGGCTGACTTACATAAATAAGTAGAGACGAATAATGCAGTCAAGGAGCTTTTGAATTCAGCCAAGTGAAAAATGACGGCTGTCTGATTAGCTGCGATTTTAGTTCCTTCTCCTTTCTCTTTCTCAGATAGCTTTTCGGAAGGAAGTCAGTTTCGTAGTTTTTATGAACAGTTCGAAAGTGCCTTTCCACATTTTCCTTCTTTGGAATAGCAATGATAGATTGACAGATCAGACAAATGCACTTCGATTGTGATATTATGAGAGAAAAAAATCCTCTTCTAATTCCACATAAAGCCCATACCAAAAATTTTTTTTTTTAAATCCCTTCTTTAGTTGATATAAATTGGAAGGCTAACTAGATCACAGCCGGAGTTTTGCAGTAGCGTTTGATTGTGCGTGCGGGATGATCAGCATGTTAGAAGAAAAGAGATCTCAGACTGGTCGCCCTGTATGTCAATCAAGATTAAATGTTTAAATGTTTAAAAAAGAAATCTTTTTGAATGCAACGCGATCTACCTGCACTACCTTTGCGATCTACCGGTCGATCGCGATCGACGCATTGGGCACCCCTGCACTACATCCACTGAACAGGATCATCTCCAGACAGAGGAGCAGCTTCAGCAACAGACTGCTGTCACTGTCCTGCTCCACTGACAGACTGAGGAGATTGTTCCTCCCCCACACTATGCAAATCTTCAATTCTACCCGGGAGGCTAAACGTTAATATTATACAAAATTATTGTCTTTCTGTTATACCTTCATTGTTATCACTCTTTAATTTAATATTGTTCTTTATCAGTATGCTGCTGCTGGAGTATGTGAATTTCCCCTTGACATTAATAAAGTATGTGCAACATATCTATCTATCTATCTATCTATCTATCTATCTATCTATCTATCTATCTATCTATCTA
>JANRMT010062791.1:69268304-69302823 GCA_026402145.1 Polypterus bichir lapradei
CTATCTATCTATCTATCTATCTATCTATCTATCTATCTATCTATCTACATTAATGACTTATGTTCATGAGGTATGGTTGGGGGCAGATCATGGGGTTATCCAACTGGGGACAGACCATATAGATGTTGAAATGACCATAGAGCAGAATGCATGAGAGGAAAAGCCAAAAAAAGAGTAACATGTTGTGAATTTTAATTCTCTTTTGAATGTGGGGGAAAATCTTAACTTTATTACAATCTTAAACAAAAGAAATGAAAAGCTACAGTGTTAAGCAAATATTCATGCAACATGCAAGAGTTGAACCCAGCCCCCCGAATTCCTAAATGTGCTCCCTTTCCACTATGCTATTTTAAATGGACGTTTGTCTGCCAGGAATTGTGAAAGTAGTCATTGAAGAGGTCAAAATCATGCAAAGGAGGATGGAATAAGGTTATAAGAATACTATTTCTTGATCAACTGCTGAAATAGTGTCTTCTAATATATGACAATTAAGTAAAGCTGTAATGTTTTCCAAGTTGTACTGTAATACAACATGGATTCCACCAGCTTGACTTTTCAAGTCACGGGTGTTTAATCTGAACATAATGCACTTTCCTCTGCTTTGGGAAGAATGAGAGATGTTAGTGAAGAATGTGAATATCAGGAGTGTACACATAAATGTGGATTGTTGAAGCCGTGAATGAGGTAATGAAGAACACATTTTGTGTGGGAAATTGACTAATCCTTGACTGGAAAACAAAGCATAATCACATAAGACACAGAAAACCCGAAAAAGGAATGTCATGGAGGAATGATAAATATTGCTGAGTTTTTTTTCCTTTTTATTTTGTTTAAGTTTAGGAAAGAAATAGGTGTTGGTCATCTATAGGAATTGAACTTGGAGGTGTTGGTTCATAGATGTGTATCCTATCCACTATGCTACCGTTAAAACTGGTCAGCACCTGTTTCTCAGGTGATACAGTACATTATACTGTATAATTCGAACAAAGATCATTAGACTAAGATGGAAGGGAATAATGTAATACTACCTCATATATATAATATGTTGTAACACTCATGTGTAATTAATTTTTGTGAGCAGGTAAATGCCACCATGTGATTTTCAAGAATTAGTAAAGTTTTATCTGTGCAAAGAAGTCACCACTAATTTGTAGCGCAGTGGTCAGCATATTTACCTTTAAATGAAAAGGTATGTGGTCTGTGGACGCTGAAGTTAGAAACAATGGGAGACACACCAATTTAAAGTAAGAAGCAATTTCTTTATTCTTGGTGAGTCAAAGAGAATGCAGCCCCTTCTAGCTCAGTGCCACTGACTGGTCAGATCAGACATCCTGCAGCCTAACATGGGGTCTCCCTCTATATACTTAGTTCGTGTATTAATAAAAAAATATATATGGCAGTTCATTTTGAGGTTATACATAAATTATAATAGCTTGCAACTCCCTAAATTGGAATGTGTACATTGCTTCTTTCAGATAAAGCGGTTATCATGGCACTCACAGTTTTAAGAAATATGCAGAAATAGTTTTAAACAAGAATTCAGAAACTGTCATAACTGATTTATAATATCACAGGGTGTTCTGTTAGTATCAAGCGGTCAACATTTTCTCATAAAAGAATGCAAGTTAGTCCCTTATTCTGTGCACAAGCTTAATTCTTTTTCTACCTAAATGAAGAACGACTCATATAAAAGTAATAAAACATATAGCTCTCTGCAGCATGATTAATACAAAATACAGTCCTTGGTATTGTGAAGTAACTACTTATAATCATTACAGTTAATAATGTTTTTTCTTTCTCAGGTAAAATCCTGCCCATGAAGGATTTTTATTTCAAAATCTGTCATTGTATGTTTTGTATGTGGGTGGGGTCATATTTTTTCAGGCATTACCTCTTGTTACTTGGGAATCAGGTATAAGGTGGCAGTATGAAAAAATATATTTTTTGCACTCAGGTGCTTTTTGAATTATGAGAGATGATAATTGAGAAATTGTTTGTGTAGCTTCTCATTGTCAATATCATGAGTGTACACATACATTTATGTTGAATACCTAAGCTGTTCTGAGGTAATGAGAAACACTTTGTGTAAGTGGGTCTGATTGAGTGTTGAGTGGAAAACGAGTCTGCTTCAAAGGAGGCATATGCAGGTAAGTGTGCATCATGGAAAAGCAGACAAGTAGTGGCAAGCAATAATGCCACGTAAATGGTTTTTGGTTGATAGGTAAGGCAAGCAATATCACTAAAACTGGTCTACAGTACTTTCTCAGTTGATACTGTATATCAGACTGTATTATTTGAACAAACAGCAAGAGATAGCGGTGAAAGGAAATGATGGAACTGTGCCTCATATGTGGATTGAGTTCTAAAACTCACTTTTACTCTGTTTTGGAGGCAGGTGAAGGACAGTGTTTGAAGAATTACAAAGGTTTGGAGTTTTTCCACAAAAATCTTGGTGTAGTGGTTAGCAAATCCACCCTGAAATGAAAAGGTTTGGGATCAAATCCTGGCCGTGATGTATTCATTTTTATCATTATGAAATATTTCTCCTTCTCTGTATTAACTATGCATAATTATATTTTCTCAGGTATTGCCATTGTTATTTAGGTAGCAGCTACAAGTTTTTAGCATGAAAACAGTTCAATTTCCTGGTGACAAAATAAATGTAGAGTAATATTTTCAAATTTGGATTTTCAACAGATTTAGTTGTGATTCTGGCTCTTAAAAAATGGAAACTTTAAAAATGGTATGTGTTTATTGGTCTATGGTGTGTTTCTGTGAAAATAACAAGGAACTGTAGCTGTTGGAGAAATACCAAAATTTCAGTTGGGACTGCAACACCAAGACAGACGGTGTAGAGGTAAGAGCATGTTGACTGTCAGCAATTTGTGTGATGTCACCCTACAGATTCAAATCCAGGAGGACTCAGTTTCTGAGGCAATAAATTGAGGCATCTACAACTATGAAATGTTTCTTCATGAGAGTCCAAAACAGAGCATTTTATGTATTCATCTAACATCAGTAGAGCCAGGTATGCTATCCAATTAAACTCAACAGCATGGAAAAAATAAAAATCTTTTTTATTCTGCAGGGATAAAATGTGCCACCAAGTTATAAAACCTGCAATTGTTTGCTCTGTCTGTGTGGTAATAAATGGTCAGTGCAAGTGCTTGAGTGACTCATATTATTGTTTGTCATCACTGGTTGTTGATGGGAGAAAATCGCCAAAGTGTTTCTTGCTGCAAATATGCCATGTTCACTGGTGACTTTGTTTGCAGAATAATTTCCAGAAAATTAATTCTGCGACCAGCTTAGATTCACTTTTATCTCCTAATGCCCCAGTGTGCTATCGCAGAAGTTTAGAAGCCAGTGTTGATGTTGGATAGGACAGACCCTCAAATATCCTAATAGTTCACTAAATATACTGTCAATATAGTGTAAAAATTGTACACTAAATTGAGTATTCTAATAGTACACCAAAAATGACTGAAAAACTTGCAAAAATATGTAAACACAAAATATGCAATCAGAGGAAAACTGGAAATGCGTTGGTGTATTTGTGTCTTAAAGGTTGTGTGTTTTATATGGCCTTGTATGTGTGTTGAATATGTATGCCTACCTCTTTAATAATATTACCCAGGGTGCTGTGCAGTTGATCAACCAGGAAGGAGTGAAGAATCCACATGCTTTAATTGTCATGTTGTGCCTCTTTGAGGCGTGGTGGCGCAGTGGTTGGAACTGCAGCGTCACAACTCAGGTCTTATTTTTGGCCACAATTATTGATCCAGAATAGTTGGCAAACACTTCCCTATACCTCGGGAACACTTAAAAGACTATTGCACCATTATAATTCACTCAGATTTAATTTCTCCGTGCCCACTACCTTCAATGAATTTCACTCAGTTCTGCAAAGTTCCCAAACATTTCCACAATTTCACCAAAATCAAGGCAAAACCATTTCAGACGGGTTCACTTGTCACTGGTAAACACAATTAACACATTGCTGATACCATACAAACATGATAAGCTCAAGCACATTGTACTTAAAATGCAATATTAGATGAAAATAAGAAGGACTTGGTTCCAAAAAGAGCTTAGCAAAGAAACATCAGTCTGACAGTCTGATCAGATTTTGGTGAGCTAATGATTTTCTTGAAACCTCCTTTTGAGGGACAATGACCACAATAATATCATACTTTTTATAAGCACTATGTCTGGATGCCATGTCCAGTAATAATGGGAGATCACTAGCCAGACAGAAAAATGTGAAAAACAAAGAAAACAAATAATCACATTTTGCAAAAGTTTAACTCAATTGTTTTTAGAGGCTGATTCTTTTCAAAGAACAGAAAAGTGTCACACAATTCAGTGCCTAAAGTAAGGCATCTGTAAGTTTGATTTCTTAATTGAGCAGAGAAGTGGAGGTGCTCCTTGGAGTTTAGCATTGTGATATTCTTACATTAAATAAGGGTAGGGGTTTATACCCCTTAAAGTTTCGAGCAGAAGCATTTATGTGGTGTTTAATGTATACATCATTGCATATTGCATTAGGTGTGAGAATGTTTGGGTTTCTGTGTATTTACCCTAATTGGAACAAAAGAAGTCAGATACCAGTTGGCATAGGCTTGGTAATTATAGTACTGGAAAACTGTGTGGTGGTTCTAGTCACAAAAATCACATTGATGTTGAGAACTCTGTAGGATTGTGTATGGTTTTCCCATTTCATGAAAGTGTGACGCATGAGGAAAGTTGGACTGTCTTTCAGAAATATTGTTAAAGGACAGCACACATTCCTTGGCACATCCTTGTAGCGTCATGGTGACACTCCACACCGTCAGAAAGATGGTTAGCCTTGACCTGGCATGCACCCACTCATTCACAGAGACACAGTTCTTGGTTCATGTAATTGATAAATAACAATGAAATATTTTAATCAAATGATGGAAAAAGAAGAACATGCAATATAACAAAACACATATGCAACAAGTCTCCCTAATATGGCGACGTGCTACAATGCAGCAGCTACTCCGGATCCCAAACAGGGTGCAGTTTGTTGGTTTTTTTTACTTCTATAACTACAATATGTGTGTGAGAGGTGTACAAAGACTTGCGTAGAATTGCTGCACTCTTCTGAAAATCAACAAAAGCTTTAAGGATAACAACTACACCAACGACGCTCTAACAATGGAGCTTCGTGAGATCGGCCTGTTCCACGAGGCCACCCTCGAATCGCCTGCTGTGCTCATCCCAGCAAAGAGACACCGAAAGCGGTGCGAGCGAACCTGGAAGCGCAGTAAGCAGGGAGGCATCCGTGTTAAACTAAAGGCTAACGGCTAACCCTACCAGACTGGTTGTCCCATCCATCATACTGGCGAACGTCCACTTACTGGAGAACAAAGTTGACCACATCCAACCACAGAGAGCTGCACACCATGACATGAGGGACTGCTGCATGTTTATTTTCATGGAAACCTGACTGAACAACAACATTCCGGATGTAGTCATTCAGCTAACAGGTCTGGACGCTATCTGCACATACAGACATGCCGGCAAATCTGGAAAAACATGCTGTGCTAGTATATGCATTTACATAAACACAGAATGATGTTGAAATACACGTATGATCACCAAACACTGTTCATCACTGGTGGAATTCGAAGCAGTGAAGAGCAGACATTATTTGCCATGTAGGTTCAGCATCATTGTTATTGTGGCAGTGTACATTCCCCGCGATGCTAATACTAAGAATGTGCTACGCGAGTTGTACGAAGCCATCATCGAACTGCAATCTTGCCACCCCGAGGGATTTTTCCTCATCGCCAGGGACTTCAATCAAGCAAATTTAAAGATCATGCTGCCCAAACTCCACCAACATGTCCAGTTCCCAACTAGAGGACCTAATATATTGGACTTGGTCTACACAAACACCAGGGGCCTCATGTATAACGCCGTGTGTAGAACTCGCACTATAACATGGCGTAAGCACAAAAGCCGAAATGTGCTTACGCACAGAAAAATCCAGATGCAGGAATCTGTGTGTACACCAACTTCTGCATTCTTCCGCTACATAAATCCCGATCAGCGTGGAAAGTAACGCTCGTGCACGCGCTTTATGTAACGCCCCAACTCCTCCCAGAATTATGTCTCTTTGAATATGCAAATTAATATAAATCGCCCTTAAGCTCAGCCTTCTGTGAAAAGACAATGGGAAAAGCACGGGGGAAAATATAAGAATTTCAGCAAATACTAAGTGGAGGCAAAAGAAAAACATACTATTTGTTTAATTAAACCGTGGTATAATCAACAAAAGGAAGTTGATCAAGTGACATAGCGTGCTGGAGAAACTTGAAAGCTCAAGTTCACAAAATCGCACAGTGCCGGAAATAAAAAAGAAGTTACATATCAAAGTCGCTGTGAAAAGGCGAGTTGTAGCCCACTGTCTGAGTGTCATATGAAAGTTTATTAGGGTACAGAGAAAAAAAAAGGCACACAGTTGGGAAAAAGCACGAAATGTCAACTTCAATCTCGAAATTTCCACTTTAATCATGTAGTTTATTTTGTTATTAAAGTAGAACATCATAAACTTCATCTTAAAATCGTTTAATTAACCAGTTTCTCAAATCACATCGTAATTAAAGTAGCACGTTAAATGCTTTTTTTTATATGTGATCTTCTATGTGCTCTATGTGTGTGAATCACTACGTGCTTCTTAAACCGGCTCTCTTCCTCCAACAGGACACAGAATCCATTACATTCATGATATTACAGCTCTCTGAATAACTAAAATACTGAGATGTATATGTGATATAATTTTCATGATGATAGGAGTTAAAGCACGTTATTAAATATAGGTTTCATGGCGCAGTGATTGTGTGCGACCTTCGATGAAATAATTTATTGCAGCAGTACTAGGGGCGGCTCTAGGCTTGTGGTGGCCCTGGGCAGAGAAAGAATCGGTGGCTCCTTCACTAGCCAATGTCAATAAGGTAGCTTATGCACGGTGGATGGCCACGTCCGTTGCGGACACTGCATAGCCGCCTCGTGCTCATGACACAAGCATTTAACTTTTGCCGAAATTTGTCGCTGCGTTTTTAGCTGTGTTGTTATTTTCTCTTTCTGTTTTATATTCAATATATATTGGCGTAGCTGCCCTTGCAGTCCTTGCTTTTCTTTCTCCAAGTAACCGATCGTCACACAATCAGCTCTGTAATAGACGTTAAGCCATCTGTAAGCTTAGAGCACCGATTCTTCAAAACATTTAAGGAACATTGAAATATCTTCGTAGTACATGTTGTGGCAGTAGGGGGCAGTAGTGCACCCTTGAACCCTCAGGTACCACGCAAGACACTGGATAAAAGTCCCAGACTTTTATTTTCTTGTAACAGAGTGCACCAAGCACCTTCCACACTACTCATAAGTTATCTATACTAATAAACGGCAAAGCCCTCACTCACTCACTCACTCACTCACTCACTCACTCACTGACTCATCACTAATTCTCCAACTTCCCGTGTAGGTAGAAGGCTGAAATTTGGCAGGCTTATTCCTTACAGCTTCCTTACAAAAGTTGGGCAGGTTTCATTTCGAAATTCTACGCGTAATGGTCATAACTGGAAGCTGTTTTTCTCCATTTACTGTAATGGAGATGAGCTTGAAACCCGTGGGGGCGGAGATTCGTCTGACATCATCACGCCTCCTACGTAATCACGCAGTACGTAGAAAACCAGGAAGAGGCCCAAAAAGCGCTTTAGAAAACATGCATTATATAATTGAGAAGGCAGCGAAACAATAAGAAGCGAGCGAGTGATATATACAACCATATTCATGAGTTCTGCTACTTCGGAAACAAAGCACAGTGTAAACCTACACTTTAAATTAAGTTCATAGACAGGCTGCCGCTGGCGTTTGTAATTTAGTGCCTGCCCATATAAGGCCGTCCGTCAGCGGCAATCCAATAGCAAACTGCCGCGGGTAAATATTCACGGGTGAAGGACTGTGCTTATGCAGAGGAAGATGAGATGGTCAGGGTGGTGTTTGGCACAAACTCAGCGAAACTGCGAGAGAAAGTTTTAAGTACCGGGACTTCGGTAGCATTAGATACAGCCATGGACATAGCACGACATGGCAACAGCACAGCTGGGAACTTTCGATGCATGTACACCGAGCGGCTCACGTGAACTGACGCAGTGCACAGACAAAAAGCAAGAGTTCCGAAGAGCGCTGAACAAAAACCGAATTACACAATTGAAAAGGCAGCAAAAAAATATGAAGCGTCTGATACATACAAGATAAGTATGTAATAAGTGCAGCTACTGCAGAAACAAAGCACACGGTGGAAAAAGTGAATGTCCCGCTAAAGGAAGACAGTGTTAAAAAAAAAAAACCCCGTGCATGCAGTGTGTCAGGTCTCAGATAAAGAAGAAGACGAGCTGTTTATTGATGCAGTAAGAAACGTGTATATATATACCCCGATCTACATACTCGAATAATGAATACTTTATTCGCAATCAATGATTGTTTTGGTAAAGCCATACTCAGTGTATTCATTAGATGAACGGTAAAAAAGTAAGAGCGAGGGGAGGGTGACTTATTGAGGCATGCAGGCAAAACCACAATAGCACGCGGGCTCGATGTACGAAAAAATATTTCTTTTCAAGTTCTATTTAGTCCATATGTGTCAAACTCAAGGGCCACGGGCCACATCCGGACCGGCGTGTAATTATATCCAGCCCGCGAGATCATTTTATATACTGTATTATTGTTATTAATGGCCCGGGTATATGAAGCGCTGGTAACACAATAAACTACAGATCCCATAATGCAGCGCTTCAGCTGCCTTGCCGAACACTTACCGCGTTAATCAAGTCTAGCTTGCAAGTTATTGCGAAGCTAGCCCACACGATGCTGAAGAGAAAAGTTGATTCTGAAAATAGAGCCTTTAAAAACCAATGGGAGGCTGAGTATATGTTTACTGACATTGCCGTTAAACCCGTGTGTCTCATTTGTGGAGCTAATGTGGCTGTAATTGCAGAATTTAATCTAAGACGGCACTATGAGACAAAACATCAGGGTAACCTGAAAGACCTGAATGCAATGCAGAAGATACAGAAAGCAGAAGAATTAAATAAGAATCTGACACTTCAGCGGACGTTTTTACCCGTGCACAATCACAAAGTGATTTCAAGTGAAGCTACTTTTATGGGAGACACAAATGCACCAGTTTTGAGTTGATTTATTCAGGAATAATATTCCTGTCTGTTTTTACCATTCCTACCAAAGATATTTCTGTCGACTAAATAAAAATTCCTTCTGTTTAAAATTTAAATAGAACTTGAACAAATATGATGGTTCATAATATCCACGCAGACTTGCACGTAAGAGCGGGAGTTATCCGTTTTAACAAGCAGCGTATTGCACTGATACGAAATAGCTGTGTGTGTATATATGTAGATATGTATGTATATGTATATATATGTTTATATATGTGTGTGTGTATGTGTATATATATGTATTTGTGTATATATATGTGTGTGTATGTATGTATGTATGTATGTGTGTATGTATATGTATGTGTATATATGTAGATATATATATATGTAGCAAAGTGTAAAACGTTATCTATAATTTTATTTATTTATTCATTTTTTTTTTGTTATGAACTTCCCCAAAAGTGTTGATCCCTGTAAATAGTTTATAGTATACCAACAATATAATCGGTTGTAGCACGAGCGTTAATTAGCGTCACACCTCACAACCTGCGTGCACGGCATTTTTGGCTTTAACGCCAGAAGCGCGGTGAACGCTGTAGGGGTAGGTTGTGGTTTCAGTTTTTTTCCCGATATTTTTTAATTTTTTTCATTTACTTTGTGTTAATTTATAATCGATTTAATTTATTATTTAATAGGCAGAGGGAAGAAGACGTGCATGTGACGCTCTATCTATTTCTTTCTTTTTGTTTTGCAAAGGTATGCTATATAAATATATATATATATTTCCTTTTCATTTGTTAAGAGTATATAATTATAAAATTAGGATTTTTTTTGTATAAAGCTATGTGTATTGTAAATAGTTTTCTTTGGAAATTGGAGTAATTTTTTGATAAATAGTTTTATATGTAATGTGTTTGTATAAAAACGCGAGAAGCGCGGTGAACGCTGTAGGGGCAGAGGGAAGAAGACGTGCATGTGACGCTCTGTCTATTTCTTTCTTTTTGTTTTGCAAAGGGGTTACTGAAAGAGGAAAATAAAAGCTTGTGTTCTAACCCAACGTGCCTACGTGATAATTATTTACACAACGCAGGAAAAAGCAGAGTCGAGTCGGTTACATATATGTATGTGTATATGTATAGATATGTATATATATATATATGTTTATGTGTGTGTGTAAATATATATATATATATATATATATATATATATGACAGCAACACTCATCACTTACAACGGTGACAAAACAATTACATTGACAATCATGTTACGTTATTTTCAAAATGTTTCCTTTTCTTTTTCATTGCTTCTTTAACACACTACTTCTCCGCTGCGAAGCGCGGGTATTTTGCTAGTCAACACTATAAACACAATAATCTCTCTCCTCCTCGCCCAGACACTTGCTCCTCTACCTCCCAGCTCAGCTCAGTGTCTGGACTGAGGCACCGTCCTTTTATAGCCCCTGACCCGGAGGTGTTCCTGTCCCAGCAGACCACAGTTCCTTATTCCTTCTGGGTCAGGGCAATCAGTCTTTTACTTCACCCCGGGAGCACGCCATTCGTTCCCGTCACGTGACCGTGACGTACTCCCGGGTCATAAGGCACAACAGATCCCACAAGTCCCCCCACAGCGACTCCTGGTGGTCCCCAAGGTATCCAGCAGGGCTGTGTATAAACACTACAGAGTCCATAAGGCCCTGCTGGACCTCGGGGCATGATCCTGCTGTCGGGAGAGCTCCTCCTGTCGGCCTGGGGTTGCGGACCGGCCTGGGAAGCCGGCAGTCCTCCACAGTTCCCCCCCCTTAGCGACGACTTCTGGGGCGGAGCGTCCGGCCCCGCGAGGGACGTCCTCCTCCAGGAGGACGCGTCATCCGGGCCTTGAGTGCGTTGCCCCTGTCCTCGAGCGAACCTTGGGGGGACGGTGTACCTCCTGTCTCCCCAGGGACAATGGCGCCACTCGTGGCCCGGTTGCCGGCAATTGTAGCACCGACGAAGCCCTCCTGGTTGCTTCCCTCTGCGGGACCAAAAACATCTCGGGAACTCCGTCAGTGTCGTCTCCGCCCCTTCACCTGCCAGGGAGGGCATTACGGCCGCTTGGCTGCCCTCAAGCCTTCTCTCCATTATGTCGGGAGACCCACCTTTCCTTTTGGGGATCTCCCGCTTGATCTGGGGCTTGTGCTCAGCCTGAGGCTCTCCATGGAAAGAGGAGAGCCTCTTTACTGTCTGCACACCCGTTTCCTTCCGCTTACTAGGAGCCGGCGTCATTAGCACCGTCTCGCTCCGATGAACAGCACTATTCAGCTGCACCGGCACGATCGGTGCTTTCCCCGGGCCTCCTGTCACCGACATTACCCCGCACATAGGACCGGCTGGAAGCTGGAGACTTGTACGGCTCCGGACGGCCACGTCATACGCATGCCCCGGACCATTTACTCCTTTCTCTAACCCTTCGGTCATAGTGCCACTCTCTACTGTCGGGCACACAGTGCTTTGACAACCGCTACTCATCCTCTGCGGTGCCCGATCGCACTGTGTCCCCTTACACTCTACGACACGGGATGGACTCACCTGCACTCCCGCATCGATCATCTCCGGAGCTTCCCGGCGCAGCCGCTGCACGAAGTTCATCAGTGCCTTCAAGGGTGCTGCTGCCGTCGCTCCCAGTTCCACCACTCGTTCCTTCAGTTCATTAAATTCCTGTAAGAAACAGCTTAGGGGCTCGAGGTATTCCTCGAGCTCCCGTAAGTCCACACAGTTAATGTTTACGGCCGGCGTTGTTTTCGCTTCCGCGTTTTGCTTACCCTCCGGCCGGGAACCAATGAGCACGTCCCCTCCTGGCACGTGTTCAGCTGGGTCGCGCAAAGGCTCTTGGAACTTGGAGTCCTCAGAGGGACGGCTGGCTACTACAAGCCGGCTGAGATCTGCCTTTTCCCAATCACCGGCAGACCCTTCAGCCACAACCCGTCCCTTTTGGTCGATTGCTGCCTGTGTAGGCACCGCTTTGCACGCCTTCCCCTCCCCTTCCAGGAGGCTCGGACCCGACAGGGAACGAACGACTTCGTTGGAGGACTCCGAGTTTCTCTCACCTTCCCGGCATGCACCGCGGGTGACCAGTCTGTTGTCCTCGTATGGAGCCATCACTAGCCTTTTCGCGTCCTGGCTTGCCTTCTGGGAGCCGCGGCCATTTTGCCGAAGCATAAGGCCGTCATCCGAGACGCCGCTGCGATTCTCTCGGCGGACGTCTGCAAAACAGGATAAAAACAAAGTCGAAACGTCGGGCGTTTTACCTCCAGCTGCCTTCGTAGCGGATGGCGGCACCCCCGGACTGTCTAGGGGGTCCGAAGTGCTCGACAGCTGTCCATGTCCCGAGTTCTTCGCTACCCGGGCTCGTTCGGCCCGGATTAGCGCTTTGTCTTCCTCGCTCCCGGTCAGGTAGGTCCAGGTCATCTCGGCGTCCGTCAGGCCCTGCAGCCAGCTGGGACTGACCTTCTTTTTCCCGGTCTTCTTTCCCATGGTCCTGCAGAACAGGATGGCGCGCACTGTTGCGGCTTTTCTGTAGCGGGTGGTGTTCGCACTTGCGTAAAAAGATGGGGGATCCACCAAGGGTTGTCTGCCCACACAAAATTTGTTTTAAGTACAGGTCCTCTGCCAACAGACGGCCAGAGAATCCTGCCGACTGCGCCAGTGTGGCAGTAGGGGGCAGTAGTGCACCCTTGAACCCTCAGGTACCACGCAAGACACTGGATAAAAGTCCCAGACTTTTATTTTCTTTTAACAGAGTGCACCAAGCACCTTCCACACTACTCATAAGTTATCAACACTATAAACACAATAATCTCTCTCCTCCTCGCCCAGACACTTGCTCCTCTACCTCCCAGCTCAGCTCAGTGTCTGGACTGAGGCACCGTCCTTTTATAGCCCCTGACCCGGAGGTGTTCCTGTCCCAGCAGACCACAGTTCCTTATTCCTTCCGGGTCAGGGCAATCAGTCTTTTACTTCACCCCGGGAGCACACCATTCGTTCCCGTCACGTGACCGTGACGTACTCCCGGGTCATAAGGCACAACAGATCCCACAAGTCCCCCCACAGCGACTCCTGGTGGTCCCCAAGGTATCCAGCAGGGCTGTGTATAAACACTACAGAGTCCATAAGGCCCTGCTGGACCTCGGGGCATGATCCTGCTGTCGGGAGAGCTCCTCCTGTCGTCCTGGGGGTGCGGACCGGCCTGGGAAGCCGGCAGTCCTCCACAATGTTTAATTATTCTATCCTTCACAACAGTCCCAGTGAAGAATATAGATTATTTAAATGAAGTTAAAGTTTTATCTGTAAAATATAATAAACATATTTTGCTATATTTCATCTTAAAAATGATATCGTCATCATATGTACCGCTTTATAAAGTGGCTCAGGTTGTTTGATATTATAACTGTAGTGCAAGTTTACAGTGGGGTGATTGTACTTATAAGTGCAAACAGTTCTACAAGGAGCAATTGATTAAGTGCGTTTAAAGTTCTTGGGATGAAACTGTTTCTGAACTGCGAGGTCCGTACAGGAAAGGCTTTGAAACGTTTTGCCATGGCTGAGACAGCGTGTGCTTGAAACTGTATACCGATAATTCTCTTTCCAATCAGCTGCTGTGATTCCCACTCAGATACAGTGATATAAATACTCCGAGTGGTGCAGTGAGAGTAATAATATGGAAAAAGATGATCCGCTGTGACAACCCTTAAAGGGAGCAGCTGAAAGAAGAAGAAGGTGCAGTGATTGTAACAACGCTAAAGAAGTTATGGTATTTGGAATACTATGGCTATTCCCTGGACCATTATATTGTTACAAGTTAATTACAATCAGATGCATTACACTAATAAACAATATGCGGTTAGTTTCAGTGTATTTATAAAGCCGCATCAGGAAAATAAGGTGTAACCACACAGGAACAGTAGCATTGCTTAGACACTGGGTGCCACCAGTCTGCAAAACCGAGCGGAGAACTTGCGTACGACAAGGTATGAGGAACTGTGGAAAAGTGCGTGGCTTTACACCAAGTGTAGGTTTTATACATCGCGATTTGAACGTGGAAAAGTTCTTACGCAACATTTCTGTGCGTACGCACCGTTTATACATGAGGCCCCAGATCTGCATACAGAACAACCCCCCGCCCCCAATTTGGACTCTCTAACTACATAACAGTAATGGTCACTCCAGCATACAACCCCTTTCTGAAGAGAACAAAACCTGTCAAAAAGCAGAGGGAGCTACTTAAGTCCTGCAGGACTATTTCGAATGCACAGACGAGCATCTTCAGAGAAGAGGCGACGACTGGCCAGTACATGGACATTAATGTTTACGCTGTGACTGTGACAGAATATATCTACAAATGCATTGAAGATGTCAAAATCATCAAAACTGTCACCACACGCCCCAACCAGAAGTCATGGTTTACAGCAGAAGTTCACAAACTGCTGAAAACACGGGATACTGCTTTCAGAATAAATGATGATGTGATACTCAGAGCAGCAAGAACAAATCTGTCCCAGGGCATCAAGTTGGCAAAGCACAAATACACAAAGAAAATAAATTACTTCAGCTGTTCGAAAGATGCACGCCACATGTAGCAAGTCATCCAAGCCATCACTGACTACAGAACTCCATCACGTGTGAGTGACACCTACACCTCTCTACCAGATGTACTCAACTCCTACTACACTGGGTTTGAGGCCCAGAACACAGAGCCAGCACAGAAGACCACCCCCCTGCCAAGATGACAGAGTGCTGCCCCTGTCTGCAGCCAGCATGAAAAAGACTCTTGCCAAAGTCAAACCACACAAAGCTGCTGGACCTGACAACGTACCCAGACTTGTGCTCAGAGCCTTCACTGACCAGCTGACTGACTTGCTTGTAGACATCTTGTAGACTGCAGTTCGTTTACCGCACAAACCGATCAACAGACAATGCAATCTCACTTGCACTCCACCTAGCCCTGTCACAACTGGAACACCACAACACCCACGTGAGAATGCTGTTCATCGATTTCAGTTCATCATTCAACACCATCATCCCTCAGCAGCTGATTGGTAATCTGGACCTGCTTGGACTGAACACCTCCTCCTGCAACTGGATCCGGGACTTCCTCACTGGGAGACCCCAGACAGTCCAGATTGGCAACACCAGCTCTAACACCATCACGCTGAGCACAGGCACCCCCCAGGTATGTGTGCTGAGTCCACTGCTTCTCATGCTGCTGACCAATGACTGCACCTCTAGCTCTAGCACGAATAATATTATGAAGTTCGTGGACAAAACCACAGTTGTGGGGCTCATATGAGATAACGATGAACTGGTGTACAGAGATAAGGTACGATGGCTGGCAGTCTGGTGCAAGGGTAATAATCTGTCTCTTTATGTAGACAAGAGAAAAGAGTTGATTGTTGACTACAGAAAAACCAAGGCTGGCCTCTTCCCATTCGGCATCGACAGTGCCATAGTGGAGAAAGTGAAGAGTACCAAATTCCTTGGTGTTCACATCACAGAGGTCCAGTACTAACAACACTGGTTCCCTGACCAAAAGAGCCCATCAGCATCTCCACTTTCTGTGTTGACTGAAGAAAGTGCACCTCCCCAAACCCATCGTCACCACCTTCTACAGAGGCACCATTGAGAGCATTCTGACCAGTTGTATTACAGACTGGTATGGAAACAGCCAGACGTCTGACCATAGAGCTCTTCAGAGGACTGTGCGGACCACTGAGCACATCATCAGCAGCTCTCTACGTAGCTTCCAGGACATTTGAACCTCCCGCTTCCTACGTAAGGCCACCAGCATCATGGCCAACCTCCATCTGGAAGAAGATTCTGCAGCTTCAGGAGCAGGTCTCCTAGACTGTGCAATAGTTTCTTCCTCCTAGCAGTCTGGCTCCTGAACACAATGCTGCCCCCTTCCGCATTGGACTGTCTGATTGGTTCTACTCGCAGCTCACTGTGAATATCATGAGTGTGCACAAAATTTGTGGATGATTGAAGTCTACCTTTGTGGCAAAACCCACAAGAGTTGGCACGAAGTAATGGCAGGGGTATGTAAGAAAATGTTATTTAAGAATAATTTGACTGTCATGGATGGGAATAGAACTTACACTTCCTGGTTGACAGACACTACCATAACTGGCCTGGGTTTTTCGTCTCAATTGATACATTACATTAGACTGTGGTGTTTAAACCAAGTACAAGAGATTGAGATGGCAATGGTTTAAGTTTACCTCATATTTGAGCTGAGTTCTGACCTCAGTTTCAGTTGTTTGAGGGCATTTGGAGGCAATTCAGTGATTGATAAAGAATTGGAGGGTGTAAACTATCTTAACAAAAGCCAGCATCAAGACATGGTGTAGTGGGTAACATGTCTGCTTTTAAAGTAGTGCTAATGGGTTCAATTCCCAGCCATGATGTAAAAACTTTTTGTAGTTGTCTATATTATCAGTGAGTGAAGTCGTTGTCTATCGGGATTTGGCTATTGTTATTTGTGAAGTCTGTTTATCAGGGAGTGAGGTGTCTGGAATTGTATAGGAAAACAGTATATAGTTATTTGAAATACATACATTTCATGTGTGTTCCATGTCTACAATGATCTTTGTAAATGTAGAATGACATTTCTGGCAAGGCAAGAAATGTTGAACACATGACTAAAGCAGAATGTTTTCTCATATGTTATAAAATTACAAAATGTTGATGCAAAGTGTTTAATATGTGAAGACCTGAATTCCGAATAGCAAATAAACACTTTCACAAAAGGTATAATAAAACAAGTTTGCTTTTTTTTTCTTTTTCTTCAGTTTTATTCTTGAATCATTGTTCAATTTACATGTTACCGTCAATGTGCGGCAGCTGACATCCAAGTATGAGTTGATATAAAATGAAAATGTTTGCATGCATATGTCTGTTTGCGTTTCTCACAGTGGAAAAGCAGCTCTTTCACAAATATCTGCTTCGCTGGTAGAGGGTTAAGAACTACTGCCTTGTAATCGTGACATTGCAGGTTCAATCCCAGGACCTTCCTGCTTTGAGTGGCATGTTGTTTTTATTGTTACTATTTCATAATAAAAATATACATTTGATTTGAATCTGTAAGTTAACAATGAAACAAGTGTGCTGTTATTCAAGAATAAAACTGAATTAAAACCAAATAATAAAAAAATCACACATAAGTTTGAGTCTTAACAGCCTGTGTAGTTATGGTACTTTTAAAAGTTAGCATTTACTCAAGTGCACGTTCCCCCCAATCTGACTCTGTTAGTTTTCAAATAAAGATGTGGTATTTTGAGACAAGTGTGGTTTTATGTGCAGATTTTTTTCTTAGGTTTTTATTCAGTTTTATAAAATCACACTTGTTTCATTGATGTGTTTTTTTTGTTGATTTTTTAAATACTCAAATGAAATGTATGTTTGTATTATATAATAGTAACAATAAAAGGAGGCCATCACTGAAAGCAGAGAGGAGCCAGGTTTGATGCGACAACATCTCAGTTATGAAGCAGCAGTTCTTACACCTACACCAGTGAAGCAGATATTTGAGAGAGTGCCACATGTCTACTGTAAAAGATGCAAACACACACATGCATGCAAATGTTGTTACTTCATATCGATTGATATTTGGGCCTCAGTTTTCACACATTGACAGCAACATGTACAATGAACAATTTATTTTTCTTTGGTTTTATTCTTGAATAAAAGTACACTTGTTTTGTCATACCTTTTGTGAAAGTGTTTATTTGACATTTGGACTGTATTATACATTATACACTGCGCTCAACATTTTGTTGTTATTAGTATATAACGTATGAAAAAATATTCTTCTGTAGTTATGTGTGCAACATTTTTTGTGTCACAAGAAATGGTATGCTACATTTATGCAGATCATTGTAGACACAGAACACACACGAAAATGCATGCAAATAACGATATATTATTTTCCTATACTGTTCCAGACATCTCACTCCCAGATAAACAGACTGTGAGAATTTTGTTCCTGACTTCAGCTGCCTCAGTGTGGGATGGGATAGCCTGCAGCCAGCCAAATGATACATTTGCAAAACAAAAGAGCTATTGGTGTGCAATTAATGAAGTGATGAGGAGGTGCTAAATAACGTTAAATAAATTAAATGGAGAAATAGTGAAAAAGCATTGTGGGGGTTGCCACACCAGGACAGGTAGTGTAGAGGGAAGGCAAAATCGATTCTTGATGAATAATGTAATCTCATTTCATAGGTTCAAGTCCAAGAAGACTCCATTTTTGAGGCATGGAGGAGCAGTGGAGGCTTAGTAGAGACAAGAGACACATCACACAGTTACTGTTGACAATGTAAGTTTCCATGGGGTAGGAGACATTCAAGTTTGGTTCCTGGAACACCCAACCTTCTCTGTTTTACATGTTCCACTGTACTGATTTTGAAAACCCTGTAGGATCTTCTAATTCAGATGGTGAAATGATTGTTGCTGACTCTGAAACATTTTCTTCTAATTTATGACAAATTGAGTTGTAAACATTTGACAGCTGTATTATAATTCAACATTGATCCCATCAGCTTCACGCTTAAAGTCACAGGTATTCTGTCAGCTCATATTGGACTTTACTTTGCTTTTTGAACTATGAGAAATGTTATTGATGATTGGTACTGTGGGCTGCTTACCATGAATATCATGAGTGTACACATAAATGTGGATGACTGGAGTTTACCTTGAATGTATGAGAAGCACATTACATGTCTGGAAGTGATTAATGACTTTAAAATGAGGCTTATTCAATTGGGACTTATGCAGCTAAGTGTGCACCATGGACAATCCCACAAGAATTTGCATGGATTAATGAAAGGTGGAGTTGAGGATTTTTTTTTGTTAAAGAAGATTTTGACTGTTACGGATGGGAATTGAACTTACAGTTCCTGGTTGATAGACATGTATGTTATCCACTACACTACAATAATTGGCCTGGGCTTCTGTCTGAGTTGATACAGTACATCAGACTGTTGTATTTGAACAAAGAACAGGAGATTGAGGTGGCAGCTAATTGTTTAACTTTACCTCAAAATTTTATTGAGTCCTTAACTCGTTTTCATTCTGTTTGGTGGCAGATGGAGGCCATTCTTTGAATGAGAAAAATAGAAAGTTGTGAATTATACCAGAAAAACACCACCAAGTCATAGTGTAGTGGTTAGCATACCTTCCCTTAAAGTAATGGTACTGAGTTCAATTCCCAGTCACATCAAAACTTGTTTCTGTTTATGAGATATTTGTTATTGTCAATATTAGCATTGGAAGTGGCCATATTCTACCAGGAATTGCCTATTGTTATTTGTGGAGCAGGTATGAGGTGTCAGTGTGCAAATATCAGTGTAATCTTTTGGGCACTAGGTAAATAAAGAGTACATTTTAATCATGTGTATTTTAAATAGACTGTTTGTGATTCTGGTCTGTTATGAAACTGTGAAATATAAGCTGTAAATGTGTGCTTTGATTTCTAGTGTGAATCAGCTTGAGCAGTCAACTGAATACAAAGGCAACTGATGAAGCTTCAGTGCCTACCTGCTAACCAATGTAGCACCATGTAGACAATTGAGGGAATGTAGGGGTTGGGGATGAGGTGTGGGGGGAATGGTATGGTAGAAGAGTAGACAGAGACTTAGAGGAAGAGGAATGTATTGTTGAAGAAGGCAAAGTGTCTCAAATGAGAGGCAACACTAGTTGTCGTTATCATCAACCATAGCTTGAACATGAGAGATGCAGGTCAACATGTGTGGGCCAATATGGCACATTTTACAGTGGCTGGCATAATTTAATATTTAGAAAAAGAAATGGGTACAGTAACTGTGGCCTCTGCAGTGCAATATTTATAGCAACTGTAGATTTAGATGCGGTACATTTAACAAAATATACAGTAAGATAAGTAAATGTGTGTTTTGTCATAAATACAAAAAGACTGTACAAAAAGAGGGAGAGCTATACATGTGATGGTTTGATGTAGAGTGTTGATATAAAATAACTGTATTTAGAAGAGTTCATATGGTTTTGAATGTAGTGTGTGCTTTACATGACATTTCTGACATGTGTTTGGTTGTGTGAGTTTTTATGGGTATTGTGTATAGAGTTTGGACAAAATGAGCCGTACTTGCAGAAATGATGTGTAAGCAGTCAGAAAGACCTGTAAAAGAAAGTGAATCGAGCAGCAGTGCAGATTAGTGCTTAGAGACGCTATACTCTAGGTATTATTATAGATATGTATTTCATTCTGGAAATTATATTTCAGTTATAAATCACAGCTTTTTAGATCTAGACAAAATGTACTGACGTGAATTTAATATGCTCAGTCTGGTGATTACCATACCATACCATACCATTTTATTTGTTGAGCGCTTAAAAGCACAGCATTACAACTGACCGAAGCGCTGTACAGTTAAAAAAGAAACAGGACTAAAAACAAAATATTAAAAACAAACATTAAGAGAGAATTAAAACAGAGATACTAAAAACAGGTCAGAGGACCCAATAAAATAAGAGAAATAGGAAGAAGCAAGTGAAAATGAGACAGGTTAAGAATTAAAAGCCAATGTAAAGAAGTGCGTTTTTAGGCATGATTTAAAACTGGCGACTGAGGCGGCTTGCCTAACCACTAAGGGTAGGGAGTTCCAGAGCCTGGGTGCACAGACGGAGAAAGCCCTTTCACCACGAGATTTAAAATGTGCCTTGGGAACGGTTAGGAGCAGCTGATCTGCGGATCTAAGAACACGAAGAGGATTATGACGATGGAGCAAGACACTCAAATAGGCGGGGGCTAGACCGTTTAGTGCCTTATAGGTTAAGAGGAGTATCTTAAAATCAATTCTGAATCTAATCGGCAGCCAGTGTAGGGTTTTTAAAATTGGTGTAATGTGTTGGCTTCTGCTACTTCCAGTTAGAAGCCTTGCAGCCGCATTCTGAACCAGTTGGAGTCTAGAAAGAGTGGCTTTCCTGATACCATAAAGGCAGGAATTTGAGTAGTCGAGCCGGGACGTAATGAATGCATGGATTACTGATTCCAGGAGGTGGTTAGACAGAATAGGCTTGAGTTTGGCGATTCGCCTGAGATGGAAAAAGCAGGATTTTACTGTGCTGTTGACTTGAGCATCCATTTTCAGCACCGTATCCATTTTGATTCCAAGATTGGAGACAGACGAAGTTACTGGAATGGGAAGAGAGTCGAGGCCAAGGGGTGGGGTCTGTTTGCAGTCGGGGCTAAAAACAATGACCTCGGTTTTTGAATCGTTCAGGTGAAGAAAGTTTACAGCCAGCCAGTCCTTAATGTCAGATAGGCAGTCGAGAAGAGGTTTGGTGGAGTCAGTTGGCTTGAGGGAGAAATAAATTTGGCAGTCGTCAGCATATAGGTGATATGAAATTGCATGTTTTCTAAAAATTGCACCTAAAGGCAGGATATAGATTGAAAAAAGCAGTGGCCCCCAAAATGGAACCCTGGGGGACCCCACAAGGGAGTGGGACTGATTCGGATGAAAAATCGTCTAGCATGACTCTTAGAGTCCTGTTACAGAAATATGACCTGAACCAGTCGAGGGCTAAGCCAGATAAGATATCGTGATCGATTGTGTCGAAGGCGGCAGATAAGTCGAGAAGAACCATAATCACGTGGAGTCCCGAGTCCAATGCCAAAAGGACGTCATTTAGGACACGTAAATGCGCAGTTTCTGTGCTGTGTTGGGGCCTAAAGCCTGACTGAAAAAGGTCCATTACCTGATGGTCCTGTAGGTGATGAATTAATTGCTCATAAACTACTTTTTCGAGTACTTTTGACAAGAAAGGTAGTTTAGAGATTGGACGAAGATTAGAGAGAACGGCAGGGTCAAGATCAGGTTTTTTCACGATTGGATGTACAACTGCGTGTTTGAAAGCACGAGGAACTACAGCCGAGGATAGACTACTAGTTATGATCTTTAGAACATCGTCTCGAATCACAGGAAACACATCTTTCAGCAGTCTGGGCGGCACCACATCGTCCGGGGAGCCCGAAGGCTTCATTGAGGCGACGATTTTTTCCAGATGGGGGAGCGAAATGGGTTCAAAGCTGGTGAGGGAGCCATGTGTAGGAGCGGCTAAATCAACAGAGCCAGAAGAAGAAATGGGGATCTGGGATCTAACGTTCGTGACCTTATCCAGAAAAAATGTGAGGATCTGATTACAAAGAGCAGTGGAGGCAGAAGAGAAAACAGTTGCAGGTGGAGAGAGGACAGCATTTAGTGTTTTGTATAAGACACGTTGATTGCCAGAGTTTTTTGAGATGATGTCAGCGAAAAAACGGTTCCTTGCACCTCTGACTGCTCTCTGGTATTGGGACCACGCGTCTCTCATGCAGTCGAAAGTAACAGTGAGACCATCTTTCCTCCATTTACGTTCTAGCCGCCTACAGTTTTGCCTGATGGAGCGAGTTTGTTCATTTAGCCATGGGTCATGCTTGATTTTGGATTGTCTCCGTTTGAATGGGGCTACAACATCCATCACAGAACAGCAGGAAGTGTAGAAGGTTTGCAATAAAACATCAACATCCGTGGATTCACATGATGTGAAGATTGGTGAAAAAGCAACTGCAAAATCTTCAGCAGCAGAGGGGGGGAATGACACGGGAGGGACGGGTAGTGGTGGATTTACCATGCTCAACAGAGACCAAATCCAAATTAAACAGAACAGGCGAGTGATCAGAAAAGCTGGGAGGCAGAATGTCCAAGTCACTGATTTTGAGACCGCGAGAAAGAACCAGGTCCAGTGTGTGAACCTGTCCATGTGTTGGTCCGTTCACTAGTTGAGAGAGACCAAAGGAGTCAATAATGTCCAGAAAGTCTTTTGCTAGAGGTTTAACGGGACAACAAACATGGATATTAAAATCACCCAAACAAAGGAAACGATCATATCTGCAGGTAATATCAGCTAGGAAAGCTGCAAACTCATCTAAAAAGTCCTTATTATATTTTGGGGGGCGATAGAGGAGTGTGCACAGCAGCGGTGGAGAGCAGACTAGTTCAAACATACTGAGCTCAAAAGTTGAAGGGGAAATATAAAGGGGAAGGGAAGGGCGGTTGCAGATAAAATCAGATTTAAACAAAGTCAATAAGCCCCCGCCGCGGCGTTGCGCTCTCGGCGTGTTGATAAAGGAACATCCCGGGGGCAAATCTTCAGTGAGTGGGAGCGTCTCGCCCGGTAAAATCCAGGTTTCAGCGGTACATAAAAAATCCAGGCCATTTGAAAGAAAAAAGTCTTTCAGGATGAAAGTTTTGTTCACGACCGATCTGGCATTTATCAGAGCGAAACGAACCGGCTGGGACGACATTAACAGAGACGCACCAGCCGTGGCGGCTGACATTGTCATGATACGGCGTAGGTTGTTAAAGTTCACCCCCCGGCGGCGGTGACGGAGCGAGGCAGGGAGGTACACTGGAGCTGATTACTGTATGCTAACCTCTATGAGTACAAGAGGTGTCCAATGTAAGGAACTCTTAGTGACTGCTGAATTGGTTAGGGAGTGTGGAGATAATGAAAGAGCATGCCACTTTTGTAACAAGTAGAATTGGGAATTGGTTAAGTGGTGAGATTCAAGTAATGGGTGCACCCTTTGTGCATTGTGCATGTTTTCCCTGTGTGTGTTTTCTCCAGGTGGTCTGGTTTCCTCTCACAGTGCAGAGATGAGCATGTCACTTAGGTAGTTGATGATAAATTGTCCCTTGATGTATGTGTCGTTGATGCCCTTTCCAGGGATTTTTTCTTGTGCCCAAGACTTGCTGGGATAGACTCCAGCTTCTGTGTAATCCTGTTCTGGGTAATCAGGGTTAAAAGAGAGACTGATTTCAGGAAAAAAAATTAAATAAATGACTTACCTTAAGAGTATGTTAATGAGGTATGGTTGGTGGCAGAGCATGGGGTTATCCAACTGGAGATAGACCGTATAGATGTAGAAGTGACTATACAGCAGAGTGCATGAGAGGAAAAGCCAGAAAAGAGTAACATGTTGTGAAATTGATGTGGGAGAAAATCTTACTTAATTCCAATCTGAAAAAAAAGAAAAGCTACTGTGTTGAGAAAATATTAATGCAACATGCAAGAAATGAACCCTAGACCCCCAATATTCCTAACTGTGCTCCTTTTCCACTATACTAATTTAAATGGATGTTTTCTAGCAAGGAGTTGTGAAAGTAATCATTGAAGAGGACAAAAGCATACCGAGGAGGATGTAATAAGGTTATAAGAATACTATTTCTTGGTAAACTGCTGAAATAGTGTGTTTTAATATATGAAAATTAAGTAAAGCTGTAATGTTTATGAAGTTGTACTGTAATACAACATGGATTCCACTGGCTTGACACTTGAAGTCACGGATGTTTAATGTGAACATAATGCACTCTCATCTGCTTTTTGAAGAATGAGAGATGTTAGTGAAGATGTGTTCTTGTGGCTTCTGAATATGAATATCAGGAGTGCACACATAAATGTGGATTGTTGAAGCCTTGAATGAGGTAATGAAGGAAAACCTTTTGTATGTGGAATGGACAAAGCCTTGATTGGAAAACAAAGCATAAGTAAATGAGACACATAAAACCTAAAAAGGATTGTCATCCTTGAGGAATGATAAATGTTGATGAGGTGGTTTTTGTTAATATTAATTTGTTATTATTATTTTTTTAATTTTTGGAAAGAAGTAGTAGGTCCATCTGTTGGAATTGAACTCCGAGATATTGCTTCATAAATGTGTATCCTAACCACTATGCTACCGTTAAAAGTGGTTAGCACCTCTTTCTCAGGTGATACTGTACATTAGACTGTATAATTTGAACAAAGATCATTAGACTAAGATGGAAGTTAATAATGTAATACTACCTCATATATATAATAGGTTGTAACACTCACATGTAATTAATGTTTTTGAGCAGGTAAATGGCACCATATGATTGTGAAGAATTAGTGTAGTTTTTTGTGAAATCACCACCAATTTGTATTGCAGTGGTCATCATATTCACCTTTAAATGAAAAGGTTTATGGTCAAATCATGACCATGAAGGATATTTATTTAGAAATTTATCATTGTATGTGTTGTATGTGGGTGGGGTCATATTTTCTCAGGTGTTACCTGTTGTTACTTGGGAAGTAGATATAAGGTGGCATTATGAAAAAACTTATTTTTGCATTCAGGTGCTTATTGAACTATGCGAGATGTAAAAGATGAAATTGTTCGTGTAGCTTCTCTTTAGTGAGATAATGAGAAACATTTTGTGTTTGTGGATCTGAGTGGACAAATAGGGTGCTTCCAAGGAGGTGTATGCAGGTAAGTATGCATCATGGCAAAGCTGACAAGCACTGGTAAGCAATGATGACAGGTAAAAGGAATATTTTATTGATCATTATAGGAAAAATGTAAAAGGTCATAAATAGGAATTGAACTCCAACTTTTTGGTTGATAGGCAAACATGCTATCCACTACACTACCAGTAAAGCTGGTCTGCAGTACTTTGTCAGTTGATGATGTATATCAGAGTGTATAATTTGAGCAAGGGGGAGAGGTGAAAGGAAATGATGGAACTGTGCCTTATATGTGGATTGAGTTCTAACACTCACTTTTACTCTCTTTTGGAGGCAGTTGGAGGATAGTGTGTGACGTAGAAGAAAGTAAAAATAGTGTAGTGGTTAGTATACCTGCTTTTGAACAAAAAATTGGGGATCAAATCTTGGCTAAGATGTATTCATTTTTATTAGTATGAGACTTTTCTCCTTTTCTGTATAATATGTGCATAATTATAAAATTCTCAGGTATTGGTTATTGTTATTTTGGGAGCAGCTACAAGTTGTAAGGATAAAACAGTTCAATATATTTTTTTAAAAATACATATAGAGTAATGTTTTGACATTGGGATTTGCAACAGATTTATGTGTGATACTGGGCCTTAAAAGATATAAAGTTTGAAAATGGTATGTGTCTATTGCTTTATGGTGCTTCTGTGAAAATAACAAGGAACTGTAGCTGTTGAAGAAAAACTAAAATTTCAGTTGGGGTTGCAACATCAAGACATATGGTGCAGAGGTAAGTGCATGTTGATTGTTAGTAAGTAATGTGATTTCTCTCTACAGGTTCAAATCCAGGAGGTGGAGAAGAGCAGAAGCTGCTGCCCCTGTGACCCAATCTCAAATAAGTGCAGGATGGATGGATGTATAAGGTTGTATCCCCATACAGGTAAAGTAGAAAAATAAGCAAGATTTCAAAAATGTATTGCAGATTATTCATCTGATCTTATTGACTGAACATAATGAATATTAAAATGCAAAGTGGAGGCTACCATTCTGGTTGTCTGTGAGATAAGCATTCCAAAACAAAATCATAATGTATTTTCCTGATAAAAAAATTTTTCATTTGCAAATCTGAGAGCAGTTACCATACATAACCTGAAACTTCACTTAAGGTGTCAAAGTGTTGGATGAGCTGAGGTGAATTTGAATTGAGATTCCTCACTGTGACAGTGGTCAAGTAAATTTTCAATTTCATTGATAAACCTTACAGGATTATGTCCTCCCTGCCCCCAGTCATCTGCTTAGTAGGCATTACTGCATAGAAAAGTGAAATTGTTAAGCTGTAGATGAATGACCCCCTGAAAGATAAACTCATAACAACTAGCCTCCAAGACAGACTTTCCTAGCATGAAACAGTTTGTGCAAAAGGTGTGGTTCTTTTTTGTCTGCACATATAATTTTGTATCCACATTTTCCACAATGAACATGATAAAGACTAAACAGACATACACATAGGAGCAGACTCATCAACACGTGTCTGGAGTAACTTATGAGCACTCCTACAACCGATTACACACCTAACTGGGTGGTTCTCAAGAAGATCCATTTGGTTTTCTACTAATGTCACCATTAATTTAGGCCTGTTGCAGCTAGTGTTAGCTGCTGTATGAGAGGGCCACATTGTGCTCTAGCAGACATAAAACATACAGGCCAAATATTGTGTGACACATTTTCTAAATGTTGCTGATGTTGATTTGTGCAGTGTAGTTCTCCATTACATTGTTTCCTACCAATGTGGCTCCCTTAACAAAAACTGAGCATTGCTGCTTTAGGATGTCACTTTGTCAAAAGAAAATTTCCTCCAAAAATGTTAGTATTTAAATATACTGAAACTGGGTATGCAAATTGTAAATGTGTGAGATTCATTGTGAATATAACACACTAATTATCATATACGCTTGTAATAGTAATTATAAAAAAACATTTATGTGTATTGAATCGTCTTGGCAGCAAGTATACCATAACAGCATTCAAAACAAAATATTTACTCTAATTTGATGCAGAGGCAACTTTTCAAATGCAGAATAAAAATGCTGTTGCAACTGTCTGACAATTTGCAATAGAAAATCTATACTCTTGTTTTTATAACCTAGTACTACTTGTTAAATTGGAGAAATGACTTCACAGTATAAAATCTGTGACCTGTAGACTTTATTGGCTCCAAACTATGGTAAATCCAATGATATATTGAAGAATGAGAATTGAGTGCTTCAGAGGTCAGATACTTGCTGTCAAATTCCATTTTTGTAAAGTCTGTCACATTACCCTGACCCTACCATGTGTGTAGACCTAGTTCAGAAAAAATAGATACAAATAAAGAAAGATAGAGGTGACTCTCGTCACAGTGTGCTTGGCATGGTCTTTTGATAGAAGACTGAAATGACCCACTAATCAGCACTGTTTTGTTAAAACTGTGCAGCTAATGTAACATTATGCTCTATATGCTATTTTATTTATAGGAAGAGCACTCAAATCATGAAGAAACTCAGTCTGAACTCAGAGTACTCTAATCACAAACCTGTTTGGGGTTTAAATTTAGCATTTAGAAAGTCCTTAGAAAAATTAGTAATTATTGTGTCAGATTATAGCTGTTAAGAAAGAACTTGTCAAGTCCATAGGGACTGTTCATCAGTGCACTATAATCAGCTGCTTGAGAGAATGTCTAATTACAGATATTTAGGTGACACATTTATCAAAGAGGCTTTAAAGGATGAAAATAATTCTGTAAATTGCCATTTGGTAGATATAAAGATACTATTAAAACCATTAGTTAAACCATGGGGTGTCTTGTTGTGTAACTATAATATATGTTCTCTTGATAAATGCTATGTAGACTGAACACAGGTGAATCTGGCTTTGATTAAAGTCTGATAAAATACAAGACCACGTACATTTCCCATTAGGAAGTGTCTTAATCAAAAATACTTCTAACTCAATATAATAGCTTACATAAAACAGCATTACTAGTTGTGATAATAATAATTTAAATGTAGTAGATGCTTGAAACAAAATAAAAATAAGGTTTTGTGCTTTTATTCAAGTAGGAAAAAACATTATGGGCTTCTCCTAAGGTCAATATTTTAGTAGTGTGATTCCATTTCCAAAAAGCTGGCATTTTTAAAGAGTATTTATTCAAGGCTATAAATGAGTTAAATATCTAGAAAGGCCATCTTAATCATACCAATATACATGAGACAAAATGCTGTAACAAATTTCAGTTGAGCCTGAAGGTACATTTCAGTGTCTTGTGTGACAACAACATAAAATTAAATTATATAACTATATACTAACCCCATTGGATGATTAAGTCAGTATGAGAATATTATGTTGTATGAGCTTTATTAGAAGATGTATAGATATAGAACAGCTGCATTGAGATAACAGGTATGTCTTGGTTTACAGCAGTCCCAGGTTACAGCATCTCTGCACATTTGGGTGAGCACAAAAAACACCTAAAAAATGTAGAAAAAGTTTCATCTTGTGATTTTTGTTGTTTTCTCAGGAATGAAGCAATAGTACTGCCCACCACAGCCTTTGTCACCATTTTCAATCATTTTGTGTTTTTCTGCACATTTGTCACCGATTTTAACCAGCAGCCAGCTCAATAATCTCCATCAGAGGTGAGCAGCTCAATTGCCAGCTGAGCAGTAAAGCCACTGCTAAGTACATATTCTGACTATGCTGTCTCAGGAGTACAGCTGCTGGGAAGGGGAGGTGACACTCTTAGTGATCCCTCAGCAAAGACAGCACTTATCACTGACTGTAACCGGCAGCCACATAGTAATCTCAGTCACAAGTAAGAAGCCATATAGGCTGCTGTCCATGTAGCTGAGGAGAGGTAGAACTTGCTGTTCATAATTCCTAGCATCCCAAGTGCACTTTGCAGCTGTGCGTTCTCAGGAAGTACTGCTGCTGGGAGGTGGAAGTAAGATTCTTAGAGATCACTCAGCAAAGACAACACATCTGAGAAGCAGAACTAACAAGGTAGTCTACTCAGAAGTTCTGCATGTGCCATATGTCAGTCCAAGTAAGATTTGAGATTTATATGGGCCTCAAATCATGGTGCAGGACAGAAGGGTATAATAGGTTGATGGGGCACTTGGACTTCTTTTGGAACAGATGAGACCTGTTGTACCGTGACAGATTACATTTGAACCGGAGGGGCACCAATGAGCAGGTTAGCTGAAAATTGTTTAAATTAGGGAAAAGGTACATGGAGTTTAGGCCAGGCCAGGTTTAGAAGTGTACATCCCACCAACCTTAATTTCTAGTCCAAATTTAAAATGTCAAAGTAAAATAAGTAACATGTTTAAAAATTGTGTGTTTGAATGCTAGGAGTATTAAAAATAACAATAAAACAATTGAGTTGGAGTTGTGTGTAGCTGACCACAATTATAATATTATAGTCATAAAAAAAAACCTGGCTAAATAACAAAGATGGGGATGAGTATAAAATAGATGGCTACACAATTTAGGAAGAACAGACAAAAAGAGAAGGGACAGGTTGCCATATATGTAAAATAGAATTTAAACACATCTTCTTCAATTGGACAATGAGCCGCATCTTAGTGAGGATATATGGGTTTGATTAGAATGTATTATTTTAGGAATGTATCATAGACTCCCAAATGCAGTGATTTCAAAGTGCACCTTTTCTTAATAACTAGCCGTTCCCCGCGGCTTCACCCGCATAGAAGTAAAACAAGACAGTGAGGAGGGCCCTGCCCGGCTCCCTATTCCTGATGTTGCTACCCTTGGCCCGCAGCCTCTGTCTTGGATTAGCACGAATATATCACTCCTGCAAGCGAACTATGATTCTTAGCGTGATGAGAGAAGTCGTGAAATCAACCAGAATGTTCAAGCAAATTCAAGAAAAAAGGCTGATCTAAATCCGTTAAGTAGTTCTATTGTGAAAAGCAGACATACAGAAAGACAGACAGACGTTGGATTTTATATATATAGAGATAATAAAAAGGCAAATGTGAGTTAAGGGGACTTTAATTACCTGAACATTCACTGGGCTAACCTTGCAAATAGAGTATAAGAGCAGGAGATTTTTTAGACACAATCAGTGAATTTTTTTAACACAGTATGTTGAAGCACAGGAGAAACATGTCTAGATTTATTATTTTGTAATAAATAGGATAGAATTCAGGGTGTAGATATATAATAAAATTCACAGTGATTAGGCAAAACACAGGTGCACAGACTATTTAGTTTAACTTTAGTAGGGCAAATTCTAAACAGATGTGGCAAAGAATAAAAGGGATAAAAAGGGATAGGCATTAGTGTCCCTTGACCATAATTTTTTTTACTAAGCTGACAATTATGATTCTGTACTGTTGTAAATAGCCATTCTTACATTTTTACTTTCTTTTGTAACTCTGTTTTGTTATTATTATTGTAAAGCACTTTAAGCTAATTTCATGTGTTAAAATGGCCTATATAAATAAATGTTGTCCGTATGGATTTTCCATGTCCTCATATCTGCAAATACTCTCACAATCCCCGAAACAAGCTTGTTAGGTTAACCTGCACTTCTAAATTGGCCGAGGTGTTTATAAGTGTTTTTCCTCATGCATAATCTATTTTAAAAGTAGTACTGTCAGTATTCCAGATTTATCTTTATATTTCAAGTACAACTAAGTGACACACTACAAAGTTGTCTTAACACTAGAATCCCTGAAGCCTATGAAAAAACTCGTAATCCCGACCCACCTTAAATCCCTTCACACCTCTCCATCAGCATTTTTTGTTTTGTAATTATGCAGCACAAGCAGGAAGCAGCCTATTGCCCCATCCCCCGTTTTGACGAAGGTCAACTTGGGCAAAATGTTCTCCCAGCTCAAGGCAAGGCTCCTTATCTATGTGTGTGGTTCCTGGAGTTGTATAGGGTAAATAATACAGTATATCATTATTTGGAATACATGCATTTCATGTGTGTTCCGTGTCTACAAAGGTCTGGGTAAGAGTAGGATGAAAGGAAATGTAAGGCAAGAAATGCTGAACACATACCTAAAGCAGAAACTTTTTCCATGTTATACTAATAATGACGTGAAGTGTATAATGTGTGAAGACTTTAGTCCAAATTTCAAATAAATGTGTGCTTTTATTCAAGAATATAACCAAAGAAAAAAAACATTCGATTTACATGTGGCTGTCAATGAGTTAAAAACTCAAGCTCAAATGTCAGTCGACAGGGAATTTACACGTATAACCTGAAGGTCCCTGGTTCAACACTGGGTGCTCCGCGTTTCTGCTTTATGTATGTGTTCAGTATTTCTTTCATTTCTCGCGTTTCCTTTCATCCTACACTTACCCAGATCTTTGTAGACACGGAACACACATGAAATGCATGTATTCCAAATAACGATATACTGTATTATTTACCGTATACAACTCCAGGCACATCACACTCAGATAAGAAGCCTTGGCTTGAGCTGGGAGAACTTTTTGCCCATGAGCTGAGCACCGTCAAGACAGAAGATGAGACAGCAGGCTGCTTGCTGCTTGTGCTGATTGATCGCATTTTCAAAACAAAAGAGGCTGATGGTAGAGGTGTGAAGGGATTTAATGTTGGCCAGGATTACGAGTGTAGCTGCGTTTTTCCAAAATTACCAAAGTTCAGCAGCTCTAACTTAAAAATGGGATTCAACAAAAGCCTGACACGCCAAAATGATTCCACAGACAAAATATCTTCGTTTTTTAAAATTTTAGTTAGAATCCAAAGTAAAACAGTTCACACAAAAAAGAAAATGAAAATAGCAAAAAAAAAAAAAGGTAAGTTCTTGTTGAGAAAAGTTTTGTCCAAAGCTTAAGTCTTGTTACATTTCAAATCATTACAAATCACTTCAAAAACATTTCTGAACCATTTCAAAATGACGATGATCAGAAAACTGTATGCCTACCCCATTTCTAAGCTGAAAATGGGTCTTTCAAGTCCCTGTGTACTAGGACCTGTTCTAAACAACAACTTACTCAATTATCACACTGTTTCTCAGTTATAGCGAGAATGTTCTATCTTTACTAACTTATAGGAGAGTACATTTCTGTGTCGTGTATGTCTGTAGTATTAGGGTGTTGTACCGTGTTAGCCATTGTTAATGTAGAGAAAAGCCAAGCATGTATCTTGCCTGAAGAAGGGGCCTGAGTTGCCTCGAAAGCTTGCATATTGTAATCCTTTTAGTTAGCCAATAAAAGGTGTCATTTTTGTCAGAGGGGGACATTTATTGTATGCTGGGTCATTCCATTTCTCTCTTAGGAAAGGAAACATGTAAATATTACATTTAAAACCCAGCAGATGAACAGGCAATAGGCACCCATTGTTGGGACTGGGGGTGAGAAGTTAAAAGGCTGTCTGCAGGATATAGGTACTGTATTTGCTGTATTGCAAAGGAGTCACCACTTTAAAGTTTTTGGCTGGATGAGATTACAAACAATACCAAGTTGTGATAACAGAACTGCTCCTTCCTTGGAGGATGTCTGTATTTACCTGACTTGGAAATTAACATGTTTGACAATATTGGCTTCTAATAAGCAGTTTTGTACTCATTAATGGTTGGTATCAATACATTTTGTTAACTTCTGTTTTCTTTAAATGTTAAACCCAGGAAATTTAGATGTGCCATTGTTTAATCCGTTTAAAGGGACAGAGACTGAAGGAGATTTAAGCTTCTGGGCAGGAGAAGGCAAGAGAGCTGCCAAGACACTCGGAGAAAGCACAGGGGCTCGTAGGCAGACGAGGGTACCTGGTTGGCACGACGTGAGGCACAAGGATGGCAACACTTACTTCCCGGGAGGAAGAGACAGCTTCACAAGGAGATGCCACTTTTGGGTACAGCGAGAGAGGGAAGCAGCATGAAAGGACAAAAGAAGCTGGCAGACGAGAAATGAGGCATGCCTAGGTCACAGCAACACAAGGAGCCCAGAGTGGGAAAAAAAGAAACGACAAAGAGACATTGACAGAGATTCAACAATTTGACACAACTTCTGTTGAAAAACGAGTGTCCGGTGAACAGAGTGCATCGGTGGACAGTTGAACGATTAAGTGTTGGGGTAACACAGTGCGCAAACTGGACTCTGCACCACTAAAGATTGTATCCTCCAATTCTTGTTTTTAATGGACTTTTAGAATGTGGACTGTGTGCTTTACTTTCTAAAAAAGGCATTTTGTTCCTGATATTGTTAGATTTTGTTTATGTTCATTTATCTTTTTAATATACTTATTATTGTCTTTTGTAATAGAAGCTACTGTTGCTTTTCCTGAAATTACTGTTGTGTCTTTCATTGTGTGTTTACTCACCGCCCAATTTAAAGAACCCTGTGTGCTATTTTCTGTAAATCTCAAGAGTTCCTAGTCTCTTAATAAAACTGGGTGGTGTAGTCGGATATATTAATGGTGTCTAAGTTAGATTTCCTATGAGTGTGACCGGGACACCTGTCACATTTTGCTTGGCTTTTCTCTAACCTTTAGGGGGAAAGGACTATACTATTGTCTATAACTATGATATAAATTTATTCTATTCAAATTAAGCAAACACTAATATGAGTTTAACTGAAAGCTTTTAACTTTCTAAGATTGGCTCTTACATTTCTGGCCCCTAATTGGCTATACAGGAACGGAGACAATTACTATACTTTACCTTAATATGAGCCAAATTACTTTAGTTTTACATTAACTATTGTTTTCAAATCGTTAGCAATAACACTGCAAACAAACATTTAAAACATTTCTTATTGCAAACATTGGCTGTTTCTTGAAGCAGGCACAGTTTATTCACAGGTCTGTCCAGTGTGCACACAAACTCTTCTGACTGCACCTTTGACATCTGGCATTGTTTTGATGACTCGACCCATTACCCAGGAATTGCGGGGTGTAGCTTGTAGTGTTCTCTAGATTGTAGTAGTGACACACTCAGAATAACATTTCAAATGTCGTTTATTGTTAACCCTGTTTTTTAA
>JANRMT010062791.1:69374943-69385471 GCA_026402145.1 Polypterus bichir lapradei
TAACTTTTGTAAGTAAGCTGTAAGGAATGAGCCTGCCAAATTTCAGCTTTCTACCTACATGGGAAGTTGGAGAATTAGTGATGAGTCAGTCAGTCAGTCAGTCAGTGAGTGAGTGAGGGCTTTGCCTTTTATTATTATAGATAGAGAGAGAGAGAGCGATTTGATGCTGCCATGAAAAATGTGTGGTATGACTTGTTAGTCATAAGATTTCATCATTTAATTTCTCACTGAACACATTTAAATTCATTTTATAGAGAATTTTAAAGCTACTAGATCACTTGCAATGTTATTGTGGCAACTGTTTTTATGTGTATAGTAAGTTCTGACTATATTGAGCTTATATACATATTTTTAAAAAGTTATGGTTTTTACACTTTCTCTGAATACTTCTGCATGTTATTTCAGTGTAAAAATGCTTACCTTTTAGAAACACTTGACAGGAAATATTATTTTCTGTTGATTGGCAATCTCATATCTATAAGAATCTAAATTTTGTATGCATGTAATACACTTTCTTTGAAAATCCCACCATACATTTGACTTCCTCAGTTCCTACTTCTAAATGAGTAGCTTAGCATCACAGCTGCTAGATAGCATAGTGGTTTAAATGGCTGTCTGCTGTTCTGAAATTGGAGTTTGATTCTAGCATGAGATGTTAGTTTTATTTCCATAACTATTATGTATTTTGTAAATAAATATAATAAAAAGTAAATATGTACTAAAAAGGAGCTTTTCTTTGCAAAATATAATAGCAAACAACATGAGGACTGTATTGACTTTTATCCGTAAATTGAAATTATACAGGTGTTTACTATAATTAAAATTGAAAATAACAAAATCAATAAAATGCAAACAGCTGAAAATGAATTATAAGAACATAGTGTTACTTAAAGTTAGATATGTGATTGTTAATAGCAAGTAATAATTTCAAACTGCATGTATGGTTAATATCTTGACATTCTGTTTTGTGTGATTTCTCACTGTTTTCAAAACCTTCACTTTCTTATTAAAAACCCCTTTTTTGGGACAGTTATTCTGATTTCTCTTTAATTTAATAATATCCCTCATCCTTATTTTTAAATAAATAGTAACTATATAAACTTCATATGCACATATTTTCACATATGGCTAATTGCTCTTACAGTTTGTGGACTTTCGTGTGTAGTAGCTGGAGTTTGGGGCAGACTCTTTCTTAGCCACACTGAGTAAAGGATAGGACCCCACCCAGGACTGAGTGCCAGTCAGTTGCCTACCACACACACTTTTATTGATTTGTTCCTCAAATCAAAAGACATGCCAGTTAACTTGACTGTCAACTTTAAACTTTAGACTTATAACCCAAACTGAACTGGATCAGAAAATATTATGTGAGCCAATTAAAATAAGTGTGTAAGTAATGCCAATAACATATTATTTTGTTATATGAATGAACTGCAAAGCCCTGCGTTTCTGTGGAAATTGTTAGTTCTTTGTCAATGTTTACTTTTTGTTTTAGTTTCTTTTTAAACTGTTCACATAAAATCAAGGCAAGTAACATTTTGTCAAGTTACTGTGCAAGTGTTGCATAAAATAAGAGAAGGAAAGAAAGATGAAGTTTAAATTACAGAAACTTCCCTTCATTTAACTCAAACAATGCAACATTTTAAAGAGAAGTTGACATTGTATCTCATTTTATACTGTCATGGATATTACATGCTTTATCGTGTACTGTATGTAATAGTGTATAAGAAGTACTTATCAATTAACAGTAAAGAGAATTAACAATAAGTATAGAAAAGCATGGATTACTCAATGGGAAATTAAAAGGTAATATCAAAGATACAGTATATCAGATTGAAATATCTAATAGAAAACCATATTCAGGTTATGTTTCAAACATATCAAATTTTGAAATGTGATTTAATATAAGTAGCAAGCTAAATTATTTGTTTGTAAAATAGTAAGAACTTAACATACATAAGATATTTATAACAGTCAAATTTACGTGACGTGATTTTTTTTTTTTTTTGCTGATAATGCTCCATTGAACTTTTGAGATAGAGAAAGGGGGACAGGTGGGCACCGACTAGTGTCCTTAGATCACTTGCAATGCACGACTGAGCTGTAGACAGGACATGCTTTCTTTTTCTGATGTTTAATGAAGAGATAAATTATTTTTTTCCCAGATTTTTTCTGTTTTGTTGAGGTTTAATTTCTAATATTGTTTTATTGGTCTACTCATTTACTGTATAACACTATTTATTAACATATTTTCACTTTGAAATTTACCATATATTTTAATATTTTTGCATTGTAAGTTTCTGCAATATGGGTTTGATTATAGCACTGCACTTTTCTTTTACATTTGTGGGTTTTGTTTTGAGTATTTCTGACAATGTAGTTAAGTTCAAAAGAGTGTATTCCTGCACACCCATTAGAGCTGGATTGGGATTGCCAATGAAAACAAAATGTGACTTTGTTTAACACTAGAATTACCAAAGCCTATGAAAAAACTCATAATTCTGGTCCACCTTAAATCCCTTAGCACCTCTCCATCAGCGTCTTTTGTCTTGTAAATGTGCTGATCAAGACAAGCAGCAAGCAGCCTATTATACCATCCATAACCACCCCCCACACACACTGCCACAGAATAGGCACAAAGTTCTCCGAGTTCAGGCCTTGATTATCTGGGAGGCTGGTACCTACAGTTGTATAGGGAAATAATAGATCGCTTTTTGGAAAACATGCATTTCATGTGTGTTCCGTTTCTACAACAATCTATGTAAACACATCATTAAAACAGAAACTTTTTCATGTTTTAGCAATAAATGACAAAATGTAGACAATAACTGTATAATGTGTAACGGCTGAACCCTAATTATCAAATAAATACTTTCACAAAAGGTACAATTATAATACAACAGTTTCCATGGTGCAGCGGAAAGAATTGCTGACTAATCAAAAGGCTGCGGATTTGATCCTGGCTGCCTTGCAAGTTTACCGTTTTGAGTAGTGAGCTGCTCTTATTGTTAATATTATACAATAAAAACTTACATTTCATTTGTGTTTGTAACAGCCGGTGTAAATTTATAGTACTTGTAAAAGTTAGTATTTTTTTTTCACTTTTATTCTCTCAGTCACAATTACGATACAACCCCCAACCCCCATCCCTCCCAAATCTGAACATGTTAATTTTTATTTGAAACTGGGAATAACTGTAGATGTGAGTGGTGTTTTGAGACAATAGAACAGGAAATTCTGTGATATGGAGGGATAAAAGCTGACACACAAACGCTGGTGTATTGTGCCTTCTTGGTATCTCATTGTCACTTGAATTTTTTTTATTCAGTTTTATTGAGTGTTCCTACTCATGCTGAATTAGTATGCACCTTGTGGTCCATGATATCAAAGCCGCACTGACAAAGAACAGAAGCATAGGTATATGTAATGAAAGGATTTTTCTCTGCATTAGCAGAGGTAAAATAAAGTTCACAGATGGGCGTTGGTCGCTACAGCGCAAAAGCCAGCTGCAAGGACTAATGTTTGGAAAAACAGCCAGGAATGTTCTGCAATGTAAGGGCTTATTTTTCACTTCGAGAGGCTTTTTTTGCATGTAAGCATATTATTGTGTGTCTTCTAGTACTAGGCACCGCCTCAGTCAGGGCCAAGTAGAGAAAAAACAACACCGTGTCTCGTGAGAGGGGGTGTGTGCTGAAACTGATCACTTCTGCATACACTGCTTCCACGTAAGCCGCTTTTGGGCAAGGACACTTAATTAGTATATAAGGGAAGGTTCCGCCCTCATTTTCTTCAGAAGCTCAACCGTGGGGAAAGTGCACACCGCCCGGTATTGATACCAGGCTCACGAGTTGATCCTCTGACGAGACTGACACGCGGGCTCCCTCAGTCTACTGGTCTAGGATGATGGCTCTGGGTCTTTTGATATTACTGTAAGCATAAGTTTGTTTCTTTTGATATTACTGTAAGCATAAGTTTGTTTCTTTAAATATATTACTGTAAGCATATATTTGTTTCTATAATCTATTGTTACTGCATTATACTATTTATATGTATTTATATGTTATAATTGAATAAGTAAATTTTACTGAAGTATCGGACCTCTTCTCTCTGATTTTTGCCCACTTACTCTAAAGAACCCCTTGAACCATTTTCCCAATTAAAGCAGTATATATGATATTTGGAATTATTCATTTTATGACCTGTATAGTACATTTCGGAAAACACTGTGGCACATGCAACATTATTCATATTATTCATATTCATTTGCATACCTTCTTGTGGTTGTAAACAGTGACTGCGTTTTTTTTTTTTTCCGATCTTGCCCAGTCTCCACATTTTGGTGCATGGTGGTGTTTCTTTTGTACTTCAGGACATGCAGAGGAAAGAACAGTACAGAGAGGTCAGTTCAGTTCTATATACAAATCATCAAATTCAAATGTTAACAGTTCCCACACACCCACGGACTGTCCTTCCTACATTTACAACACGTGTACCTGTTGCAATATACACATTTCTCTCTGTGCTGTGGTTTCTATTACACTGAAGGGGCGCCTGACACTGACTGAGTTTGCTTTCCTGGGGGAAGCGGCGGTCTTGGAACAGAAGCTTGTTGATGTTGCATCCTCTTTTTCTTTTTCAGTCTCCTTTTCTTGTAAGAAGCAACAATGAAGTTCCTCTGCAAGGTGAGCCAAGCACACTCTTCTTTTCTCAGTGGCCCCCGTGCATGCCTTGTACAGTACATGTGCGTTTATCGCCACCAGATCAAGCATGTTGTAGCATACAGCAACCGACCACCTACATGCTCCTGCTCGCACTTAATAAGCTCATGTCTTCTGGTCCATGATGTCAACGCAGCACTGGGCAAAAAAAGAAAGAGACAAATATATGAAACATTTTGAAGAAATCATTTTATGACCTGAATTGTACCAATCAGAAAACATCATCGCACTAATGCAATATTATTTGAAAACGAACAGCTTCAGATTGGGTGTAAATTTATGTTGATGCTGTTAGTTAGGGTCAGATCAGGAGGGGGGAGGGAGAGTGTGACTGACAAAATTAAACTGAAAAAAATGCTAACTTTTACAAGTGCCATAAATTTACATGGAGCTCTTCCTCCTTCACATACAGTTCAAGAAGCCCCGTAGAAAAAAATTAGAAAAAAATATTTCTTTTTGGTCCACGAACTGCCAGATATGCAAGCATAGTCTGGTGTAAAATTTCCACTACATGGAATATCACACTTGCACCTCTTTTTTAAGATCTTGGTAATCTTCACAGATTGTCTACCCTTCAGCATTTTCCTCAAGAGCAGATTGTGAAAAAATGTTTGTAATAAAATGTATATTATTACTTTAATCCAGCAATAATATATTCCATCATGTTCTATAATCTGTAACTACTGTATTGGCTTACTTTTCACTCTTTGTAAGCTGAAGTATTATATCTTTTGTCATAAAAGGTTCTTCTCTGCATACTTAGATTGCGATAATATATGGTTTTGAAAAAGCTTTGTTTCAATGAAAGCAGGTTTCTTTCGCCCAAAACATGACACCATGCCCACCACCAGACTTTTAACTTCATCAGTGTATTTTAAAAGCTTTGCACTTAAATCTTGGAATACACATCTGAACCTTAGGTGTTACACTTCAGCGTCAAACCATCTGCTTTCTGCAGCTGCAGATGTTTTATTTTTGTCCCATAGTCTTTGCCTTATCATTAATGAAATTATCTCTAAAATATACATACAATATTATCATTAACTATGGTGATTTAATCAAACCCCCTAATGCAAGTGAGCACATTCCTGCTTGAAAATGAGTTTACAAAAGTGTAAACTCATTTAGTATAGTAGTTAATGTTTCCTGCTTCATGTCCTGCACTTTTCTTTTGGTTTTAAATCTTTATAGTTGCTGTTGTAAAAAAGCCAAAAGATTTCAACAATATTTCAATAACTGTTTTAATTTTATAATACTATCATCTGTTTTTTAGATCCATTTATGTGCACCACAAGGTGGCATGGAGCAAAACCCTGTTCTAGCAGTATTCAGTGGAAGTCATTGCTGAGTGCTCCCTTGCAGGCTAATGCCTTATTGACCACAATAGTGGTAAATGGAATGAAACGTTTTTAAACAAACATTAAAATGAACATTGAGTGGAAGCCAATAACTGTTTAATTTAGTACACAGTGTGTGTGCATCTTTGTGCAAGTGGGAGCAAACCTACTATGAAATAAGAGAAAACGAAAACTGCAGAGACAGCAACATGCTCGGAATTTAATGCATACATTTTTTACCTGTGTGGATGTAAGCCTGAAAAACATTTACCACGCTCACATACAACAGTATAATTACAGTTTACAATCTATAAATGTTTAAACAGTGTACAAATTAAGTGCTGTAAGTAGTATAATGCGTCACTATTATACATCATCAGATTTTGACAGGTGTATGTCCCGCCCCCCTGGCATTTCCGGTACCCACCTGCTGCCCACTTGGTTATTGGGGCGGGGGGGTGGATGTTTCCCCGGCTCTCTTAGGTGTCTCTGTCCCGTTGTTGTGGGTGTGATGTTTGACCGGGTATCGGATCTTTTGTCAGTTGTGCGCAAGGAAAATGGTCGGTCGATCTTAGCCTTGATGTTAAAACTGGGGCTGATCATCTTTGTGATCCGAGACGGAGCTTCGGGACCCTGTAAGGTGTCAAAAAAAAGGTAAGTCATCAATGGGGTGGAGCAGACATCCTGCTCCTATCTGGGTGCAGCACCCGGGGTGTGTACAGAGAGCGTGAGTGACAGACCCCGGCGAGAGGATGTACAAGAAAACTTTAGAGAGAATCTATTAAACACCCAAGGAACCTGGCAGTGCATCCCAAACACACCCAGGGCATCCCGTTACCTTGCCCACCATGTAAAACCATGCCCTTTATAAAACAAGGCATATTTCCCAGATACCAAAGTGTTTTAAAAACAAGTTTTATTCAATGATTCAAAAAGATGCCAAAGTGTCTCAAAAACAACAAGTTTTATTGAAGCAAAATTCCAAACATAGCAAAATAAGATCTGGTCTTCACTTTGAGTTACAAATTGTTTGCTATACATTAAAATTGTTTAAAAGTATGAATAAAGGCAGGAGAAACAGCCGTAAAATAATCACACAAGCTTAGTTGTATACATATTTGCAATTCACTTCAAAATTGTTTAAAGTATGAATAAAAGCATGAGAAAACAGCGGTAAAATAATCACACAAGCTTATTTGTATACATATTAGCAATTCACTTGAAAAGAAACAAAAACACAAGAAAAAAAAATGTATATATATACGAGTACGCAAATGAAAATTCAAACCAGGTCCAAACCCATCAGTGAGTCAGTAATACACCTAAAATAAAAATGTTTAAGCCAGCACATACTTTATATATTTATATTTCACTAAATTATGCAAGCCTATTTTCTCTGTTTGGAACAGAGCCGACCACATAAACCTGGTCTTCACAGGCTCAATCAGTTTTGCGTATGCATCAATGGGTATCTCTCCCTGCTCAAATTCAGCTATAATATCATCCATATCATTCTTGATAGCTTTATGAAAACAAGGGAGATTATACATTTTTAACAAAGTACGCACACAGGACACAAGTCTATCTCTTCTAGCCCTTTTGAGCATAAATAAACTATGTTTATATGCAATCAATGGTTTAGAGAACCAAATACTACAAATGTGTCCGTCTGGTATCCATTTGTTCTCTTGACATTCAGCACATTTTTCTCCTAAATGTTCAACAGAGCTAAACACATAAGCCCAGACGACTGAGCGACCAATTGTGGTCATGATGAATCTTTTTCTAGCAGATATAATATAAGGAGAAAACCTTCTATAGGATGTATTACGTGTCACGCTGGGCAGGGACCTGGTTTTCCTTGTTCTAGTTGCTGAGTCTTGGTTCCTCTGACAACAACAAAAAAAAAAACAAAAATACAACAGTTAGTCGACAGGAAACACAACACAAACAGGTCTTGTTTAGCATGGATAATGCAATTTGCTTAGGTTTCTGTAAATCGATTTTGGCTTTAAAAATTAACTGTAATGGTGATTAGAGACAAGTTCAAAAACTGCTGTCCGAAGCTTAGGTTTTGTTGCACGGTGCATCTTTTGTATAAGCTGAAAAGTGTTTACTTCAGCAACAAACTGCTTCAGACAGTTGAGAATATGAATTTTTGTCAGTTTCACAATTCTTAATCCACACAAGGGTTTAACCATAGAAAACACCGTTTGTATTAATCTTTTAATACTAATCTGTTGACAGATGCTGGGAACACAAAGGTGCATCTCCTCAGAATCAGATTCTAGTAAAAGACAACTGTGCCCATCCTGAGATTCGTCACCCAAACGGCATGCTAAACAAGACCCCGTTAATACATCTCTTACACAGCTACTTACCACCTAAGCTACAACAGACTTTACACAATGCTTCATTAAAATCAATCCGGCTCTGTGACTGTGATGGCTGACAGGTGTTTGGGAATTTACACACAGGTCTTGAGACTTCAGATTTGAAGTTGAACAAGCTTTTACACCGTGTTTAAAGACCTCACCGGCCATCTTAAAGTCAGTCTAATATGGGGAAAAAAGAAAAAGTTATATTCCCAAACGATACATGCATATTCCTGACGGAATATCAGCACAACATAGAATTCTGGACATTATTTCAGAAGCCAACTGGACGGCTTTCTCAACAGAATCGTCATTACTGTTGGAGCAGATATAAGCCACAGGTCTTAAAAGACACAAAAACGTACCACGTGTCATTACAGGAATAGTATTCCCTATTGATCTATAGATACATCTAGTCACACGTGAAATAGCCGTTAGGGTTTTTAAATCGGCCCTTCTGTCAGAAAAAAGGAAACACATCACTAAGGCAGGCATCCTTTCAATAAGGCTTTCAATGTCACAAATTAAATCTTTAACATCCGATTTTAAATCATCTTTCTTTTTATTAATAAGACCTTTCAAACTTGCTGAAAGCACTTCTTTTGCATAATACTTGGGCTCCCCGCATGTAATCTGTCAAGTTAAAATAAAATGAAATCAGAACCTATTTGTACCGCCATGTAAATAGTCTTAACAGAAATGTTCTTAAAGTCCAGACTCACCATGTCCAAGGTCATGCCGTCTAGGCCAAGTGCGTCCTTCTTTTTCTTGTCAAAAGTCGTGCTGCATCCAGCAGGAGCTTCAGTTTTTTTCACGGGGCGGCAAGTTTCTGTTTTTGGCACCTCCTTTAAATAAAAAAATTAAAATAGGTGTGAAAGTCAAGAAAAAAGTCAATACACCTGTGAAAGCCAAGAAAAAAAAAACATCTCTGAAAGCCAAAAACATTTATAAAAGGCATACATTCAAAATTACCTGATTAGACTTATCTGCTTCTCCTCCACATTCTACAGACTGGTATTCTTCTAAAATGATGACATCAGCATCTGCTTTATCGGTTGGTTTTATTGTTGCAGAATCCATGTCTTGCTTCTTAAAAGAAAACAGATGATGGTGTGTCGCCGAGATGGATAGATAGATAGATAGATAGATACTTTATTAATCCCCAGACAGATAGATACTTTATTAATCCCCATTCAGATAGATACTTTATTAATCCCCAGCAAGAACGCTTGACTGGCCAAGCAACATAGGGACACGGGTAAGCTGGGAACGTTAAGCTCCTGGTGGACCAGCAAGAACGCTTGACAGGCCAAGCAACACAGGGACACGGGTAAGCGTAGCTGGTTGAAACCTTGCAAAAGTGGTGGGCTCAGCCAACCTACTTCAGCTCAGTGAAAAGAATGGTTAGCTGTAAAACAAGCGTCGATATCTCCTTCTGACCATAATAGCGGCGGAAAATGCCAGCCTGCTAGGTCTCGGTCATAGGTGGATAACCACCAGCGCTTACCACAACATACCCAATTCTTGTTATGGAGGAGGCCTGAGGCTTTAGGTCCAATTACCCGTCTTTAAATATGCTTTTGGGCAAAGCTTTTACAACGTTAGGGCCAATCAAAACGTTTAAAGATAAGATTTTTTTTAGATAACCCGCCAACATATTTTTAACCAATCAACAAACACAGGCCTCATGTTGAGCTATCCAATGGAATTACACCATTCCGATTCGGGCATGCGCTGAGTGCATCGAGCGTGTCACATGTTCATAACAGCCAATCAGGATACAGACAGGGCAATGGGTTGTGAGGAGTCTATGCGTGAAAAAAAATAACATGGCGCTACTGTCAAAATGTATGAACTGCAATGTTAATGGAAAAACATATCAGCATATGAATTAAACAGTAACAGACAAAATATCGTAACACATACAATGGTGGCACGGGAATTCGGGCGGTCGTTTTTCTAAGCCAGTAGATCCGGGTTTGCGCCTGGCCAGAAGATCAAAAGTAAGACCTGTACTTTTAAAAATGTGTATATTATTATGATTATGCATTACAGTGTTTTATTACATCCTAGACCTATAAATGAAAAAGGTAAAATG
>JANRMT010062791.1:69388560-69400010 GCA_026402145.1 Polypterus bichir lapradei
TTACAACAATTCTGCAAAGATGAGTGGGCCAAAATTCCTCCAGAGTGCTGTAAAAGACTCATTGCAAGTTATCGCAAACGCTTGATTGCAGTTATTGATGCTAAGGGTGGCCCAACCAGTTATTAGGTTCAGGGGGCAATTACTTTTTCACACAGGGCCATGTAGGTTTGGATTTTTTTTTTCTCCCTAAATAATAAAAACCATCATTTAAAAACTGCATTTTGTGTTTACTTGTGTTATATTTGACTAATGGTTAAATGTGTTTGATGATCAGAAACATTTTGTGTGACAAACATGCAAAAGAATAAGAAATCAGGAAGGGGCAAATAGTTTTTCACACCACTGTATATCCTTATGTGAATAAAACCAAAAGATATCCAATCGGTCATACAAAAATTATTTATAAGGATTTTGATCCATTAGAAACGTATTTCGGATTAGCCTGGGTTAGGGTGTACCCACCCAGAAATCTTCTATTCCCTGTTTTGCCATGCAAAATAAACAAAACATTGTACTTTACACTTTGCCACACTTGTGCTGTAACACAACAGCAGACACCCTGCACACACACTCACGAGGAAAGAGCGCTTACCGGTTGCTGGACAACACCGGAATTGTTTGCAGCCATTCAGCAGGGATACAAAATTGAAAGCATATATGAGATATGGCATTTTGAACAAAGCTCTATTGAACTTTTTATATTAATGCCCATTTAAAAGCTAAGCGAGAATCTTCGGGTTATCCTGAGAGCTGTCTAAACACAGAACAGTGTAAACAGTATGTATCTATGTTTTATGAAAAGGAAGGTGTACAATTAAGCGAGCACCTAATTAAAATAAATACGGCCAGAAGACAAATTGCAAAACTTTTTTAAAATTCCTTATGGGGTAAGTTTGCACAAAGACCTAATTTGCCACATACATCTTTAGTTACGGATCCAGAAAAACTGTTTGAATTATTGTTTGCCCCAAATTATGAGGTATCTACTTGTGATTTTATTGATGATGAATGTGCCTGTGTGACTTGGACATACGATAAAGATCGCTACAGCACACCGGCCAATGTAAACATATTTATTGCTAGTTTTACTACAGCTGATGCAAGATTAGAGTTGTATAATCTTTTAAACAAACTGAACGAAAGAATACTATACTATGACACGGATTCAATTCTTTATATTTCCAGAGCAAACGAATGGGACCCAGAAACCGGCTGCTATATAGGGGAATTGACGAACGAGGTCGCAACGAATGAATACATCACTGAATTTATAAGCACTGGTCCAAAAAGTTATGGTTATAAGCTATCCAACGGTAAAACCTGTCTTAAAGTTAAAGGTATAACATTAAATGTTAAGAACTGTGAAAAGGTGAATTTTCAAAGCTTAAAAGAACTGGTCTTTGACTATGCAGAAAATAAAAAACTGTCTTCAGAGCATAAAAATATGAAAGTTGAAGATTTTGGTATTGTCAGGGTAAAACGCAGCTGGCATATAGAAACCAGAAAAATAAAAATAACACAAAAAGTTGTATATGACAAGCGCGTATTAACAAAAAATTTCACCTCATTACCTTTTGGCTATTGATTCTGAGATAAATACATAAATAGTAATGGATGTTCGTTTACAACACATTTTCCTGTGTCTTAAGTGGGCCGAGTAACTGTGGAAAATCTTTTTTTGTGAAAACATTACTAGAATCGGGGACTAAAATGATGTCTCACCAACCACAAAATATCCTGTATTGTTATTCCGTTTGGCAACCTCTCTATACAGAATTGATGAAAAAATTCAGATATACAGTAATCCCTCCTCGATCGCGGGGGTTGCGTTCCAGACCCCCCCGCGATAGGTGAAAATCCGCGAAGTAGAAACCATATGTTTGTATGGTTATTTTTATATATTTTAAGTCCTTATAAACTCTCCCGCACTGTTTATAAATATTCCCCGCAGAGTTAAACAGCATAATCCCTTTGTATTCTCTTAGATATTAGGTAAGATTCATTGAAATTATGTATATAAACACACTGTTTATATACAGTAAAACCTAAATATTATTTTAAAGATATTGAGTGTCTCCGATATCACATATGTTACAGCCATTACGATAGACAGGTCACTAGCAATAAATACGTACAATGCAAGAAAAATAGTATACAATAAATGTGTGTACAGTGACACTAAACGTACGTACATGTACTAAACACTGTAAGAAGAAAATTAATTATGGTTACTCACCAACAATGACACGATGACTTGTCCGATAACAATGAGTTTAATTTTACTGCACAACAAAGGAGAGCGTTACAGCCCTTGTAAAGAAGCCACTTCAGGCGATTGTGTAGCACTGCCGTTGTTCTTCTTCTGGCAGTCTTCAATCCAAATCCCTAAAGCAGATTCCATCCAGACTACTGCCTAATTACATCCACTTACAACTCGTTTTGCACCCTGGTTAAAAGGACGCTGCAGCCGTAGATCTTATATTCCTTTCCTACTTTTTAAATAAAAAGAATCGTAGCCTTCAACAAATCCAAAACGTTTACCTTTTCGGCAATCGTTAACATCTTCTTCTTGCGCTTGGGCACGGCCCCTGAAGCAGTAGCAGATTGTTTTGGAGCCATAATGAAGGGCTTGACTATGCACAAAGATAAACACTAAAGAGCATAATTCTTTACACAGCGAAACATGTTGATGCTGAATTAGCGAGACGAGACTTCCTGGTTAACACTGCATTCAGCACGCAGGAGCTCAACTGCGTGCTCTGATTGGTTAGCTTCTCAGTCAGGAGAACTTAACTGCGTGCTCTGATTGGTTAGCTTCTCAGCCATCCGCCAATAGCGTCCCTTGTATGAAATCAACTGGGCAAACCAACTGAGGAAGCATATACAGGAAGTAAAAAGACACATTGTCCGCAGAACCCGCGAAGCAGCGAAAAATCCGCGTTATATATTTAGTTATGCTTTCATATAAAGTCCGCGATAGAGTGAAGCCGCGAAAGTCGAAGCGCGATATAGCGAGGGATTACTGTATAAAATTTATAGAAGGTCTCCCTGACTCCCTAAATGATGATGTATTGTTGCCCCGTGATAAAATAAACTTAGTTGTCGTGGATGATCTCATGCAATCTGCCTGTAAAAGTAATGAGTTGGAATTGGCATTCACAAAGTATGTTCATCATAGAAATCTGAGCGTAATCTATATTGTTCAGAATCTTTTTTGTCAGGGAAAACAGAGCCGAACTATTGCCTTAAATGCAAAATACATTGTTTTGTTTAACACTAGGATTACCACAGTCTACGAAAAAACTCGTAGATCCTGCCCACCTTAAAACCGTTCTCACTTCTCTGCCAGCGTCCTTTGTCTTCTAAATGTACCGATTAAGACAAGCAGCCGGCTATTCCATCCCCCACCATCGCAGAATGTTCACTAAGTTTTCCCAGCTCATGCCTTGTTTGATTACCTGGGAGTGACTCAACTGCTGGAGTTTTAGAGTGGAAATAATAGATCATTATTTGGAACACATGCATTTCATGTGTGTTCCGTTTCTACAGTAATCTGTGTAAACACATTTGTTAAAACAGAAACGTTGTCATATTTTAGTAATAAATGTTACAAAATGTAGACATAAAATATAGAATGTGTGAAGCCTGATTTCCAAAGATCAAATAAACACTTTTACAAAAGGTTGAAAAACCCAACAGTTTCTGTAGCGTAGCTCTAAGATATGCCTCTCAGAGGACAGCATGCTTACCGTGCTTCAGAGACTCAAGTTCGATTCCCCGCTAGGGAGAAAGTGTTATGTTTTTTTCTTTTTAACCATGGCCGCACCGCTGCCTTCCTGCAAGCGTCTGCTTTCTGCGTGCTGGGGCATTTTTCTTTTCTTCTCTTAAGTAAATCGTTAAGTTTAAAATGTCGATCGCGGTTATTTCTGTTGATTAATTCATGCTTTCATTCATTATAGCTAATACTGTTATCAAGTGGTCACTATTTTTGCCTGTTGTATACAATCTATCTAGCGTCTTTATCTCCACTCTCACTGCCCGCTTGCCTGCGTGCATCGTGTGTCGATTGATATATGATTTAATGTATTTTCTTTTTAACCTGAAACGGACATAAAATTTATAAACTGGTATGCACTGTCAGTTAATGAGCTCGTTATATTTTAATGTGGGATGCTCCTTTTAAAATATTTTTTTAACAATTGAGACTGCAATTAAAATGAACAAGTGTCCTTATAACTGTTATTTTTAAGATCCATAACACATAGACAGAGCACTGCATAGTAGAGAGACAGACAAGCAGAGAAGTCACTAGATATATAAATAAACAGGGAAGGCACATGTACTGAAAGAAAAAAAAGATCAACATGTGCGTTGGTCCTGCTTGCACTGAATAAGCTCATGCACTCTAACCACTCCCCTCCCCCGATCTAACTCTAAATAACAGCGCAAGTACTGACGCAAACCAAGTGTAATAAAGAGTCCCCGGTTCAATCCCCACTCACTCCTATATTTGCCGTTTTCAGTAGTAAGCTGCTCTTTGTGTTAATATTATACAGTACACACATACACTTGGTTTGTGTCTGTACTTGCGCTGTTACTTAGAGTCAGATCAGGGGTGGGGAGGGGTTAGAGCACGTGAGCTTATTCAGTGCAAGCAGGAACAACGCACATGTTGATAGCGATCCCTTTACTCACCGGTCTAATTTTGAATCGGTAAATGGAGCACACTGAGAAAATGTATCTTGTACCAGAAAAGCAACTGGGGCAAGTCCAAACACCTGTCGGTGGAGAAACAGATATGACAAAAAATAGAACTCTTGACCATGAAATGAGGAGTATTTTACAAAATAGCACCCTATCACCGCATGAAAAAGTGGAACTGTATTTTCATACTCTGCAGCATTATCTGAGTCTATTGAGACAACAGGAATCACAGAAGTCTACATTGACTCTCTACCAGAAACTGAAGCGCCATCCCAGACCACATCGTTGCACCCGACCAATGACACGGGTGATATTGTCATAAGAGACGTTTTGGAATCCGTCTCTCAGAGACACCAGAAAAATACGGAAATGCTAATTCGGAAAATGACACAAAACCCATCCACAACGTCTTGGAATGAAAGAGGGGAATTTTTATATAAAGGCACACCTGTTATTGGCACAAATATTGTTGATCTGATCAAGTTCGCTACGCAAACACGTACATTAAACAAGAGTGGAAAACCAAAAGGTTGGGATTTATTCTTTAACGCTATGGCCGAAATTAACATGCCTGGGTCCATTTTTCCAAACATGGGCGTTTGGGCTTTATTTCAAGAGATTAAAAGTGATACAAAGCCGATTCAAACAGCCAGTAAACAGCTTCGCCCGACTGCATCGCGTGATTTTCCATCCACGCTCCACCGGGCCTCTGGCTCTACAGCTGAAACACCCGGGTTAGTCAGACAGATCAGAAAAAGGCCAGTCTTTAGAAAAGGTCAACTATTTAAAAAACACAGATGGCTCACAGTATGAATAAAAGTATTTTAAAAATAAATGTAGAAAATAGTGTTTTAATATGGCTGTTTATTATTGTGTATTGCAAATATTATTAGTATTTTAATTTAGATCATTTTGTTTAATTGTGTCAAAACTCTGTGAAAATACTTTTATATCACTGTATTAATGATTAGAAAATTAAGGAAGCAACTTCTTTAATGTACAGTGTTTTAGTATTGTGTATTATGCCTATTATTAGTATTTTAATTTAGATCATCTTGTTTAATTGTGTCAAAACTCTGAAAATACTTTTATATCACTGTATTAATGATTAGAAAATTAAGGAAGCAACTTCTTTAATGTACAGTGTTATTATTGTGTATTATGACTATTATTAGTATTTTCATTTAGATCATTTCTTTTGTTTGATTGTATCATGACTCTGTTAATTCTGTATTATTACTGTGTGAACATTTTAAAAATAAATAATAAATAAAATGTAAACATACAAACCCTTTACTTTTTATCTGTCTGATTATTGGATTATTCACTATAATAACCACAGACACTTTTATGTTGGTTAATAGCTCATTTATTTTATTTATTTTCAAACAAAGGGAATACACATAATTGTAACATTTTTTTTTCTGCATACAATATTCTGCATATATAAGTCAGCAAAAGCAAACACATGACTGACTTATTTCTGATTTCTGGGTAAACATGTCCAGTTTCATATTTTCAGTTTGTCCCCTTTTTATTTGATGAAAATATCTAACAACCATCTGGTCATTTAGATGAACATCTCCTGGGTACAACGCCAATATCTGGTTTATGGTAAGTCCTTTGCTTTTTTGATTCAAATAGAAAATACAATGGTGACCACAGGTTTTAGATAAAAACTCCTGTAACTGAATACGGTTATAAGTAATGCAGTTAGCATTAATCTTCAAAAATTTCATAAATACTTCGGGAAACATTTCAGAATCTGGGGTAATTCCATACGAGTCAAAAAATTCAGCTTTTCCATGATCCGCAAGGTAAATGGCAATCCAGTGCTTTCCAGGTTTATCATGGGGATCTGTGTTTACGATCATAAACAGAGGTCTGGCAATCAACTTCTCCTTGGGCAGTTGATCTGAAGGGAATACATCCAGAAAATGGCTGCGTGTCAGTGGCCCAGATGCAAAGGCGGTCCTGAGCTGCTCGGTGTCCAGAGGCTGCATGTCTGAACATGTCTACGGCTTAACTGTAGTCGTAAATAACTTGCCAACACATGTTAATTTCAATGATGTTATCAAAAACCGCATACACAATCATATTCACTGTATTTTGCAGCGGTTTGGCAAATCTTATTTCAGTCCTGAGGTTGCCTGTTTTGATGAGTGAATAGTGTCCTGTTGATTCCATATCAGGGCTTAGGTTGAATGCAAAAAGTGAATAGCCTTTAGCAAACTCTTCACGATCGACTAACAGTGCCTTATCTTTCATCCTCTTGTCTGCGGTTTCCACCAGTTGAAAATATTCTCTGACGCAGTGACCATTTGCAAAATCAGGCTGCAGAGGCTTGCTGGGTATCTGCTCTCCATCCAGGTAAAGAGCCATGAAGTTGATGTTGTTATGTTTAAAATTAAAGGGGTTGTGTGTAAAGTTGCCACTGAAAGCTGCATTGTCAACAAATCCAAAAACAACCAATTTTGGCAGCTGTCCCAGAAACAGGTTTTCCTGGTTGCAGACACGACTACCAGTAGGTATGCTGAACACCTTCATTTGAACCCGGTCGATTGGGTATTTTGCGTTGCTGGTCATCAAGGCCTCTGCATGACCCAGTCTGACTCCAGGGTTGACTTGAACTCTTTTCACAAACAATGATGCTGATAATATGGTGACCTTAAATTGATCACCATTGCTTATCAGACAAAAGTCATCCTTATTCCATACCAACTTTATTTTCACATCAACCCCCATTAATTAATAATTTCTCTTGAAAGAACAGATCTGCATGGATGTGACCTAATAAATCAACCCTGCGGCTTCTGGACGAGTAAGCAGCCCTTTTATTGAACCCCAAATTTGGGCCATCCAGAGCAGTGGCTTCGTGGTGACCGGGTGTGTCTTTATAGAACAGTCCAGCTGAAAATTGTGTTTTCAGGGTCTCGTCTCCGTAATTTAGTACGGTTTCGATAAACGCTCGATATGGGTAACAGTTATTGCTCTGGCTAATCAGTCTGTCCCCGACGGTGATGTCAACCTGACTGAACAAAGAAGCAATCGGGTAGTTTACAAAGGCAACATGTGAATCAGAGGCCAGAGTTGTTCCATCATTTTATTGTACAGTATTTTACAGCATAAGTATAGGAGTGTGTTGTTAAGGTCCAGGTATTGATCATTTCCGGCAATCGAAAACTCAAGTGGAGCACTTTCTGACAATGCTGTGAGAGGCGGCACTTCGACATAGTAGCTTTTTTCAATGCTGGTTTGTGTTGGTGACAGCTGAAATACGTCCAGTTCCGATTTTGCACATTCATCTGACGCACAGTGTACAAAAGCCATGTTTAGAATATATCACTAGAATTTTGCTTAGTTCTGGATGTTCTCTTGGTTGACTTTCTTTTTCTTTTGACAGAGTGTCGAGCTTTTTTCCTCTTTGCTCTCTTCCTGGGCCGTGCAGGTGGCCCGAGCAGTGCTAGATGGGGTGTGTGTCTTTTTCTTTTGACACCTCTCTTTATAACAATCATACCAGAACCTTCTTGTTGGGGTGTTGCAACTTTATTCATTACAGCACCGGCCATGTGACTCATGACATCATTAGCAATGCTTTTCGCTGCAGACTTGACATGAGGTTTAGCAATTTCTAGCCCACGCCTAAACAGAGGCACTGCTTTTCTGAAGAGAGCTTTAAAAATACCACCAATACCGCCACCGTACTGGACCGGGAGACCATGAAACCCTGGTAGCCCATTGCCAGCTTGTATCTTGTAATAAGATGCGTAGGTGCATGGAGCTCTATAGTTTTTTGTTACAAGCATGTTTAAAAATTGATATATCTTGCTGGACGAAAATGCAACTTGATTATTACTTTACCATACTTGAGCGGAACTGGTTTATTCTGGTCCGTCTTAATTTCAATCCTTATAGTATTGAAGCTTTGCACGGCGAGAGGTATGTAGTGTGGCTTTTCAAAAAATATGGTGACATTTGCACCGTCTTCACCTTTTATGTTTACACATCTCAGTAATGGTGCATGCGTATCTCCAACAAGTTGTGGTTCGATAATATCTGTATACACGAACATGGTGGAAAAACCACCTGTGATATCAGCCGGGTTAGGTGAGTTGTAAGATGGCTTATCATGATCAAACCTGAGAATGTAAGCCAGCTCCCCGGACACTTGGAGCAAAATGCTTTTATTACCCATCAGGCGAATGGTTCTATTGGCAGGATTGTATTTAAGTATTGGCTCAGGTGATGACGGGTTGGTATTAATGACATGATTCATTTCCGACAACAATGCTTCTATATTCCTGAAATAGCCTTTGTTGATCTTGTTTCCTCATTCATTAGTGTAAATTGTGTTGGCTGAGTGATGGAATTGAACGTTTTTGGGTAAGTCAGTTCCAGCAATGCCACTTCCCAGTCCCTGGACAGTTCTACTGTCTTGGCTAGCTGAACAGTGAATGATGCTATCGTGTTGTTGGGAAAAGTCCTGGCCGATGAATTACTCAGCAGTATCACATAAAATCCATTTCTGACTGTAGACATTTTTTTTTTCTTGCTTTTCTCAACTCCTTATGTCTTTCACTTCTGGAGCCTTGACCCAACTGTTAAATTTCTTGTCCCAGCCAAGCCATTTTACCAATACATGCTTATTTCTACCACACCCACGAATGGCTAGAATTTTCTGGATGCGGTACACCTGGTTAGCATCGGGGTTTATTTTTTGTAACTCTTCTGCATAAAACATCCCTTGAATTTCATCACCTGCGTAATCTTTTAGTTTATAGACAGGTTTGATCCATTTAAAACAGTCCACGATAATAAATATTTCATCTGTAAATGACTGCTCATACCCTTTTTCTAATACACCTTTTAATTTTGAAACTCGGACATGATCACCTATTTTGAAAGTGCACGGAGTAGAATTTCTTTGCCCTGTCCTGCCATAGACTGTTTTCCAAACACTCAGAGCATTTTCCGGAGTCACATCTACAGGTCTTGTTTTAATCGTGGTGTGAAAACTGTGGTTATAACTCTGCAGAAAGTCTGACAGGACATCTATATACCGAAAAGTATTGGTATATGTAAAATATTTCCACATTTTGGACTTTAAGGTTCTATTGAACCGTTCTACTATACTGGCCTTTACATCGCTGTTTGTGACAAAATGTACAATATTGTTCTGTCTTAGAAGTTTTTGTACCAATGTGTTATGAAATTCTTTGCCTCGGTCTGTCTGTAGCTTCTTAGGAACTCGGCCCTGTCTAAAGATCAAACTAAAACTCTGAGAAACTTCTTTCCCTGTCTTGGCCTTTAATGGCACAGCCCAAGCATATTTTGAGAGCACATCGATACACGTAAGGATAAATTTATGACCATCATTGAATTTTGAGTAATAACACATCTCTACCAAATCTGCTTGCCACTGGTCATCAATCGTTGAAACAATGGTTCTGTTTCTCTTGAACCTGAGCCGTGCTGGTTTGTGCACACTGTAGGTATATTGTCCACTCATCCATTCCAATACGTTTTTTCACTTAACATTTTTCTGATGACTTGATGAATTTCTCAACAAGCTGTTAACACCACCAAAACTGCCAGGTTCCTTGGGTGTGTAATAGATTCTCTCTAAAGTTTTCTTGTACATCCTCTCGCCGGGGTCTGTCACTCATGCTCTCTGTACACACCCCGGGCGCTGCACGCAGATAGGAGCAGGATGTCTGCTCCGCCCCATTGATGACTTACCTTTTTTTGACACCTTACAGGGTCCCGAAGCTCCGTCTCGGATCACAAAGATGATCAGCCCCAGTTTTAGCATCAAGGCTAAGATCGACCGACCATTTTCCTTGCGCATGACTGACAAAAGATCCAATACCCGGTCAAACATCGCGCCCACGACAACGGGACAGAGACACCAAAGAGAGCCGAGGAAACACCACCCCGCCCCAATAACCAAGTGGGCAGCAGGTGGGTACCGGAAATGCCAGGGGGGTGGGACATACACCTGCCAAAATCTGATGATGCATAATAGTGACGCATTATACTACTGCTGTAGGTGGAAGATGATTGTCGTTGATCCTTGATTGAGATTCAAACCAGTTCTTTTCTTCATAAAAACTCAAATGTTCCACACACTGCTTCAATCATTCACTGCCTTCACCTCCACCTGAGTGCTGCACAGTCAGGTAAGAAACCTCTGAAAACTGAAGCAAACAAAAAGTTCATGCATGTAAGCCTATCCATTACTGTTTTACGAGGACTGACAGCAAAGTGAAAAAAACATTATTAAAAGGGTAATTATTCATATTACAACACTTTGAAACACACTTTTGTATTTAATGTCACAGGTCATGCATGACTAATTATACATAAAAAAGCACAAAGACACTAATAAAGGTTCTGGGGTACTCACAGGCAAACCCCATATATTGTATACAGCACAAAAGGTGCAAAGTAAATGCGTGTTAAGGCTGCAAGACTAGTACCAGTGCATTAGTAAAGTCAGTCCCAAGATGGTGGTGGTTTTGGTTATGATGGTTTCTAGAAGGAAGAGGCAGATACAGGTGGGGTGACCCCAGAAGTGATGTATGTCAGTATGTCAATCTTTCTTTCTGCAGAGGGGAAAGAAGAAGAGGTACAGTTATTGCCTTGTGCCCTCAGGTGGTCTGGGGTAATATTATCATTATCTGAGCCCATACGTTGTTCTCCAAGCACACACGTGACATTTTATATATATATATATATATATATAT
>JANRMT010062791.1:69404551-69416427 GCA_026402145.1 Polypterus bichir lapradei
AAAATCTATATATAGCTAAAACAAAGCCAAACATAAACTCATTTGTTGAAATCTTTTGTGTACAGTAGTATTTAGGTCATATTGTCTAACAACAAGTCACTTGCGGCAAAAGGCAATTTTATCTTCTGTCTACAGAATGTTGTGGATCAATATCCTTTATGTAGGCACATAGATAGCAATCAGAGCCAAATCTCTCCTTTAGAGGAAAGATATAGAGGACAAAAATTCATTCAATAAAAGCTATTGATTAAAGAAACTCTGATTTTGGCCTTTGATTATGCGGATTGGAAGTGGCAGATTATAGTTTCCTAAGGGTCTTCACAATAGTCCAAAGAGTATTTTTAATAGGTTTTAAAAGATAGGTGAATAAGATTTCAAAACAATGGAAAGGTTGATAAAACAAACAAGATACGTGGCTTCTTACATATTTAATTTTACTGGCTAATTATGGAGCATTAGCAAAAACTGTCATTCATAGTTTTTATACATTACACCTACATGACAACAAACAACAGTTTTAACAATTTGTTAAGTAGCTTTTTTTAATAAATATTCAATTTAAGACAATTCCCAGAAACATAATGAAACACACACACAAAAAAGTACCAGAAATCCAGTGATGTGCCACACGTCAACATACTAGATCGTGTAATTCTGAAAACTCACATACAGACTCCAAAATGGGTTTCAGGCCCACAGTACCAGTGATTAGTTATCTTCATTTGGTGGCCATAAAAGGCAAACTGCTACAACATGTGGCAAAGAACAAGAAAAAAAATGCATATATGAAAAAGTGATAGTAGGCAATCAAGTTAAAAGATAAAAGGGAACATAAAAACTATGAGAAGAACCTTTTGCAAGCTTGAGGATAGATTCAAGACTCTGCTACTAGACACAGTTATTCTATAGTATAGTAGAAAACAAACAGTGGTATGTGTGCCACAAACAAAATTCTCACCACCTCCCCAAACATACTGTAAATTGACAGTGTGATTTAGTAACTGAAAGAATTTTCAGTTGGTCTTCCTTATTACAAATTATTATTATTATTTTTAATTTATACAGCATATTAACTGCTCAACAGTACTGACCCTTTCCTGAAATTTTCATCATTTTTCAAAGTTACTGAAACTATTCTAAGCCACCTTATTTTTGGAGCTACATCTTGAAGATCTCAAGATCCTCTATGGATTGCTTCTTATCAGCTACACTATTTGGTAAGAATAAATGGAGAAGGATACGTAATGTTGCAAAGAATAACAATGAACAAATTGGTACTGAGCAGTTGTGACGAATTAGATATTCAGTTCAGATCTATCTGAACCAATATATATATCTGAACGGATGTATCTGAACTGATGTATATATCTAAACCAATCTATTTAAAATCAATATATATATATATATCTAAACCAATGTATATCAACCAATATATATATCTCAACCAATGTATATTATCTGAATGGATGTATTCAAACCAATGTATATATCTGAACGGACGTATCTCAACCAATGTATATATATCAGAAAGGATCTAAGCAAACCAATTTATATATATCTTAACCAATGTATGTAAACCAATGTATTGTATATACCTGAATGGATGTATTCAAACTGATGTATATATCTCAACCAATGTATCCCAACCAATGTATATATCTGAACCGATATATACACCTGAATGGATGTATTAAAACCAATGTATACATTCAAACCAATGTATCTGAACCAATATATATATCTGAACCAATGTATATATTTATGAATCAATCTTTTTTTTCTGAACGGCCCCTCATATATTTGTGTATGTGTGTTACTGTTACAGTTGGAGTTGAAGATTCCAGAATCTATGATCAAATTCTTCTAAACCGTATCTTTTTAATGTATCAGATTTTCTCATTTTCTTGGTCATAACTTTTTAATTAATCTTTTGAATTTAACACTTCCCTTTCATTTCACTGCATCTGCACATCATTGTTATACCATAGTTTTACACATCGTCAGTACAAATATTAACATTTATTTAAATGAAGCTCCTTTCTCCCTGTTCTATATGCAAATGGTCATTTGTTCCAGCACACTGAAGCAGCAAAACACATTCAGTATCCCAAAAATATAATATGAAATTGTTTAAAAAAAATCACAACTACTTGTAATACAATGCAAAGACCATTTTAATCAAGGTCACCCGCTTGTTAAGAGAAATAGCCTATTCCAAACAACCAATCCTCTGGCTGCAATTCAATATACTATACTTGTTTAGCATGCAGACACGGTGAAGATGTGTAAATTATTATCTAACTAAAATTGCAATACTTAAGATGCTTTAGGCAAGGTATGGAATATTTTATATAGCCAAGAGACTTGTGGAATATTTTAGTTACAAAGAGAAAAATACAAAGTAGCATTGTTGTGCAGTTTGTAATTTTTGAGTGTTGAGTGTTTGTGCACACCTTCTACCATTCTGCTAACTGTACATTAAGAGGCTCTTATTTATTTCATTACTTGAATATTTGTTTACAATAACTTAAATCCCTATCATATACCCAGGGCCCTGTGAAAAAACACATTCCTTGAAATGAACTGTATAAAACTGAATAACACTATACATGCTAAAGCTTTCAGATTGACTGGATGTGTGACTCCCCAACAGTAGTTCTGCCCATATATTCCGGTATAAGTTGGTGAGAGCCTGAAACTATCCAAAGAGTATGCCATTAAATAATATAAGATTTTAGTAAGGCTATCACTTTATTTTCCTAACTTTTCACAATAAACGAGTATTCTTGACCACTAGTCTTATATCAGGGATGTCCAACTCCAGTCCAGGTGGGCCGCAGTGGCTACAGGTATTTCATTCTAACCTTTTCCCTAATCAGCGAGCAGTTTCTATTGCTAATTAACTCCTTTTCCCTTCATTTTAATAGCTCTGTATTTAAGGATTCAGTCCTCTGAATTGATTTGTTTCTTCATCAAATGGCAGCCAAACAGAAATGAGCCAACAGATGATCAGTTAAACTGGAATGTCAAACTCCAGCCAATTTCACTCCAACCAGTTTCTTAATGAGAATCCAGTTCTTGCTGTTAATTAAAGCCGTTATTGAATATCAGGACTTGTTGCTGCTCTCATTCTGCCACAGCAGACTGTTGATTTTCTGTTTCACCTTTCAAGATGTTTTGGTGACCTGAGTAGATAGACATGACCGAGACCTTCACCTTTCTTTATTTTCCGGTGAGCTGGTCATGCGGCGGCTCGCTTTTGGTCTCATTCTTGTTTTGCTGCTGATTAAGGAAAAAGAAACAACTAAGGGATCTGAGTCACGTCAATTAAAACTAAGGCAAAACAAGTTAATCAGCAGCAAAAATGGCTCACTAATTAAGAAGATGGTTAGACTGAAAACCTGCAGCCACTGCAGCCCACCAGGACCAGAGTTGGACACCCCTGTCTTATATCAAAATTACTGAACAATTTTTGTTTTAAGAAATAGAATACTCAAATTTGTTAATGAGTGATAAGGTCGTAGAAATATAGTTATATATACAGACATACAGTTAGGAGACCCGGGTTCGCTTCCCGGGTCCTCCCTGCATAGAGTTTGTGTGTTCTCCCTGTGTCTGCATGGGTTTCCTCTGGGTACTCCGGTTTCCTCCCACAGTTAGGTGCACTGGTGATTCTAAATTGTCCCTAGTGTGTGCTTGGTGTGTGTGTGTGTGTGCCCTGCGGTGGGCTGGTGCCCTGCTTAGGGTTTGTTTCCTGCCTTGCACCCTGTGTTGGCTGGGGTTGGCTTCAGCAGACCCACGTGACCCTGTGTTAGGATATAGCGGGTTGGATAATGGATAGAAGGATGGATACAGGCATAAAAGACTGGACGAAAGACAGACAAGACAGAAAAATACACAGAAAAGGCAGTTCTTAATTCATCTGAAAGGAGTTTCTTGATAATATGACAACTTGTATTTAGTGTTTCTGTCATGGAATTGTAGCATGAGTCAGCTTGCCCTTGATCCAATGCACAAACATGGGTGAAAAAGGGGCAAACTCAAAATTCCCTAGTTTATCTGATAGTTATTCATAAAAATACTACAAAAGTGACAAAATATAAAAAGCAGGCCTTTCTTTGTCTGTTTACTAGTTTCTTAGATTTGTAATTTATCTTGCCACAGATTTTACAATAGTTTTTGCAACACTAAGCCAAATGTCTGATGCTGTGCACACCTCATTGCTCCAGAGTCAAATGAGTAAACTGTGCTACAAACAAATTTGCATTTGCCATGTGGTCCATTGTCTGTGTCTTCAGTATACCATCGTTTTTGTTAGATTTGGGTGTTGGTCTATGTCGTGATCTCTGCAGTTTTGTTGGGAAAAGCATGACTGTTTCAGGCACAAGAGTTAAGGCTCTAAGATTGCTTTCTCATTAGTGCATAACCATATCCATCAGAGTAAGTAAGACTTTAGCTTCCTGTTACAAGCTTAAGATGAATGTCCTTCCAGATGCCCTTTGGTCTGCAAATATATCCTCTGTCATGTTTATCAACTCTTTGTTTATCAGACAAAACTCAGAAAGCAAACTGACCAAATGCATGCTAAGCTATAGCAGAACAATAGTTCAGCCACTCAACATAGTGTCCTTCAAGAATGCAGGTGGGAGAGGGAAAGCTTCCTTTCTGCTTTTCTGTCAAACCAGTGCCAATAAAACTCTAACACAATGGAGCAGTGTCCACCTTATCTTACAATGTCCCAAAACCTGTGAAGCAACATCACAAAGCAGTACGTGGCTTTGACATCCCAAAACAAAAACTGTATCTATCCATTATAAAATATTAGCAATTTTATTTAAGATCCTAGGAAACTGAAGCATATCCGAGTAATATGGAGAGCAATGGCAGAGCAAAAACAAGTTTTTTTTTCTTGAATCACCTTTGATAAATCCATGCTTGGTCAACAAAATCTTATGAGAATTATTAATTTCAAATGGACATTGTTTGAAGCATTGATAATAGACTTAAATAGTTACATAAATAGCAAATAGCTCAACAGTTGAAAGCTTGATTGTTATAATAATTATACCAAATCCAACATCAAATGCCTGAGAATGAGAATGTATACCTTAAGGTGTTCACGTAATATTTGTATTATATATAGAAGCTTGAGTACTACCTAATTTTAAATTGCATTTTTACATCAGGTATTGTTAGTTACATTAAGTTCAATAAAATAGCTTAAAAATATATATACATACGTGTACACAGTATGTATACACTGTATGTATGTTAATTGTAAAACAAACACAGGTTTTCTTACTCCTTGATAAAAAACTGTCCTTGTGAATAACTTTGCTTCTATATTATCAATCACTAACACTTTTTGTCCATAACCTTTTTTGAAGTTAAACATGTAATGTTAGCAGAATAAATTGCATTATGTGGAAGATACTATCAGATCTAAGCTCCACATTTTTAATTTAGTTTGTGTTGACACAGATTACTATCTGCTATCACTTGTCCCTTATCAGGCTGACGAAATAGGATTTCACTGGTGAATATATAGGAAATTCTCAGAAAGCCTATCTGTCATAGTCAGAATATGTGCTATCTGTCATCAAGTGAGACTTTATTTATTTTTTAATAGCTTTCTCCCATATGCTGAATTATAGTTTTTTTGTCCTTGTATAAAGTGCTTGGTAAAACATTATTTTTAAGGTAATAAACCTTGGCAATCACTAAATTATATAACATGACCCAATATCATTTACATTTAAAAATATGCCTGCTTAACCGTATATGGCAGTTTTAAAAAAATAACAAATCAGTAACGTATCATTTCTGACAAATGTTTAAGCCTTTTTAGAAATTAATCTGCATAAATTCTTACTGAAACACAATGGCTTTAAATGAAACTGAAAATATTTGAAGTATTCATTACTATTATAGCTTGCAAAAATGATTCATAGTTATTGCTATTTTGACTTGGCATGTAAAAAAACTTTATCAATGAGCACTTAAATAAAATATATGACAAGAAAAAAAGAAATCAAAATATTTCAAATGTCAAAACATAATGCACTTCTTACTTACAAAAAGATGCAAACAAAATAAAATTAAAAATATATTTGAAAACGTAAGCATTTGACTTGCTGTGATAAAAAAAGTATCCCTGTTGCTGTTTACAGTTTCTTTATTATTGGGGTTGATGGTCTGTGATGATCAGATAAAAGGTGACAGTTTAAAAATGGTGAGCGTAACAAAATCGATTTAAAATGCAATAAATAATTCATTACAGAATCTGAATACAGAAAATATCTGAGGCAGAACAATTCAGCTTTTATTAATTTGTACCTATGGCTCTTAGCATTTTTTGTAGTATCGGCAGAAAGTGTACAGTATACTATGCTGACGTATCAGGTAGCATAAAATGAAGTTAATTTTACAGTCTGAAAGCCCTATTTTTCTCTTGGAATTCTTGTTGCATTGTTTTGAATTGAAAGTTATTCAGTAAATAAAAGCCTGTCCATTACATTTGAATGCTAAGTCGTTAAAATGTATTGGAGTGAAGTGGTGTGATCAAAGGTGAAAACTGTAAATCAATGGATCTTGCTCATACTACTGTATTATTTTTAATTTTATTTCGGCAAGTTTCTTGAAGCCGTATATGTTTTGTACACAGAGAAGCAACAAACAAGCTGTTATCAAGATGCTAACAAGGAAACTAGGGATCTGGTGGGTTTTAGGGGTTTTAGTAAAGGAGTGGTATTTCTAAGTTTGCAGTCTATTTGTCATGATCCTTTATATCAATTGGTATGTATCCACACTTTAGAAATGGAAGAATGTTGGAATACTGACAATTTAATTAAGTACATATTCATTTAAAATTGTCCCCTGTATATTATCAATAAAACAACCAAAATTATTAATAAAACATTAAGAAACTAGAAGATTCAATAAAGTCTTCTTATAACATACAGTTTATAAAAACATGGTTTGTACTTTTTAAAATAATCAATTAAATATGTCTATATTTTAACTTTTAAACCAAGTTTAGATTATATGTAGGAGCTGGCAAAATCATGTCTGCTTTTCCGAATTTTCAGGAGGCTAAGGCAGCAGTTTCAGAATGGCTCATTAAAATGGCCAAGACCAACATGCAGAGGTAAAAGAAAAGGTAAAGAAAGGAAATTAAAAATGTATACATCCTCTGTAACTGTTCTGCCAGGGAATGAATAAGGCAGAGATAGAAAAGAAGTCTAGACCAGGAGATGGGTGATCCAAAAACAAGAGTCAGATTACAAGCAAGGATTCAAAACCAGAGTCAAACTACCAAAATTACCAGTCCAATACTATAAACCAAAAGAGTGAGTCAAAAGAAAGCACATGAAAAAAATCCTCCAAGCCTTAAGACAAATAACACCATGAAATCTGGAATGTTATGCTGTCAAAATGGTGATGCAAGTATTGCAGCTTCCTTTTGTCTCATTGTAGCAACCAAAGCTGCAACAGTAAAAAAAAAAAAAAAAAAAAAAATACTAGCAAGCTATACACAGATGGAATGGATCAATCATAATTTAGAAACATTTGTATGGGGTACAATGAACATATTTTAAACGGATTAGAAATTGGTTATAACTCCACCTGAATTTTCCGGAAACATAGTATACATATCGTTCATAAGGATGTCACAGGTTGAATATTTACATTGTGACAAAACTTCTCTGCAGAGGTGGGTAGAGTAGCCAAAAATTGTACTCAAGTAAGAGTAGCGTTACTTCAAAATAATATTACTCAAGTAGAAGTAAAAAGTAGTCATCCAAAAAATTACTCAAGTAGGAGTAAAAAAGTATTTGGTGAAAAGACTACTCAAGTACTGAGTAACTGTTTGATCATAATAAATGCTTTCTTTTTTAGAAATGTAATGTAAAGACAGACAAAAATGTATGTATAAAAATAATGTGCAAATTCTGCTATTTCCAAATAACAAAATAAAAAATGAGTAAACATAAATAACATCTTTACAAAATACAGACAACACAAAGTTCCAAATCTCAGTTTTTCACAGCAAAGCTTTTGAAGCCAATACCTACAGTAGGTAATATGTATGTTTGAACAGTGCAAACTACTTACATTGGCAAGATATTATGTGTACTGACAGTATAATACTGTATATTCACTTGCCCTCCAAATAGCACAGCTGATAAAAAATAACATTAGAACATGGCAGTTTCTGCTTGTACAAGAAGTCTTACTTTACCTTGATTGTCTGTGCCTGTGCATGTTTGGTTAAAAAGTGCTTGTTCTTCATTCAGTGAAGTGATATTTAAGCTTCAGCAAGAGTTGGCAGTCAAGGTTCCGGTGATCAGGAGCCCTGTATGACTAAAAAGTCTCTCATAGGCTGCAGACGCAGGAAGTTTGTGTGTGGTCATGTGACCGCATGGCTACATCTGATTAGTGAAACGGAGTCATATGATTATTGTTGTTATGTCTGTTTGGTGAAACTGAGTCATGTTATTATTGTTGCTACATCTGATTGGTGAAATGGAGTCATGTGATTATTGTTGCTATGTCTGATTGGTGAAACAGTCATTCAGTAGATCCACTGGTGACTTCTCTCTGACTAAAATATAGCGTATATAAATGTGTAAATGGAAAAAATAACGAGTTTAGTGTTGTCCAATGTAGCGGAGTAAGAGTAGCGTTTCTTCTTCACAAATGTACTCAAGTAAAAGTAAAAAGTATGGTGCAGTAAAACTACTCGTAGAAGTACAATTTTTTAAAAAAGTTACTCAAGTAAATGTAACTCATTACTACCCACCTCTGCTTCTCTGTTGGGCTTATATCCAACATCTATATGCATTTTGGTTCCTAGTTTGGCACCCGTGAAAACTGAAAATCTGACAGTTGCCACAGTTTCTGAGTTTACACCAGGGCAAATGTTGTGTCTTACCGTGAGGAACATTTGTAAAAGTTTCTTCGCAAAAACTGACTTCAAGATATATAGGTCCTTATTCTATCTATCATAAAACAAATTGGTCCAGAAAGATTTAAATTATGCTTTCTTTCTTATGTTAATATTCACTCTTCATTTAAGTTATTCAGTTAACACCTGTTCAGTTTAACCTCTGTAGTCTACTTTCACCTGACCAGACACAGACAGAGAATAACAAATCAAAATTCAAGAGATTTTACATTTTCAATAATGTTCTAGAGTGGACTACCTTGTTCATTAGCGTGGCTATTGTATTGAGAATCACTCTTGGGTTCCCATTTATGAAACGCGTGATACATGTCTTTAACAAAAAAGTGATCTGCGTCATCCTAGAAAACCTACAGGGTGTGTTCAGAGTTGTACCTTTAATGGGAGCTCTTTTACAGTTTTGGGGGGTTTAATATTTATTAAGATCATTTTTGCACTTGCATTTTACTTTTATTTTGATTTTTAACTCTTGAGTAATCTTTATCATTATTCTGTTAACATTTTTCACTGTTATTTTTGTTGTCACTTTGAGTTGTTCCCATTGTTATCCTGTCATAGCAAGAAGTTTGTTCAAATATGTAGCAGCAGAGAAGCTGGACAAATTGCGACATCAGCATCAAAGTTTGCACATATTCTAAAAAACCTGTTTGAATATCATAAAGGCCACACTTTTTAACCAAAACTATGACAGTTTTAAGACCTTTCAAGGCCTGCTTTAGATTGTGATTATTAAAACTTCTCTTGATTTTTTCTGTAGATCATTTTATTTTCTTTAGTTGAAGTTGACTTGTTTATCCTATGTGGTAAAAACCCTTTTATTCCCATTTATGCTATATACTAGCGTCCAGACATAGAACAATGACAATTGTCCCATTGATGAGACTGTAGTGATTGGATGCATATCTAGGGAGGTGAAAGCCATACCTTACTGTGCACTGTTTAATAAATTGTTGTAGGGGAGGAGGTAGGAGGTAGGGATAATGTTTGAGTATGACGTTTTGAGATCTTTCCTAGAAAATAATCTAAAATAGAATAATGGAACTGCGGTGGGCTGGCGCCCTGCCTGGGGTATGTTTCCTGCCATGTGCCCTGTGTTGGCAGGGATTGGCTCCAGCAGACCCCCGTGACCCTGTAGTTAGGATATAGTAGCTTGGATAATGGATGGATGGATGGAATAATGGAATATTAATACAAAAATATGCATTCTAAATGCAATCAGTACCTTATTTTTCTGTAATCTCACAAAGCGATCTCATGTTATCCTTTTCTCGCACTGTGATCCACTCTGTAATCATTTTCCGCTTTGCTGTCTGATTTAGTAATCTGAAAAATCAAAATTTACAAAAGTTCAAGAAGGTTACCAAACACGCAGCTAAAATAATTGAAGGTGATGTGGATGATTTGGCAAGTTTGTGTCAGAGGGCAATTTTTAAGGAGCTGGATTTCATCTCAGCTGATGTTAGACACCCTTTAAACATGCAGAATGTACTTTCAGGAAATCAGGGATGACTGTTGCTTTAAAGACCTAAACAAACCACTCTAGAAACTACTTATGTCCCATTTCCAACAACTTTAGACAGCTAACAGAAAATATCATAGGTAATAAAAATGTAAGGGGTGTGGAGGTGTTCAAATGTTTTGTGTAATTGTGTAGGTAAAAACCCTACTTTAATTAGCAACGTGTTGTTTTGAAATGATGTAAATATTTCAGGACAACATTTAAACCATTTCCATGTGTTTTGTTTTTGCTTGTTTTGGATGTAGATGTGAAGACAAATTTCATGTTTTCTTGTGTAATCATGACTAAATAAAAACCTTAAACCTTAAACATAATGTAGAAAATACCAGTAAAATGGACTGCAGCTGCACTAACCCTGTAGCATTAACAGAAAAAAGCTCTGATGAAATAAACATAAAATGATATATGATGGAGGGGTAGACAGTGTTGTTCTTTACTACTAATTCCCCTAAATTGCCAATTATGTGTTCAGTAAAACTTACTAGGTTTGAAAATGATGAATGCCACAGTGGTGCTCAATTTCATGCAAAGTTAGAATACAAAGCAGGGACACTAATTTTCCTGTTGGTAGTATTTTCAAGAACTGGACAGAACATCTTTGAGATTAATGGCCTGTCAAAATAAGTAGGATCCAGTAACATGGATCACTGCAGTCATAAGCTTTTGAAATATGTTGAAGTAATAGATAAATGGGCTCCAAGAATAATATAAATGTGTGGACTTGTTAATGAAAGTGCTTATTATTTTATTTGTGATTTTGCTGTAGATTGCTTATATTAGCTGGAAGTAAAAGAATTCGTAGCAATTTGTCATACCTATTATGATGTAGCTTATAATAACATAATGTAATAAGAAATGGGGATGTTGAACAATTAATTGTAAATTTCCATTCATAGGTAATAATATATAAAATGTGAAATGATACTGTATATTGTGACTTTGCTGTTTTATTTGCATGCCATTTAAAAATACACAACACAGAAATGAATGTTATAAAGTGAGTATATATCTATACTAATAAACGGCAAAGCCCTCACTCACTCACTCACTCACTCACTCACTGACTGACTGACTCATCACTAATTCTCCAACTTCCCGTGTAGGTAGAAGGCTGAAATTTGGCAGGCTTATTCCTTACAGCTTCCTTACAAAAGTTGGGCAGGTTCCATTTCGAAATTCTACGCGTAATGGTCATAACTGGAAGGTATTTTTCTCCATTTACTGTAATGGAGTTGAGCTTGACCGCCGTGGGGGCGGAGTTTCGTGTGACATCATTACGCCGCCCACGTAATCACGTGAACTGACTGACAACGCACTATGTAGAAAACCAGGAAGAGCTCCAAAATACGCTGAACAAAACATGCATTATATAATTGAGAAGGCAGCGAAACA
>JANRMT010062791.1:69416527-69488007 GCA_026402145.1 Polypterus bichir lapradei
ACGTTAAGACTCGAACCCAGGACCTCCTGAATAGGAGTCGGCAGCTCTAGCCTTTGTACTACCAAAGAAGTCAGGATGACAAGCAACACTAACCTAATTTCTTTTTCTTCGGTTATAGTCTTGGGGTGGGGGGGAGCGCATTTGTTCTCTTATACTTGTATCTTTTGTGAAAATGCTTATTTGATATTTGGACTTCAGTTTTCACACATTATACACTTCATGTATACATTTTATTGTTAGTAATAAAACATAAAAGTTTGTCTTTTAGGTATGTGTTCCTACACTTACACAGATGTTTGTGGACATGGAACATACGTGAAATGCATGTGTTCTGAATAGCAATATATTTTTTTACCCTAGGTACCTGACTCACTGAAAAACAAGGCTTGGAATTATCAACACATTTACAAGACAAAAGAGCTGAATGGAGACATGCGATTGGATTTAAGGTGGGCCAGATTTACAAGTTTTCTTGTAAGCTTTGGTAATTCTAGTGTTAACCATTTGTGAGTTTCATGGCCTGTGGGGAAAAAAACAGTTCTTATGTCTGCTTGTTTTGGCATATAGTAATATATAATGCCTGTTTAATGGAAGAAGTTCAAAAAGGTTGTGGTCCTGGATGTGAGCGGTCAGTGATGATTTTCCCTGCCTGTTTCATTATCTAGTATAGTACAGGTCCTGTGAGGCTGGCAGACCTGACTATTCATTGTAGCCTGTTTTTGTCATGTTTACTCACTGATTCAAACCACACTGTTATGGATGAGCTAAGAACAGACTCAATGACTGCTGTGTAGAACTGAATCAGCAGCTCCTATAGAAGGTTGAACTTCCTCAGCTGTCACATGAAGTGCATTTGCTACTTTGCCTTTTTTATGATGGACACTACATTGGTCTCCCATTTCAAGTCCTGGGAGATTATAGATCCCAGAAATGTGAAGGTTTCCACAACTGTTACAGCAGTATTAAATATGGAAAGGGGGGAGAGTATTGTGAGACCTCTCCTAAGGTCCACTGTCATCACCAGAGTTTTTTGAGTGTTTAGCTCCTGATTGTTCTGACTACACCAAAGGGCCAGCTGCTCAACCTCTCATCTGTATGAAGAATCATCACCGTTCCTGATGAGCCCACTGATGGTTTTGTCATCTGCATATTTGATATGTTTGACAGAGGGGTCCTTAGAGGTGCAGTCACTAGCATAGAGGGAAAAGTGCAATGGGAAGAACACACATCCCCAAGGGGCGCCGATGTTGATCATACAATAGCTAGGATGTGAGATTCCCCAGTTTCACCTGCTGTTCCCTATTGGTCAGGAAATTGGTGATACATTGACAGGTGAAGGCAGGGATAGAAAGCTAGATGAGTTTCGAATGGATGAGTTCCATTATTATTGTATTAAATGCACAACTGTAGTCCACAAATGGAATCCTTGCATATGTCCCTTGGTTCTCAAGATGCTGCAGGATGTATTGCAGACAGATGTTGATTGCATCATCCACCGATTCTCTTGATATGCAAACTGCAGGGGGTGCAACAAGGGAGCTGTTATGACCTTCAGGTGAGCTAACACAAGTCTCTCAAAAGTCTTCATGACCACAGACGTCAGAGAAACAGGCCTGTAGTCATTTAGTCCTGTTATACTGGATTTTTTGTGGAATGGCATGATTGTGGCTTGTTTTAAGCATAAGAGAACTTCACACAGCACTAATGATTTCTTGAAAATCCGAGTAAAAATAGGGGCTAGTTGAGCAGCATAGTTTTTTAAGCAGGAGGGTGAGACCATGCTAAGAAAACAACAGACCCCATTTGGATCTGTTGTTTTCTTAGCATGCTGTCCTTTGAAGATCTGACACACATCCTCTTCGGAGATATTTAATGCAGGTTGAGTGGGAGAATAAGAGGTGGGGAGAGTCATATAAATTGGTACACTGAGAGAGCCGGAGGTAGTGTTGTTTGCATTCTGGGGCGTATTAAACCTGCAGTAAAATGCATTCAAATCATCAGCCAGCTGGTGAGTTAGTACAATACTGTGGGATGATTTCCTGTAATTTGAAATACTTTGTAGTCCTTTCAACACTGTTGCAGGGTCAATGGCTAAAAACTGATTTTTATGCTTTAAGGTGCAACTCTTTTTAGCCAATCTGATTTCTTTTGTCAGTGTGTTCCATACCTGTCTAAGCAGTCTTCTATCCCCACTTTGATAGTTAGCTTCCTTGCCTTGAGGGAGCTGCTTGAGTTTTGCAGTGAACCAAGGTTTACTGTTGGTAAATTTTAACTAGGTCTTGGTGGAGACACGCATATCTTCACAAAAGCTAACATAAGATGTAACTGTGTCTATTAGTTCTTGTAAGTTAGCAGCAGTATCTTCAAAGACACCCCAGTTCATACAGATAATGCAGCCTTAGCTTTGCCTCAATAGTCCACCTTCACATTGTATTAATCCCAGATTTAGCAGATTTTAACTTATTCCTATAGTCTGGGAGCAAATGAATCAAACAGAGGTCAGAGAAACTCAAACCTGCACTGGGGACAGCACAATAAGCATGCTTTAACACTGAAAAGTAATGATCCAGTGTATTTCTGTCTCTGGTAGGGCACTTTATGTGCTGTATAAATTTGGGATGTTAATGGCCTTAGTAAAATCCCCTAGAATTATCAGAAGGGAGTTCTGATAATTTTGCTCCGTGCTCGTTTTCTGTTCAGCCAGTTTTTGATGCATCGTATTCATGCAGGCTATAGGTAGAAAGAAAACACTAACCAGAATAAATGAGGAAAACTCCCGCAGTGAATAAAAAGGCCTACATTTAGCAAAAACCATTTCTAAGCCAGGACAGCACATTTTACTTAACACCATGACAACAGTACACCAACCTTCATTTATAGAAAAGCAAATTCTGTCTCCCTTGTTTTTCCCTGATGTTTCCAAGGCAAGGTCTGCTATGTAAAGTTGAAAGCCGGGCAGGTTTAATGCAGAGTCCAGGATGGATTCATATAGGCAGGTTTCTGAGAAGCACAGAGAAGAAGAAAGTGAAAAGTCTTTGTGAGTTCTGTTGAGAAATAACAGTTCATCCATTTTTTTGCCCAGGGAGCGGAGGTTCACCAGATGTAACCTTTGGAGAGCCATTTGAAAAACCCTCTGTCTCAGCATAATGAGTGCATCAGCATATTTCCCCCATTTGTGTTACTTGTGTGTGTGTATGTCTTCTCCCAACAACTGCTGCTCCAGCTGACATATCCAGAAAACTTCTTAACTGGGAAAAATCCAGTCTCAAATCACACAAAGTGAGTTGTCTAATATTCAACAATTCTTCATGGGTGTACTTGAGTACAGATGAACACCAAGCGACAAAAAAACAAAAACAGGCAGAATACTTGAGAATACTGAACCGAAGATGCCATTTGCTACACCACTGGACCAGGAAGAGAGATCTTAGCATATTGTAAGTTCTTCTTCCCCTCTACCTTTCTGCTCTTTCTTCACTTTCCCTTTCTCTCTCTCCCAGCAGAGGCTTTTAATGACTTCGACCATTGCAGCTAAGTTGCTTTCAGTGTCTCACTCGAAATCTCCTGCCCATGTCGCTCTTGCAGTCTGGAAGTCTTCATTTTATAATCTAATCCTTCTTGAACTTTACGCATTTTGGATAAACAACTCTTCTGGCTCTACTATCCAGAACTGGTTTTATGCTGTTCAGTTATTAAAGCTGGTGGTTGGTGGGTTGCTCCATGAAGCAATTTTTCCTGCCCACCTTTCCTCATTTTTTTTCCCCTCACATTGCCTTGTGCTCATATGAGGGGTGTGTATGTGTGTGCCAGTTTGCACATCAACTTTTTTTTTTCTTCTCTTATTTTGTTTCTATTAGCCATCTCAGGTAGGGTGTATTGCCTGTGGGAGGGTTTGTTTTGTTTTTACATAGCCCAAACTCAGTTATTGTTGAGTTTCCTTTTACTATGTTCCTTTTTTAATTTTATCAATAAAATTTGAATAATAAAAAAACCTCAGGTGATTGCCATTACAAAATATGTAAACAATTGCCCCAAAGAAACTGTGCAAAAAATTACGCAAAAAGAATCTCTGCAATTTAATCATTCTGAATATACTGCATAGCAGTGGCGCTAACTAGTGAGACTAAGTTACTTTTCTCAATGTAGCCTTTCTAAGATATGCACAGATATATCTTATCATGCATTTCTCTTTGCCAGTTTTTGGTTATTCTATCACTAATTAGCTGTTTAAAAAGGTTTATTGTGTCATGCAAGGCATTTTGTCATGGCCCTCAGGGTCCCACACTTAAAAGAAGGGCTAGCAATGAATTATCATATTACTGTAGTCAGGAAGTGGAGAAAATTTTGACCACTTTCAAAATGGCATAATGGTAGATGTGGTGGACTAAGTATAACATCAATAAAAGCATCATTTCTGTGGTTAAAGATTTATGCGTTTAAGCTAATTCTATGGAACATGAGAAAAGAACTGTTATTGCATCAAATCCTCCTGTAATATCTATGGACAGCATTCAAGTATGGATCCTGGGTAGCCTTAAAAGTACTTCAGTAGTTGGCTATGTATTAAAATGCATTTTGCTACCATTTAAACCCAAAAAGAAAAAAAATCATGAAAGATGCAATAAAAAGGGAAACCAGCATCAGTGGATAAGGCATTATCATGGAAAATTATTAAAAGTATACCCTTATTAATCATGAAGAATACTGTTCTATTGAAGAACATAACCATATTTGAAGTAAATTAAAGTAGGCACCAGGATGTATTTAAGACCTTTAAAGTTTGGAAATGCTGCCTGGCATATGATCTAATTTTCTGACTACACAAAAAAAATGCTAGAATGGCATCAATGTAGTTCTTGAAATGGTTTCATAACTGCTTTATACCAAAGGATGAGGAATATCATGCCTAAAATAATGTTATAATTTTGTTACTTATATTAAAAAAATATTCATGTTTTGTCTCCACTTTAATGTTCTAAATGTTGAGATTTTGTTCTTGTGTACCAATGCTATGTTTCCTCTCTAGCGTCTTTATGAAGATGTGATTCACAGTTTCATAGCTATACGCTGTAAACAAGACTTTGTGGTTACTGTTTCACTTTACTTGGTGAAGTGTTTATTTGATCATTTGTACTGAGACCTGTATGAGTTCACTACTTTCAAATCAATGAGCAAATTCTCTTATTGTCTTGAAATTATATCTAGTTGTAAGTCAGGAACCAGCTGTGAATCCATTGTAGGACACGCAAAGGGATTCATCAATGAAGAGGCTAGCATAGGCTGTAGCCTAGAGGCCCAGATTAATCAGGAGCTCTTAATTTCTCAGAGTATTTTATACACAAGCCTGTAGGTCCCCACTGGTGCATATAATTCTGGAATAATTTGTGAATTAGTGATTGCTTAGATAATGGTTTTGCTTGTCAAATATACTTTGATGAATTTTATATCTGAGGGGGATATCTGGTGCATGTTTACAGTAGCTTGCAACAAAATATGTGAGAGAAGATATGACAGTAGAGAGCAAAAATAAAAAAAAACACCCCAGTTGAATAACAGCATGAGCAAGATCTGCTTAAAAAGATCACTAAATTGACCAGTTGTTTCAAGTTTACTGAGACAGAAACCAATGCCGCATTTACAGACATTGTCATAATCTGTCAACTGTAGTTGACAGATTAGCTGCTTATTAGCTCTGGTCTCCACATTAACATTGATTGTGATGACAAGCCAGCTCTTGTCATTGAATCAGAACAGAGTCGTCTGAAATCTCAACACCATCTGTAATCCTCTCCACAATGCCAAAAAGCTACATCTGAGCTACAGCCATGACTATTGCTGCTGCTGCTGAAACAAAGGCAGAAGACATACTGTAAGATCCAGCATCTGGAACTGCAGCTCCTGTTTCCTACAACTGGGTTCCGGAATGCAGGAGTAAAACAGATGATACAGGCATATTGGGCTAAACTGGACACAAAACTCTCAAAACCAAGATACAGATGTCTAAGTATTCGAAAGACAACACCAAATGTGGCCTACACAGGTCCATAAATAGGGGATGACCTTTAAAAGTTCCAAATATAAGATAAGTCTGCAATATATTGCCAAAATACCTTAAAAGGGAGAGAAACAGAAAAACTCTGGCTTGTGAAGATAATCCAAAGTTAAATATTTATGGATCAGAACCTGAACTTGGTTAAGTTTAAAGCTGGCAAGTATGCATTTGAATAAGAAATACTGCAACCATCACAACAAAACTCCTTTGTTTTGTAATGTAATTGATCGTTGACTCATCCACAGAAAGATCATGGCCAGGCTGATAAGCTTGTTTGTACACTGACCAGTAAGATTCAGCAGAGGTTGAATTTTATACAGGGGGTTATACCCTGATTCACCCCTCACGATTTGCTTCTCATTACAGAAATGAATGAAACAGTAGCACGTATCTGTCATATGGCATAACTTGTCCAAAACCATAAGGAGGCAAAGCACATTTGGACCACTGCTTCTTATAGTTATAGTGCCAGTCCAGTTTTTATTTTGCAGTGCCATATAGCCCTTCACTTTGTCTTTGGTTGTGGGCTTCAACTTTGAAAAACAGGAAAGCAGTGCAAGTTCAGACGGGGAATCAAAAAATTGTTTGGAATACCTGTTTATATCGTCAGTCATAAGCTGAAAGGCACTTTCTGGTAAGAACAGGTTGAAGTAGTCTAGTGGCTAGTCCGTAGTGTCCACTAGCAAGCAGTGTCATTTTGTGAAGTCTGGTAGCCAATATGCTTCCCACAGATTCATGTTTGGGTAGTTCTCAAAGGCAAATGTTGCCATAGGTGCATCAGCTACAAAAGTATTTTCAGCACCATGATCAGCTGGGGTCCAATCAGCTGACACTGGTACCTTACCTTCCTTTTTGATCTCCAGATAACTCATATCAAAATCGGAGTCTGACAAGTCAGAGCCCAATTCAGCAGCAATATACACAATGTCATCCATGGAATATTTTGCTTTGCGCATTTGCTCCATTCTCTCGCCAGATGTCAATGCCATTTTTATTTGTTTGCTCTTCACTACTGTCATGAGCACAGGGAATCAAGGACAAATCAACAAAGCTAACTTCCCTTCTAGCAAAGAGAGTCAAACTAAATGTAATGGCAAGTTTTGTAAATGTTTACAGCTGATTGCTACCCTTTACTCCTGGACCTCAATGTCGACATCCACCTTCACCTGTATGTGTCGACATAAGACAACACCCATCTACAAATGCATAAACTGTATCAGTATCTGGTTGGAACAAAAACCTGCCGCCACACTTTGTCCACAGGGCCGAGTTTGAGAACCCCTGTTCTATGTAAGTTTATTATCGATGCACAACTCAAATACATTACCTTATATAGGTTAATAAAGTTAAACAATAGAAAAACTAGGTCAAAATCCTCAAAAGAACAAAAAATGATCTGCCTAAAAAGTAATCTGAGGTGAACAAGTCCAAAGCACCATTCAAAAACAGAATCCAAGAAAACAAAAACAGTAAATTCAACAATATAACAATATTCACAAAACTCTAATACAATCTCAGTGCTCTACTGCTGAATCTCTCTTTTTTAAATGGATATAAATCCAAAAGGAGGACCCAGCAGCAGTGACTTCAAGGAGGCCCTGCCTCCTGGGGCTTCACCTACAAATCAATGAAAATGGCCGTAGATGTAATGCAATCAAACACAAATAACAAATAATAAGAAAGGTTAATAAAAATAACATAAAAATCATGAAAAATAGTCATTCAAAATTAGCAAAACCAGCTATAAATATGAATATACACATAAGCTAGGAAAAAAATCCTGGCCGTAACATAACATTCATTAATTTCAGTGTCCACTTGCCTCCATTATCTTGTACACTTGACATTTTGATTGGAACACTTCTGTTCCTGTGAGACTTCCATGTTTCACATACATATGAATTCACTATTTTTCCCAAATTTTCTTGGAAATCTGGGATGTGCCATGTTCAGTAAACACCAAATGCCTTCAGTTGTAAATGCTGCAATTAATAACATTTTTTTCCCAGACTCAGCTGCACTCTACAACCAAGCAGTTCTTAATGCAATGCAGAGTCCCAGTTGCAATAGCACATATAAGTATACTGTGTTCATCTAATCAGACACTCAGTTTTTGATATTCAAATATATACTGATATTTTTGCAAATGTTGAAATGTGGGCTCTGTGACAACTATAATGAACTGCCTGGGCAGATGGCAACAGATTTTTAATTAGAACAGGAATCAAATAACAAATGTAGGTCAATAAATCAGGCAACATTACCAAAGACATAGTAAGCAAAGGCCAGAACGTACAGTAAAACAAACTTCATAGTTTAAGAGAGTCGATAACAAAAAAATAAATCATATCACCAAAGGACAAATTTTGCCATCAAATAATAGACACAAAGTCTATTACTAGTATTAGCAATCAGAAATAACACCATATGTTTTTGTTCACATCCACAAACGTCAATAACCAGGAAGTGCATGATGCTTTATACTGTTGACCGCTTTGATGTCATGTACCTCACACTTCTAGTTGACCTTACCTAACAACGGCAAAGCAGCTGTCAACAGAAAGGTTTCAAAACAGCAGTGCCTATAACAAAATCAAGCTAGTGCCATTGGAGAACACATTTTATGTTATAAATCATTAAAAATATCTTGATGCAAAAAATAAACTTAACCACTTGATTCATTGGCCTACAAATCACCCAAAATAATGTTTCAAATATTTTCAAAGACCACATAATTGTAAAACATTAAAAGCCAAAGCCAGATCTTGACAGATATGGCCACAATGTATGTGGGTACTCCTCTAGGTGTTACATATCTCCATAAAGCACATTAAGGCAGAGTGGTGGCTCTGAGGCTAGGGATCTGTGCTGGCAATTGGAAGGTTGTTAGTTTGAATCTCATAAATGCCAGAATTGATTCCTTTCTGTTGGGCTCTTGAACAAGGCCCTTAACCAGTTTCCCCATCTTGAGTATTGTCTTAACCTGCATCCAGGTCCTCTAACATTCTGCAAAAACTTGTGGTTGGTAGCAGGATTGGCACTCCAGCCACTGTAAAAAACGGTTCCAAAAACTGTTCTATTCCATTCAAACTAGAGTGGTGCTGAGGTGTTACCTGTTGTATGACAACAATTGGATCCTCATTTGGGATCCTTTGTTGTGCAGTGAGTGCAGCAAAACACGCCGTATCAGTGCAAACTCCCAGCTTCTCCCTCTCTCCTCATAAAGCACATTACAAATCTTGGAAAGGAGGAGAAATCAGGTTGGTCTTTAGGTCATCCTTAAATTTAATTTTGTTGCCTTCTGACTCAGAGTATTGATCTTTTAAATGTCATGTGGATGATATTCCTGCCCTCTTTTTAAGATCTTATTTACTAAATATCTGTTACTAGACTGTAATTCTGCTTTTTAAAATACATTTTCTTATTTTATCTGTACATGTCTGTCTTCTGATAGTGTTGATAAAATACAAGGTTTTAATTTACCCAGCTTGTTCTAGCTGAGGTATTTCTGAATTTAGTGAATTACTGTCTTCATTTAATGTAATTTAAGTTGTTGACCTTCTTGATAAAGGAAATATTCTCAATTTCATTATTGTGAAAAATATTAATTTTACTGACAAAGAGTATCTCATGCCAAGATGTATCACATTACTTTTTTTAAAAAGTTGCCTTTTTCTCTTCCTTAGAGGAATGCTTCACCAATATCTGTTGCTAAATTCTTGTTAAAATCCTTTTCTTTTAAAGTATTGTGTTGATTTTTGTAAGAAATCTTTATGTATTAATCCGGACAATTTAACACCTGTTATGTTTAATTTATTAAAAATTCAAAGTACTCTCCCTGCTTTACAGATGTTTTTAAATCAAGTCAATTAGTAATAGACAAAGCTATAAAGATGTGGAATTTGATGAAGTCAGATAAATAAACCAAAATTACCATAAAAATCAAAGTTCATTGGAATGAACTATTATGCCTAACTTATTACAGCAAATAAAAACAACCCAACCCTACCCTTCATTTTCTATACCCCCTTTATTCTGAGTAGGGTTATATGGAATCTATCCAAGAAAGCACAGGGCGCAAGACAGGAATAATCCCTGGACAGGGTGCCAGTCCATCCCAGGGTCATTAAAAACAACCCTTATCTTTTATTTTCCACATCTGTTTTTTAAATTAAAATTTTACTGATTTATTTGAATTTCTTCCATTGACTGTTTACAGTAGTACATAACAAAGAATAAATGTAACACAATACACTAAATGAAACACCAGACAAAACTGGAAAGAAGTACTCATAAAGTGTCAGTCGAATGGTCCAAACCTTGAATCTAGTAACACAAACAACAAGGATTTAAAACCAATTTTTCAAAATGTAGGAGGGAGAAAATGTTTAGCTCCAGAGCCAATACTGTGTGTAGTGGTGAGTCATTGTTCTTTCACATCCCACATGTACAGTATAGCTATTGATAAGTGAAACAGCAAAGTTTTGTTTGAAATAGTTCAACAAATACCCAAAAAATTGTTTTGCCGGCCAAATGGAAACACAAAATTCTCTAAAACTATTTTGTGTGAAGTTCTTAAAGTTATATGGGTTTAAAAGCAAGAAATATTTACACTAAAGGGTTATTCCGCTGCACGACCCTCCAGTGCTGGCTGATCTTTAACGGTTCTTTCCATGTGCTCTTATCTACCTCATGTGTTGCCCTGCATATATTTTCATGCTGCTGATTCTTCCTTGTGCTGTTAACTTCAGGTAAGAGGTAACACCACCTTTACTTGCCTTCCCCAATTCCATTAACTGATCCAAGTTAGGAACCTTGTGTTGGGTTCACCAATGGCCACGCATCAAGTCATTAGATTTTAGCTGACAAGAAGCCCCCCAAAATGCATCCAGGTATGTGCTGTCTATCTGTAACCTCCTTTCCACACCCCGCACTAGAATCAATTTCTCCATGCTTTTGCACAAAGAGAAAATGGCTGCAGATGAGATGAAAAATATATGTGGTAATGGTTAGAAACAACATGGTGTGAGTGATGTAATAAACAATTTGGACTTCCAAAAAGGGTTGGTGAAATTACCCCGTATAATGTCCATTGGACTTGATGAGAATTGAATGAAGTTTGATCAAAAACTAGAGCCTTTGACAAAGTACAGTATTGCAATGAGGAAATTTATACACAAAATGGCGACAGGATGTGATTTGGCAGGAGGTGACATCAAAACAGTGGGTCGGAAGTGAAGTGATATCATCATGGCAGATCCGGAAGTGGCGTCATCAATGGGAGCCACAAGTGACATCATCATTAGGAGCTGGAAGTGATGTCATCACTGCGAGACCGGAAATGATGTCATCACTGAAAGTCGGAAACAGAATTGATGTGGAGTGGCCATTTTGAGAATCCGGAAGTAATGAAGGTAAGTGCATGGAACTGTTTTTCGTCTTCTTTGGGTCTGGTAAAAAAGAGAGAGAGATGTTAATACCTAAAATCAATCCTTCATCTTGTGATAGATCACTCACCTTAGAGCTTGTTGGCTGCCTCCTAAGCGCACATGTGTGACAGTGACAGTCTGAATGCAGGTCAGTGGAGACACTGCTGTTAAAAGAGGACGTGAGACCTCACTGTGAAAAAGACAATCTTGTGTAGTTCAAAGAGAAATTCAAGACCACATATGGGATTTTAAAAAATTCTTTTCCAAGATTCATTATACTCTTATTTGTGTGTAATTACTTGTCTTTGTTTTAGTTTTGATAATGTAAAATAGTGTGATTTATAGTTGAAAACTTTAAAACAATTAGATTAGTTGAAAATTAATATAATACTGTACTGTTTTGTTTACTCACAAACTATTTCTTAAATCAATATTTTTTTAGAATACTTAATATTTCAAGATGCAGTAATCTAATCTATATATATAATTCACTAAGGGCAAGCAAGACGGAGAGCGCACGCAAGACAGAGAGCCACGCCTGCCAACTCACAGAGCCCCGCCCGGCAACTCTAAGACCATGAGATACACTCGACAGAGCCCTGCCCGCCGACTCTAACTAAGGGCAAGCAAGACAGAGAGCACACGCAAGACAGAGAGCCACGCCCGCCAAAGCATGTCTGACAACTCTAAGGGCAGGCAAGACAGAGAGCCACGCCTGCCAACTCACAGAGCCCCGCCCATCAACTCTAAAACCATAGGATATGCACGACAGAGCCCCGCCCGCCATCTCTAATCCTACTTCTGCGTCCACCGTTGCTCTCGATCAAACAGCAATAATTAGTAAAACAAAGATAACTGGCAGTAACAGTGCAAAATTCACAATTGGTATGCCAGTTTGAGAAGATAAGTTTTGAGGGTATTTAAGTTTTAAGCGGCGAAGCGCGGGCATTTTGCTAGTTTTGAATAAATTGTAAGCGATGGATACGTTTTTGTGGGATGACAGATAGAATACCATTACAGTAATCTATACGTGAGGTGACTTGGGCTTTAACCAATACTTTAGCATTGTGTTGCATAAGAACAGGATGATGTCTAGAAATGTTTCGGAGATGGAAGAAAGCAGTCCGAGAAATGTTACTTATACGGAAGGAATTATTTAATAATAATAATAATAATAATAATAATAATAATTATTATTATTTAATAATTGCCATTATTAGTGTATAAATGGACATAAATAATTGCATGTAAACGATTCGCCAAAATCGGTTGTATGTAAACGATACTGTTTAAAACGTTATTGTTTTATCATCACAAAACCCGGTTTCCACGTCTACCTGTATTAGTTTAAATGGCACTTTTACCACTCGCAATAGGGCGGACGCGTTGACTTATCGTGTCGACTGGGCAACACAGTGAATGCGGCGTCTATCTATATATGTCTTATGTTTTCCGTAGCCTGTTACAGGAAGGTACTCTCTCGACCACTGGCATTGGTTTCGCTCCTTGCTATTTTCGTTATACTGCGACGGTGGTTTCCTAAGCCTTTGTTATACTGAATTCCTTTCTCACCATTTTTTGTTCCGATTCTTACACCGCCGTATGCTACAGCGGTCTTCGGCTAGTAATAAATATAATACTTTATTTCCTGTAAACTATGTATTCTCATATATGTTTGATTACCCAAACTATTTGATTAACCAAAACAATTTTTGTCACAAATCAGTCTGGATATTCAACCTTCTACTGTATCACAGAAAAATGTGATCTGTGCTTTAAATGGATTGTCAATTTATTTGGCATTTATTTCCATTCTAATGATTTTTTCAGGAAATTTCTGCACAGTAGGATGCTATTTTATATTGTAGGTGAAATTCAAAAATCTTACTTCACAATGTCACAATGACACACTTACTCAGTACAGCAAAACACTCACTAGAAGTCATGGTCAATGGCCCAATTAAAACATAACATTTTGATTCCCATTACTGTGAAAAGAAAAGCTCAATTAAAAAGACAACATTTTCAGTGCTTACTAGTATAAAGTAGTCCTTTATTATTATGTAATTTTCTGTTATGACATAATAGTCTAAAATTTATCTTATACTTCAGTGGCCTTTGAGCTCGAACACAACTTGAAACATATGCCGTAGCAATTAATTAGTCTTTATTTAACACAGCTCTCCTTATAAGTGTGCATAAAGCTTTGTACAATCCTTTCAGCTGAACCTGTATAAAGCAATGCACCTGTGTGGTAGAGCCGCAGGCGCATTTTAAAGGGAAAAATGAATGGGTGGGAACATTTCAATGAAAGACAAATGAAATGGCTAGAAGCAATGCAGCGAAGCAGTAAATAAAAAAGCATTGAACTAAAAGAAATTAACATTTGTTCCTGGATTTTGTGTACAGTCTTTGTTATACTTTACAAAAACATGAAAAAAAAAGAACATAGTATCAAAATGAATAAAAATGTTTATAAAACATCAAATTTGGCAAACCAACTTAAATGTATATCACCACTACCAGTTCGACTAGAGTGTGATACTTGCAAATGATACTTACATACTACAAGAATTGCCCAGCCAGATTTCTTTAGTGTGTTAAAAAGTCATTTGGGGTCTAAGATTAATAATTTTGCTGATAGCAGCAATTCTTGAAATCAGAGTTAAATATAAAATCAATTTAAAGGGACTTAATCTGCTTGTTTCCTATTTGTGTGCATTTATTGTAATTAAGCAGGAAGCCAAGTGTTAGTAAATTTGTCTGTATTCTGACCTCCATTTAATGTGTTCTTGGGGGCCTCAGGTAGACTAAGTATTGCCTTACATTAATACTAAGACTCCATTTTAAAGGAAGCACCACATGGAGAGACAGGTGTGTCGACATCTGTTTCCATTCACTCTTTATTTGCCCTTGTAAAAATATAATCTGTAAGTATTTTGTATGTTATATCAGTAAAAACATTGTTAGCCGTTCATTTTGCAAAGTTTAGATTTTATTTAAATAAACGTAATTGTTTGAAGCCTAGTTTTATACACTTTTATATGAAATAGCAGGATGTCTTCCTGCTAAGGAAGAACAAGGTATGTTTTGTATCCTACTTTAAGCAACATCACTTAATGAGATAGTAATGGCAAAGTATTTTGCATGAAATACAAATTATTTTCAAAGAAGAATGTAAATTAAACTGGTAAAATTCTGATAAGCATTGGTTCTTGTTTTACAGTTTCACACAGCTTTCATTTAAACTCCTGAATTCAGCTGTTGTTTTGGGTGTTTGTTGAAGGAGTGTTTAGCTCACTGTATATAAACATATAATGTAGGCTGAAGAGACAGCAAAAGGCTTTTGTGTTTTTTAATTGGATTTTTAGTCACCTCAGGTAAGGAGGGATAAGGAGTGGTTCTAATTTTTTTAATGTTCTATAATCTTTTTCACTGCTTCTTCCTTTCTTCAGCCACTTTTGGTTTCTATTGCATTGTAAGTGTGGATCACTGCACCTCTATTCATCTATGCTCAAACTGATTAAACTGCTATTTCTTCCTTTGGATGGCGATGTACAAAAATAGCCCTGCTCTAGGTTCCCCAGTGAATGTTAAGGGCATAAATGCACCAGTGAAACATATCATGGTGCTTTTGCATCTTCAGAAGCTCAAATCGGAAATAGCATTCCTCCAGAAGACGCACTTCTGCATTTCAGAACACTCAAATCCAAAAGAGTTGGGTGGAATGGCTTTTTATTTTTAAATTTACAGTAAAGTCATGAGTCCAGCAAGCTTAGTACACAAAAAATAGTCCCTTTCATCCCCACTCAAGTAATAAGATGTTAAATTTTGATAACAGCAACTTAAGGTTATTAACTTTGTTGCTCACTGACTTGTACCATCTTATTCTAGGAGGACATTTAAACTGTGTTTTAATCCCACTCGATTTTTCTTCTTCAACTAAAAGATACTTATTTGTTTTCTGCACACCATTCATCTGCTCATATTGATTACTAACTTAGTCAACAAACTACTCCCTGATGTAAAGTCTTGCACATATGACAGTATCGTACTTTCAGACCACGCGCTTGTTATTCTAATCTTTAATTTTACCAGTCAGTATGTATCTTAGGGCAATAAATCTGCCAATGGGGTAAGCAGAATTTACTGACAAGACTTAACCTAAATAATCTTATACATAAATTTCATAATAAGTCAATAAATCATACAGTATGGAAAATCAAGATTGTTATAAAACTTGCTTAGATTTTTTTTTTTTTTACCACGCTTCATTTAACTTCTCCTGTTTGTTGTCTGGTACAAATCTTGTAAACGATATTTAACCCACTTCCTATTGACCAAATGACTTGAAATTTTGCACACTTAACTCACTTCCGATGACAATACATGAATCAATAATCAGTATTCAGTAATTGATCAATTAATCCATGTTAATTAAGAAATTAAATTTTCATATGAAGAATAGTTAAAGATTTTACCAATAGATGCTGCTAGAAATGGATAGAAATATTAAAGAAAGTGTTAAAATATTGATTACAAAATTATAATAAAACAACCCCAAGACTAAAAAGTTGAAAGTAATACATATATAAAAAAATACTTTTTAAAAACCACACTTATATTAAGTTAAAAAGAGTACTAAAAAGTAAAAAATAAGTCTCTCATACATCACTCGTATAATAATAGCGTGGGTGCTTTTCATCAATCAATAAAATCTTCACAAAAGCACTGACGCTTTCTATTTTACGAGTGATGTATGAGAGACTTATTTTTTATTTTTTAGTACACTTTTTAACTTAATATAAGCATGGTTTTTAAAGGTATTTTTTATTTATATATTACTTACATTGAGATTGTCTTTTTGAATTATTTTTGCTGCCTCCTCAGTATCAGCTATCCTCTCCCATTTTAGTATCATCCTCAAATTTCAGAAGTTTACCAAGAACACTGAATTCTGTCATTGATATAAATTAGAAAAATTAGCTGTCAAAGGACAGACCCCTGATGGATTCTGCTGATGACCCACATGGAGCATTCTCCTCTTGTCTGTGCTGTTTATCTCCTACTCATTAACCAACTGAAGATCCAGTTTTGCAGGGCACCTTTGATTCCAACAGCTTCACATTTTAGAATAATCTTTGGTGTGGGACTGTATCAAAGGCTTTCTGAAAGTAAATTATGTTGTATGCTTTGCTTTTGTCAACTATTCCAGTAGCCTATTCAAAACAATCTAAAAGATTAATTTGGCAGGATCTTTTACTCATAAATACCTGCTGTGTTTTTTTTTTTTTGTTTTTGCTATTTTCATACAGGTAATTTTCTAATTTATCACTTATTGTGGTTTCAATAATTTTGCTTGTTATAAAAGTAAGACTTCTTGGTTTGTAATTACCAGGCTCCATTTGGTCTCCCTTTTTGTAGATTGGAGTCATCCAGCATTTCTGCTCTTTGAAGTGACTGCTCCAATATGCCTAATAGCAGTTTCTAAATGACATCTTTTACTTATTTTAGTACAACTGTTAAAATCCCATCAGGTCCAGAGGTTTTATTAGATTTCAACTTGTGTATATCGATACAGATAGAAAAATGTAACTTTTTTGCATCTTTGGATGGGTAAGAAAATTGACAAAATATACTCAAAGAATGCATTCATTATTTTTCTTTATTTTTTTCTTTTTATTTAAAGAAAATTACTTTGCATACAATCAGGTCAAACGTATACAACAAATGACTTCATAGAAAAACTAGGAAAACAAAAATGAAAAGAAAAAACATCAGATATAAAAAAGGAAAGCAAGTTATTTCTTCACAAACATTTTATATATGCATTTACCACACAAAATTGAGTTCTAAAGTTAAGCTCTGTTGATTTACAAAGGAAAGTATGGGACATGGAGGAAAAGCTTAAAAATTCACCAAATATATCCATATTTCAAGCCAAGACATCTGGAAGTACCACAGGTTCAATTCTGCTTTATTTTGTTGGTTATCAACTAACGGCAAACAGTAAAATTGCGTATAAAGTATAAGAAAATGCATAGGGTTCATTAATAATGCAAGACTAAGGCATTCAGTTTTATATGACTATTGATAAAAAATATTCTGTCTTCACATGGATTTATTCAGCTTAAGAAAAATGCATGGTGATGTATTCGGAACAAGTAATGGAATCAGTAAATTGTTAAAAAAACTACTGAATATTTTAAAAAATATAAATAAAATAAAAGTGCATTTTTTAAACGCTTATTTTGATTCAATAATTTTGGCTTTTATTTTTTTAGAGATGTTTCTTTATGGAAAAATATCAGCAAAATACTCTATATTTATTTGAACTTCTAAAAAACACTAATTTAAAATGGCAACTTTGATAGAATTACCTAAATAGAAGCCCTGAAAAAAGAAAACATGCTTTGCAAGAATGTAGTTTTCCATTTTATGGAGAAATTACCTAACATCCAATGAAAGTTATAGTTAATTATAAAAATAAGTAAGATTTTTATCATAGTTTTTTTTTTCTGTTGTAGGCTGGAAAACACATGTAACATTTTATGGAAATCAAGTGCTTTTAAGAACCCAGCAGTTAGTTCTTTTCTGTGTTGTGCTAAAATGACTCTTATAAGGAGCTCTTGAAGTAGCTCTTAGAAAATGCCAGTCAATTTAAGGGACAACTGTGACAGGAAGCGATTTAAAGCCTTTCCTGCTGTCACAACCATAGCTTTTTAGGTTTCAAGTTGTGTAAAGAAAATTTAGATTAATATTGAAAAGTAAAAAAAATAATTTTAAGTAATAAGTATATTTAAAGAAAAGAGCTGGGGGGGGCTTTGCAAAGAATGTCACTGTTAAAATTTAATTATTTACTGAATAATGAGCACCAACAGTGTGCTTTCATATATTTGTATAAATTTAAAATGTGCAACTTAAGGTCATGTGGCATACACAATTAAATAGAAAACGGCTAGTTGAATGCATTTATAAATTAGTATAATTACATCATAACAACTGGGCATCATGCAAAGATATTACACAATTAAGTATCTGAACAGTGTGGTAAAATAATAGCTTTGTATGAAAGTATATTAGGATAATTTTTTATATTATAATATAGATATACAGTATCATAAGGTACATAAGGTCCAGATTTTCACCCTGCCATGCATGGTCACACATTAGATCAACCATGTTTACAAAATCAAACAAGACCTTACTAAGAAAGTGTTTCTTTGTACAAAATATCTATTTAAAAAGTAGTTAAGCAATTTTACTGGCAATCAATGGTACTGGTGAGGAAGGCAGGCTCTATTGTAGGTACGGAGCTGGACTGTTTGACATCTGTGGCAGAGCGACGGGCGCTGAACAGGCTCCTGTCAATCATGGAGAATCCACTGCGTCCACTGAACAGTATCATCTCCAGACAGAAGAGCAGCTTCAGCGACACTCTGCCGTCACTGTCCTGCTCCACTGACAAACTAAGGAGATCGTTCCTCCCCCATACTATGCGACTCTTCATTTCCACCCGGGGGGTAAACATTAACATTATACAAAGTTATTGTCTGTTTTACCTGCATTTTTATCACTCTTTATTTTAATATTGTTTTTTATCAGTATGCTGCTGCTGGAGTATGTGAATTTCCCCTTGGGATTAATAAAGTATTTATCTATCTATCTATCTATCTATCTATCTATCTATCTATCTATCTATCTATCTATCTAAATGTTAACGTTTTTGCAGATCTCTTCTAGTGTTTTTTTCTTTACATATGATATATTTCTCAACATGCAACTATAAAGGCTATTTAACAGCCAGAAAGTGCAATGAGCATTGGAAAGGTACTATATAAGTAAAATTATTATTATTAATAATGTGGGTAACAAAATAAAATTGATTTACAAAGAAGAAAACCAAGGGAGCTGATAAACCGTTGAGGAGTCGGGTCCAATCTTGTTTAAGAATAAATGCTTCTTCGAATACAAAATGTTACTGAGAAAAAGTGGAAAGAATTGTACAAATAGAGTCATATGAATTCTCTCGGTGCAGAGAATATACACAGGTTTCTTAGGCTTTTATGTAAATGTGTTTTTTGATTGGCTCATCTAAGAATGTGCTGAGAATGTACTTCTTCAGTATAAAATTAATCAGAAAACTAGTGGCCAGCGTGGGTTGTAGATAGTCCTGACAATCAGTGTCCCTTTATGGAGTTATAGGTATAGGTAATCCATATTCTTTCAGAAATTGACCCCTGCTCCAAAATTTAGTTGTGAAATTCTAAGAAGTCCAATGTCCTTAAGCTTTTCACGGCAAATCAGACTCCTTACCTTATATACATTTTTCAAACTCTGGATGTCTGTATAAACATAATTAACAAAACATCCATCCATTATCCAACCTGCTGTATCCTAACTACAGGGTCACAGGAGCCAAACCCAGGCAACACAGGGCGCAAGGCAGGAAACAAACCCTGGTGCAGGGCACACACACAGAGCACAATTTATGATCGCCAATGCACCTAACCTGCATGTCTTTGAACAGTGGGAAGAAACCAGAGTTCCCGGAAGAAGACACGAGGAGAACATGCAAACTCCACGCAGGGAGGACCCGGGAAGCGAAGCCGGGTCTCCTAACTGTGAGGCAGCAGCACTACCACTGCGCCATCGTGCCGCCCATTAACAAAACATGTTTAAGAAATTACTGCCAGCTACAGATTGAAATATTTTGTATATTTCATGGCAAATGATCATATTTTCTTAGAATCAAGTAAAATATATGTTTTAAGGACAAAGGATACAATCTTTGAGTGCAAGTCTGTACGCATATCTTTTTAACCTTTAAAAATAATGAATTGTTGCATCTTAAAAACTGATCTACACATGCTCAATATGTAAAGTAGGCTTTTATCAATGCAAAAAAGATTTCTGTGTTAATTTTTTATTTTTATTTTTTGTAAATCTGAAGGGAGAAAGAATGAAAACCATTTTGAACACTAAACACCACAGCTTGGGCATAGATTTTGGGAGGCAAGACCCTAATTTTGGTTTTTGGTCGCAAGATTTCATAACATTAGGTAGGAATTTAGCAGAATTTCAACATATACAGAGAGAAAGAACCTTTGCAGTGATTAATTACAAGAAACAGAAAAGTAACTTTAGTAATATGACAAGAACTGATGATTTAATGAAGGCAAGAAGTTAAAAATAGTAAGAACAGCATACCAGTTCAAGCTAGAATCCATATACTGTACGTGAGATTTTTAAGTTAGTAGCTAAGGAAATATGTATGTGTGGTCCCTCCATATCAATCAACACTAGAGTTTTTCTAGGTACACAAGCAAGTAACAATGTGAGAGTTTCACTGGGTAGATAAGTAATTCTAAATCAACATGAGGATTTTGGCAGGTAGGGAATTAACTATGTTTACTACCTCTTTATCAATCAGATTCTACATATGTTTGCCATGCCAGCTCACTCCTAGTTGGTGTGCATTACCCACATTGCATCATGCCTCAGCCTATCCGCTGTATTAACACTAGAATTACCAGAGCCTACAAAAAAACTTGTAGATCCGGCCCACCTTAAATCCGTTCACACATCTCCATCAGCATCTTTTGTCCTGTAAATGTGCCAATAAAGACAAGCAGCAAGCAGCCTGGTATCCCATCCCCCACCGCCGCAGAACGTGCACAATGTTCTCCCAGCTCATGGATTGATTGATTAACTGGGAGTAAAGTGCTGGAGTTTTAGAGTGGAAATAATCGATCATTATTTGGAACACATGCATTTCATATTTTAGTAGTAAATGACAAAATGTTGGCATAAACTATATAATGTGTGAAGCCCGAAGTCCAAAGATTAAATAAACACTTTCACAAAAAGTTCAAGGACGATACAATAGCTTCTGTGGCGTAGCGGTAAGATTTGATGACTTGTAATCAAGAGTCCTGGTTCGATCCTGAATGCCACCTATCCTGCCGTTTTCAGTAGTGAGCTGCTCTTATTGTTATTATTGTACAGTACACACATACATTTGGTTTGCGTCTGTAACAGACAATATACATTTATAGGACTTGTAAAAGTTACCGTTTTTTTTTGTTTTTTTTTTTCACTTTTATTCTCTCAGTCATGATCACAATACATACTACCGCCCCCTACCCAGGGATCTGACACTGTTAGTTTTTATTTGAAACTGGGAGTAACTGTAGATGTGAGTGGTGTTTTGAGACAATGTAAATGGACATTCTCTGATCACTGCAACGGGTACACACATTGTAAATGTAGGAAGGACGGTCCTTGCGTGTGTGTGAACTGTTAACATTTGAATTTGATGATTGCATATAGTGCTGAACTGACCTATCTGTACTATGTTTCCTCTGCATGTCCTTGTGTACAAAAGAAACACCACCATACAGCAACATGGACACTGGCAAGATCGGGAAAAAAAAAAAAACACACGAAACACTCAGTCACTGATTATACCCGCAACATGTTATGCGAATGAATATGAATAATATGAATAATGTTGCATCCGAGCCACAATGTTTTCTGAAATGTACTATAAAAGTCATAAAATGAATAATTCCAAATATCATATATACCTATGTCTCTGTTTTTTTATGGGTTTTTATTTACATCAAAGACCATAAGGTGCATACTAATTCAGTGTGAGCAGGAACACTCAATAAAACAGAATACAAAAAAATCAAGTGACGGTGAGATACGAAGAAGGCAGATTCACCAGCGTTTGTGTGTCAGCTTGTATCCCTCCAGATCAGAGAATGTCCAATTCCATTGCCTCAAAACACTACTCACATCCACAGTTATTCTCAGCTTCGAATAAAAACTAACAGCGTCAGATACCTAGGGCGGTGTATGTATGGTGATCATGACTGAGAGAATAAAAGTGAAAAAAAAGGTAACTTTTACAAGTCTTGTAAATGTACACAGTCTGTTACAGACGCAAACCAAATGTATGTGTGTACTGTATAATATTAACAATAAGAGCAGCTCACTACTGAAAACAGCAATTATAGGAGGCAGTCAGGAACGAACCAGGGACTGTTGATTACAAGTCAGCAAATCTTACCACTACGCCACAAAAGCTGTTGTCTTACCCTTGAACCTTTTGTGAAAGTGTTTATTTGATCATTGGCCTTCAGGCTTCACACATTATATAGTTTATGCCAACATTTTGTCATTTACTACTAAAATATGAAAAACGTTTCTGTTTTAACAATGTGTTTACACAGATTAGGCTCTGGTAATTCTAGTGTTAATGACCAGCAAGCTCTGTATGAGTGAATGCATTATACAAGCGTGTCTACAGAAGTGAATATCAGCACTGAAAAAATTAATTTGCGTTAAGTCAACTTGGCTGCTGCTAGCAATGAACTTAGTTCACAGCAATTAGGCAGTAGTAATCACATCACAACAATAAATTCTGGAATAAGCGAAAGTTTTTCCAAAATATCACCTACCCTATGTAATAATATGGTTTCAATTAAACTTGTTTCAGGCTTTCCCTTGATATTCATGTGAGATTTTTATGCTCAAATTGGGTTATGAGTTATGCAGATTTTGATTTTGTTATTTTCTTATTAAAATTTTGTTTATTAGATTTTGTTTTTAGTTTTTTTTTCCCATTTTGTTTATTGTAAGCAGCACTATTTTGTGAACAGTTGTTAATAAGGAAATGGCCAAGTAAATTTAGAATCATCACCTGGACGGTATAAAGGTCATGCTGAGCACTTCCTCATCATCCCAGTTTATGGAGTGGAGATAAAGAACTACGAGCATTATGTTGATTGTGTCCTTGGTAAATCTTTTACAAATACATTTTGACTACAAATTAGAGTTCTGACTTTTGCCGTGATTGTGAATTTGAATTTCTGTTTAGAAATCTTTGCCTATTTTCTGGTTCACGTTTTATCTTCTAGTCCTTATTAATTAATTTCGTGCCTCATTCATTCTGACAGAACACTGTGTTTCTCTGTGTAAAAAAATCATTTCATTATGAAAAACTGATTAATCATTTAGAACATAAGAAATGTGATAAACAAGAGGAGACCATTCAGTCCATTAAGCTCATTTGTTTATCTTACAGCTAAGCTGTCATAGTTTTTATGTTCTACTTCCATTTATTTATTTATTTATGTGATGTGTACGGTATGGCGCAATCAGTTGGTTGCTTTGCACACAAGTCATTTTTTTCACTAAATTCAATTTCACAGTTTCATCTACTGTAGTTACGGTTACTGGTAGCACAAAGTTTTAATTGTTTTTATTGGTGGTTTTGCATAATAGTTTACGCAATTTTCATTTATTTAGGCACTGTCACTGTCAAGGGAAATTTGTAAAAAAACCTGACAAAGTTTTTACTCAGAATTTAGATTTTTGCAATTATTTGGTTAATCCTGAAACTAAAATCCATTGGTGGCTAAGATAAATGCACCTACAAAATAGGAGGCCCATTCGGAAGCATGCAGATGGAGGCCCATATCGCCTGTCTGTGGGTAAGTCTTTGCAATTCTCTGATGCTTCTGCAATACAAAACTCCAGAATCAGCATGCAGACACAACTAAAATGAAAGTCGGAGAAACTGAATAGAAACAGCTATGAAACACACCAAGTGAGTGCAAGGATAAATTAAGTTTATATTGAAAGCTTATAGAGGTGTCAGCAAGCATAAGAGGATGGTAAGACTGGAAGTTGCAGTGAATTGGAAGGTAACAGATCTCTGGGATGAAGGTTTTTAATTGGAGAAAAATAATCTATAAAACTGAAGGAGGGTTGAACACTGGCAAAAGAAAACATTGCTCCTGCCCAAGGCAAACAGATCTTTTGTCTGTGGCCTTATTTATTTGGTTAAAAAAAAGAACCATTTTGATTTTGTCTAGCTTTCAAAAAACAAAAGCATGGTTTCCTAAAATTAAAATGACAGGTTGAGAAAATGGCATCTAAGTTCAATGTTTTTTTTTTTTTAAATGAATGGATTCTATTTCATTATTTGATGTTCAACCAAATATTTTAAAGATTTATATTAAAGAGTTTACAAGTCAAGTGTAAAAGTATGACAAACGTTTGACCAAGAAGCTTAGGAGCATTCTTTGTTGAAAGAAGCATCAGTTTTGACACATTTGAGGCAAGTTATGGGCACAGCTACAAGGAATACTGCATCCATTTTTTTGTTGCCTCATGATGGCTGAAAAAAAATGTCATGTTTTCATGCAGAAAAGAGATTAAACAGATTCTTGTAGAAAAGAAATTTCTATTGTGAGCAATGTTAGATAACAGCAGACAACATAAGAACCTCCATGAAGAAATCGCCTGTTATTCATGTTGCATAATCAACATATGAAGCCTTCCAGCTGTATGCTAGGGTGGTGCAGTGGTAGCGCTGCTGCCTTGTAGTAAGGAGACCTGGGTTTGCTTCCTGGGTCCTCCCTGGAGTTTGCATGTTCTCCCCGTGTCTACGTGGGTTTACTCTGGGTGCTCCGGTTTCATCCCACAATCCAAAGACATGCAGGTTAGGTGCATTGGTGATCCTAAATTGTTCCTATTGCATGGGGGTTGTGTGTGTGTCCTGCAATGGGCTGGCACGCTGCCTGGGATTTGTTCCTGCCTTGCACCCTGTGTTGGCTGGGATTGGCTCCATTAGACCCCTGTGATCCTCTTTCAGGATATAGCAGGTTAGAAAATGACTGACTGACTGACAGTTGTATGCTCACAATGTCCAAAACACACATTTTTATTATTGTTAAATACATCTTTTTTTGGAAAACACTCTCATAACTTAAAAAAGAAAGCCCTCAGACATGAAAGAACACTTGAAATGTAGACCTGCCTCCATAAGTTACATTTATATTAATTTCCACAACTGGTGTTTATTTAGCATTAGGCTGTGAAACTGAAAGGGGTGAATTAACCTTCTGCTTGTTGAAGCATCTCAGATATGCACAAATATGAGGCATATTCTCTGCTTGATAATGTTGTCACTCACTTTTCTTTAACTTTTAGTCTTCACTTGCACAAATCTCTCAGTGAATTTTGTACTATCAATATCATGTAAAGTGCTATGTTAGTCTGTAAGCTGCTATTGGGCTAGACCTACAACCAATGAATGAGGGAAGGAGGTGGGTCTTCAATTCAAATAAGCGGTGTCATCTTAGCATGTTCAATATAAGGTCATTTCTTTGGCTGAGGCCACTGAAGAGATGAAAACAAAAATCCTTAGTGGCAAGATTGCAGCACTGGAAGAGATCTGACTGGAAATAGAATGGTCAGTCAGTCAGTCAGTCATTATCCAACCCGCTATATCCTAACACAGGGTCACAGGGATCTGCTGGAGCCAATCCCAGCCAGCACAGGGCGCAAGGCAGGAACAAATCCCCAGGCAGGGTGACAGGGAAATAGAATGGAATAAATGGAAATCCAGAACACATTCATTTAGCAGTATTTTAATAAAAGTAAATGTGCTTGGGACATTGTAAACATATGAATGGGCAAATTCACATGCAGATTATACGGCACAAGTAATATGATATTTTTTTCATGAACTTTGTAATATTTTTTGCTGTTCTCTAACCTTGGTCACTATAAACTTCTCTTCCAGCAGAAATTTTACATCCATTCAGCATGAAAAAAAGAGGGAAAAATGTTCTCATCCATCATTACAAACTAACATATAAAAAAACACTTTACCAACTAAGATAGGGGTGTGCAGCATTGTTCCTAGAGGGCCGCAGTAGCTGCAGGTTTTCATTCCAACCAATTTATTAGAAATCAATCCTTGCCAGACACTCAGACTGTTTTTTTTTTTAATTTCATGGCTTGTTAGTGTTTTTAACTTTGCAATGTCAAGTTCTTATACTGTAGATTTTGTTTTGCTTCTAAAGATATCATCCAAATGATCTGAAGTCTAAAACTGTTGAGTGATTTTCAGTCTGTCACATTTTTCTCGTAAGTGTTTTATTAAACCAAATAGTACATAATGAATCCACACAGGTGTAAACAGGAACAACGTAGAAGGAGAACTGCTGGCTTCTTTGTCATTTGCATCTTATTGCTAATAAGGAGCCATTAAAGCACTGAATGCAGCTGTTTAACAGTGAAATAAGCAATTAAGGGTCGGGAATCTTAACAAGCGAGACCACTAAAATGATGCAGAAAAATGTCACTTGAGCAATAAGTGCTTCACCAGCAATAAGTGAGCCCTCATTAAGATACTGGGTTGGAACAAAAACCTGCAACCATTGCGGCTCTCCATGACCAGCACTACACACCCCTGATTTAAGTATTGTATATATTATTAATAAACATTGCTCTATTCAGTAGGTGACCTGGTTAGTTTCATGTTTTGCCTTTTGCAGTCAACTGAAGTAATGCTTCGGTTTTAGGAAAACATTATTTTAAAAATACTAAACAGTAATTGTTTACATACAGTAATTCACACCCTAATGGATTATATGATAAAAGAGATACACAGACAGATGTGGGGACAACACTGAAAAGAATTAAATACAGGAGGTTAGAGAGCCTCCTTAAAACACATCTTAAGCTTTTGTGTGCTGCAGATTAGAAGCAGCTAATAAGTATGTAAATTACTTCATTATTATGCAAATTACACAATTTTGCTACAAATGTGAAATGCTCTACTAAAGGCAGCTACTCTGTAAAATTGCCTTATAACTTTTTAAAGACCCAAACTATTTTTTATTATTGGTTATCAGAAATACATAATTTATTGCGTTGCAAGATATTACTTACAATTAAATGAAAAGACATTCTCTCACATCCATTATTCTGAAATTATTTCAATAAAAATAAGAATGGTGTGAATAAAGCAAAATTAGTTCAACTAAATTTCAGAATTTTAAATGCTGTTTAATTACATACAATAAAATAACACAAACAATCTTTAAAATAGCATTAGCACAGTGTTCTGAAACAAATTATTCAATACACTGACATTTGGAAACACATACAGCAAAAGGTTAAACTCATGAATTAGATTAATTAAAATACATTTAATAACCCATTGGCATAAGATGAAAGATTATACAGATTTACTTTGCTATTTGCATTATACATCATTTTAATGTAAATACTGTAGATATGTTTTATCTTTTAATGCAAAATGATTTGTTTATTGAATATCAAGTATAAGTAATGTATTTTTGAGTTTCATTTCCTACCTTTTTAGTTTTTTTCTTTATACTGAATTTCTTGTATCATGATGAAATTATGTCAAAGTGAACTAGTCCTTTTACAGAGTTAGCTTCACTTCCATGCACAATTTGCATATTTTGAATATCTCTACAGGAAAGTACAGCTTCCTGCTGTTGACAACAGTGATTGATTGCTGGATGGAGCAGAAAATCAATAGTGGTTTGTCTGTATACATTTTTGCTGGGAAGATATTTTGCCTGGATTAACTCACTAAATCCCAGTCAGTGCTGAGAACGAAACTTCAGAATTGAAATGAAATAAAAAATAGATTTGACATTATGTTTAGGCTTAGAGCAGCTACACCAAAATATATGCCACAAAAACATAATTGAGCCTTTGCTGTAATAGACATTGTCAAGAACCATCAATTAACAGCATAATGAATGAACAAAATTCTCTATGATTAGGAAAGGGTTTAGTATGGGTTTTTTCTAAGTCATAGAGAGCTGAATTGTATTGGTTCCTTATAAACCGTAAGTAATTAAAACAATTTACAATAGACTTTATGACAAAGAAAAAAGCGGTGGAGTGCATTTTAACAGTGATCTTAACAAGTAAGGTCAGGAATTTCATACAGCTACTGTTTAATTGCAGCTGCAGCAGACATTATCTGTGAAAATCTTTAATGAAACTGATGGTTAAGTTACACCTAAATTGTATAAAATTCTGTTTTGTAATAGATAATATATAGTGAGTGCATGGAGTACAAGGTCATGATCATCATAATTTTCCCTATACTTATCCTGATGAGGACAGGGACAGATCTCAGGGCCCCAGTTTCTCCAGCCCCCGTTTCCAGGAAGAGCCTTTCAACCAACAAATATAGCCCAACACCTATCACCAGGTCTAAATATAATAGAAAACACAACTAGAGGCACAATATTAGGCATTTATAAACAAAAGACCTGTGTCTGTGTGTGTGTGTGGAGAAGTCTGCTCTGGCCACGCTCAACCATAGCCACTTTTAAATTTTTTCGGCGCTTGCATGCACCTCACTAGGAAAGATCTGTGTGCAGCAAATGCCACTGTGCAACAACAACTTTGCGCTAATGACACAGATGAAGAGATACAATGTCAAAAGGAAACAAATGTTGCAGCTCAATAAAGTGCACATGAAAAACCTCAGCAATGGAGGGCAAGGCTTGAAGTTTTCACTAAGAGCATTGTCTAACTGGAGATAATTTATTGAGACAAAGATTAATGGGACTCATTTGTCAGCGATATGGCTAAGATATGGTATTGCTAGTGTCTTCTTATGAAAGCCAGAGGGGCAGCAAGCACAGGTGGGTCCAAGTCCTCTGCCCTGGGTAATTCTTAAGAGTTAGCTGATGCCTCTCCAAGTTCACAGATATAGTAAAAATGCTAGGGAGTCTTTGGGTTGTTTTTTGTCCCGAAGACCACATGCAGCTAGTGGAATTATAATGAATTAAATGGTTGTCCTACCTTACAGAGCTTACCGAAGCTACTCTGTTTCTTTTGTTCTTGCAAATTCACTAACAGTATCATCCCAGTAATAGTTATTAGTCAGTTCACTGTATATGGCATAAAAGACAGTGAGTATAAATGTCTTTGTGTCATACTTGTTCACAGTTCATTATAAGCCATGTGAAAAGGGAAAATGACCCCCTGAACACACACACACACATACACACACATATGGAGAAATTATAAGACCGTTTTGGTTCAGCTGGTGCCATTATAAATTTATAATCCTTACTCCTGAACTTGGGTTTAGCTTCAAAGCATCGATTGACTCAGTGTTCATGATGACACCCCCTTGGGCTCCTGATCTTGGGACTGAGAGGTCTGTGGGTATTCATGTATGGATAACGGTTGTGCTACCAAAATGCTGAGCTGGGATAACCAGCCAACCCTATACTCAGCAGCTTCTTCCAGCACCACCTGAGGTAATTCCAAGTCACTCAAAGGCCTAAAATATATAGTTCCTCCAGCATGTGTTGGAAATCACCAAATGTTATTCTAAATGAATTCCCAAATCATCTCAACTGGATCATCTTGATCCAGAGAGCAGTGACTGTGCTATATTGCTGAGCTTCTCGCCGTATTACGTAAGTTTACAGAATTGGTCTGAATTATAATTATCGGGTGGATTTTCCATTCAATTTCCAATCAGATCTCTAACAGCACTGCAACCTTGCCACTAAGGAATTTTGTTTTCATCTCTACAGTAGCTTCAGCCAAAGAAATGAACCCAGCAACCAATGAGTACTTCTAGAACTGCCTCCTACAAGGTGAGCAACATGCAGTAGATTTCAGGGCTTCCAAAATGTTCCTTTCCCCTACCATCATTATCCCCAGTTTACATCAAACTTTCTTCACTCTTGATTAGAACAGTTTGGATGTCACCTCATCTACCATTCATAAGTCACTGAATAATTTGCCAGAACCTTTTCAAGACCATCCTATTATATTTGCTTTAGAAAAAGGCTAATGTGTTAACCTAAAGATATAATTTGTTAATTACTGGCAACACATAGATATTATAGATATTATACACACAAGATTTCTGTAGGTTTTCTTTCTTTTTTTCTTTCTTTCTTTTGAATCGTCTATTTGTTACAGTGCATTGTTGTTTGAAGTGAACACGTTTTTAAACAAAGCAAAATAGTTCAATTGAAAAGAATATCAACAACCAAAAAAAGGCTTAAGTGTTTATCATACACATTTTTAAATTGCATGGCTTGTAATTACCCATCGTCTTAGTCAAGGAGTATCTCATTTATTTCATGATTTGGACCATTTATATTGTTGGCACAGACTTTTTATGTAGACCAGGCTTTTTTCAAATCAGTAGGTAGAAGTTACATTCCTGACTATATACTCTGGGCTACATTTGCATTTGTTACACATTAGTCCAAGTTTACAGAGATATTTCCCTACAAATTTATACATTTATAAACCTCAAATATTGTCAATCTTTTATTTATTCTTTATTTACCTCAGGCTGATCTTATAGTTTGCCTTTTTGAAATAATGCATTCTGAAATGCATTGTCAGATGAATAAAATTTCTCAAAACTTTTTGGTCTTTAGTACTGTAAACATCCCAAGTTACAGGGTGGATCAGCACTAGACTTTGAGCACTTAGGACTTGCTTAGAGTTATTTTATGGATCAATCTTCTTTTTATAGGATCCCTTAAAAGAATAAGTCATGCTCATTTTTTTTCTTACTTCTTTCAAGTTTAGCTGTGCTTTGTCATTTTATTCTTCATGTTTGGCTGTTGGCCTTCCATTGTTTCTCTAGATCCAAGATGTTTTTGCTGATGAAATGTCATAAGGTGGTCACAGCACAGTGAGCATCAACAGTAAGCAAGATCATCTCAGTCATTGAAAACATGCTTAAAAATAAAATTGAATTTAGATTTGATAAACTTTATTAATATCAAGATGAAATTAAGATGCATACAAAAACAGAAATATAAAAAAAACAAAGATGCCTACTTACTGGACAAAGAACACGGTCAATCAATGGATAGACAAATGAATGAATAAATACATAAATAATTAATAATGTATATTATGCAGAAATAAAAAAGATGATAAGTGTTTAGTTTGGCATGTCGGGAGGAAGATGCACTTCTTAGCACACCTTGGAGAAATGAGCCTGTGGCTAAAAGTGCTTCTGGAGGGGATTTTTGATGATGCCATCCAATTTTGCCACTGTTCACTTTTCCACAACCGCTTCCAGTGTGTCTAAGGTCATCCCTGTGATGGAGCAAGCTTTCCTGATGGATTTGTTCAGGCATTTTGCATCATTTGAACTCAAGTTGTTTCCCCAGGAGACCACAGTGTAAAAACAATACATTGGCAACTACGGACTTGTGAAACATCTCCAGCAGCTTGCTGGCTTGCTGCATTCATCAAAAGACCTGAGTCTATTCAGGAATTATGGTCTCCTCAGGCCCTTCCTATACAGCACCACTGTGTTGTCAGGCCATTCTAGCTTGCTTTTTATGTGAATCCCTTGGTACCTGGTGCCCCCGGCACCACTTCCATAATCTCCCCCTTTGGCACGCTGGACGTCCACCATCAACTCTTAGCTTGCTGATGTAGAGTTGCAGGTGGATTTCTAGCACCACAAGATGATGTCATCCACAAGCCTCCTGTACTCAGACTCGTCCCTGTTATTAATGCAACCTATGATGGTGTCATCTGAGAATTTTTGTAGAAGGCAGGCAATGGAATTGCACTGCAAGTATGTTGTGTAGAGGGTAAACAGGAAGGAGGTAGGATAGCTTCCTGTGGTGTCCCAGTGTTACACACCACCATTTCTAGCATTTTTAGAAGAGAAGTAGACAATCTCCATGATGCTTTTCTTTATTATCAGCAATTTGTGTGTTTTGCTTTTTGTTTCTCATTTAGAATTCCTGAAGCCTACGAAAAAACTCGTAATCCCAGCCTTCTCCATCAGCATCTTTTGTTTTGTAAATGCGTCGATCAGCACAAACAGCCTGCTGTATCATCCCCCGCCTTGAAGGAGCTTAGCTCGTGGGCAAAAAGTTCTCCCAGCTAAATCCAAGGCTCCTTATCTGCGTGTGTGATCTGGAGTTGTATAGGGTAAATAATACAGCATATCGTTATTTGGAATACATGCATTTCATGTGTGTTCCGTGTCTACAAAGATCTGGGTAAGTGTAGAATGAAAGGAAATACGAGGCAAGAAATACCTAACTTTTTCCATGTTATACTAATTATGAAGCGAAGTATATAATGTGTGAAGACCAAATATCAAATAAATACGTGTGCTTTTATTCACAAATATAACCAAAGGAAAATAAAACATTTGAGTTACATGTTGCTGTCATTGAGTTAAAAACTCAAGCTTAAATGTCAATCGACAGGGAGTTTATACATGTTCTTGAATGGTGCAGAGGTAAGAACTGCTGCCTTATAACCCTGGGTTCGAGACCGGGTGCTCCGCATTTTGAGTAGTGAGCTATTATTATTACTATAATAAAAACATACATTTGATTTGTTTTTGTCTTGCACTCACAAGGACTGCAATTATTCTGGAACTATGACAAACCTTTATTATTGATTGATGACACTAAAGTCATCTGCTTAAAAAAAATCTTTAAATAAGGACTAGAAAGAGTAAAACAAAGAATAATACTTTATAATTAATTAAGTGATCAATAATACAGAAGAAGGCAAACTAAATAAGAATTTCAAGCAGAATACTGATGTAAAGGAGAAAGATTTGATAAAATAATCCACTGTTTGTCATCTGGTTGTAATGTCTTTGGCACATCGCAAACGGTTTAGTAATAAAATGCATTGCATTTGCCATTCCAATAGATGGCACATAACAGGGACTGCTTTTACAAATCCCATCTCAAATGGCATATAACAGTGGCATATACTTTGCATGGTGCACTGCAAACGTTAACATTGAAGTCTACTTTGACTATTGAGATTTCAACCAATATTAGATGGGTAGCATAGCCAGTAAATAATAAAAAGATATGCAAAATCTAATTAATTCAACCAAAATAAAGAAATAAAGAAAAATAACCCTAACCAAGAAGGTTATTTCAAGATTTATATAAACATGTTAAGATTTACAAATACAACAAAGATGAAAGTATAAAAATTAAGGTTTATACAAAGTGCATATTGTCATAAACAATCTCAATATGTTACATAAAGTATAAAATAAAACACAAACAACTATAATGCTTGAAAACACAATTATAAATAGTTACTGCAAACTGAATATAAATGACTGACATATGTAAAATAAAAGATGTGTGTTTGGAGAAGAACCCTTTATCTGTAAAATAAGCAGGATAAAAATAAACAAACTTTTTTGTCATCTGTGTTTCTCTGCGTGCAACATTGTGGACATTTTCAAAGGATCAACAAATAAAGAACACCCTTAATCCTGCCATTTTTTATACATGTTTTAAACAGCCTTGTGTAATATTAATATTGTCACTGTCTACCACATCATCATAGCAGATGCAACATAAACAAGGGAGATGTTCAAACTTAAGTGACTGAGCTGATGAAGTCCGTGAAGACAGAAAGTCATATGTTGATTAACTATGTAGATTCTAATATTTGAACCCCAGATGGCAAACAAAGGTAACTGATCACAACTAGGATTTGGGCATCATATATGCTGTTTTAGAATGGCACTGCAGGAACAATTGGCATATTGAGAAAAACAATGGTAAAATGAATCTATTATTGTGCTTTTTTTGGTGTGCTTTAAGGAAGTCTCATCTGGCAAACAGTGCCTGTCTGAAGGCTGTGTTTAACTAGCCCGGGACATTAAAGCATTTTTACATAATCATTTGTAAAGTGATCTGCAATGTCTAAGCCTTTTCAGTTGGCACACAAGTAACTTCAGTTCCTGTGTCCAGTGTAAATTTAACTTCTTGTCTTTTAATTTTTTCCGACAGCCGCTTCAGTTCTCGGGGTCTAGTTGACTGTCACTAAAGTGCACAGAAGAGTTTCTTCTAGTTTTCCAAATCATACATCTATTTGCTATCCCTGTTGTTCTTCACTCTAATTGCAAATGAGATCTTTTAATTGTTCCTGAATTATTATAGCAATACTGACTTCAAGAGCTTGGCTTTCAATGGTTTTTACACATTTCAGCTTTTTTTGCGTTTTTAGTACTATTTGTTCTTCTGCCTGAAAGGGATTGTCATTTCCTTTTCCTGCACTTCCATCCATCCATCCATCCATCCTCTTCCGCTTATCCGGGGTCGGGTCGCGGGGGCAGCAGCTTAAGCAGAGAGGCCCAGACTTCCCTCTCCCCGGCCACTTCTTCCAGCTGTTCCGGGAGAATCCCAAGGCATTCCCAGGCCAGCCGGGAGACATAGTCCCTCCAGCGTGTCATGGGTCTTCCCTGGGCCCTCCTCCCGGTTGGATGTGCCCGGAGCACCTCACCAGGGAGGCGTCCAGGAGGCATCCTGATCAGATGCCCGAGCCACCTCATCTGACTCCTCTCAATGCGGAGGAGTAGCGGCTCTACTCTGAGCCCCTCCCGGATGACTGAGCTTCTCACCCTATCTTTAAGGGAAAGCCCAGACACCCTGCGGAGGAAACTCATTTCAGCCGCTTGTATTCGTGATCTCGTTCTTTCGGTCACTACCCATACCTCATGACCATAGATGAGGGTAGGAACGTAGATTGACTGGTAAATTGAGAGCTTTGCCTTACGGCTCAGCTCTTTTTTCACCACGACAGACCGATGCAGAGCCCGCATCACTGCGGATGCCGCACCAATCCGCCTGTTGATCTCACGGTCCATTCTTCCCTCACTCGTGAACAAGACCCCGATTTCTCCCCCAACCCTGAGAGGGCACTCCACCCTTTTCTGGCTGAGGACCATGGTCTCGGATTTGGAGGTGCTGATTCTCATCCCAGCCGCTTCACACTCAGCTGCGAACCGTTCCAGAGAGAGCTGAAGATCACGGCCTGATGAAGCAAACAGGACAACATCATCTGCAAAAAGCAGTGACCCAATCCTGAGTCCACCAAACCGGACCCCTTCAACACCCTGGCTGCGCCTAGAAATTCTGTCCATAAAAATTATGAATAAATTTTCCTGCACTTTGAATGTGTAAATTCTTATTCTTAAAAGCCTTGTCCATGGTTAGAAATTCATTTGTAAATTTTCAAATTTAAAAGTGCTTTCTGTTATTATGACTAATATTGTTAAAATGTTGCTTAAGTTTTTTTTTTAACATGTCTTCTAGTTTATGTAATATCAATATTTATCACCACCTGCATCAGAGACCAGAAGGGCTAAAGGTTTATTTAATAGGAAATCCATGCAAGTGTGTCATAAAAATAATCCTTCTATATAAAAGCCGTCGGGATTGTCCTTCCATCCCGTGAGTGCTACGCAGGCGCGGAGTTTCACACACGCCCCGTCCATTTTGCAATGCACGATGGGATTTGTAGTTACGTTTTTCCAGGTAAAAGATGATTTTCTACTCCAGACTGTGCGATATCTTCTTCTTCTTTCTTACTATATAAAAGCGGTCGGGATTGTCCTTCCGTCCCCATCGTTCCCTTGCTTTTGTGCGCGATGCGCTGGAAAAATAGACAAAATTATGTCTCTGGAAATAATGAATGTTGATGGAGTACAAATGCCTCACCGCATAGTAAATATCAGGGGGGTTCAAAAGGGCGACCTCAATATAGAAAAAAAGTTTAAATTTCATCACAAAAATAACAGAAACTACGAGTATTAAAGTAATACCGCTCAAATGCAATATAACCAAATTAATGAGTTTGTATAAAATATCAAATTGATCTACATATTGAATTGCCTTAAGAAGTGGTCAACTTAAAAGTCGGTCGCCTTAAAAGGCGGGTCAGCCTAGTCTTTAATAATATTTTAAGTTTAATCTTTCTGAACCATGATAAACAGTCCTACTTTTTTGTTAAAATGAGAACAAAACCAAAGACAAGCCTTTAGACTTTATGGGAATTTCAGCCTGTAGCAAAGCTCTAGAGGAAATATTGATCACTGGAACCTTACCCATCTATTAAATTTCAGACTAGTCCCTAATCTTAATAAGTGTAAGGGAGCCTAGTCTTAAAGTTAGACCCTGGCATATTTTTACAGTCCCTAATTTTAAATTTAAACCCTAATTCCCTATCTTAGATTTATTTTAAAACCCTAGGTAGCACTTATTTTTAGAACCCTTATATATTGATTATATGGCTTTGTGGTACTTTGTTTTACCTTATTTAATTGTATTTTAGACCTATTTTGATAACTTTAGATAAAGACTGCTTTTAACTGTTTTATTTTGCAGTTTGAAGTATTTACAGAACATGGTTTTATGCAAATTTAACAGGATTTTAAAAATATGAATATGGAGGTTTTTAAGGGGTCTTTTAAGGCAATGTTTTAAGGTATTTAAAAGTATTTTAAAATGCTATTTTAGGAATAGGCGCTGTGCCATGGAGGTAAACATAAAATTATACACACGGGGAGTGTACCTGTGCCTTGTGCGTCTTCGGGAGCACACCAACTCTATAAACCCTAACCTTACCCATCTATTTTCCTTGGGGAAATACCAATTCTTGAGAAGTGAGTGTTCAAAGTGTTCTTTTCCAAAACCCCATTCTGTGCATTAGAACAGATGAAAAAAGTGAGATCACTCAACTAGATCCTATGGTAGGAGGAGGATAAAGAAAGATTTTGGGGACAAAAACTCATTAAGTGAGTGAACAGTGATCTATTTACAGTCAAAACTGTTTTGATACCTCTTTGTACATTCTTATCTTATGCACAAAAACCTCAAACTTAAATAAGGTAATACTTTTTTATAACTTTCAAAAAAATATATGGCCACATTTTAAAATTTTGCATTGTCAACAGTTTTGTGGTAAATTGTCCATATTGGTCTGTAAAGCACACAAATCATTGTTATCTCAGTAACCAAATTCATTAGGTCTAGAGAAGACTCTAAATATCTTTGAATACAGTCGGTGCATTCTGTTATAGTGACCTCTGGTTCTTACAATAGTCCATCAAATACTTGGTATGTATTGTGAAACACAAATATTGTTTGGTAAAATCAGTCAGTCTAAATCAGAAAGGCTTAACATAAGAAAGTAGAGTCTGAGGAAGTAGAACTGCATCCTAATATTTCTTTCATTTTATCATCTCTTGTATTCCTATCATTCCCGTCATATATATCCTAAGGTACATACACGGTTTGCTTATAAAAAAAAAAATTACTCTGTATACACTGCACAATTAATTTCTGTATTTTTGTATGTTTGTGTTTGTTTTTGTACATTTCCTTTGTTGTATTTGATATGGGTTTTATTTTATATGCTATATGAAATTCCCTGTTGTAGTGTTTATTTCATTAGGTTTATTAGTAATTTTTCTTATGCCATTGTCCTACACAATCCAAAGGTAATTGGAAACTGGAGGAATCTCTAATAGGAAGAGATCTGGCAGATCCGAAGTCACAACCCAATCAGAAGGCAACTTTCTGAGGGTCACCAGCTTGCTTGATAGGCACCTCACAGCACAACAGCTTCAAGCACAGCTTAACAGTATTGGTTGAAAAAAGCAAGTCTCAGTTTCTGCTGTGAAGAGGATACTTTGTGCTTTAGGTTTGACAGTGCGAGTGGCAGAAAGAGTTATTTCTTAAAGGACAAAATAGGGCCTTGAAATACCGGCCGTGGACTACTGCAGACTGGAAGAAAGTCTTATGGACCAATGAATCAAAATTTGAAATCTTCGGATCATCACGCAGGATGTTTGTACGCCATTGAGTTGGTAAAAGGATGGTTCTTCAGGGTGTGACGCCAACTGTCAAACATGGAGGAGAAAGTGTGATGGTCTGGGTTTCTTTTGCTGGACACAGAGTCGGTGACATGCACAGAGTGACTGGCATTCTGAATGAAAAGTGTTATCACACTTTGGCTGTTATATCACCAAAAGGAGGCTAATTTGATGAACCAAAAATCTGAATACAATTTTGTACACTTAATGATTCCTTGACTAACTTTTGTCATTTGCCATTGTTTATTTGTTCTATACTATGCATGCATTTTCATCGTACTAGGGTGTTGTACTGTGTTAGCCATTCTGAATGTAGTGAGAAGTCAAGCAAAATGACACTTTTTATTGGCTAACTAGAAATATTACAATATGCAAGCTTTTGCGGCAACTCAGGCAAGATGTAATCTTTCTAGTTAGCCAATAAAAGGTGTCATTGTTGCTTGACTTCTCACTGCATTTTTATAAAAACTGAAAAAAATGAGGTGTTCTAAAACTTTTGACGACAGTGTATATACAATAAACTTACATGTAACAAACTTCTATTATCCTTGTTATGGAAAAAAATGCATTACTTTGTTTATTTAAATAACTCATTTCCCTGCACTCCCTTTTATGCAGTTCAGGGACCAGATCAACTTACCAGTGCATTGTGGAGCACACATATTTACCCACTTTGAAGCAATTTACATTTTTAAATAAAGTAACTTTGGGAAGTTGATTTGTGGAGACAGCTGTACATCAGAGTCTTATCTTTACAGCCAAACAAGCTGCTCACCTTTCATGAACATTTAAATACACCATTTCAAGAAGAGGAGCAGACTGCTACTATCTGATTAAATATTTATATAATTTTAGTGATTTATGAGACCAGAAGGGTGTGTTGTATCAACCAGTGCTTGGGTATACCATGTCTTTTGTTCTCTGCACACATCTATTAAAATTTCAAAATGTACTGGAAACCAAATGAATTGTCACATAATGTTTACTAATAAGCTTGTCCCATTAAAGATTTTCAAGCATTTTTGCAGCATAACATACCTGGAAACATACAGTATGCTTTTGGGTTGTACTGTACTTTGTAGTAATACTCCCTATCATATCCAACATCAAAAATTTCACATTTATTAATCCTATCCAGTACAATATAAAATGCAAACACATTTTTCTACACTGTACATTGTTGTTATTCATCCAATTTAATAATGAACCTCACAGTTTACGATATTATAAAACTAACAAATAGTACATGTATGAATTTCCCCTTGGGATTAATAAAGTACCTATCTATCTATTTATCTATCTATCTATGTAATATAGTCAGGCTTTTAGCTTTTAAATGCACATATTTTATGTGTAGAACAAATGCAAAAACAGGCATTAATAATGCTAAATTAAACTATTCCATAAACTAAAAGCATGTCCTTTGTAACATTTAATATTTCAACAAAAACTCTATGTTCCAGCTAGCCCATTAAAACATTTGAATTGATGTATATAAATAACAGAATTAAAAAAGGAAAAATTTATAAGTTGTATATGACAGTGACCTTTGAAGCCACCTGGTATTCTGTCATTTTCTCTGACGATTCATTCATTAAGGACATTAATGTTATGCTATGAAAGCAATACATTAAAAGAATCGGCTCTTCATTCATGGAACTTAAAATCTACTGTAATACTTATTTTTATGTTTCTTTTAAGTATTATTTGTAAAATAATCAATTATCTGCCAATAATAAAGAAAACTGAAAATGAAAAGGTCTTCAAAAATGGAAAAATATTTAATACTTATAAAAGAAGAGCTTATGACACTACAGAATAAAAGGTATAAAATTAACCTCTTTTTTGGTCTGTTATAATAATACATGCAGCTGTGCAGGGCATATTCACCCACTCACTCACTCTTTCACCTACACTAAGTTACGGAGATCAAACAAATTAAACTCATGTTGGAGGAAACCCATGCAATAATGGGGAGAAAGGGTCAGAATGCTGTTTCCTGGCTAGTATTTGAACTTAGAATTCTTACATGCCACACAACAACATTTCATTACACTGGAGCACCACAAGGAATAGTTCTGTCTCTTTTTCTCTTCACTATGTACACCTCAGACTATAAATATAACAGCAGGTCATATCACTTGCAGAAATTCTCAGATGATTCTGCACATATGGGGTGCATTGATAAAGTGGATGAGGCAGAGTATAGGAGTCAGGCAGAGAACTTTGTTGCTTGGTGCAAAGAGAATCGTCTGCATCTTAACATCAGAAAAACCAAGGAAATGGTTATTGCTTATCTTCACACCAAGAGCCTCTATGTCTGGTCACTATTCATGGAGTGAATGTAGAGGTGGTCCACTCCTACAAGTACTTGGGGGTCCACATTAATGACAGGCTAGGCTGGTCTCAGAAAGATCTACCCTAAGAAAGGGTAGATCAGGCTGTTTTTTCTTAGGAGACTGAATTCTTTTATCCTTCATCCTTTATACAAAAGAAGATTAAAAGAAGACATGACTGAAGTGTTTACAATTATGAAGGGAAATAGTACAGTGGATCAAGACTGTTATTTTAAAATGAGTTCCTCAAGAACATGGCGACATAGTTGGAAACTTGTTAAGGGTAAACTTCACAAAAATATTAGGAAGACACTTGGAATGAGCTACCGAGTAGTGTGGTAGACAGTAGGGCTTCAGGGACTTTGAACACTAGACATGATGTTTTTTTAGAAGAATTAAGTGGATAGGACTGGCAAGGTTTGTTGGGCCGAATGGCCGGTTCCTGTCTAAATGGTTCTAATGTTCACATCTTGTATAGGTCTATGATGGCCAGTGCAATTTTCTATGCTGTGGTATGCTGGGCTGGTAACTTCACTGAATAAACAAGCTAATCGAAAGGATAAGCTAGTTAATAGGAGACATTCTGGACCCTGTGGAGTTATTAGCAAAGGATAATGTTAAAACAAAGCAAAGTGCCATTATGAATAATGCTGCACATCCTCTCACTGACACACTAACACTGAGCGCTTTCAGCCAACAAATTATTCAGCAGAAGTGTGTCAAGAAACACTACAGGGGCTCCTTTAGGGCCAACAACAACACACCTGCATAATTCCTCACTGTGACCGTGACTGCAAAGTCAGAAGTTTTGTTTTCTTTCTTTTTAAATTTTTCTTCCTTTTAGTCTTTCTGGTATGTGTTCCGACCATACTGTGTATATTTATTTATCTATTTATGCATGTATCTATTTAAAGAGCTTCTGTAAAAAGGAAAATTTGGGATAAACTCCAAGTATAAATTCCTATTGTATTTGGGCAACAACATATATAAAAATTATAACATATTACTCTTTATTACTTATTATATTATTGTATTATATTACTTACTTATTTTGGAGGCATGGTGGTACAGCAGTTTGTGCTACAGCCTAGCAGATCTAATGTCACCAGTTTGAATCCTGTTTCTTGTCTGTGTGGAGTTCATACATTTTCCTCTGGGTACTTGTGTTTTTGTTCCCTATCCCTAAAATACGGGTTGAGTCAAAATTATGTTAAAATTTGAATGGTGGAAACAATTTATTCACAAAACATACTTCATATGTGCAAGATGATTTACAGGAATGTCTTAGCCTGTTCGCCATCATGTTCAACACATGTACCATATGTAGCACATAAATTGTCCAAAGAAATTGTATTTAAGTATATACATAGCAGTATCATTAGTGTTAACATGATTTTGACTCACCCTGTATACTTGTTAGGTTTGTTAGCAAACCCAAATTGGCCCTGTTTGTGTAATCAAGAATGGGCCCTTTAATGGAACAGCATCTTGTCCACAATACTGCTAGAACAGGCTTACAATTCTATGACCCTGAACTGGGGTAAGTCAGTTATTATATTTAAAATATATTACATTGTTTTCTTACATACTATGATGGAGTTGATGGAAGCATTACTACCTTTTGTACTCCTGTTACAACCTGGAGCAGCAAGCACAGCCAGTAGAGGCATTTTAAGCTGATGCTGACATTCATCTGCTAGGGGACTATTCCAGTATTTTTCTCTGTAGGGAAGACTTACAAATTTGATCTATTCAAGGTTTTATTCATTGGAGAATATTCTCACTTCATTTTTTAAAGAAAGCAATTGATACATTAAATTTCTGCTAAAGACATACTTTTAAATATCAGCAGCAATCTCCAAGAGCTTGGCCTACAAATGCAGCTTATACTGTGCAACACAAAGTAGGGTAAATGCTATGGCTGTTTTAAAAATCAACAAACCGTCATGCCTTCTTTCTTGGTAAAATATATGACTTACAAGGTACTGATGTGTTCAATATCAAAATAAAACTGTAGTGTCAATAATTTGGTGGAATGGCTTTAAGAGATTGCATAAGGTAAATAAAATAAGTTGTTGACTACTGCCTGAACTGCCCTCATCCTGAAGATTAGAAGATATAAATGAAGTTACCCTTCTCACCATACACCATTAATTTTCAACCTTATCATGCATGTAGTTCAAGTGTAACGTCTACACATTATAGAGCTAATGCCTTTCAGCAGAATCCTATTCAGGGTAGATAAAAGCGACCAATCTTCCTTGACAGCACCGTGTCTTTAAATACTCATTAAGACTTTCTTTCCTGAGTGTGAGACATTTCTCTCTTTGAGAGTTATAGTCTTCCTTGACCCAAGTAATAAAGTAAAAGAAATGTAACAAAGGTTTGATTTATTTTAAAGGCAGCATATGGTCATAGAATAAATGAACTTTAGTAATTTCAGATGAATCTCTAAAAGGTCATATTTTGAATTCGTTTAACAGCTTGTAAATTGACATTATCTGCTTACATACTATATGTGCTAATGTCTCATAATCTAAGTAGAAATATGTTATATCTTATCTCTCACGCACACACGTATTGAATCACACCTCAAAATAAATGTGCTTCTGTCCCTTGAGTAGATATCTACATCTGTTGAATTATATCAGAATTTATTGAAAAAATGCTATATCTAGAACTCCTGCAACACCATGCTCCTCATGCCTTTTTTCTTTTCCAGCAAAATGAAAAATCTGCTCTGCAAACAAATGAGGGAGCATGCCATTTATTTTCATATATGTTGTACACATGAAAGGTGGTAATTTAGAAACTTGCAAATTAACAGAATGATTTAACTCATTATATTATACTACAGTAACACAAGGCAAAATAATTTACCTGTATTACTGCAGCTATCAAACAACATGAACTACAGTAAAAAAAATATTCTTCTCACCAAGTATTTCCTGAGATAATGTATCTAATAAAAAACGCAGTTTAGTCTTAATTTTATGCAACAGCCAAACAGAAGACTAGTAAAAGGAATAAATAATTGCACTACTCAACCTGCTGTTGGCAACCTATACATACAGTATTTGATTCCAACATTGTGTCCATTGCTGCTGGGATAGGCTGTGGGATTCAGTGATCCTGTATTAGACTAATCATGTTAACAGAGAGGACAGATGGATATTGAACAGATATAATTAACTGACTTAATAATAATAATAATAATAATAATAACACATTTATAAAATGCCTTTTCCATGCTCAAGGTGCTCAAGATACAAATATTTTCTGCATAGAACAATAAACAAATAAATACAGGATGTACAAAGCATTAAATAGAATAATTAAAAAAAATAAACCAGAGTATAATAGTAAATTCAATGCTAAAAGAAATGCCTGAACCAGTTTTATCATTTTCGACATAACACACACATAAATTATCCTGAACATCTGGACAGAGAGTATACCTGAAAGAAGGCATAGAATGTCAGGTTAAGGTAAAAGACTTCCTGAGCAGATGATTTTTAAGTTATTTTTTTAAAGAATGAATGGAGTCAGCTGATCTAATTCATTTAAGGAAGTCATTCCAAAGTCTGGGCTCTATAGAGCTGAAGGCCCTGTCATCCATAGAGTGCAGGCTTAATGTGGGGCACAACAAGATTGACAACTGTGAGATAAAAATGCTGCCCTGCACTTCACACAGTCACCAATGTCCTACCACAGTCTCTGTACAGAACAGCAGTGCCCCGAGCCAAATGTTGAAGGAATTTTGGGCACTTAACACAAAACAGCAAATTTCAAATCACAAAAGAATGAGTTGTTCATACAGAATGTCTGACAAGATGGAACATTATCCTGCGAATGGTAAGGTAGGCCCACTGAAACCAACAACAATTGAGAGAGGCTCTAGCCTTAAAAATCAACATAACCATGATAACTGACAGCTGAACTAGAGAAACTACAGATGCTGGAGGCACCTCATACACTATATGGCCAAAAGTATGTGAACACCCCTCCAAATTATTCAGGTGACCACATATGGTATATTCAAGTATTTCAGTCACACCCAACTGCATAAACTGAAGTACATAGCAATGTAATTTCCATTGACACACATTAGCAGTAGAATGGGTCATTACTGAAGAAATTAGTACATTTAAATGTGGTAGTTTCATAGGATGCCACCTTTGCCACTAGTCAGTACATGAAATTTCTGTTCTGCTAGATCTGCCCACTCAGCTGTATGTGCAATTATTGTGAAGTGGATGTGTAACATGTGAGAAACAACGGCTCAGCCATAAAGTGGTTAACCACCAAACTCACACAGTAGTGGACACTGAGTGTTCAAGCGCATAGCACAAAAAAAATGCCTATCCTCCATTGTATCAGTCAAAACAGAGTTACAAACTGCCTCTGAAAGCAACATCACCACAAGAACAAAGAAGTGGGAGATTAATGAAATGGGGTTCCATAGCTGAGCAGCAGCTACAAGTCTTAGATCACTATGCATAATGCTAAGCGTTGGCCAAAGTGATGTAAAGCACACTGCCATTGGACTCTGTAGCAGTACAAATGTGTTCTCTGGAGTATTGAATCCAACTTCACTATTTGGCAGTCCAATGGACAAATCCGGGTTTGGAGGATGGCAGGACAACGCTACCTTCAAGCCCTGACCTCAAGGTAATGTGCCACATGTCAATTAGAAAGCTAGGATCATGTTATCCTGATTAAGGAAAAGCTATGCGTTTTGTTGACGTACCCTGCTCATCTCCCTGCATCTCAGTGTAAAACCTAATGTTCTTTGCTTGTTAAAATGAAAAAAAAGTATTGAGACAAAGTGCTACTAAAGTGCACTCATGAAATAATAATTGTATGGTGGATTTGGATTAACCAAAAAATGTGTTGGCCATAAAAATTTTAAACCAAATAAATTAAACAGAATTTTTTTCATTAATTGTGTAATGCATGATTTGGTGAAAATGTACAGTTATGAGTGTGGGCTGAATATCTTCAATATGAATTTTTACAGAACCATTTTGGTGAAGGTGGAGTACAAAACAGAACAACAATATGTCAGTCATTGATATACTGTAGCTATGAAACAGGATAGTATTAGCTACTTGTTGCTTACATCAAAATAAGCTTTCTGATCGCAGTTTTTGTTTTTTTTTCTGTTAAAACTTTTTTGTCATAATTTTCTTTGATACATTTGCTAATATTTGTTCCATTGCCAACTCAGTGTAGCTTTCATCAAATTTAATATAAAATAGGAATTCCTAACTAAACTAAAAGTTCATGGAAAATATTGAACTGAAAATGATGAAGATGTATTTGAAGAAGTACTTCAAAATCCACGACTGGCATTTTAGAATTGTTGCCTGAGGCAGATTTTGGCAAGTTTAAAATGATGTATCAATAGTAGCTAATTCAGCTGAAGTTAGATATGGGAATTGTGTTTTATATGTTAACTGCAACAGTAGAGTGCAACTCCACAGATTTTACATTTCATAGTGCATTTAATGGTCAGATTGTTCATTTCTACTTTAAATATTTATATTTATTGTTTTTGAATTCAGTATTTTTTTCATTTAATGTTAATTATTAGATTTAAACATTAATTTTGCTTGAAATATATATATATATATATATATATATACTGTAATATATATATAAATTCTGATTAGTCACTTAAAAATCAATTTCCTTTGAATTACAAATGATTCATTTAAGTGACTATCACAAGATATATTTTTATATAGTACTTATCTAAATAGGGCAGTGCAGTGGTAGCACTGCTGCCTCACAGTAAGGAGTCCTGGGTTCGCTTCCCAGGTCTTCCCTGCATGGAGTTTGCATGTTCTCCCCTTGTCATGTTCTCCCTGTGTCTGCGTGGGTTTCCTCCCACAGTCCAAAGACATAGGTTAGATACATTGGCAATCCTAACTTGACCCTAGTGTGTGCTTGGTGTGTGTGTGTTTGTCCTGCGGTGGGCTGGCGCCCTGCCCAGGGTTTGTTCCTGCCTTGCGCCCTGTGTTGGCTGGGATTGGCTCCAACAGACCCCCGTGACCCTGTTAGGATATAGTGGGTTGGATAATGACTGACTGACTAATCTAAATAGTAAATAGCTCCACAATTCTGTTGCTATGGCTAGAGCATAGATCCTGGCTCTTATTGACAGTTGCAAAATATCAGTCTGCATGGTGGGGCACCTCGCCAGAATGCAGCTTCACAACTTATACCATAAGATGCTAAATATCAGAATTTGTACCATGACAGGCCTGTCACTTGGATGTATCAGCTGGGTGCCCAATTTCAAGGAAAGACTCATAACTTGAGAACTAACAATCACAAGACCTCTATTCCGTCCTTTAAAAACCTCAACCATACCCTAACTAGCTGTATTTTCCTCATTAAGCTACAGCTCAGCCTGGCCAACTTTGGTTACACATAGTTGATAGGATCTGGCCACAAAAGAGGTTGAAGAAATTCCTTTACCTTAAAGGGAAACTGTGCTGGACTGGAAGAATGAAACATTTCTCTGTATTGGAGTTTGGACGAGGTTGCTAATAGTGTAATTCTGAGGCACCTACTAACCTTATAGGGTATTCATGTATATTTACATAAGCATTTGGTGGTGCCATACTGTTGTGAATTGTAATCTCTTGTCTTTACTAGACTTTGTGTCCCTGATTATTCATCTTCACAAACAGAAGGGCACATGGTTTCATTCCAGCTGTTGGTTTTATGTTTTTTTTATTATTTGTAGGCAAAATCAAATTATTTGGGAAAAAAAGAAAATGTGTAGAAACAGCACACAAACACACACACACACATATATATATATATATATATATATATATATATATATATATATATACATATAGTCATAAAAATGAGTCCAAGACATTATAAAGGTTTGGGGCAGCCACCCGTATATTGTTTTTTTCCAGCTGCAAAAGGGTTTTCTTGAATCAAATACACGATGTGCATATCACAGAGTCCAAAACAGAAATGGCTACCAATATTGTTAGCCAACAGTGTGCTGGCAGAAATTGGGCTACTGTTGACCAAAGAAGAAGAAGGAGAAGAAGAGGGGGAAGACGTGTCCGGAGGCAGGAGGAAAGTAAAGAAAGTGGAACTGAGGGTAGGAACTTTGAATGTTTGCAGAATGACTGGTAAGGGGGGAGAGTTAGCAGACATGATGGAGAGAAGGAAGGTTGATATATTGTGCGTGCAAGAGACTAAATGGAAAGGGTGTAAGGCCAGGTGGATTCCAATTGTTCTATCATGGTGAGTTGGATGAAGTGATGAACAGTGTACCCAGGGGACAGAAAGTGGAGATTGGAGTGGATTTCAGTGGGCATGTTGGTGAAGGGAACAGTGGAGATGAGGAGGTGATGTGTAGGTATGTTGTCAAGGAAAGGAATGAAGAAGGTCATAGGATAGTGGATTTTGCCAAAAGGATGGACATTGCTGTGGTGAATACATATTTTAAGAAGAGGAAGGAACATAGGGTTACGTACAAGAGTGGAGGAAGATGCACACAGGTAGATTACATCCTATGCAGAATAGTTGATCTGAAGGAGATTGAAGACTCCAAAGTGGTGGCAGGGCAAAGTGTAGTTAAGCAGCATAGGATGGTGGTCTGTAGGATGACGTTGGAGATCAAGAAGAGGAAGAGAGTGAGGGCAGAGCCAAGGATCAAATGGTGGAAGTTGAAAAAGGAAGACTGCAAGGTTGAGTTTAGGGACAAGGTGAGACAGGCACTGGGTGGCAGTAAAGAGTTACCAGGCAGCTGGGAAACTACAGCAGATGTAGTAAGGGTGACAGCAAGAAGGGTGCTTGGCATGACATCTGGAAAGAGGAAGGATGAAAAGGAAACCTGGTGGTGGAATGAGGAAATATAGGAGAGTATATAGAGGAAGAGGATGGCAAAGAAGAAGTGGTACAGTCAGAGAGATGCAGAAAGTAGACAAGAGTACAAGGAGATAAGGCGCAAGGTGAAGAGAGAGGTGGCAAAGGCTAAAGAAAAGGCATATGATGAGTTGTATGAGAGGTTGGAGACTAAGGAGGGAGAAAAACACCTGTACCGATTGGCTAGACAGAGGGACAGAGCTGGGAAAGATGTGCAGCAGGTTAGGGTGATAAAGGATAAAGATGGAAACATACTCACAAGCGAGGAGAATGTGTTGAGCAGATGGAAAGAGTACTTTGAGAGGCTGATGAATGAAGACAATGAGAGAGAGAAGTTGGATGATGTGGAGACAGTATATCAGGAAGTGCAATGGATTAGCAGGGAGGAAGTAAGGACAGCTATGAAAAATGGAAAGGCCATTGGTCCAGATGACATACCTATGGAAGCATGGAGGTGTTTAGGAGAGATGGCAGTGGAGTTTTTAAATGTTTAATGGAATCTTGGAAAGTGAGAGGATGCTTGAGGAGTGGAGAAGAAGTGTACTGGTGCCAAAATTTAAGAATAAGGGGAATGTGCAGGACTGCAGTAACTACAGGGGATTAAAATTGATGAGCCACAGCATGATGTATGGGAAAGAGTAGTGGAAGCTAGGTTAAGAAGTGAGGTGATGATTAGTGAGTAGCAGTATGGTTTCATGCCGAGAAAGAGCACCACAGATGCAATGTTTGCTCTGAGGATGTTGATGGAGAAGTTTAGAGAAGGCCAAAAGGAGTTGCATTGCGTCTTTGTGGACCTGGAGAAAGCATATGACAGGGTACCTTGAGAGGAGCTGTGGTATTGTATGAGGAAGTCAGGTTGACAGATGAGATTAGACAGAAGTCCCCGTGGACTATGATGTTTGCTGATGACATTGTAGCGATAGTAGGGAGCAGGTTGAGGAGACCCTGGAGAGGTGGAGATATGCTCTAGAGCGGAGAGGAATGAAGGTCAGTAGGAATTAGAATACATGTGTGTAAATGAGAGGGAGGTCAGTGAAATGGTGAGGATGCAGGGAGTAGAGTTGGCGAAGGTGGATGAGTTTGAATACTTGGGATCAACAGTACAGAGTATCAGAGATTGTGGAAGAGAGGTGAAAAAGAGAGTGCAGGCAGGTTGGAATGGGTGGAGAAGAGTGTCAGGAGTAATTTGTGACAGATGGGTATCAGCAAGAGTGAAAGGGAAGGTCTACAGGACGGTAGTAAGACCAGCTATATTATATGGGTTGGAGACGGTGGCACTGACCAGAAAGCAGGAAACAGAGCTGGAGGTGGCAGTTAAAGATGCTAAGATTTGCATTGGGTGTGACGAGGATGGATAGGATTAGAAATGAGTACATTAGAGGGTTAGCTCAAGTTGGATGGTTGGGAGACAGAGAGGCAAGATTGCGTTGGTTTGGACATGTGCAGAGGAGAGATGCTGGGTATTTTGGGAGAAGGATGCTGAGGATAGAGCTGCCAGGCAAGAGGAAAAGAGGAAGGCCTAAGCGAAGGTTTATGGATGTGGTGAGAGAGGACATGCAGGTGGTGGAAAAAAATTGTTTTTTGGTCAAAGTTTAAAACAGATTCTTTTCGATAAGCCCATGTTTATGGCTGTTGTGTTTCAGGGAATGCAGAATAAGAAAAGAGCACTTGTTCCTTTTAATAACAAATTGGAATATATGTTTTGTTGTATATAATGTATTTCACTATACAGTGGAACCTCGGTTCACAAACGTCTCGGTACACGTACAACTCGGTTTACGACCAAAAAGTTCGACAAACTTTTGCCTCAGTTCACGACCACACACTCGATATACGAACAAGCCAGTTTCCCTTTAAGTTTGTACATGTTCAGTCTCTCCCTGTGCATTTACTGTGCAGCGAGCGAGCAAGCAAGAGAGAGAGAGCGCCACACACGAGACACACACTCACACACATACACACAAAGGCACACGAGTGAGACACACACACACACACACGAGACAGAGGCACACACACACACATACGAGACACAGGCACAAAAGAAAGAGAGAGAGAGCAAGCGAGCGAGCAAGCGAGAGAGGGATGGCTGGACGCATAAGGTAGAAAAGGCTTGTTTTTGTTTTCAGTTCTGTTTACAGCAATCGGTTCATAGCATGCATTGTGGCAATGTTACTTTTCTTGGTGGTTTATTAAATTACGGATTTTTCAAATGTTAATTTTTTTCCCTGTGCTTAAAACTCATTAAAAAAAAGTGTTTTTAGCGAGCAGTTCCTAGCACTACATTGCGAACTATTGCAGTGTTAGTTTTCTCTGTTGTTCAAGGTTTTCTCAGTGTGATTCAATGTTTTTACATTTAGTTTACTATTATACTGTGCATTCTATGGTATATTTAACTATATTTCTGCTTAAAAACTATAAAAATATATATTTACATACAGTTCGTACGGTCTGGAACGGATTAATTGTATTTACATACAATCCTATGGTGGAAATTGCTTCGGTTCACGACCAAATCGGTTTACAACCAGAGTTTTTGAATGAATTATGGTTGTGAACTGAGGTTCCACTGTATATATACACATATATTATGATAATTAAAAAAAAAAAAATATATATATATATATACTAGCCATGTAAGCCTGTCCTGTAAAAAGCCTGGAGTCCTAGAAACTATTGAAATTGTCAGGTAATTGAAAGCAGCCACTCTGGGCATCTCTCTACTAGAAGGATTTGTTTTGCCAATGTGCTTGTATCGCTTGTGCATTAGCAGTGGGAGGAAAGGTAAAAGGGATACCATTTTGCCAATGTTAGTGGCTAAGCGACTTTGTCTTTCTTCTGAGGTTTCATTTTTCTGACGTGCTGGCCCCGCTTGTGTTATTAGCAGCTAAGTGAGGTTTCTGTTTCATAGGAGGTGGAGCCCTTACCCCGACTCCACCTCTCACTTCCGGGCTGGACAGACACACACACTTCCACGCGTAGACGTTTATATATAAGATATATTTGTTTGTGTTTGTATGAGAATGTAAATACATAATAAATTTTGTAGTACTGACATGAGGTGCAATATATATTTTTTAACAGAATGTGTTTTGTTTTGAATTAATTGATGAATCTTTGTATATGTACATATCAAAAAGGAAATTTTAATAGTAGTGAAGCTAAGTTAACATTGACATTCATTAGAGTAACTCATACGCCAGTAAGCGATATTAAAATGTGTGTTAACTAAAATAATACTTAAGGAGTTGTTTTTGCTGTAAAGTAAAATTATTTTGACACTGGTCAGTATTATGCAGTGTCATTTTTAACATTATTTGGTATTGAATTAAATCTGACATTTTAATAATGGGGTCAGTGATCAAGTTATATTATGTGGAGTCAGACCATATGTTATCTGAGGTAGTTTTGAAAATGAGTCAATGAGAGTGAAAACATGTTTTACTATGTAGAATCTGCATTTAATCCAGGAAAATGTTTTGGTTGTGTACTTTGTCTATATTGTATTAATATAGCAGTTTTTGCATAGAGGATGCATATTTCTTTTAAATGTTTAGTAGGTTCTACTAAGATTAAGTTAAAAAAGCAGTTCATAAACAAAATTTAAATTCATATGTCACTCTGTACTAATGTGATTGTTATGAAGAAAGTAAGATGTGATTCACTTCATAGATAAAATGGTGCAAATGAGATATTTTTGGATTTGAAACATTTGTGACAGTTTAGCCAATGCATTGATCTTACATGGTGAAGAACTGCACTCCATAAAAATCCTTAGCATCACATCCTTTCATTTGCATTCCACAGCTACTCTGGGAATTTAGCCCAAAATTCTATTAGATTTCTTAATTGCCTCCTTAAATTGCTTAGATTCACACTGGGACTAATTCAAAACTCTGTTCTGATGTGAGGCTACTGTAAGCTCCATCTGTTTCATTAAAAGTGGAAATCCAATGTTCTGAAGTCCATAATTTGTTACCTTACTCTTAACAATATTAAACCCTCCATGCACAGAGTATTTGTTATCTATGTGAATAGTGATATCTGCATCATAATTCTCTAACCATATTCTCATCTAAAAATGTTACTTTGCTTGATTTAATATCTAAGTTCATCTAAGACATTTTTAAGCTGACCAGTACAACTAAGGGTCACAGTCAGATGTCCAGTTGCATTAGTAAGACAAACACTTGATTTCCATGTTACACCAGTATATAGCAGAATGCAAAGAATCTCGCAAATCTCACAGAAGTTTACATGGTAGCAGTGTATCTAAGGCATGGTTAATCTACACTAGGTAGATTAATGAAAATCAATCAACTTGTCATGTTTTAACTGATAAGGAAAATAAAAAAACAAAGAATTTTGTTTTATTTTATTTTTACCTTGAGTGGAAGAGGTCAGGTGTTATCGTCACCCAACAAAACTACAGTATATAACAAAACATAATTCCAAGCTAAAGTGTTTGAACAAAAGGAGGTCTCAATTTGTGTCCAAACACATAAATGTCATGATTCCAACATATACATCTTCATTGTAAAGCCTAAACTTTATTTACTTTGGAATGTTAAAGATTCCAGCTCTCTGGACTGTAAAACCACCTTTGTGCTACCACAGAAATAAGGAAAACCTGTATTTCTGTCTTAATTTTGACAAGAAAGTTGTGTCTCATACCTGCGTTCATACAAAAAGGAACCCCCACCATAATATCTTGTCAGCGAGATGATACATGCATTTTGGAATGACAACTGCATTGTAAATATGTGTAATCTAAGTCATATAGTAACCACCCAAACATAAACAAGCAAGAAGAAATACCAAACAAAACATGGAAACAAGCTTTAAAAAGAGCAGAAAAACAAGCTAAAACCCAAAACATTATCCAGAAATAGTATATTAATGTGATGTATACACCACACATTCTGTGGCATTTATTCAGTAACTGACCTTTATTGAGTTGTCACCATTACTTAAATGTACCTTCTTCGATATTCTCAGACAGTTATTTATGTGAACCCACATTTTACATCTCCCTCTCTCTTTTTTTGACAGCTGAGACATAACTGAAGATAAACAGCATGTAATAATCAATGCGCAAAGGCAGACTCAGAAATAAATAATAATAAAATTAACATAATAATTTTCAATTACTGTACATTCAAAAACAACATGACTGCCGCATGATATTACCTTCACTAGTTTACTGTGCAAATAATACATTTTGTCAGATTTTCTTGCACTCTCCCCATTCATAATCATATATTGTTAATGAAAATTGTTCAGTATTAAGTAGAGATTTAAATTTCTGATAATTTTATGGTCCTCTCTCTTTCCTGACCTCATTGAGAGTCACCTTATCTGGCATCTGACTAGGCTCCTGAAAAGTTCATCCCTGCTTTTCTTCTGCTATGTTAAATGAGTCTGACGAACAAGAGGAGACCATTCAGTCCATCAAAACCGTTTGTTTAGTTGATAGCTAAGCTGTCCCAATATCTCATCCAGAATCTTCTTATCCAGTTTGTTCTTAAAGGTGGTCATCAAGGTTTCTGCTTAAACTGCATGTCTCGGTAGTTTGTTCCAGAGTCCCACCGCTCTTTGAGCAAAGAAGTTAGATACATAGATAGATACTTTATTAATCCCAAGGGGAAATTCACATAATCCAGCAGCAGCATACTGATACAAAAAACAATATTAAAGAGTAATAAAAATGCAGGTAAAAACAGACAATAACTTTCAATAATGTTAACATTTTACCTGGGTGGAATTGAAGAGTCGCATAGTGTGGGGGAGAAACGATCTCCTCAATCTGTCAGTGGAGCAGGACAGTGACAGCAGTCTGTCGCTGAAGCTGCTCCTCAGCCTGAAGATGACACTGTTCAGTGGATGCAGTGGATTCTCCATGATTGACAGGAGCCTGCTCAGCGCCCGTCGCTGTGCCACAGATGTCAACCTGTCCAGCTCTGTGCCTACAATAGATCCTGCCTTCCTCACCAGTTTGTCCAGACGTGAGACGTCCTTCTTCTTTATGCTGCCTCCCCAGCACACCACCGCGTAGAAGAGGGCACTCGCCACAACCGTCTGGTAGAACATCTGCAGCATTTTATTGCAGATGTTGAAGGACGCCAACCTTCTAAGGAAGTATAGTCGGCTCTGACCTTTCTTACACAGAGCATCAGTATGGGCAGTCCAGTCCAATTAATCATCCAGCTGCTCTCTCAGGTATTTATAGGTCTGTACCCTCTGCACACAGTCTCTTCTGATGATCAAGGGGTCCATGAGGGCCCTGGGCCTCCTTAAATCCACCACCAGTTCCTTGGTCTTGCTGGTGTTCAGGTATAAGTGGTTTGAGTTGCACCATTTAACAAAGTCCTTGATTAGCTTCCTATACTCCTCCTCCTGCCCACTCCTGATGCAGCCCACAATAGCAGTGTCGTCAGCGAACTTTTACATGTGGCAGGACTCCGAGTTGTATTGGAAGTCTGATGTATATAGGCTGAACAGGACTGGAGAAAGTACAGTTCCCTGTGGCGCTCCTGTGTTGCTGACCACAATGTCAGACCTGCAGTTCCCGAGAAGCACATACTGAGGTCTTTCTGTAAGATAGTCCACGATCCATGCCACCAGGTGTGAATCTACTCCCATCTCTGTCAGCTTGTCCCTAAGGAGCAGAGGTTGGATGGTGTTGAAGGCGCTAGAGAAGTCCAAAAACCTAATTCTTACAGCACCACTGCCTCTGTCCAAGTGAGAGAAGGATCAGTGTAGCATATAGATGATGGCATCCTCCGCCCCCACCTTCTCCTGGTATGCGAGCTGCAGAGGGTTGAGGGCGCAGCGGACCTGTGGTCTCAGGTGATGAAGCAGCAGCCGCTCCATGGTCTTCATAACATGTGACGTCAGAGCGACAGGACAGAAGTCATTCAGCTCACTAGGACGTGATACCTTTGGGACTGGGGTGATACAAGATGTTTTCCAAAGACTGTTCCAGGCTCAGGTTGAAGATGTGCTGTAGAGGACTACCCAGTTCCAGCGCACAGGCCTTCAGCAGTCATGGCGATACTCCATCTGGACCCGCTGCTTTGCTGGCACAAAGTCTCCTCAGCTCTCTGCTCACCTGCGCTGCAGTAATTGTGGGTGGGAATGTCTCTCCTATGCTGGTATCAGCAGAAGGATGGTTGGAGGATGCAGTACTCTGAGGTGAGAGTGGGTTAGGGTGATCAAACCTGTTAAAGAAGTTGTTTATTTGGTTTGCTCTCTCCACGTCTCTCTCGATGGTGGCACCCCGGTTCGAGCTGCAGCCAGTGATGATCTTCATCCCAACCCACACTTCCTTCATGCTGTTATTCTGCAACCTCTGCTCCAGCTTTCTCCTGTACTGCTCTTTCGCCTCCCTAAGCTGGACTCGGAGTTCCATCTGCACACATTTGAGCTCATGCTGATCACCACCTTTAAAAGCCCTTTTCCTCTGGGTCAAAAGGCCCTTGATGTCACTTGTAATCAATGGCTTGTTGTTAGCATAGCAGTGTACTGTTCTTACTGGAACTACAATGTCCATACAGAAGTTGATGTAATCAGTAGTGCAGTCAACAACCTCCTCAATGTTCTTACTATGTGATCCTTGCAGGATATCCCAGTCCGTAGTTCCAAAGCAGTCTCTCAGAGCCTGCTCTGCCTCAGGGGACCACTTCCTGAATGAGCGTGTGTTCTTCTTGGCTTCTCTTAATTTCCACTGATGTCCTCAAGTACATCATTGACCCTTAAGCTTGAAAGAATGTTGCTGTATCTATTTTTATCACAGCCTTTGAGGATTTTAAATACCTGGATTTGTTCCCCACGCTGTCTCCTGTGCTCAAGACTAAACAGTTTTAATTCTCTGAGTCTGTCACAGTAGGACATAACATAAGTCCTGGGATGCACCTGGTTGTTCTCCTCTGCACAGCTTCAAGTGCTGCTATGTCTTGTAACGTGGTGACCAGAACTACACACAATACTCCAGATGCTATGTTACTAGTGAATTATATAGTTTGAGCATTATGTCCCTTGACTTATATTCAACAGTTTTTGATATAACCAAACATTTTATTTGCCCTTTTAATTGCCTCTGTACATTGCTTACTCGATGAAAATTTTCGGCTAACATAGATCCCTAAATCTTCTATCTTCCTGCCAACCCATGAAAATCTCTGCTTTAGACTACTCACACTCCAGAGGGGCTGTTCTGTACCCTAAAAGTGCCAAATATGAAATTCCACTTTTGTTGCCTTTTTTCACAATTTATACACCTTTTTCTGACTTTCCATTAGCTTGTGGAAAATGTGGATTGAGAATAACTGACAGCAGTGCTCAAACTCATACTACTGAGCAAACTATGCAAAATCTAATCCTATATTGGGGACCGCTGTCAATGATCACAAAATTGACTATACCACCATTGGAAAAAAAATGATTTCATATGTGTGGTCACTCCCATGGCAGACAAACTATTAAGTAGTGCTATTTCTGGGTAATGAGGGAAATCCTTGATGACTAATAGTCTTTGCCTTCAAATTGAAATAAATTTGCTCCCACCTTTTCCCAGGCCTGCTGAGGTATATCCAAACTCCCTGACCAATATATCGATTCTCAAGCTAGACACCTAGTTTCTCTATGACCAGAGCTAGTCACTCCATTAGACAATATAGGTGGCTGCCTAGGATGCCGTCATTTAAGGGATTTCGCTTATGAAAGTTAAAGGGCATGCTTCGGCAATTGATGGGAACCGTCCCAGTCATCAAACTCTGATGATGCCAAGAGGTTGCTGTTACCTGCTGGGTGCCATTAATAAAAATAAAAGTGTGCATGCTGCGTACACCAAGGGACATGCGCTCCTTAAAGTCTGCAGCATATACACAAAGAAGGTGCCTTTTTGTTACTGAAGTAGTGCCCTCCAGACACTGAAAGAGACCCCTCCCCTCCAGGTTGTCAAAGTCTAATAATACCGACTACCCACTATGGACAATGAGGTGTGACGTCTCTCCACCCTGCCTAGATCTCCAAATGGGCTTTGAATGGCACTCTCTTTGCCTAAATGTTCATGGTTCAGCCCCTAAAGTGCTTCTTTTCTTGGTGATGTGGAAACCACAATATGATTACCTTTGAATAACAGCCCATCCACCACTACTAAAGTACCCCAAAGAAAATAGCACTGCCCAACAGCCTGTTATGGTCACTCACCTTGCATTATCCCAATGATTCCTTACAAATATTGGTTCTTATTTTTTGTTTTACTGTTGTGCTCACAGGAATGGTCTCCTTAACTCTATTAACATGTTTGGTGAATTATTTAATCTACAAAAAGGACTGCAAAAAGAAATTTCCCAGGTTTGTAAGATTTGTAATTGCAGTATTCAATCATCATTATCAGTGTGTGGTGACATGTCATGTCCTTTAAACATATAGTGATAAAGGGCATATAGGATCACCCTGTATTTTGATGAATGAAGAGTGATAAAAAAAAATTGACTGAAACTTCTGACATTCAAACACAAGACCCAAATATTCTTTCTCTATCCTTGCATATTATCAGTCAGTATCTAAGTGCTCTTGCTGCATAGGCTACAGGTTTCCAGTTTTCTTCATCTGCTTAGATCAGACCATCTTCCAATCCTTTTCTAGATGTGTCCATAGAAACCCATTATTTTCTCCTTGAGTTAAAGAAAATATTTTTTTTCCCTTATCCAGCAATACTTAATACCACAGAAAGAAAAAGCAAAAACAAGATATTAGTAGTTTTTACAAAAGTATTAAAATAAAAAACTGAAATATCACATTGATGCAAACCCTTTACTCAGTACTACGTTGAAGTACCTTTGGCAGTGAATGCAGCCTGGGGTCTTATTGGGTCTAATGCTCTGTCAGGTTGAAAGAAGACTGTCAATGAAATGCTGTTTTAAGGTCACTCCAGAGTTGTTCAGCTGGGTTCATGTCTAATCTCTGGCTGGGTCACTCAGCAACAACAACAAAACCAACATCTATTTATATAGCATGGCTTCACGCAAAGAATGTAGCTCAAAGTGCTTTACAAGATGTCAAAAAAGGTACTTACAAAAATGAAAAAAAAAAGATTAGGCAAAAGTATTAATGAATAAGTAACAAAGAAAAAATCAAATAAACGTATCTTATAAATCTTATAAAATCTTCTAAAACTGATATACAAATAGTAGAAGAGTAGCATCCTTATATATAATATCATGATATACATCTCTAAGGATGAGTCCATTGATAAGGTTAGGTGGCTATGTGGACAGAGAAAGCAAAAACTTGTGTTAATCTGGAGAAAAAAAAAAATCTGCAGGAGTACCAAGGCCAAAAGATTGCCCAGCTCACTAAGCATTCTACCTAACATAAATGTTCTTAAGTCATTCCTCTTTGTTCGCAGGCTTCATATGAAAGAATTTGATGAAGTCTCATGGACAGCTGGGGCACCCGCCTTCATTCCAACATCACAGGTGGTTATATGGTGCTTTGATCGGGTGGTGTTGTCACAAAATACCACCACAGAAGAAAAACAACAGACAACAGAGAAAAGTATAGATTAGTAAAGATTGCAAATCCCTGAAGAATATGATAATTCTATGCTTATATAGTTTACTAGGAGTACAACTAAAATGTAGGTAGGAAAAAGCCAAATTAAAATAATGGGTTTTTAGTATTTTTTTAAATGCACCACAGTATTAGCCTGGCAAATTTCTATTGTTAAAGTATTCCAGATTTTAGGTGCGTAACAGCAAAAGGCTGCCTCAACACTTCTTTTAAGCTTGGCTCTAGGAATTATAAGCAGATCACCCATAGAAGGTCTAAGGTTAAGACTTGGGGTGTAGGGGGACAGGCATTCCAAAATATAGGAAAGGACAGATTATTTAAAGCTTTATAAACCACTAGCAAAATACCCACATTTTGCAGCGGCGAAGTACTGCCTTAAAATTTTTATTAAAAGAAAAGTAAACCTTTTTAAACTGAGGGAAAATATACCAATAATTATTTGTTAAGGATCTCTTTGTATGCTACGTTGTCAGTTCAGCCCCTCCGGTTGTAATATGACCAAGCTGTGCGCTGAGCTTACTCTTGAGCATGCAACGTACAGTTGACCATGTGAAAAGCAATCTTGCCTCAAATCTCACAGCTTGGATTGTTGCTGTCATAATCGGTTTGAGTTTCATGGTTTGTTTCAATTACGTTAGTATTTGCAGGACTTGTTGTGTTGAAGTGACATTCGCCATCTGTCAAGCATTGTAAGCATACAACCGGTTTCATCGATAACTTCGCATCCAGCTTTTGAGAGTTTAAACATTCATAAACGTCAAAGTGTCCACTACTCAAATCGTCACCTGTGAATCTAAGAGGTTTAAGAGGCATTGACGGTTGTCCAAAGGTGTAAAATATTTGGCCATTTCGGTACACTTGAAAGCGTCAACCGAACAATTCAGTGGCAGCCATCAACTCACATGCAGAAGCATAGGTGAAGGGCTTAAGCATTTCACTCTTATAGTGCTTCTGTGTAGTATAATTATCTCCTGTACCGTCATCAGTCCACACCTTGAACCTGTCCCAGTCATTCAATACATAAGACACAATGTTCCTCCGGATATCAAGAGTGAGCCTGATATGGCCGTGCAATATGTAACACAGAGAATGGAAAAGGCAGGCGCCATCTCCGGGCATGGAAACCACTCAGTAAGTGACAGTTCTTTGATCGATGGTGATCACCTCGATAGACATGTTAATGGGGGTACGGTTGGAACGATAAAGGAAATGGGTACCTGAACAATGACAACTAAGTCTAAAATACCTATACAATAACTATAATCGTAATAAACGAACAATAAAACAGCGGAGAAACCGTGGATTAAATAAAAAGGCTGCAGTTATCAGCAGGGAGACGTGAATACCGTGGTGAAGCAAGAAAGGGAATGAAGAGACCGGAGCGAAGGACGGCCTTATATAGGCAGGCAGCCAACAAAGTGGGAGGCGTGGGGATGGGGGGCCCAACGCCGCCTCACACGGTGACCGAGCTGCAGGCTATGAATGTATATATGTACGTAAGTAGGATTCAGTTAGCGTTGGGAACCCACGTACCAAATTCCTTGAAGATGGGCCCATAGGTAACAAAGACCGTTGGAAAGTTCAATATGTCGGCCGACAGTGGCGTCATACCACCGAAATAAGTACGTACATCTGTTTCGGTAAGCGCAGGGAAGCCGCCTACCAAATTTCATGAAGATGGGGCCATAAATAAGAAAGTTTAACAACAACAACAACATTTATTTATATAACACATTTTCATACAAAAAAATGTAGCTCAAAGTGCTTTACATAATGAAGAATAGAAAAATAAGAGACACAGTAAGAAAATAAAATAAGTCAACATTAATTAACATAGAATAAGTGTAAGGTCCAATGGCCAGGGGGGACAGAAAAAACAAAAAAAAAAAACTCCAGATGGTCCACATGGTGGACGTTGTTGACTGTTATGACCGTTACGCGTAGAATTTCTAAATGAAACCTGCTTAACTTTTGTAAGTAAGCTGTAAGGAATTAGCCTGCCAAATTTCAGCCTTCTACCTACACGGGAAGTTGGAGAATTAGTGATGAGTGAGTCATTGAGTCAGTGAGGGCAACAAAGACCGTTGGAAAGTTCAATATGGTGGCCAACAGTGGCGTCATACCACCGAAATAAGTACGTACATCGGTTTCGGTTAGCGCAGGGAAGCCGCCTATCAAATTTCATGAAGATGGGGCCATAAATAAGAAAGTATTAAGAAGAAAAGTAAACATTTTTAAACTGAGGGAAAATATACCAATAATTATTTGTTAAGGATCTCCTTGTATACCACGTTGTCAGTTCAGCACTCCGGTCATAATATGACCAAGCTGTGCGAGCTTACTCTTGAGCATGCAACATATAGTTGGCCATGTGAAAAGCAATCTTGTCTCAAATCAATGGCAACCTTTTGTAGGGTCTGTCCCTGAGACTTATTAATTGTCATCGCGAAGCAGAGCCTTACTGGAAATTGGCATTTGAATTGAAATGGGAGATCAGAGGGTATAACGGGGATGCGAGGAATAAAAACTCTCTCCCCTTAGCAACTGCCAGTAAAAATAGTTGCCTCAATTAGGTTCTTTTGCAGACACGTGACCTGAAGTCTTGTGCTGTTACAAAGTTTCGGTGGTTGTAAGTTTTTCAGTAACATTATTGGTGTCCCAAACCTCAAAATTAGATTATGCTCAGGAGTGCCTGGAGGATTCAGAGTGTGGAGAAACTCTAGCGACAGCATGTCTATTAACTTGTTGTGTTTTCTGTGAGTATTTGGCTTCAGTGTCACGAAGTTGTTTCCGCAAGACCGCGTTAGCTGCGGAGCTCAGTGGAGCTCAGCTCGGAGCGAAATGAAGTGAATGAAATGAGGTGAATGGGAGGGGAAATGATGATGTGACTCCCCCACCCGCCTTAACTCTTAATCCATCCACAAACACACAAACACAGTCTCTCGGATCTCAACTCTCCTTTATATAAATCAGTAAAGGAGAGAGGACTAAACACTAAGGAAAAAGAATGGCAAGACCGCGTCAGCTGCGGAGCTGAGTTCGGAGCGAAATGAAGTGAATGAAATGACGTGAATGGGAGGGGGGATGATGACGTGACTTCCCCACTCGCCTTAACTGTCCATCCCTCCACAAACACAGTCTCTCGGCATGACAAACGCCAGCGGCCGCGTGTCTATGAACTTAATTTAAAGTTAAGCTTTAAACCTTGCTTTCCTATTCGTTTGCATAAGCACAGTCCTTCACCAGCAATTTTAACTCCGTTACAGCAATTTTAACTCAGTTACAAAGTGATCAAAAGTCTTGTTTATACCCTGCGTCTTCTCATTAAACTTGTATCTCGCGAATATCGTATTCGTCGTAGGCATGACAAATGCCAGCGGCAGCATCTTTGTTTGCATAAGCACAGTCCTTCACCCGCGAATATTTAGCGGCAGCGTGTCTCCCTGACCATCTCATCTTCGTTTGCATAAGCACAGTCCTTCACCCGCGAATATTCAGCGGCAGCGTGTCTATTGGATTGCTGCTGACGGACGGCCTTATATGGGCAGGCACTCAATTATGTGGGAGGCGTGACGATGAGGGACGCAACTCCGCCTCACATGGCGACCGAGCAGCAGGCTATGGCCGTCTATATGTACGTAAGTAGGTTCCAGTTATGACCGTTACGCGTAGAATTTCGAAATGAAACCTGCCTAACTTTTGTAAGTAAGCTGTAAGGAAGGAGCCTGCCAAATTTCACCCTTCCACCTACACGGGAAATTGGAGAATTAGTGATGAGTCAGTCAGTCAGTGAGGGCTTTGCCTTTTATTAGTATAGATTAGTAGTATTGTTGTTACCAGCGTGGTGCCATTTATGAAAATACACCAAAGGACATGCACTCCTTAAAGTCTGTGGTATATACACAAAGAAGGCTCCTTTTTGTTACTGAAGTAGTGCCCTTCAGACACTGAGAGACAGCCCTCCCCTCCAGGTTGTCAAAGTCTAATAATACTGACTACCCACTATGGACAATGAGGCATGACATCTCTCCACCACAGAAGAACCAGAACAGACGGCAGAGAAAAGTATAGATTAGTAAAGACTGCGAATCCCTGAAGAATATGATAATTCTATATAGTCTATTAGGAGTACAACTAAAATGTAGCTAGAAAAAAGCCAAATTTAAATAATGGGTTTTAAGGAGTTTTTTAAAATGCACCACAGTATTAGCTTGGCGAATTTCTATTGGTAAAAGATTCCAGATTTTAGGTACTGTGAGAGATGGCCGGCAGCTTATCCCGGCCAATATATCCAGGCCGCTAGATGGAGTCCTCCCTGCAACATGGTGGTGCCCTGGATTCCCACAGGGCATCATGGAAAATGGAGTTCGGCTTCACAGCCCTGCTGGATACTGTGGGTGCCGCCAAGGGACGCTGCAGGGAGACACAGGGATTTCTATTTTCCCTATAGCCTGGAAGTATTCCCCAGTCATGGGGACTGAATAACTGAATTACTTCCGGGCTGAAGAAAAATAAGAGTTTTCATCTGACCCAGAAGTGCTATGGAATCACATGGACGGAAAGACAGAAGCACTTCCGGGTTGAGGACTATTTAAAGGACTGTGGGAAACCCAGCAAGCTGAGCCAGAGTTGGGGGGAAGTGTGAAAGAGCTGCTGGGAGGAGAGGAGGATTTATTGTATTATTGATTATTGATTTGTGTATTGTTCATGGTGGTGGAGGTGCTTTGGGGCACTTTATTAAGAAGAAAAGAAATCAAAATATTTCTAGTGCTTTTTATCTGGTGTCTAGACGTGTTGTCTGTGGGTTACACGGGGCAACAATGACCCCTAGTGTCACAGTACGTAACAGCAAAAGGCTGCTTTACCACTTCTTATAGGAAAGGACAGATTATTTAAAGCTTTATAAACCATTAGTAGTATTTTAAAGTCGGTTCTTTATGACATGGCTAACCAATGTATGAAGTTATAATTGGTGAGATGTGCTGATATTTTCTTTTTCTAGTTAAGATTCTGGCTGCTGCATTCTGCACTAACTGCAACTGATTGCTGCCCTTCTTGCCTAGTCCTTTTAGGAGTGCATTACAGTAATCTAGTCGACTAAAAACAAAAACGTGAATTAATTTTTCAGTGTCTTGTAATGTTATAAGAGGCCTAACTTTTGTTATATTCCTTAAGCAGAAAAAATGCAGACCTGGCAATCTGGTTAATATGTAATTTAAAGTTTAGGTCAGAGTCAATGATTACCCCTATGTTCTTCACCTCCACCTTGACTTTTAAACCCAAGCGATCAAATTTATTTCTGTTTCTTTGTTTTTATTTAGTTTGAGAAAGTTACTACTTATCCATTCGGTAAATACTGCTAAGGCACTAAATCAGAGAGCCAAAATCATCAGGGTCATCAGGTGCTATTAATAAATAAAGTTCTATGTCGTCCACATAGCTGTGTTAGCTCACATTGTGGTTGGAGATAATCTGATCTAACAGAAGCATGTAAATTGAAAAAAAGCAGCGGACCCATAAGAGATCCTTATGGTACACCATATACAATATCATGGATGTCCGAGGAACAATCACTACAACTAACAAAGAATTTCAACTTGTTAAATAAGACTGAAAGCAATTTAAGACACTGCTGGAGAGTGCACTATTTGTCTAAAAAATTTACAAGAATATTGTGGTCGATGGCGTCAAATGTTGCACTCACGTCTAAGAGAATAAGAACAGATAAATGGCCTCTGTCCATATTAACTCGTGGTTAACCAGTGCAGTTTGTATACTATTATTTGTTCTAAAACCTGAATGAAACTTGACAAGAATAAGAATTTTATTTAATTACTCATTTAACTGTTTAAAAACCACCTTTCTAGAATTTTACTTAAGAAAATCGGAATAGAAATTCAAAAGTTATCAAAGATAGAGGAGGATAGATTATTTTTCTTGTGCAGGGGCTTAACAACTGCAGCCTTGGACAGTCAAGGAAAACCGCCATAGAGTTAATGATGAGTTCACTATATCAAGTACACTATCAATTAGCACATGGAATTCCTTTACAGTATCACCATCTACTCCTTCCTTCACCACCATGTTAATATTCCTTTGTATTTTACCACTTAATGAAAAACAAACTTTAGCAAAGTGATTTATACTACTGTAGTTTGCGGCAGTTTTCCCATAAAGTATGTCACCTATTCCTAGACACCGTTTCTCTCACAAGGACTACACTCTGTGTTCTTAGAGGGTTGGGTCACCATCTGTAAATGCACAAAACTGCTGGAACTGATTTTCTTGCACCCTGTCAATGACGGTTGATTCTGATACTGTGTGTGCTGCAGGGACGCTCTGTTTGAATGCACATAGTTGAATCTCTATTTGTTAAACTGCTCTGCATGTTCTTACTAAGTCATCCAATGTTCGTTCCTCTCTCTTAATAAATGTTTGAAATTTTTACTGTCATGTACTTCCAAGGCAATAGTCCATCTTATAATGACAGACTAAATTTCTCCTTAGTTGTAAGATTTCACCTTAAAACTATGACAAAAGCATCTATTGATTCACTGGGTTGTTGAACACTGCAGTGAAACACCTGTCACTCATGAACTGCGTCTTATTCTGCACTTATTACATGGTACCAGATGTGGTAGTAATAATAATATTAAGTATGCATCACACACACTGTCGCTGTTGCATTTTATCAGTAACTTGAGTTTTAACAAGTTGCTGTCTTCATTTATTGTAAATATAATGGGTCAATATGTTAATCCACATCTCTAAAATTAATGCTAAACAAGAACCCTTGATCCATTGAGCCAATGTACTTATACTAGCTTATATTTTCTATACATTCATTGGCAGTTCATTTACATTACATAAGCAATCCTTAAACAAATAATATTAATGCAGACTATAAAATATTGAGAATAAAAGACTACAAAACATAAATAAATCAGTACTTTCCAGACTGCCCTACTTTACCATTCTGATGCTGCCAGCATAGGTTTTGGCTTATTGTAATCCTTGTAATTGAAAATGTTGGTTCAAATAAGTTTGTTTGCAGTACAATAGTGGGGTTATTAGTTCTGTTACCTTACAGGTCCAGATAACAGTGACTATCTGTGTTGGTCATTTCATCAAGATTCATCCGATTCTGAAAAAAGTTGTCCAACAATTAACCATACAAATATTTGGGCAAAGTTTCACTTAAAAAAAACAAGCAAAAAAAAAAAAACATAGAGCATACTACCTAAGTGAACCTCCATGGAATGACCCATGCAGAATTTCCACTTTCATACTTTGTCTGGGTTTTTCCCTCAGTTTTATATTGTATAGTAGACAAGTGTAGGTGAATCCACCGTCCTATTGACTAGTGGCCTATGGCAATAACACTGGAAAAAGTAGTTTCACAAAATAGATGAATGTGTAGATGAATGGCATACCTGAATGGTGTAGCGAAGTGCTTAAGGCTTTGGACTTCAAGCCTTAAGGCTGTAGGTTGAAGTCTTACAACTAACACTGTGTAAACATGGGCAAGTCACTTTACCTGCATATGCACTGAATGGAAAAACAAAAGAAATGTAACCAATCTCAGATCTTGAAAGCTGACCTGGATAAAGGCATTAGTCAAATAAGCAAAAAATAATAAATAAGGGAATGATCCACAGAATGTGAATTACCAAGGTGGACAATGAGGAAAATGGGACTTTTTAAGAAGTCAATGAGACTGCTTATTATTTTTAATTGAAGTGACAGCTATGTAGAGGGATATATTTCACTCTCATAATATTTTCTAAAAAAGATAAAGCCATTTTGTTTTGTTTTAAATGGTATTTTTTGTAAGACACTCCTGATCAAATTTGCTACAATCTTAACTGTGTATAAACAGGCTAATAAAACAAGCTTTTTCAAACAGAGTGCAGTCGCTCAAGACAAACATTGTGTTAAACTTACCACTACTGCAATCTAAGCCAGTATGGAAAGTAAGAAAATTCTACAGATAATCCTGTAGTATTTAAAATTCACTTTGTGCTCCTTTGCATGTGAAAATACTATTTGTGTGCTACTTACTAATAATTCAATAGACTTTCTAGACTGATTATTTATACTCCTCTTTATTCATGTTATCTCTGTGCTGCCAAAAGGTACCCTAACAAACGAGGAGAACTTATGACTGACTGAAAGTTATCCAGATGTCAAGAAAATTGTTTCTTATTTTAGTCTCTCAATTTGCCATGCAAGTAACTGTTGTCAAAATGTAATTCTCTCTAGAATGCATGAACCATGGAAGTCTATAATATGACTGCTTCTACATATAAAAGTTTCACTGTTTTAACGCAACTATTTATACGTGTCTAGCTGAAATGATGTCTGCCTTAACTTTTAATGAGTTTTGCTTATTTATCCACACTTTAAATCTGGAATATCATCACATACTGCATTTCCCACTCATTTGGGACTTTTTTTTATTTTTTTTTTTCGGCAAAGGGCAATTGTTCTTGTATAGATCCCTTAACAATTTTCTTTGTTGATTAATTCCTGCCCTTAATGTTTTTGTCAGCCCATGCTGGGATATCTTCCCTGATTTTCCCTTTGCCGCTGCTCAGGTGCATCTGTTTTGAATCTGTTTTAGCTTGTTTTTAGTCTATCTATATATTGGCAACTCTTTCTGGTGTTAATTCACCATCTATTTTCTTATTGTACTGTGGCCTTCCTGCATTTTGTGACTTCTGAAAAATTACAGGAGAAAAAGTCAGAATATATGCCATGCATTCTATATCACTAGTGTTATATCATTATGATCACTGCTTCTCAATGTGTTTGTAATCTTAATGTTGCCTGTGCTGGCTTCATAAAGAATATTAGATCCAGGAAGACATTACTTTAAGTGGGAGCTTTAGCTATCTCACTAAGTATTCAATCATGTGCTAGCTCACATACTCATTTACATTACCTCCCGCATGAAAAAAGGCTGCTGTGATCCAATTCTGTCAAATGAAAATATTCTATCCGAATAACATCCTCCCACATGTACATTTATCACTTGTATCTACAATCGCGTTGCTTGTGAGAGGTTCTCAAAACACACCAACTGTTGTGGCTCCAGATTCAGGGCGTGAAACGAGTATTGTAGCAAGTTGGTGGGCATGTAAAGAACAAAAAAACCCCACAAAAGTACAAAATGCATGGTAAAAAGTAATACATAATGCTGCATACACTTTTACTAAGGTGTGTAAAAATAACGTATTGTTCATATCTGTACTATTTGCCTTTCTTCATAGGATTGTAGTACACATTTTGTACAATGGACAATGTAAAAACTAACAAATGTAACCTCTCTATAGATATATATATATATTTTTTGAAGACAGGCTGGTTGGTCCCTGGATACGATTGTTTTCACTTTTAGCATTAGTGTATCCTATCTTGTTATTTCTTTGCAATGAGTAGCTCCATGATCTACTATATAAGGTATACATTTATTTGAGTTATCTGGATTCTGAAGCACCCTCTGTGCAGAAACTGAATTGACACCAATATGTTTACCTTGTTGCACTAAACAGAAGAACACTGGCTGCCTTGTACGGAATGGAGAACACCAACATGCTCACTTGCTTGCAGGATAGACAACTAATTCTGACTTTCTTACTTGTGCTGTGCACAATAAAGTCCAACATGTCAGGATGAATTCCAATGAGCTTTTTTTTGCAGTGGAAGGTAAATCCAAAAAATTTTTTTACTTGCATTGGACGGCTTATTCTTTAACACATTTGCCTATAATATGCAGAGCAAAGGACAACTTGCGTGTCTACCCAAAGCATAAAAACATTGTTCTATGATTTAAATAATATGTATGAACAGTGTTACATTTTTTTTCAAGACAGAATGAAAAGATGCTGCGGTGGGTTGGTGCCCTGCCCGGGGTTTGTTCCTGCATTGCACCCTGTGCTGGCTGGGATTGGCTCCAGTAGACCCCTGTGACCCTGTGTTAGGATATAGCGGGTTGGACAATGACTGACTGAATGACTGACTGAACAAGATGTTATAAAAACCATCATTGTACAATTCTATGTATTATGGAAGTTAATCCCGTTACAGACAGGCAGACCACACAAGTGCAAGCACACACGTTTTTATTTTCTTTCTTTTTACAGCACACAGTGCACAATCCCCAGCAATCAATGCTCAGCTCTTTCTTCTTTTCTCTTTCCCTTTCTCTGTTTCTCTTTCTCTATTCTTATGCCGCCTCCACTCCTCTCCCCACAAGCTCTGTCCTCCACCTCCTGACTCCGGCTCCCTGAATAGAGTGAGGTGCCCTCTTTTATAACGCACACGGAAGTGCTCTAGGTGCTCTCAGATTGGCTTCCGGCAGCATTCCCAGTTGCGGCATAAGTGCTGCATTGGCACCCGGAAGTACTCCAGGTGCCCCCAGACCTTCTTCTGGCAGCACTTCCAAGTGTGGCAGAAGTGCTGTCATCCAGGGCTCTGCAAGCGTCTGGGCCCAAGCAGGGCTGACCTTCCAAGCTCCAAGCCCGTGGTCCCGACATACTCCAGGGGGGTCGCCCTCAAGGTATTGTTCCCAATAAGTCCTCTCCTCCAGTCCTTCTGTCATAGGGGCGCCCTGGTTCCTGGTTTTCTGCCAAAGTATTTATTTATTTAAAGAGCTTCTGTTAAAAGCCAAATTTTCCCCCAGGGACAATTAAAGTTCTATCTATCTATCTTGAGAATGACCATCATTTTCTATTTAACTGTGACTGCAGTAGCAAACTATAATTATTTAGTACAGGCTGTGACCTGCCAAAATTCCAAAAAACATAAAATGACAACGTGAGCTGCCAAGACATTATCAGACTTTGTAAACACTTTGGTAAATTCTCTGAAGTTGCCTATATTCACAGAATCTTTGCTCTCATCATGTTCTCATGGAAGCTAACTCCTGGTAGCAAAGCAGTAATCTGACAACTGAGAACAGTACTGTTCTTTCTCAACATTTCACTCTGTTTTGTCACTTGAAGGCATGCGCCTATCAATAATATGTCTCACTCTTACTCTGCCAAGTCTACTCGGTCATGCACATGCAATTAAATCAGAGGCTTTTAACCTGCAGCCCTTTTTCTTGGTTTTATGCCATCACCAACCTTTGAAAAATGATCCACCCCAAATAAGCATCACTCTACTTAATGGCGAAGTCAGGTGAAAAAAAAAAAAAACTCATTGTCTTCATCCTATTTTAAGGTTGGTTTTATAATACATTTGGCTGTTTAGCTGCATATTCATTATAGCACGACTCTTGTAATTCCCCTTGCCCACAAACACACCACACAATGATGTGATTCACACCAATGTTAAGAACCCTTGACTTAAATGCTCTTTTGAATTTTGGTGCATAAGAAACTCTGTTGAAAATTTTGTCTTACTATAAATTATTAGTTTCTGGAAAAAGTGACAATAACATGAGGGCGACTGAACTGTAACAGATTGATATGTAGGCCTTTCGTTCTTGGGGCATATACGATTGGTGCAGAGACACATCAGAAACCCGGTTTTCTGTAGATAGGGAAGAAGTATTATGCGCATTTTATGTGAGTGCTTGTTTTTCTGTCCAAATGGTCTAGAACTTTAAAGGACTGCATAGTGCCATTGTCAAGAAGTGATAGAGCAGTGAATGTTGCATGTACTAATATGTCATTATTACAAAGTGTACAGTGTTCTTATATATATCTATATATAAGTGTACAGTGTTCTTATATATATATATCTTCAAACCATTTTCCTCATACAGTACATTCCCAAAGATGTCTGTAATACTAGGGTGTTGTATAAAAGAACTTCAGCCAATGCTAAACAATGACCAAACACTGAAAAATGTATTTCCTGAACCTCCCCTCCTGGCATACAGACAACCACCAAACCTTCAGCAACTAATTGTCCGAAGCTCCCTAAGTGAACCAACAGAAAATGGCACATCTCCCTGCCTACAGAAAACATGTGCTTACATTTATAATACAGACTGTATATTTATACCACACTGCCGACTAGAACATCACATAAAGGGATCATTTTCCTGCAGATCATCTAATGTGGTCTTCCTAATTCTCTGCATAAAATGTCCTGACACTGCACTCTATGTGGGAGAAACTGGACAAACACTCCACCAGAGAATGAATTTACACAGGTTCCCAATTAAACGTGGCAGCAGAAATGTTCCTTTAGCGACCCACTTCAACAGCCATGGAGACTGTGAGAGGGACTTTAAAGTCACAGTGCTTATGGGCAACTTCAAAACACAGCAAGAGAGAAAAGAATGGGACATTAAACTTATGCTAACATTTAATACATTACAACATGGTTTAAATAGAGACAAGAGTTTTATGGCCAGATATGAGGATTGTTCGCATCTCTCAGCTGTCCCAGACAGCCTGTCTACAGATCCACATTGTTTTGAATAATTCATCAGAAACTTCAAAGGACTTTGTTGGACAGCTATCTTATCCAAAGATCTTGAGCATACACTGTTCTTCTCTCTTGTTAAATGAACCCTAACCTGGAGGAATCTATTAATTTTTTACATTTAAGATTTCTCACTTAAAGATTTATCAATATTGTTTCTTGTCTTAATGTGTATATAAACACAGGGAACTCCAGTTTCTGTATTACATCTTGCCTGAAGAAGGGGCCTG
>JANRMT010062791.1:69488017-69501004 GCA_026402145.1 Polypterus bichir lapradei
TTATATGGAAATATTTATAGTGTGCAGTATAATAAATAGGGAAACAGAGATAAACATACATTTAACCATTAATCTTCAGTAAAAAGTCACAGCGAGGGTGTCCCTAATTAAGAAATCATTTAGCCTCCAGTTCGGAAAGTGTGCATGGGATGAAGCTGCCAGTTTTTTCAATACAGTATTCCTTTGGAGTGTTGTATAGTGTCTTCCAGATCTGATATTAGATCTCTCACAATATATGATCTATACAGATTGTGCTCTACTGTGTAGTTTTGCACTGCAAGAAGACATTCTTTATGAAAATTGCCCTGCCTCACACTAGGTATATTATATGCTTTGGTGACTGCTGGATTAATTTGGTTATTAGGGAAAGCTGAATGCATATATATACTTACACTCTATGAACACCCCACATAAAAGTATAAAAGATGGTTTCCTTCAGAGAATTAAGCGAACAATCACTCATACATTAGATCGAGGGTTGGAAATATACGAGTGTAGTAGCCGAAGCCCGCTGTAGCATATGGCGGTGTAAGAATAGGAACGGAAAACGGTGAGAAAGGAATTCAGTATAACAAAGGCTTAGGAAATCATCGTTGCAGTATAACGAAAATAGCAAGGAGCGAAACCAATGCCAATGATCGAGAGAGTACCTTCCTGTAGCAGGCTACGGAAAACATAGACATATATAGGTAGACACCGCATTCACTGTGTTGCCCAGTCGACATGATAAGTCAGCGCGTCCACCCTATTGCAAGTGGTACAAGTGCCACAAATAAAAATGGTAAAAGCAGCACAAAAATACACTTAAAACGGCATGACTAAAATAACTTCCTAAGAGAAAACATATTTTTAAACTGTTATGGAAGAGGAGTCAGACAGAATTAATGGTATACAACAACTGTTTATTGAATCTAGATGGGCTATTGACAGTTTTAAAAGAATGCTTTAAAAGGAGCAGTGGTTCTTCATAAAAGCCAGTAGCTGTAACAAAGGAACTTCTAATTCCGTTTAAAGAACATTATGCTATTACTCTTGAAGCCTGGGGCAATTTTTAAATCAATGTGATATTGTTATTGCTTTTTATCAGATCTAGAAAAAAACTACTTTTTTTTCTTTAATTAACAAAACTTTGAAACAGTACATTACACAGATTTAAAAAAGATGCATTTGATGTGATTTCCAATTCAAATACAACAAAAAACACAAGGAAGCAAGTCTAAAGGCAAGCAATACTGTAAATCGAACCTCCAAAATTCTGACATTCCTGTTTTGAAAAGTATTACAAATCAATAAATCATTATTTCTGGCTTTATGAAAAGGCAATGATGGAGCACACAACTCACCATATTGCAAATAGTGGAGGCCAAAAATGTTGTCACAGGCCAAAATACATGAGAAGGCAAGATTGAATTTTTCCAATTGTTAAAAGGGGAGCAGTCCAGACCAGGGGCCTCATGCATAACTCTGTGCATAGAATTCACAGTAGAACATGTCATACAGACAAAAGCAGAAATGTGCGTACGCACAAAAAAATCTAGATGCATAAATCTGTGTGAACGCCAGCTTCCACGTTCTTCTGCTCCATAAATCCCGGTCAGCGTGAAAAGTAACGCACATGCACACGCCTGCTGCTCCACCCCAACTCCTCCCAGAATTACACCTCTTTGAATATGCAAATCAATATAAATAGCCCTTAAGCTTAGCGTTCTATGAAAAGGTAATGGCAAAAGCACGGAGGAAAATAGAAGAGTTTCAGCGAATACCAAGTGGAGGTAAGGAAAAACATACTATTTGTGGGTTTAAACAGTGGTATAAACAACAAAAGGAAGTTGATCGAGTGACATTGAGTGTTGGAGAAACTCGAAGGCTCAAGTTCACAAAGTTGCATGGTGCCCAAAATAAAAAAGAAGTTGTCAGATATCAAAGTCTCCGTGAAAAGGCGAGTCGTAGCCCACCATCCAAGTGTCATATGAAAGCTTATTAGGGTACAGAGGAAAGAAAAAAAATAGGGACACATTGAAAAAAAAGCTCGAAATTTCCACTTTAATCACGTAGTTTATTTTGTCATTAAAGTAGAGCATCATAAATTTCATCTTTAAATCATTTCATTTACTAGTTTCTCAAATACCATCGTAACTAAAGTAGCACGTTAAATGCTTTGTTTTGTATGTGTTCTTCTATGTATTCTATGTGTGTGAATCACTACGTGCTTCTTAAACGGGCTTTCTCTTCATCTGACAGAACACAGAATCCTTTACATTTGTGATATTACAGCTCTCTGAATAATTAAAATACTGAGATGTATAGTTGATATCATTTTCATGATGATAGGAGTTAAAGGATGTTATTAAACATGGGAACATGTGATAGTGACAAGCTGGCACCCAGTCCAGAGATTGTTCCTGCCTCCTGCAAGATTCTTGCTGCGCTGTTCACGACCTTTGATGAAATAATTTATTGCAGCAGTACTGTCTCTTTCAAACATACTAACCTCCAGTTCCTGTCCTTCCTTTTTTTTCTCCAAGTAACCAATCGCCACACAATCAGCTCGTTAACAGACGTTAAGCCATCTGTAAGTTTAGAACGCAGATTCTTCAAAGCTTTTAAGGAACATTGAAATATCTTCGTAGTACTTGATTAATTATTCTATCCATCTATCCTTCCAGTGTTGCACCAGTCCCAGCAAGAATATAGCAAGAGGCAGGAACAATCCCTGAACTAGCTAGCACTGTGACATCACATGTTTAATTATTAACAATATAGATTATTTAAATAATATTAAAATTTTATCTGTATAATGTAATAAACATATTTTGCTGCATTTCATCTTAAAAATTATATTGTCTTCATCTGTAAATTCGCTTTATAAAGTGGTGCAGGTTGTGCAATATTATAACTATATCGCACATTTACAGTGAGGTAATTGTACTAATAATTACAAATAGTTCTACAAGGAGCACTTGATGGACTGATTGAGTGCGTTTATAGTTCTTGGGATGAAACTGTTTCTGAACTGCGATGTCCCTACAAGAAAGGCTCTGAAGCGTTTGCTGTATGGGAGTGGTTCAATCGACTGTGTGCATGGCTGAGGCAATGTGTGCTTGATGCTCAGATACTGTGGGATAAATACTCTGAGTGGTGCATTGAGAAGAACAGTGCTAAAGCAACTATGGTATTTGGAATAGTTTGGCCATTCCATGGACCATTATATTGTTACAAGTTAATTACAATCAGATGCATTAAACTAATAAACAATTTCAGTGTATTTGATAAAGCCGCGTCAGGGATGTGGATCTACAAAAGAAAGGGAAACCACACTTGAACAAAAGTACTGCTTTGATGCTGGGTGCTGCCAGTTTGCAAAATCGAGCGGAGAACTTGCTTACGCACAGCATTTAGCTGGCGTGAAAATGTGTGTGGCTTTATGCCAAGTTTAGGTTTTATACATCGCGGTCTGAGCGTGGAAACGGGAGTATGCAACAGTTTTTACATGAGGCCTCTGGAGAATGATAACAGTAAAAAGTTCTTGAAAAAGGTACAGGTAAAGTAAAAAAATAAATAAATAAGAAAAAACAAGAAATGTCTGTAAATACAAATGCCAAAATCAAAATGAAAACTCCAAAAAAATTCAGAACTAAAACATGATCATAGCAAAAATAACCAAGTTATAAGATCAATGCCAAAGCCCAAACTCAAATAATCATTTAATAATTCTCTTTTTAAGAATTATTCCATTGTTATTCAGTCCTCTTTTATAGACAGGGATTTGAAGCTCAACATTGTCACATTTGCCTCATAACACAAATTCTTCACATATTAATAAATATACATATATACATTTTAATGCATGTGTTTTACATAATAAAAGTGGGAATAATTAAGATAAAATCAGTAAATATTACTGTTTGTTTTTCAGTTCTTTTGTTTTATTTTGCCTGTTGCCTTCTCTTCTTGTTGAGCACAAGGTAGCAAGACACCCTAATATTGCAGGTAGGCTGCTAACTGGGCTGCCATGTGAGTTCCTGTTAAAGGAATTCTCAAGCCACAGTCTACGTGCAAATTTTATATTCTTTGTTTGTGGTTCTCTTCTCTGAGGTTCCCCATCCCACCTTCCCATCTTTTTGTATCTACAATTAAATGTAAAACATGAGCTTATTTAATTACAGTTACAAATCCAATTATGGAGAAATATTTTGGTTTAGCCAATTTGTTTAAAGATTTTCTCAGCTTTTTTGTGGCCTTATGCTGTTGGATTTTCTATTAGTTGGCCCTAGTTTTCTGTTCAATAATTTTTTACTTTGTATTTGAAACTTGGCTTTGAGAAGTACTACCCTTTTGGAACTTCTTTAATTTTTATTCATTTATCCTCAGTTATGAGGCCTAGTGTTTCTTTCTTCAAATGCTTAATTATTCCTTTTTGTGTTTATTAGGCCTTTAGGTGTTACTTCTGATAAGCCATTTTTTATAATCTATTTAATTTATTAGGGTTGTGTTTTCCTTTTTTGCCTCTAGAACAAATTATAACACCAGTATACCCCAGGGCAAACATCTTAGACAGAACTCACACGTGAATATTCCAAAGAGTGAGCTGCAAGCCCAATCTTGTAGTTTGGGGGGAGCCTTTCTCAACAAGTTCTCCCTGGCAAGCTGCAAAATCTCATAAAGTGTGTCCAGATTTTCATTAAAACTTGGTACTGAAGACTGTTTAAAATTTAGGGTTTGGAAAGTAGACATCCCAGTAGATGTGGTCATAAGAGCATTTCTTGAAAATTCTGCCTCAATTGTTAAAGACAATATGAAGCTTAATCAGAGATTAGGAAAACAATAGAAATAAATGTAATCTTGTGAAAATTAATAAGATTGCAATACTGCCATCCAAGGAGTTAAAGTCAGTAGCAAAATGCATAGTTATTTCTTACCATGGTCTTATTCATGGTTGGAGGGCCACAGTGGATGCAGGCTGTCATTCTAACCATTTTTTTAACTAGTGACCAGTTTCTGCTGCTAATTAACTTCATTTGCCTTATTTGTAATTGACTTACTATTTAAGATGCAGACCTAACCCAGCCAAAGGGGATGCACAAACTGGTGTGTTTCTTCGTGTCAGTCCCAAGCCCGGATAAATGGGAATGGTTACGTCAGGAAGGGATCCGGTGTAAAATTTTGCCAAACCAATATGCAGACAACAATACAAATTTCCATACCGGATCGGTCGAGCCCCGGGTTAACGACTACCACCAGTACTGTTAGCCAACAGGGTGCTGGCGGAAATTGGGCTACTGTTGGCCGAAGAAGGAGAAGAAGAGGGGGGAGACGTGTCCAGAGGCAGGAGGAGAGGAGGAAAGTAAAGAGAGTGGAACTGAGGGTAGGAACTTTGAATGTTGGCAGTATGACTGGTAAGGGGAGAGAGTTAGCCGAAATGATGGAGGGAAGGAAGGTTGATATATTGTGTGTGCAAGAAACTAAATGAAAGGGGAGTAAGGCCAGGTGGATTGGAGGGGGATTCAAATTGTTTTATCATGGTGTGGATGGAAGGAGAAATGGGGTAGGAGTTATTCTGAAGGAACAGCATGTCAAGAGTGTTTTGGAGGTGAAAAGAGTGTCAGGCAGAGTAATGATTATGAAGCTGGAAATTGGAGGTGTGATGATGAATGTTGTTAGTGCTTATGCACCACAAGTTGGGTGTGCAGTGGGTGAGAAGGAAGATTTTTGGAGTGAGTTGGATGAAGTGATGAACAGTGTACCCAAGGGATAGAAAGTAGTGATTGGAGCGGATTTCAATGGGCATGTTGGTGAAGGGAACAGAGGAGACAAGGAGGTGATGGGTAGGTATGGTGTTAAGGAGAGAAATGAAGAAGGTCAGAGGATAGTGGATTTTGCCAAAAGGATGGACATGGCTGTGGTGAATACGTATTTTAAGAAGAGGGAGGAACATAGGGTTACGTACAAGAGTGGAGGAAGCTGCACACAGGTAGATTACATCCTATGCAGAAGAGTTGGTCTGAAAGAGATTGAAGACTGCAAAGTGGTGGCAGGGGAAAGTGTAGTTAAGCAGCATAGGATGGTGGTCTGTAGGATGACGTTGGAGATCAAGAAGAGGAAGAGAGTGAGGGCAGAGCCAAGGATAAAATAGTGGAAGTTGACAAAGGAAGACTGCAAGATTGAGTTTAGGGAGGAGGTGAGACAGGCACTGGGTGGCAGTGAAGAGTTACCAGACAGCTGGTAAACTACAGCAGATGTAGTAAGGGTGACAGCAAGAAGAGTGCTTGGCATGATATCTGGAAAGAGGAAGGAGGAAAAGAAAACCTGGTGGTGGAATGAGGAAATACAGGAGAGTATACAGAGGAACAGGATGGCAAAGAAGAAGTGGTATAGTCAGAGAGATGCAGAAAGTAGACAAGAGTACAAGGAGATAAGGCACAAGTTGAAAAGAGAGGTGGCGAAGGCTAAAGAAAAGGCGTATGATGAGTTGTATGAGAGGTTGGACACTAAGGAGGGAGAAAAGCACCAGTACCGATTGGCTAGACAGAGGGACCGAGCTGGGAAAGATGTGCAGTAGGTTAGGATAATAAAGGATAAAGATGGAAACATACTCACAAGCAAGGAGAGTGTGTTGAGCAGATGGAAAGAGTACTTTGAGAGGCTGATGAATGAAGAGAACAAGAGAGAGAAGAGGTTGGATGATGTGGAGATACTGAATCAGGAAGCGCAACGGATTAGCAAGGAGGAAGTAAGGTCAGCTATGAAGAGGATGAAAAATGGAAAGGCTGTTGGTCCAGATGACATTCCTATGGAAGCATGGAGGTGTTTAGGAGAGATGGCAGTGGAGTTATTAACTGGATTGCTTAATGGAATCTTGGAAAGTGAGAGGATGCTTGAGGAGTGGAGAAGAAGTGTACTGGTGCAAATATTTAAGAATAAGGGGGATGTGCAGGACTGCAGTAACTACAGGGGAATAAAATTGATGAGCCACAGCATGAAGTTATGGGAAAGAGTACTGGAAGCTAGGTTAAGAAGTGAGATGATGATTAGTGAGCAGCAGTATGGTTCCATGCCAAGAAAGAGCACCACAGATGCAATGTTTGCTCTGAGGATGTTGATGGAGAAGTTTAGAGAAGGCCAGAAGGAGTTGCATTGCGTCTTTGTGGACCTGGAGAAAGCATATGACAGGGTGCCTCGAGAGGAGCTGTGGTATTGTATGAGGAAGTCGGGAGTGTCAGAGAAGTATGTAAGAGTTGTAGTGAGGTCTGCGATAGGAGCGACGCATGCATTCAGCGTGGAGGTGGGATTACATCAGGGATCAGCTCTGAGTCCTTTCTTATTTGCAATGGTGATGCCCAGGTTGACAGACAAGTTTAAACAGGAGTCCCCGTGGACTATAATGTTTGATGATGACATTGTGATCTGTAGCGACGATAGTAGAGAGCAGGTTGAGGAGACCCTGGAGAGGTGGAGATATGCTCTACAGAGGAGAGGAATGAAGGTCAGTAGGAACAAGATAGAATACATGTTTGTCAATGAGAGGGAGTTTGGAGAAGGTGGATGAGTTTAAATACCTGGGATCAACAGTACAGAGTAATGGGGATTGTGGAAGAGAGGTGAAAAAGAGAGTGCAGGCAGGGTGGAATGGGTGGAGAAGAGTGTCAGGAGTAATTTGTGACAGATGGGTATCAGCAAGAGCGAAAGGGAAGGTCTACAGGACGGTAGTAAGACCAGCTATGTTATATGAGTTGGAGAAGGTGGCACTGACCAGAAAGGAGACAGAGCTGGAGGTAGTAGAGTTAAAGATGCTAAGATTTGCACAGGGCGTGACAAGGATGAACAGGATTAGAAATGAGTACATTAGAGGGTCAGCTCAAGTTGGATGGTTGGGAGACAAAGTCAGAAAGGCGAGATTGCGTTGGTTTGGACATGTGCAATGAGGAGAGACGCTGGGTATATTGGGAGAAGGATGCTAAGGATAGAGTTGCCGGGGAAGAGGAAAAGAGGAAAAGAGGAAGGCCTAAGCAAAGGGTTATGGATGTGGTGAGAGAGGACATGCAGGTGATGGGTGTAACAGAACAAGATGCAGAGGACAGAAAGATATGGAAGAAGATGATTCGCTGTTGCAACCCCTAACGGGAGCAGCCGAAAGAAGAAGAAGAAGATTTAAGATGCATACCTCTTAATTTTTCTTTTTTCCTTAATTATGAGTCAAACAATGAGACACAATGTTAGCTAAAAACATGACCAGCTAACCTGTGTCCATCATACAATATCTGAAAATAAAGAAATATGAAGTTCTCAGTAATGTTTATCTGCTCAGGTCCATAAGACATTTTGATTTTTCTGAAATTCTGGAAGTTTTTTTTCTATCAAAAGAATGGAGACATTTTTTGAAGTACTTACATTAAAAAAAAAACATTCTTCATCAACCAAGATTATCAGATGTTAAGTTTTTTTCTCCCCGACTTGATATGATATAAAAAAAAAACAAAATGGCAAAATAAGACTGACCAGCAAAGTTACTATTGGCAGTTTTTACATAACTAAAAATTTTAAGATCCATACAGATAAGAAGCAGCACTTCAGTCCTTTCTAGGCAGTAATGGCATTCTTCTAAACTAAAAGTTTTATTCAATTTTTGTTTTATTGATAATGGATTTCTGAACAATAAAAATGAAGCTCAATGGTGACTTGCTGTAAGCGCCATTCAAGCCTAGCTGGTTGCACTTTATTTTTCTGGATTTATGATTATGGTTTCTTTTGATTGATATTGATTGTTACAGTCTTGCTGTTGTTATGTGTGCTCTTTCTATGTCTGTGGGTATCAGTGGCTCTCATTTTAATCAACATGGTTTCAATTGCTTGTCTAGTTTTCAGCCTGCAATATGGGAACATTGGACATAAAACTCTTACAGCACACTGACACATGAAAGCAAGAGACAGGGTGAGAATGAGTAAAAAAATCATTCTTGTCCTTAGCACTGATTTTAGAAATGGAAAACCACAATGTACATATTGTCATTGATCAGTTGTCATCTGTCCATATTGTCACATCTTTCATATTTTTCATCTACATGCACACGTTTCATTCAGTTTGCTAAATTGTTTGATAGAAACTTTAGTCAGAAAAAGCAGATTTATATTTACCTGTTCAGACTCACACATCTAATAATTACACTGATAATTCTTTTACATTATATAATATTCCACACACTTTTTGTGCTTTTATGAAAATGCAATTTAGATTTATATACCTTTTAGTACAGAGGTTTCTTACAGAATCGGTAGTTTACTGTGGGGAATCTGCCAGCTGTTAATTAGTACTTGAAGCCACAGCAATAAACGTTATTTAATTATTAATTTAAGTATTGCTGGATGCCATAATTCATACTTTTTTTTACAAATATAGAAAATATTAATAGACTGAATCTCAAATATAGTATTTCTTTATTCAACCATTTATTATTAGAAATGAAATTCAGAAGTAGAAAAAAATTTAAATTACACTATGTTCGTTTTGTCAAGAATTTTGAGGTTGTGGGGCATGCTAGCAGTTTCCTCCTTCTGTCCTTATTTAGTTATGTGTTACATGGACTGTGTCTCACATCAATGATGGTCTAGTCTTATTAGCTGGCTGGAGGATTTTATTTAGTCTGTTTATGCTTGTTTTTCGTTTTATGTATTGTTTCTATCCTGTCTGCACAGCCTAAGCAAACCAGTAACAGTTACACCCTGTAGGACTAATACATCCCCTTCATAGACTGTCATTCTATATTTTGTGGGTACAGTTGGCCTAGCCTTACATACATATGCATTTTTTTCAGTCTTTCTGTTAGTGTGTTGCTTCCTAAGAGATAAAGCTATTAGTCATGCAGTCTGCATCAGTATCTGTGTACCTGCAAAAATTTCAGTTTCAGGAAATGACTCATATCTGAATAAGACTCTTAGGTCACTATGGTGAGATGACTTATCCTTAATTCTCATTTTGACCCATGTTTGCCACTGACACTGAATATTAGGTTTCTCTTTATATAAATTTAATATTTGGATGGTTATAATTTGTTTATCATGAACATTCTGCCTAGTGTGTAGGCACTTTGCCTTTGGTATCAAAAACAACACCAACCACCAACAATCTAGCAGGCATAAATGAATTTTTTTTTTTTTTTGTTGGTTTTCAGGTAATTTATGACACAATACCTGGCACTGCACCAAAGTCAGGTCCACTAAAGGAAACTTTATATTGTACTTATATAATACATAATTAATGTTTTAATATGAATATAAACAATTCATAAATATCCTGCAATTACAAAACCTATATTACTGGTATGAAACTACAGAGGTTTTGATTCTGTTTTTTTATGACTCAATAAAGAAGCTTTAATATATTCAACATGAGCATACCAGAAAAGGGTCCTTTCTGAAATACTGGCATGCACTGATGTTGATAAGGTAAGCATTTTGAATTTTCCACATAAATTTCATTTCAGGTTTTAAATAATGTGCTATATAAACTTCACTGATGCTACTTTGTTTTTTTTTTAATATATTTATTACTTTTATCATTGAAATTTTGATAACAGCATCAAGGGTGCAGCCATATTGCATATAACACTGGAGCCCATTTGCTGCCAAGTGACCCATGTCTTTCTACACATGGTATCACTGCTACTTGGGTATTTGAGAAAGTGTTACAATAGATAGGGCATCATAATTTGGGGACAATATTTGTTTAAAGCAAATTGTGTGGATAAATATTTTGTTAGGGAAAGGTATTAAGTTAAGATTAGAAGATCTTGCAATGAAATTTGATCTCTGTTTTTGGTACTCAATTTTTCATGGTCTGTATGTCTCACTTTCTTCTTTGTTTCGCCTGTCTCCTGAATAGGTTTTAGCCTATTCCTGTATAGCATTTAATCTCCTGATCAGGTCGTTTAATGTCTCTAATACATTTTCATTTTGCAGGAAGATTGTTACACCATTTACACTTATATTCTAACAGTTGGCTATTTGCAATCAACCAGAAACCAACTTACAGTGTTTTTCATTGGTTTTTGTGGGGTAATTTCAGTCTCTTGAAAAGGCAGTTTTTTTTATTTTTTTGGTATTTTGTTATTAACAATACAGTGAAACCTCGGTTTACGACCATAATTCGTTTCAAAACTCTGGTCGTAAACTGATTTGGTCGTGAACCGAAGTAATTTCCCCCATAGGATTGTATGTAAATACAATTAATCCGTTTCAGACCGTACAAACCGTATGTAAATATATATTTTTTTAAAGATTTTTAAGCACAAATATAGTTAATTATACCATAGAATGCACAGCGTAATAGTAAACTAAATGTAAAAGCATTGAATAACATTGAGAAAACCTTGAACAACAGAGAAAACTAACACTGCAAGAATTCGCGCTGTAGCGCTACGAACCGCTCGCTAAAAACACTTTTTTTTTAAGTTTTAAGCACAGGGAAAAAAATGAACATTTGAAAAATCCTTAATTTAATAAACCATCAAGAAAAGTAACATTGCAACAATGCACGCTACGAACCGATCACTGTAAACAGAAGTGGAGGTTAAAATCCAATAGAAAAAAGTCTTCATTAAATACGAGGTTAAAACAATGCTCGGATCTGTCTCTTTAAAATCAAGCCTTATGCGTCCAGCCATCTCTCTCTCTCTCTCTCTCGCAGGCGTGCGTGTGTGTATCTCTCTCGCGGGCAGGCGGGCGTGCGTGTGTGTGTCTCTCCCTCGCGTGCGCGCGTGTGTGTGTGTGTGTGTGTGTGTGTGTGTCTCTTGCGCTTGCTGCACAGGGAGAGACTGAACACATGCAGAAATCATCAGCGCGCACAAACCGAAAGGTAAACTGGCTTGTTCGTATACCGAGTCTGTGGTCGTGAACAGATGCAAAAGTTTGCCGAACTTTTTGGTCGTAAACCGATTTGTACGTGTTCCGAGCCGTTCGTGAACCGAGGTTCCACTGTATCTGTCTTAAAGTGTATAATTTTTCCTTCATTATTTAATGTTTCACTTAAAGGTTCTTTGGGTGCACAACATTATGTATCTATTTAATCATGTGTTTGTTTATATGCATGCCTATCACAGTTGGTGCTATTTTTTCTAGACTTCAATCCATCCATTATCCAACCCGCTATATCCTAACTACAGGGTCACGGGGGTCGGCTGGAGCCAATCCCAGCCAACACAGAGTGCAAGGCAGGAAACAAACCCTGGGCAGGGCACCAGCCCACCACAGGGCGCACACACACACACACACACACCAAGCACACCCTAGCACAATTTAGAATCGCCAATGCACCTAACCTGCATGTCTTTGGACTGTGGGATGAAACCCACACAGACATGGGGAGAACATGCAAACTCCACGCAGGGAGGACCCGGGAAGCAAACCTGGGTCTCCAAACTGCGAGGCAGCAGTGCTACCCACTGCGCCACCATGCCGCCTTTTTTCTAGACTCCTGTGCACAATTTTTTTCTGTAGCTACAGAAAACAATTTTGTACTCTATTCCAACAGTCTGATCCATCTTTTACCTTTTTCTTCTGATTCTGATGTAGTGTTATAAACTTCTGGCACATAACAGCAACAACTCACTATGTTATTTCTGGGTTATCTCTTTTGGTAATGGGATTAGTTGACTCTTTGGAAGCTACTCTAAATCTTACAATTTCTATTGCACCACTTTTAACTTCATTCTGTCTCTTATATCAGACAAGTTTGAAAGATCTGACAAAATCTGCACTTTCCAAACAAACAAATCAACCCTGACCCAGATGACTGCTGGATTTTTCATCCAACCAACAAAACCAGCTCATTCCACAGGGGTTAAGAGCTCTGGCACCTTTCTAAATTCAAAACAGTTGAGGCATGTCAGAATCTATACTAATAAAAGGCAAAGCCCTGACTGACTGACTGACTGACTGACTGATTGACTCACTCACTCACTCACTCACTCACTCACTCACTCACTCACTCACTCA
>JANRMT010062791.1:69501014-69512065 GCA_026402145.1 Polypterus bichir lapradei
ACTCATCACTAATTCTCCAACTTCCTGTGTAGGTGGAAGGCTGAAATTTGGCAGGCTCATTCCTTACAACTTACTTACAAAAGTTAGGCAGGTTTCATTTCAAAATTCTACGCGTAACGGTCATAACTGGAACCTACTTTCGTCCATATATACGGCCATAGTCAGCAGCTCGGTCGCCGTGTGAGGCGGAGTTGCATCATGCATCATCACGCCTCCCACGTTATTGAGTGCTTGCCTATATAAGGTAAATATTCGCGGTTTAAGGGCTGTGCTTAGCATATTCATAAGTGCAACTACTGCGGAAACCCTCTGACGCTGAACAAGCCTTTGTACACATATCAATAGGTAAGCAAGGTGTAAAGCTTAAGTTTAAATTACGTTCATAGACATGCTGCTGCTAAATATTCGCAGGCAAATCCACAACTTAATACCGGGAATGCCTGTTAAACATCTTATATTCACAAGTACTGATTTGGCTAAATTAAATTCATAGACAGGCTGCCGCTGGCGTTTGTCATGTCTACGACGAATACAATATTCGCGAGATACAAGTTTAATGAGAAGATGCAGGGTATAAATGAGACATTTGATCACTTTGTAACCGAGTTAAATTGCTGTAACAGAGTTAAAATTGCTGGTGAAGGACTGAGCTTATGGAAACGAATAGGAAGGCAGGGTGTAAAGCTTAACTTTAAATTAGGTTCATAGACACGTTGACACTGGCGTTTGTCATGCCTAAGACGAATACGATATTCGCGAGATACAACTTTTAAGTGCCGGGTCTGAGCTAACATTAAATAAAACCGTGGACATCGCGAGATCGCACGAGATAGCACAAGCACAGCTGAGAAGCTTCGATGCATGTACTCCGAGCGGCTCACGTGAACTGACTTTGCAGGACTAGGAAAGGTTAAATTAAGTTCATAGACACGCTACCACTAAATATTCACAGGCAAATCCACAACTTAATACCGGGAAAGCCTGTTAAACATCTTAGATTCACGAGTACCGATTTGGGTAGTGAACACTTCGATGAATGAAACCTGTTATCTTTACAACGGTTGACAAACATGGAATATAACTTGAACACAACACATCCTCCAAATACGAACCTGATTGAAAGAAATAATGATAATCAAATCCTTGATGACAGCAACATTCATAACAGTGACAAAACTATTACATTGACAATCATGTTACGTTATTTTTAAAATGTTTCCTTTTCTTTTTCATAACTTCTTTAACACACTACTTCTCCACTGTGAAGCGCGGGTATTTTGCTAGTTAGTAAATATAATTATGGGTGGTAATGATAATGAGCCTTGATTAATTTAATAAACTCTATATTAAACCTTATCAGACCTACAACTTAGTAAAATGGTCAAAGGGCTTCTAATATCTAGTAAGATAAGTGAGGCTGGAAATGTTAAAGTTGGAGATGTATCAATAAAGTAGAGTAGATGAATGTAGTCTAATGCATAATGGGACTGGATAAAACTTGTCTGATTGGGGTGAAGTAATATATATGGATGACAGCGTGTAAACTCTTGCAAGATATTTTGCAAACAGAGATCATCAGAGAAAGCAGGTAGTGTTTGAACAGTCAGAGTATTCCTTTTCTATTTTATTTTATGTGGAGGAGATGGCAGTATTTAGCACCTGGAAAAGTAAGCTAGATAACGCATTCCAGAATGCAGACAAAGCTTTTGGAGGAATACCACCCGGGCCTGGTGATCTCTCATTACCCACATAGTCCAAAGTTTCCCTGTGTTATGTCACTGAGAGAGGAAATAGCTAATAAAAACACAAATCTTTCTCACTGAGTTTAATGAGGTTTGGACTTTCTAGAAAATGTATTTAAATGACAATTGTCTGAGAATATTGTAGCACTGAATAAAATTCCTGTGGTGGGTTGGCACCCTGCCCGGGACTGGTTCCTGCCTTGTGCCCGGTGTTGGCTGGGATTGGCTCCAGCAGACCCCCGTGACCCTGTGTTCGGATTCAGCGGGTTGGATAATGGATGGTTGGATGGATGAATAAAATTCAGAAGATTTTTATTAGTTTCAGTAGTATCTGCCAGTAATTTACTGACTTTATCACTGGAAACATAGACTTATCCAGCTGTGATAGATCTCAAATGTAGGCCTTTGTAGGAGCATTATGCTTAAATGCAGTCACATCTGGCATAACAGATAACATACCTGACTTGAGTTCAGGAATCTTCTGTCTTTTCAATCAAAGTAACATTCTTTGAAATTTTCTTGAATTGTGAATTCAAGAAAAAGACTGTTTCTTTGTGGTTTTGCTTTGTTCAAAACAACATCACTTTTTGTTTTTGTTTAAAACACACTAAACAATAATACTATTGCCATTGTTGTGGATGATGTCAGTCTGTAATTATCTTTAAAAAAAACAACTTGAAAAGGAAAAGAAAAGTAAAAAAGGATTTGTATTGCACATTGGATGTTACTAAACACATTTGATATGTGTTTTGGCCACTGCCTGTATCCTTACTAGTGTTTTTATCTGCCTTTAAAAATAATAATTAATATTTACACCATTCAAAAGATTTTATTTTCTCTTCTTAGACCAGCGGTTCTCAAACTGTGGGGTGCGCCGCCCTGGCAGGGGGCGCTGAAGCTATACCTGGGGTCGTCGAATAACTGAACAAGACATCAAAATAATGTTTTTACATTTTTATTTCAAATTTAAATTTGCAAGTATATAATCACAACGAATGCATTTTAACTAAAATTAAAATAAAACATTTCTAAGGCATAGATCTAAAGACTAACTGATAAGCAGCGCCGCTGCTGCTGCTTTTATAGTCGCGTATTTTCAATCCAGAAAGTTTGAGACGTATCGGTATCTGTCGCAAACATTTGGGTAACAGAAGATCAGGTGATAATGCGGCGCGACTGCACCACATTAGCAGCGTAGCCAATATTGCCAAATTGAGTTAAATAATTTACTGCGTATTGGGTTATTTTCATGATACCACTAACAGTGGTATAATATTTGTCGGACAAAAATACGTTCATCTCGCGCAGATTGACTTCATCGGTGTCCTCGTTTATGAGATTTTTAAAAATTAAAACATATTTAATCGTTTCTTTACAGAAAAAAATAATTAAATAAGAATAAATAATTTATTCTTTGTTTTTGGGATTAGAATTACTACCAAAAACCACACAAGGCATTTTAACAGTTATTAAAGCACTTTAAAAAAATAAATTGCAAATATTTCATCGAAGTTAGCCGAACACATGCAAATCTTATGGAAGTAAAAATGATAGGATACCACGACACCGTACGAGTATCATACCTTTGTTAGTTGTATCATGGGTTATTCTCATCTATCTTATATTATGTAGGGGGCGCAGAATTATTCCAGGTAGAAAGGGGGGTGTAAAATACGAAAGTTTGAGAACCGCTGGCTTATTGTATGTATTTTCGAACATACCCAACAATATCATGCACAGACGTGTTAACAGCAAAGCTTTAGATGGGTTAGATGGTGTGTCACTAATATACTACAATTCTATGATTAAGAAACAAACATATTTTATCAGTGGTGTCCCCCAGGCCCCTCAGTTATCAGTGCTGGTGCCACTGCTCTTTTATATTATATGGCTAGCTGTGATACCTGCCTAAGAGATGTTGAAATCTAAATTATCAACATAACATCTGATGTGCCTCATCATTTGGAATGTATTTAGTAAATCATGTACTAATAAACTGCTTTTCTACAAGTGTTTGTGATAATAAATGCAATACATGTTATTACTATAAATGTTTGTAATCTTTTGTAATGACAGACATAGCAACTGGATGGACACACAGAGGTGGATTTTGAAGTTTAACTAACAAGCTGGTTAAGTTTTCACATGACACTAAACTATGTGGAATGGCAAGTACACTACAGTCAGCAGAATCATTACAGATTAGCAGAATTCAGGCTTGGGCAGAAGTTGCATGTGTCAGATGGAATACAATGCAAAATTATGTAAAGTTTTAAATGTAGAAAATAGAAATATTAGATTTGACACATAACAAGAGGCTTAAAAGTACATCTAATAAAAATGAAATAGGAGTCAGAGTAGTCTTTCCACTGTCCACATCCAGACAGTGTACAAAATCAATTAAGAAGGTTAATAGGTTAGCTTACATAGCACAGTGTGCAGAGTACAAGTCAAAGAAGGTTATTCCTACTAGTTAAGCCTTATCTGGAATACTATGTGCAGTTATCTTCCCTTCATTACAGAAATAATGAAACAGTATCAGAGAATGTTCAGAAAAAAGAATCTACACGGTTTACAAGACTAAGAGTTATAAGAAAAAGTGGAGAAAGTAAATCTTTTAATTTTAAGCGAACAGTGCCCAAGAGGAAACATGATAGAAGTGTTTAAAGTTATGATGAGCATTTAGTATTCCATCTGTTACTTTCAAAATACCAACAAGAATATAAGGGCACAGATGAAAGTTAGTAAATGGTAAATTTCACACAAATGTTAGAAGGGTTTTCTAAATGTGGGGAACAAAACATGAGGTAAATTAACAAGTCAAATGGTAGATTACAGTGCATTGGAGACATTTAATACAAATGGAAGATATTTTGCAAACATTAGATAAATAGGGATTGACAAGCTGTGTTGGGCGCTTAATGGCCTGTTCTTGTTCCAGTTAATTTTAAGTTTCATTGTCAATTGGCAGAAGGATAAAAAAGAAAATTCTCTGCAGCTGTTTAAGAAAATGAATTTAAATCTTTACACACAACTGAACTAAGATTAACTAAAAATTCATGATTAGCAGCAAAATGTAGATTCTAACTAAGAAAATTAGGTGGAATGGAAACATAACAGTCACTGTAACCCTACAGAAACTGAATTTAAGAAGCCTTCTTTAAAGGCCACTCAGAGGTGCAAGGATGTTCTAGCTTGGTGTCCCTATAAAAAAAAACTCTGACACACAAAGTGGGTGTCACAGCAATTAGCAAAGTGAACTTAAAGTTGGAAAAGACTCAATTGTGGGAGAAGCAGTAGTTTTGGATCATACGTTTAAATTAAATATATTTCTATCTGTATTTGTCACTACTACTGACTTTGAGTTTTTACTTGGATTGCATCTGCCTGTCTGTAACTGCAGCTCACAGTACTGTATCTTACAGAGCACTGCTCTACTCTCTGTCCAGAACTACACTGATCTCAGAAGCAATGCCTACTTAACTAGATCCTTGATGTGTATTAGAATGCCACAATGCTAAAAATGCCCACTTAAAACAAAAAACTATCTACAGTACAGTGTTCCAAAAATGGCAACGAAGCCCCAGTAATCATACATTTATCATGTGACCGTGTCAGTTATGCTATTTGGCCACAAACCTCACACCTAATGTTTGCATGGCACGGATGTTATTTTGTGGTATTCCTTTGTTATCAGTCCTTTGTAAAGTTTATTTTCAGCCTCTATAATCTATGACTTCTTGTCACTATTTAAGTGGTTTCAATGACACTGTCTCCACTTACAGTATAAGTGCTTACATAAAGACCATATGCATTAAATGTTATACTAATTCAATTTGACAGAAGAAATTTTAAAATTTGTAAGTTAAAAAGAGGGCTTTGAAATTGCCCTACACTTAACTGGAAAACAGCACAAAGACTTTAAAAAAAGATGTTATAAGGTTACACTTCCTATTCAATTAGTGATTCTTGCAGGCAGTAATTTGAATTATATACAGGCTGTGAATAATGCATTGCATTTGTCAAATGCATTGAAGTCGCCAGTTCTAAGTGCATGCAATAGATTTTTTATGCAGACTGTATAGACAGAAAATGTTTTCATTCATTATAGTTCTTTACTAAAACTACAGGCCTTGGATAGTGCAGTCATTTTTAGTAAAGGGTAGATTTGCGTAAAAAATAACAGTTGAGTTGCTTTTGATTCAGCAAAACAAATAGACTCTCATGTAAAGATTAGATGCATTGTTATTATCGTCTGCAGCATTTTCACCATAAATTCTAATACTATTTATTTTTTCAGGTTTTAAAGAACAATAGTTATAGCTCAACCAATGATTTAAGTCATTGAAGCAATTAATTAAGGACACAATTGAAGAAACCTGCTCTGTGCATTGGCAAGAATTGAGTATGTTAAAATAAAATGAGACACATCTGTAATTTTTGTTCAAAAACAGCTTGCGGTTTTTTGCTTCTTTACTACTTATTTCTTGTCATCTAGGATCCATGATAGGTGTTACGTAGTGATACTTTTGAGCTGACTATTATGAATGGTTCTAGCCCATGAGGTGAATTTTTGCTCATTTATAATCTTTTTATTTTTTTACCCCATTTTATTTTCCAGACACATTTTGTGCTCATTATTGTTTCTACAGTATGTTGTTTTCTTTAAGTATGCTCGTTGATTCCTTCAAAATATTTCAAACTAACCATTTTTTGTTTAATTGCTTTATACAATTCAGAATTGCTAGGAGTGGGTGCTTACCCTGATAGAAATGAGAACAAGGCAGGGAAAGATAGAATACAAGTCTAAAATTGTATTTAATTTCATATCAGCTAAGAGGTGACAACCAACCTCTGAAGTTGCTAACCCTGTATGAATTGTACCAGAGGTTCCCTGCAGAAAAATGCTGCTTGGTTTGGGAATGCGTGGGAGGTACACTTTAATTTAAATTTTGTGACACTCTGTTAGGTGGGTATAGAAAGCCTTATGGAAAAGGGGGATCACAACCTGTGCTTAAAGTAGACTAAATTACTGGTGGTACTATGTATATGGTGATGTCAAAAAAAAGGAGAGTGTTTGGTCAGTGGAACTGAGAGTGGTGGGACACAATAAAATTTGACTAAAGAGTAGTTGGGGAGGGGTTAAATGTTTGTGCCCCATCAAACTTTGAATGCTGTGATGCAATATAATTTTATCGAAGAGCCATTCCATCAGTACTCCCCAATACACTAACAAATGTTGCCAAGTACTCTTGAGAAGACATTGGAAGATGCACTAGTACTAGTAGCACTAGTAGCCCACTTCAAGCACTAATCATACACCGATTCTGTGTAAATGCTTATGGGGCATAGAATGCTTCAAATCATATCCCAGATTATGGAATTTTAGGATCAGTAAATGGAAAATCCAGCAACGCAGGGAATGCTTGATTAGGACCCCCAAGTCTAAAGAAGGCAAATGATAAAACTTTGCATCCTGTGGAAATGGATAGACTCCAGAAGATTCCGAAAGATTTTCATTTTTGTACCGTGGAGGAAGTCAAAGAAAAATCGTAGCAGGCATTGGACAATGTTCCTCTTCAGCGATTCCAAAAATGTTTCCACCAGTGGGAAAACCATTGAAACAAGTGTATTCATTCACATGGAGAGTACTTTGAATGACACTAAAGTTTCAGTAAGTAAAAATTATTAAAGCAAATTTTTTTTTAATTCCGGTTATTTTTGGGTACCTCCTCATATTTTTGTAAGGCCATGTCCTAAAAGGGTAGGGTTTTGTAGTTATTTTAAGTTTTTTTACTGACTTTACATTCTTGTTTTCTTTACTAACAACAACTGTTCATTGTTTTGACCATGAAAACAGCTGTTGTTATTCCTACCTTCTTGCAGAACTGAAATACAAAGCAGGGTTTGTGTGAATTTGACATGCTATGGTGCACTAAATTAATACCATGTTTAACCCCACCTTCACCTCAGAACTTTGACTGATCCCATGTTGTATACTGATAATTGTCTGTGCATTGTCATACATTGGAATTACCTCAGACAGTGCCTTCCATACTACCTCATGTGAAACCCTGCCAAACAAATTTTACAGATCTACAAATGCATAAAGCAACTTCTTTCCATTCTCCTGATGCTTTTCCTTTATTTGTCTGACTTAAAAGGTTGCTTTTTCCTTTTCCAGGTACGATGCCATACTGCTTTTTCATAATTTTCACCTAATTTCTGATTTTTTTTTCCCCTAGTACTTTTTCAACAACTCTTACTACCTGCTTCACAAATTTGGTCACTTAATATGATCCACACTAAAATGAATCATCCTTTTTTGTGCAGACTGGAATGAGTACACTTATTTTCCAATCATCTCTTCACGTACAATCCTACTACATGGGTCTGTCAACCATTCATCTCCAAGACATCCCACTACTTTCAACATTTTTAATACCACTCCAGTTGGACCTTACCTCTTTTCATCTTCTTGTGAACTTAACACTAGTAAACTATAAACTTTTTAAATCTGTACCAACATTGGATTATTGGATTAATAGCATATAAATACAAATACATTTTTATGTTAACACATTTCCACTTACAGGCAACATTAAGAAGATAATTTTAATAAATGAGTTGATTCTTCAGGCAGTAACTTGTTGTGTTTGCTTAATTACAAAGAGACTTTAATAAACCTGTTAAGCTGTAAACATTTATAATTAAATTGCACTCACTGTTGTGTATTCAGCTTCCAAAATCTTACATTTAGGTAATAATATTCACATTTTAAATTACTACTTTTCTACATTGTGTAAATATTCAGAATAAAATGATTAGCCTAAGCTTCCCTTTTACAATTCATCTGAGCAACACCCCCAAAAGAGTTGTAAATGATTAAATACAAAACAATTCTGAAGAAGAATTTTATATTAGTTATTTACATAATGTTTTGATCTGAAAGGCAATGTGTGAAGTATTTTCTGCAATTCAACTACAATGGTATAACCTGGCAGGCTCTTTAATTACAGAACAACATAGTTTGTTTGTTTTTAAACTCAAAACATGAATGTAAATTAAAAACGAAAGTACGGTTTACTTTTGAGATTTGCAAATGAAAAATTCATGCAATTAAATACCAGATGTTATACATTTTTAAATAAAACTAGATGCAAAAACTTTGACACTCTTATTAACCCTGGTAATAAATTATATACAAATTCATGTAAAGAAAACATGCTTTTCCTAATGCAATGTAAAACCAGAAAAATCCATGTATATACAAAATACTATTGATTGTTTTCTTTCTAATCTAGCGACCAGGAAGCCATAGCTTTTCAGGAGCGGCAGGGTAGGCAGAAATTAGCTCTGAAATTAGCTGGCTTATGGAAAATCACCCAAGCACACTGTCTCACACTGGTCTAAATTAGTATCTTCAATCAATAAAACAAGCTATCTTTGCATTGTGGGAGGTGACTATTTAAAACCAGCACAAACAATGGGGGGACATTGCAACTATGCAGAAAAACCATTCCATCAGGAATCTAATGGTGCTGTGTGGTCGCAATACTCAACAGATTTGTGCTACTCTCTACAAAATATCTAAAAGGGTATGAACTTTTATTATAATTAAGGGCCAACAAACATTTAAAGCCAATCCAATGTCACAGTAATATTCTTTTTACTGTTTCAAGAAAACACATCTTCAGCATGTGTGAGAGACAGCCAGGCAGAAACCCATTAAACAACACATTGGACAACTATAGAAAGTGTTATGAAATGTAATATACATGTAACCCAAATACACATTTGGTAAAAACAGACGGAGTTTGCAATTCAAACACTCTTGACACATTTTATTATTTTTTTTAATTTGATTTCAGCAAAGAACTATTCTACCATGAAACTATGTGTAAATACACTATGATGTTCTACAATATGAACTTTTTTTCATATAAAACTATATATTAAAGTTGTTCATCCTATTTAATGAATCAAAGATACGTTATGTGCTTCTTAAGATTTGCCAGAAGGTCTAATGAGAAGTCAAGCAAAATTACACCTTTTATTGGCTAACTAAAAAGATTACAATATGCAAGCTTTTGAGGCAACCCAGGCCCCTTCTTCAGGCAAGATACTGAGTTGCCTCGAAAGCTTGCATGTTGTAATCTTTTTAGTTAGCTAATAAAAGGTGTCATTTTGCTTGACTTCTAACTACATCCATAATGATTCACACGGTACAACACCCTGGTACTCTGGAAGGTCTACATAATTCTTTTAAAAATGAGTACAGTACTGTATGTTAATAGTGGATTCATAATTCTGTTTTGTTTTCGATGTGTTGGTGTAGGAGAAAGGATCAGAACTTTTCTGAAAAGACCGGAGCATTTCTTATAACATTTATAAAGTGAACTTTTTAAACACATTTTATTTATTTTCTATGGTAAAGCAGCTTGTTTATGTCATTTGGCTACTATAAAATATGCTGTGTATGTTAATGCTTTTGTATTTGCTTAAGAATTACCTGATTATTTTTATAATTATCTTAAATCGAAAGTGTAAATAAGCTCTGTTGCATAGTAAGTCTAGAATTCTAGAAATACTATTGTGAGATGCTGTTTGGTTGTAAGAGCTAATATAATGCATCTACAACAAATAGTAATTTATGGTGGCACAGTAGCTCTATTTATAACCCTAGTTCTAAGTTTCACAAGAATGCATCACTATAGCTTCCTGCTACTAATGGAAGAAGTGTATGAACTCTGAAAGCACTTTTTGGAGACAGGAAGCTTAATTTTAAAAAGGTAAAGTTGTCTTAGATGACCACATCATACTTAAATTAACTTTATGAGGTCAGTAAAAGAGCTGATCAGAGAGAATAAAGGATGAGAAGGAAAGTCAAGCCAAGAATGCTCTGTGTTACTTCTGAGTCTTCAAGCAAGGCAAGAGAAGTGCTGCTTGGAAAGCAGAACCAGGTTGTATGGTGTGTACTGCCATACTGCCATACTTTATTTTGCTTCCATTTGTGGCACAATCAACTTAAATAATACTGTAAAATTAAAATGTATTAAAATCTGTTTATCTGATTGCATGCTTGATCTTTGTTAATTCTGGGGGCTGGGAACCAAGTTCCTTTTTTTGGCTAATTTAATCGAGGTGAGGTAGAGAAGTGTTGTGATGTGAGATTTTGCATATAACTTGATAAATGTTTTGTATGTCTTTATTTATAATTTAGGCAAACCAATGTAATTTAGAGGTATTCGTGTTTGCCACTCCCCCCCCTTTTACGACTGTCTCTTTGTAATTTTATGACAGGATTTG
>JANRMT010062791.1:69512075-69525376 GCA_026402145.1 Polypterus bichir lapradei
AGGGGAAAGTAGAGCAATACATATATTACTCTACCAAGATAAAACAAGAAGCAACAGTAAGAATCATAACTGGGTAAAGTCTGAAGGATCTTCTAAGAAAAGATAGTGGACCGTAGTCCTGGGTGCCAGTGCATGACAACTGTGAACCACATATCTCTAGAGGTTGGTAAGTATTAGTACAGGCAAATAAGAGTAGCAATAGAGGTGAGATATAAAGCTGTAGATCCACATTAAAAAAGTACAGGGAGATTCACTCGAAAGAGGCCCTGAATATTCTCTTGCAACTCCCATTAAGATGAAGCAGTATGAATGAAAAAAATATGCTATATACCTTGATGTATGTGTAATTGTTTGCATTATATGCAATGCTGGAACTGGTTTCCGTTTTCTTCCAGACATATTTTGACGAAGAAGTCTGGTGGTGTCAGATCCAGAGACCTTGGTGGCCAAAGCCTCTTTGAAATTACACTGTTACCGAAGAAGGACTCAATATCTGCCATGCTCCTTGCTGATGTGTGACACGTTGCTCCATCTTGCTGGAAGTAACCTTGCGTTAACTCAAGATCATCCAGTTGACTCTGGCGTCACATAAACGAATTGGTGACCCAATAGGTTCTCACCATGAAGACGCATGCTCAATACAGTATACCACCATCCTGATGAGAAGTAGAGTGACTGAGTTAAGGGGTACAAGTGGTATGCACCCAGAAGTTGCAAACGGTGGTTGAATGTCGCAATGGCTGTCCACGCCTACCTCTTTGCTCAGATGCAGGGGCATTTCTGGCTTGTTCAAAGCTCTATATACTGAGGAGCACATTCCATGTTGTTTTGTTCAGGTTGCTTTGTCTTAGCGAGAGTTATTGCAGAATATTCAGGGCCTCTTTTAAGTGAATTACCCTGTATCTGTGCATTGGAAAAAGGGGTTTTATGTTTTAAGGAGCGGTGTCCCCAAAAGCCTTCTGCGATAAAACAATAGGCTAATTATCATTCATTTAATATTGGGAGACAGGGAAATTTTTGAGTTAGGATTGGTGTTTTTAGGGTTTTTGACAAAGTATTCCAGCCAGTCCATCTGCCCATTTTCTGAACCCACTTTGCCCAGTGCAGGATTCTGAACAGTCAGAATCTAACCTAGGAACATAATTCCAAGACAGAAACCAGCCTTTGAAAAGACATGACTTCATCGCAAGGAACACTTCTGCACTCATACTCCAACATTCACCAATACTGGGTCTATTTTTATTGATCAAGTCAAATGCATGTTTTTAAGGATCTGAATTTAAGTGCTAGGACTTGCTTGCAAAAACCTAACATACTGTAGACTGGAAAGAAAACTGCAAATACTGATTGGGAAATAAACTTGCATATTCAAAAAGGTAATACTACTGATAAAACTACTGACACATTATACATTGCAATACATTACAGTTACCTCAGTTTACCAAAAAAGCAACATGGTGGTTTACTGGCTAGCACTGCTAAATCACATGTCTAGATAGCCTAGGCATGGTCTGTTAGGAGGCATGTATGTCGTACCCATGTCTGTATGATTTTTTTCTCCAGGTAGTCATGCTTCCTACCACATACCAAAGACATGAGTAGTACTTCAGTTAGTGCATGATTGTTTATGCTGGGAATTAAATGGTTCCACAATCAAAGTTGAATACTGCCTTGTGTATGATGCTGTTAGTCCCTTGTGACCTTGTCTTGAACCAACAGTACATCAAAATTAATGAACGAACTTTATAAGAAACTATCTCATTCTAAAAGCCATTTTAAGTTGTCATCATGAAGTTGATTCAGCTTGTACATTCCTATACCTACAAATGGGAATTATTTTTATGAAGTGATTGCTGGTGTCTAAAAGAAATATTATGCCAGAGGGATAAAGAAGAAGAAAAAGAAAAACCTAGAGCTTGACCACCTGAGACAGTTTTGGGAAGCAAATGAAGTTTTTGAGTGAAAAAAATATATAAGAACAAATAACTGTTGAGTATTTGGTGATGGGGCACAGTAAGGAGACCTGGGTTTGCTTCCCGGGTCCTCCCTGCATGGAGTTTGCATGTTCCCCCCATGTCTGTGTCCACAGTCCAAAGACATGCAGGATGGGGGAATTGGCGATCATAAATTGTCCCTAGTGTGTGCTTGGTGTGTGGGTGTGTGTGTGCGTGCTCTGCGGTGGGCTGGTGCTCTGTGTTGGCTGCAATTGGCTCCAGCAGACCTCGTGACCCTGTGTTAGGATATAGTGGGTTGGATAATGGATGGTATTTGGTGATTATCCAAACTGTGAATGCTATGAAATTTGTAGACAAGAGACTAGTGTACAACAGCTTAGGGAATCCACTCAAACACTTAAGCACAAAAAAGGAAATAATCCGCATTATCAAAGGATCAATAAGATTTGCTGTGAGTAAGAAATAAAAATGAACATTTTGTGAAAGGCCAATCAAACTTGGAACAAGACCTTACACTTTTATGTATTACTCTGGCTTGACATTGACCATCCCCTGTTTCTTAGTTTTTTATGCTTTTAGAATACTAATACTTTTAATTTTAAAGATTAACTGTGTTTGTTCTTGATGAATCTGTGTAAGAGTTTGGGTTCTATTCTGATTTATCTTGTTTAGGGCAGATTTACTGGTTACTGATTTTGTAAAGTAATTTTGATTTTAAGTCAGTCTGACATATTGTCATGTATCCTCTTCCAGGAAATCAAATTAGCAAACTATGGCCTGAAAGAATTAATAATGGTTCTTTACCTTACTATTCAGACTGTGATTATCATATTCAGTATATGTAGTCTTAGGACAGTGCTCAGCTATTTCCGCTTGCAATCTGTCATAACACTGTGCTTTAGCCAAATGCTTTTTTTTTCCTTTTAACGTTTTCTACATTAGATGTAATACAGTTTCACAATTTTTCAGTTGTATGTCTTGATTGTCATCTGTTGTTAAACATGAATGTACTTGACAATAAAAATGAAGCATTATGCCATTAATACAAGTGAAACAATGAATGATTGGATACTATTTTTCTTTAAATTCAAACACTCCTTCCAGTAGGTGGTATTTCCACAAACAGAAAGACAATACTGACAAGTCTTAATGCAAAGGGATTTATCTTTGTTTTCACTGTTCTTAACGAAAAGAGGTTTCCTTTCAAAATGATTTTAACTTTATCTAAGATAATTTTTGTGTAAAATAAGACTTGCATTTAACACCATACAAATATTGCAACAAAAATGTTTAATAAATAATATTTTTTATTATTTGCATTAACAGAATTGACTACTAAAATGTTTTATTGCCAAGTTGTTCTAAACATTTTTTCAATCAATAGTTATAGGTTTTCTTATAACTTCTTGGCTAAATAATTTTTTTTAGGAGGAAACTTTTACTTCTGGGAAAATGTTTTAATATTAGTGATGGTGCATTGGCCTCAGCATTTATAACAGACTACTTGATAATTTACATCACTCATTATTCCTTTTTTAGTATTCATCAAAATATTTTTTCCATATGAGTACGATAGAGATAATTTCATATTATTAATCTACCTAATATTTCTAATGTCAAAAAAACCAACAGGCTCCATAATTTATCCCACAGAAATCAGTCATTATTTCATATTCTACAAGGAGAATTGAGACACTGGACAGAACCCATATGTAATGCCAAAGTGCCTGTATTTTAGCCCAGAACATGAGAGGTTTTATAGGTTTCTCAGGACCAGTTCAGATCATTGATAGTATGTTCCCATCAAAGGTCTGTTCAGATCTATCCTTTCTGAATCACCCTTCTTGGCATTGTTAAGTAAATAAGCATTATTAAACATTACTCTTTACAGGTGTTGTGCCGTTCCTTATCTGCCATTTCAGAGGTCAGTGCTTTCTGTCTGCTTAATCTAACAGGTAATCATTTTAGCAGAAATAATACAGAAATGTTCACCACCAATTAACATTTTTAAGACTTTACTTTCAGCACTTCCAAAGTATCTTTAAAATATGCAGGGAAACTATAATAACTGCAGAAACCACAAAAGCTATTTGCTTCCAATGGTGTTAAATTCAATATTAATTGATTGATTGATTAATTAATTAATAGTAATAGTAATCATGTAATAATAATATTTATCTTCATCAACATTTGTACAAAAATAAGTTTGTTATGTACTTGGAAGTTTATAGTGCTTTATTTAAAAACATATATCAAAACAGATTATCTTTGACCCTCTGATAACTACCATAACAAATACATTTTAAATAAAAAGGCAGCAAAAGTGGAAAACAGTGATTTCCGAATGGCTGAGAAAAAGTGACAAAAGAGGGTTAATGATAAAAACTGCTTCAATATAACAAATACTTAAGTCTACCAAATTCAAACAATAACTCCTTGACTAGTCATTTGAGTTGGAGTTTAGAAGAAAGAAGCAGTAAGTTATGAGAACAATTACAGTATATAAAGTAATACAATGTAACATTCTCAGATGGGTTTGATTCTATGCTGGATGCATTTGGGTGCAAGGCAGGAAGCATTGCTGGATGAGGGGCTGATATTTATCATAGGATCTACACATACACATCTTTGAGATGTGCGATGAAAAAAAAGACAACGTTAATGTGTAAACTTCACCCAAGCAGCAACCAGGCACAAGATTCAATTCTATGATGCTTGATCTGTGAAGCAGCAGTACTAGCCATTGTACCACGATATTTTTATTATACATTTCAAATTTTCAGAAATTCATAAAATTGTTATGGCAAAGATGAACTTAACCAATTGTTTTTTTTTTTGTTTTTTGTTTGTTTTGTGGTTGTAATGGACAATACCTTTTAAGAAAGTTGATACACAGAATTATTGTACTAAATCTATCTTAGTTTAATATTGATTATTAATTATCTGTACACCTAGAGTATATACAGTATATATAGTATTTTTAATCATTTCAGGGTATGATGGCAGGCTTCTGGCATTTCAAACTTTTTCTGTATCACTGTCATCAGGACATAAAAAAGGAAGAGTAATAATGACTGAAGTTCCAATAATTTTGTTAAGAGGAAGATATAAAGTGTCACACTATGAAATCATACCAGCTCCTGCATTACTGCACTCCACCATTAAGGGCATACCTTTAGAGCTTGGCTGGCAATTACTGAGCACTATGGCATGATTCAGTTTCATTGTTTCCTGTTTGGGATTTTCATTTGTTTTGAAGAAGGTGAATTACAGAAAACTTTGAGGGGATTGATGTGGTTTATGGCAAAGCCTGTTTGGTTTTTTGTTGCAAAATGGGTTTGCTGTACTAATTGCCAATTTACCACGGGCATGCATATTTAAATTTTGGGCTGTCCTCTTGGCAACTTCCAGGTCCTGCTTTGTGTCTGCACAGCCTGGTTATCTCTCTAGGCTTTAATCATTTTGTGTATCTTTAGTTTCTTGTGTCTCTTTGTAAGTGATAGTGCTTTCTGTGTGCAAACATGCATTTTTTTCTGCCATCACTTGTTTGTATGCTGCCTTGCCCTTTCTCCTGTCTAAAATGTTGATTGTATAATTTTCATTAATTGTTTTAGTTATTTTTTATGAATTTTTTAATTGATATATTTTGTCACTTAGACAACATACAACACTATGTTTAAAACCTTACTTGATAGTCCTAAAATCTCTCATTTGCTCCTATCCCACTAAATAACTTATTAGGATTCAAGCAGTAGAAAGAGAGCAGTTTGTTCTGAGAAGTAAAAAATATTATTGTCATGGAGAGGCTGACACATTTTGCATAATCTCTAGTTTGATCCTTGTAGAGATCATTTTATTTTTTGAATGATCATTCACAATTTGTGTGTCACTCAAGATAAACCTTAAAAAGGTAGTGAAAGACTGAAGGTTCATTGAAGTTGCTAAGGCCTCTGAAAGTACAGAGGCCAAGGGCAACTTGTGCCAGGTAGCATCTCTGAGAACACTAATCTAATATATTTGAAAGTGTGAGCTTGGGGAGATATGTATGTAGTGTACAACTGTAAATTGTATTAATCTATGTCTGGCACAGACTGAGGAGTAGTATATCCTTAGTATAATGACTTCACATTTATTATTTACGGTTTGTGGACATAATGCCACTTTAAGGGTTTTAAGGGTGAGCTGTTTGATCAGTTTCTAATGTCTTAAGCTAAATGTTAGATATTTAAACAAAGGGGTAAATGCTTCTTAATTGTTCAATTGACAGTAATGATACAAAATAATAATGCAGATTTGTAGCTAATTCTGAAACACTATTTTTTTCATATACCCCCAACAGTTTGTAGATAACAGCACATATAATTAGGCAAACAAAGAGAATGATACTCTGCTTTTTATTGTAAAGGGAATCTAACATAAGTACAGGTTGAGATAAAGTATATAATACAAACCATAATTCTATTCCTCATGCATTAGTAGCTTAGTGAGTTCTGCAGCAAAAAAGCCTCCTCTGTTATGCCAGTTACTAGTATCCAACAAGGACCTGCCAACCAGCTTTTTTATGTTCCACTTGACATCTATGAATTGCATGCTGGCAAAAAGGGAAATTGAGCAACCACCACAATAGCTGAATTTACCTGACCAGGAGATGCATGTGCGTTGGAGAAACTGTAATAAGAGTCATTGTCTAAAACTCTGTCTAAAGAAAAAACTGTCTAAAGAGGGTGATGTCAGAAACCGAAGAGCTAAGCCTTTAGTGAAGACAAAGCAAGAATTGTCAGAGCTTGTTAGCCAGTAATGCTGTCACAAAAACCAAGATGTTAAAACTGTAAACAGTATCCATAAGTTAAATGAGACAAGTCATGAACCAAAATACATAAATACTAAGAGCACAATAACTTCATTTGTACAAGGGATGAATCTGTTATCTTAGATTCTGCACTGATTGCTGCATTGTGGTTTAAAACAAAATTATCTGTGATGTAGTGCATAACGCCTTCTGGGAGGTGCAAAAGTGTACTGTGGCATACCATTCATAATTGCATAATGCTGAAGCTACAAAATTGTGATATGACACACTTGACATTAAACAAGCACATATGTATTAATGCTCCTTCAGGTTAAAACTTTACAACGATCCACGAAAGAAGAACAACAAAAATGTATTTAGAACAACAAGGTTGTCCCAATGCATAATATCCTCATTCTCAAATCACTGAAATAATGATTTTCTCAAAGGGGAATATTTCTCTTCATCTACATCACTGATGATGTGTCTGAGTGCATATGGAAAAAGTATTCCTTCTGATTAAGCCAATGAAATCCAGGAAGAGACTGGGTGACAACACAATCAGAGTGTTGACAGCGTGAGAAAAAGTGGACAGCTCTGAGAGATGGCCAATGGGGCAGTAAGGGCAAGCAACCGGAGCTGCATTCTCTGGAAGGAGATGACCAAGGTGTTCATGGCTAATTTTGCAAGGGAGGTACTACAATATAAGGAGTCCAGTGACCCTAAAGTCTCTCAATTGAGATTGAGATTAGGACAGGTCGAAAATGGAGGGCCCTGGTGGCTGTAGAGCAGGCTGTTACAGCTACCTCACAAGGAGATGATTGAGCAAATGTTGCCTGAATAGGTAGCTTTCCCTCTGTTTTCTATGAAAGGGCCCAAGGTAGGGGAAGGCAGAGGTTGGGTTAACAAGAGGTGAGAGCCGTGGTGGAATAGTTCAGTGTCAACAGAGTGGTGAGGATGCAACTGCAAGGATCATGGACAGATGGGATTAGGCATTGGATTGACAAATATCCTGGGCACAGCTATGGAAACCTAAATCCCATTGTATAAAATTCCTGATACAGCAAGTCCATGATGTGCTTCCCAGTCCATCTAACCACTACAAATGGGGCAAAGATGAGTCACTAGCATGCTGCTTATGCTCCAGGCTAGGGACAATGGAGTATATTCTTAGCAGTTGCCAAAAAGCCCTGGGAGAGGGGCACTATCGGTGCCATGATCAAATTCTTAAGATGGTAGAAAATACTCTCAGCTAGGCCACCATTCAGAAGCTTCAGTTTTGATAGTCCATCACTAGGACCATGTTTAGTCGAGACATAGTGTTGCTGAAGGGGTCATCAAAACAGGTGGACACGCTTGAGCTTACAGTCCCCTGAGAAGTGGCCACAGAGAGGAAGCAAGCTATATATTTTGCAGGTTTCAGAAACATCAAAGATAATACAACAACCAGGAATAGCAAGCACACACTGTTAAAACTCAATTAACGTAAGACAACTCATTAAAAATATTTATTTGTCTTAGATAAATTTCTGTTAATTTGTTGTGAATGATCATAAAACTTTTGTTTCAAGGAACATGTCCATATGTGTGTATTAGATTAATTCCTTAGCTTGAGAAAGATATTAATATGTTTGTTATTTAATTTTAAGTGTGTCACACCACCATTTTACAGTTTGAGCCTTTTGCTGGTGAATTACTATGATGCACTGCTGCACTACTAAGTGGAGGCACTGCACATCATATAATAAAGGCCTCATTATTAAACTCTGTGCAACCCACTACGTTTCTGTCCAAGATTATTGAATTTGAATTTTGAAGATTGTTGGATTCTGGTTAGTAACTCATTGCTTCCAACTTCTCAATTCTCAATAACACTAGAATCCCTGAAGCCTAAGAAAAATGTCATAATGCCGGGCCACCTTAAATTCCTTCACACCTCTTAATCAATGTCTTTGTTTTGCAAATGTGTCAATCAGCACAAGGAGCAAGCACAGTACCATCTCATCCCCCACCAACACTGCTGAAGTTCTCCCAGCTCAATTCTGTTTATCTGGGTATAAGGTGCTTTGAATTGTATGGGGTAAATAATATATTGTTATTTGGAATTCATACATTTCCGCATGTTCCATGTCCACAATGATTTGGGTAAATGTAGGATGACAGGAAATGCGAGGCAAGACATGTTGAACACATAACTAAAACAGAAACTTTTTTCATACTCTACTAATACTTGGCAAAATGCTGACATGAAGTGTATAATATGTGAATACAGAAGGCCAAATATCAAATAAACACTTTCAAAAAAGGTATAACAAAACAATTGTGGTTTTATTCAAGAATATAACCAAAGAAAATGAAATTATTCAATTTACGTGTTGCTGTCAATGTGTAAAAACCGAAGCTCAAATATCAATCAACAGAAAGTCGAATAACACAGATTACTACACAACACCGTAAATAACTTAATAACTTAAATAACAGCAATAAATATGCAATAGGATCAACTTTAAAATATATCAGTTATGCACATACAATATGCACAAAATAGACCAAGTAATCATCAAGCAATCTAAGTAACTTAACAAAAGAATATCAGTAAAAGGAAATTGATAGTGCAAACTAATTGGTAGTGCAGGTGCTTACACAACACACTTATGATTGTAGATTAGGCAGAGGACTATATCTAATAATTACACAATGCATTCAGATGTTGTCAAAGTGTATATTACATTAGATAGATTTTAAAGGTTAAAGAAATAAATCCCTACCTTTAATAAAGACTGTCAAATCCTTGCTAAGACATTGTGATTTTTACGACTAACTTAAATGACCTCCATTGTGGGTTTGTTGTGAAAAATAAATAGATAGATAAACACTTTATTCATCTCAAGGGGTGACTGTGCTATTTTTCTGCACGGTAATTTTATAGTATAGAATTTAATAGTAATAGTAAGAAAAATTGGTGCATGTAAATGTAAAAATTAAAGTACATAATACAATCTTAAATTATAGTAATGCAAGATTACAAAGTTAATTTAAACATAACCTAATAGTTCTGCTGTACTGATAGATAAAAATTTTTATTGCAACAATATTAATATATAGCAAGCTCGAGAAGTATTTAGATAATAACATATCGATACATGCTGCTACCAGACTCTGCTGGACCAGGCAGGTCTTGAGCAGTGGTGGCCACGTTCTTGAGGGAAGTATTATAATGAAAGTGGTGCTCCATTAAAGAAACAGCAGTGCAAGCATCTGTTTTTGATCATATATTCCTCATTAATATAATGACCTGTTAGGCTTAGGCCAGTCGTGGTTGCGTAAAGAGCTGCTTGTTTCAGTTGCGTTTTGATTTTTTGTCTGACATTTTGAATAAAGTGAGTGGCAGGTGACTTCAGTAGAATAACTGCCGGAAGTAATGACCTGACTGTTGATCATTTTGTAAAATTTTCGTTGCATATAGTTTTAATCAGAACCTTCTCTCTTGATAAACAAAGCACAATGAATACTGTTATCAAATTTTACTCTCATTAGCCTGCGGTATACGAACATGCGTTAGCTTAAACAGATAATTAATGGATCTAACATTACTGAACTTAACGCAGCATGCTTAGCTTTCATGCACTCTTTATACTGGACAATGTGGTTGATTTTTAATTGACTGTATAAATGTTTGCCTGTAGTGGTTTAACTTGCACAGTACACTTTTGAAATTTCCAAATTTAAAAATTCCAAATTCCAATTTTGAATTTCCAAATTACAGGCGATTCTCTTTATTTTGGTGCTTAAATGTCTAAAATGTGTCACATGATCTAGGTTACTTATATTCCTCAATTATTCTGAAAGGTATAGCATGTAATGCCTTGTGTGCCTAGAGTTTTGGCACTGCCTGCTTCCTAGGACATCAATATTTATGACTGAGGTTGAACTAGGGCAAGAGAGTAAACAAATGTGAAATTTACTTGGCAAAGTAAGTAATATTTTATTGTTAAAACCAAGAGATTAAAGTGCATTCCAAAAATGTGCAAAACAGTGCAATCAATAGTTCCAGAAATGGAAAAAATAACTCCATAAAATCATGCCATAAAAAACAATAAAGTGTCTTAAGGTGTTTAAAATACATACCAATAAAATCTTCATGCAACCCTGGGCATCCCATGGATGCAGCTCTGCACATCCACTTCAGTTCATCAGCCAGTAACCAAGGACCTGGATCTGCCACCTCCTTCAGTCACTGCAATTCCCAGGGCACCATGCTCTCTTAGGTGACGCTGCATTGGAACCCCGTTCCTCCTGCTTCCATGGCATCTCTTTTTCTCTCAACAGCTTTACCTTTTAGCTTGTCAGCTGCTAAGAGTGCATCCACCTCTCAGAGCTCCTCCAGCCCTACATCCTGCTCTCCTTAAACTTATCAACAGTATGGATGCTGCCCAATTTGTTCTTCAATGTCTACTTTTTCCTAAAACCAGCAATCACTCTAAGTTTTGCTTCTTTCTGTTTTTTGTTTTTTTTTGCACTTATCCCACTCTCATTTATTTTCCCTTTATTGCACTCAGATGGTGTCTCCTGATTGCCACACTTCTGATTTGAGATTGTGCTGCAACAACTAAAACAATTAAGCAATTAAAACTTTTCATTTCAATTCATACCACGCTCATTGTCTCAAAAACATTGCAAACAGAAAAGAAATATATTCACACATTTTAACAGATGCATTTACCCATTTAGCACATTGAAAGCCCTATAATGTGAGTGCCTCTGTATATGCAAAGCAATGCTTGAAGTGGATATATATAAGCGCCAGTATCCTATAGTATGCGTTACACTGATGTATTATTATGACAAGCGAGGAGTGCGGATTAGTAGATTTGTAACACAATTCATGTAGCTTCTCCATTAGAAATTTGGTTGCCAGTATCTAAGACTAACGTCACTCCCTTTAGGTTTGCAGCACAGGGCTCATTGAATGATTTGGATGATGAGAGCCAGTATGCATCTAAGAGGAGCAGTAATCAACAGCAAAAAACAGTACTTGCTAACCATTGAGCTTTGCTTCTTCATTGAGCTTTAATGAATGTCCTCTTTCCATTTCACCATGTGGTCACGTCTTTTTTCCTGTCCAGGACACCACACCATCTTCTGTCCACCCTATTGGTTACTGGTGCTATTCACCTAGCTCATCAATCACTTCTGCTGCTTCCTATTTGCATAAAGCACATTTTGCAAATGAAGCTGAGATCATGTAATTTAGCATATTAAAAATACTGACCAAAAAACATATTGCGACAAACAAAAAAGCATATGTTGGCTAATTTTCTTTTTTCTATAAGGTGACTAAATTTCAGTCAATCTCTCAAGGCATTTTTCAGATTTTAGAGGTATTTAGTCTTTTTATTGTTGGGGGAGTTTACCACTATCTTACCCATACATACTGACCTAGATGTAACATCCTGACAAATATCAGTTTTCTAGCTAAACAGGAAATAATGGTTTTGTTGATGGTTGAGTAAATGAGTGAGTGAGTAAATGAGTCAGTTAACTTTGCATTTTATATATATATATATATATATATATATATATATATATGTGTATATATATATATATATATATATATATATATATATATATATAAACATACAATCACTCACTCACTCACTCACTCACTCACTCACTCACTCACTCACTGACTGACTCATCACTAATTCTCCAACTTCCCGTGTAGGTAGAAGGCTGAAATTTGGCAGGCTTATTCCTTACAGCTTCCTTACAAAAGTTGGGCAGGTTTCATTTCGAAATTCTACACGTAATGGTCATAACTGGAAGCTGTTTTTTCTCCATTTACTGTAATGGAGATGAGCTTGAAACCCGTGGGGGCGAAGTTTGACATAATCACGCCTCCCACGTAATCACGCAGTACGTAGAAAACCAGGAAGAGCCCCAAAAAGCGCTGAAGAAAACATGCATTATATAATTGAGAAGGTAGCGAAACAATAAGAAGCGAGCGAGTGATATATACAACCATATTCATGAGTTCTGCTACTTCGGAAACAAAGCACAGTGTAAACCTACACTTTAAATTAAGTTCATAGACAGGCTGCCGCTGGCGTTTGTAATTTAGTGCCTGCCCATATAAGGCCGTCCGTCAGCGGCAATCCAATAGCAATCTGCCACGGGTAAATATTCACGGGTGTAGGACTGTGCTTATGGAGAAGAAGATGAGATAGTCAGGGTGGTGTTTGGCACAAACTCAGCGAAACTGCGAGAGAAAGTTTTAAGTACCGGGACTTCGGTAGCATTAGATACAGCCATGGACATAGCACGACATGGCAACAGCACAGCTGGGAAACTTCGATGCATGAACACCGAGCGGCTCATGTGAACTGACGCAGTGCACAGACAAAAAGCAAGAGTTCCGAAGAGCGCTGAACAAAAACCGAATTACACAATTGAAAAGGCAGCAAAAAAATATGAAGCGTCTGATACATACAAGATAAGTATGTAATAAGTACAGCTACTGCAGAAACAAAGCACACGGTGGAAAAAGTGAATGTCCC
>JANRMT010062791.1:69535376-69641474 GCA_026402145.1 Polypterus bichir lapradei
TTTTTGGAATGTGATCGCGCAAGTCAGTACATCGAGCCCGCGTGCTATTGTGGTTTTGCTTGTGTGCTTCAGTAAGTTACCGTCCCCTCGCTCTTACTTTTTTACCGTTCATCTAATGAATACACTGAGTATGGCTTTACCAAAACAATCATTGATCGCGAATAAAGTATTCATTATTCATGAAGCTTCAATAGGTGAATAGGTGATCTGTCTTTCTGCGTTAACCGCATGCGTTTTCATACGTCTCAAACTAAGGGGATGCGAGGTTAAAATAAATCGAGAAGCGCGCGTACATACTTAGTGCATCCCCTCTCAGGAATCGAACCTCGGACGTGGGCGCTACAGGCGAATGCTTTACCATCGCGCCACTGAGTGTGGTTTATCTATTCGAGCGTAGCAGTGTAATTAGGTTTTTGTTCAGCACTCTTTGGAACTGTTACTTTTTGTCTGCGCACTGCGTCAGTTCACGTGAGCCGCTGAATATGGTTTTATATGTCAGTCGCTCGCTTCTAATTGTTTCGCTGCCTTCTTAATTATATAAGGCATGTTTTCTAAAGCGCGTTTTGTAGCTCTTCCTGGCTTTCTACGTAATGCGTGATTACGTGAGAGGTGTGATTATGTCATACGAAACTCCGCCCCTCCAGCTCAACTCCATTACTGTAAATGGAGAAAATCAACTTCCAGTTATGACCATTACGCGTAGAATTTCGAAATGAAACCTGCCCAACTTTTGTAAGGAAGCTGTAAGGAATGACCCTGCCAAATTTCAGCCTTTTACCTACACGGGAAGTTGGAGAATTAGTGATGAGTCAGTCAGTCAGTCAGTCAGTCAGTCAGTCAGTGAGTGAGTGAGTGAGTGAGTGAGTGAGTGAGTGAGTGAGTGAGGGCTTTGCCGTTTATTAGTATAGATATATATATATATACATATATATATATATATATATATATATAGAGTCACGCACGTGCGATTAGGGTGCCACGTAAGGACCCAAACTGTAGTGTGAAGTCGCATGCCAGAAGGGAATGGCGGGGTACTAACCTCTCTCTCTTTATTGCTGCAGAAAGAAAGATGCACCGCCGGCATGAATCTGCCACGACTACCTGACCATGCAATACCACTTCCGTCTTCCCTCTGTCAATCTCTGATGACATCAGCACTCCCAGCATCCATCTCGGTTCCTTCCCAGCATTCCTCTCTCTGTCTACTTCCGGTCCCTCTCCATAAAGTCTCCCCAATCCGCCATTTTGACTGTCTAATGTTGTGTATAGAAACTGCTTCATTGACCAGTTGTGCATATTTTTCACAGTATACGGGGCCGGAAAACCCCAAACCTTGACAACTTGTGTGTCTTTCTTTTACAATATACATATCACATAAATGTATATATACAGTATATATATATATTCTTAATAGATAGCTAGATAGATATTATTTTTATTCAAAAAGCAAGCGTGATCAATGTCAGGTCTGCACCATTTAATTTTAAAACCACCTATAAACATCTGGTTATTTGTGACAGAGCATAATAGTAATTTATTTCAGTTATAATAGTTATTTTAGAACTAGCAACGGCTCTAATGAAGCCTTTGAGTGATTAGTACCTAAATAGCTGATTTGGTTTATGAAAATATATTTACAGATTTTGCAATTATGAGCAATATGACAGAGATGTCAGTTGTGAATTGTTAGTATACACTGTTAATTATAACATGGTTTTAAATGGTTATACAGTATAACAAAGTTAAAAAATATGGTCAAAGTCTTTCACTAAACTGCTTTTTCTTTTTTTACAATCATTTTAACACATTAAATTTATGCTGCACAGGTTCATCATTTCATGTTTTTAAACTTAATGGCTCTTAGTCAAAGTGCTTTCTAGTTTTCATTTTCTTTTATCTTTAAAGACAGGCAACTGTAACACAAAATAATTGCACAGGCTGGTTATGGAAGTAAAGATATATTGTGGGGTTTTTAACACAGAGTAGCCAATGATGCTAATTAGAGTTATGTCTGTGAAATCTTTACATTTCTATAGCTCACGTTTATATAGACAATACACAGATTCAGTATTTTTACATTTATAATTTGTCTCATAACGGTCTGAAACTGCTATTAAACAACTGTATTTAGTTTAATGTATACTTGTTTTTCTTTTCATCCAAAACCTGCTCATTAGTAACTAAAAATTCTTTAATTAGGACTTCAAGATGTCAGCAATGTTATTAAAAAATGATTGATAGAAATTAATTATAGCAATCCTTGATGACTAGTTAATTTCACTAGTACATACATTTATTTTTTTAGAGTGGTAATATGTTTTAACTGCAAATATAGTAAGGTTATATGATAAAGTTCTATTTTGTGGTCCCGTATAATGTGCTGCATTAAAAATTATGTGGTGCAATACCTGGCTGACAGCACAGATAATATTTTTAATAAAAATAAAAATATTGCCATTTATTATGAGTTAAGCGTAGTCTTGTGGTCCAGTGCCTCTATGGGCTATAGTGCTTGTGGCGCTAGGATCAAAGCACATCTTTACGAGCATCATGATACAGTGAGTAATATCCTTTGAGCATGAAAAGGATGAATTTAAACTGCTTATTTTAATTTTCCATGACAGCACTCAGCAGTAGAGCAAAACATTTCAAGAAAATTTCAGTGGATGCGTTAAACATAGCAAAATTTACATTCAGAGGTTTCACAGGTCAAATGAGTTAACTTTTGTATGCCTGTTTTATGTGAACAGTAATGGGAGAAAGGAAGCCTTACATAGTAGGATGGGGAATAAAGGATATGTTAGTGTGTAATGTAATGCCAGAATTCCTAGTGGTTTCTGTTAAAATAAAATCAAGCCTTCTCAGTTTAGTATTGCCAGTGCTAGATTGACATCTTACAGAGTTTACACTTTAGCATCAAAATCTAAGATGACTGATTATATGATAATCCTGCATACCAGCCTTCAGCACAATACATTACAGAATTCAATGAAAGAGAGCAGGTTAGCCTAGGTCAGCTGCAATTTTTAACTTCTGACTGGATGGATATGTTCTACAGGATCAGCATTAACTATTTTTCCTCTCATTGTTAACTGGCCTAACCTTACTGTACCCTAGAGTGAATTTTAAATGTTTCTATAGTACATGTGCCCAGTAGTGCTCTAAACCTGACCACTGAGAAGTGCACTATATAAGAAATGAAGTGTGGCAGCTCAATCTTAGCACCACTTCCTGGCTGGTCACTATCTGTGTGGAGTCTGCTCCTTCTGTCTTTGTCCAATTGGATTTCTTTCCACATCCCACAGACATGTAGGTTAAGTAAACAGGTGGCTCTGAACTGGTTCCTATTTAAACTATTGCCCTGTGCAGGTTTGACACCTGCAATATACAAAATGTCCACAGCTTGGGCCCCGGTTATAAAAAAGATTTGGAAAATGAATGAATGGCTGCATGGTGAAACACTAGTTAGCACTACTGTACTTGCTATTGATCCTTTGCCTATTGCAATGACAATGCTTCTAATATAATATACATTATACACCTGAAATATCATTTTTATTATTTAAAGTTATTTTTTAGTTATATATTGTTTATTTTTTAAACATACCCTTTATATATTAATGAAAAAATTCAGTGTGATTTCTAAATTGTATGCATGGCACTAAACACCAGTTTACTTCTCTTTTGGTAGCTTTCTTTTATTAATTTAATCTCATCTGGTTTAGCGAGACATCTGTTATGCAAGTTGCATTTAAGGAAGATGCAAGAATACAGTATATTTTCCAAAGTGTTTATATTTTTTCAGGTATTTAATTAAAAATGGCAGAAGAGAAGCAGACTGAAGTATTAGTTTATCTTTTTTGCATATTTTAAATCTGTCAGTGGGTGAAGAACAACAGTAAAATGAAACGCCAATGTCTTTTAGGCAAACAGAATTTTTGTAGCGTGGTAGCTTTAAGTAATATTTGACCTCGACTCCCTTTATCTCACATTCTTATCAGCACAAATCAGTGCCAAGCACTGCTCATGGTCCCAGTACAGACTTACAGCACATGAAAGGGAAACTTATTTTTTTTACTGGATGGTATTTTCATATGCAAAGAAATCTATCCCTAAGGTATTCTTGCTCACAGTTTCTTTATATTAATGTAATCAAATCAGATATATAGGGCATTGTACTCTCACTTACCCAAGATTCTCAGCAGCAGTTGGTATACATGTTTGCAATCAACACAATTACATTAGCCCTCCATTAAATTAAAAAAAAAACATATAATATTTGTAAGAGTTATGCATAATAAGTTGCGTCAGAAAAAAAATATATCGTAAATATGTATGTATACATATATAATGCGAGTACATACCACAGCAACTGATAAAACTTGAAAAAAATCATACCCTTATGCATCACATGACTTAAAATTGACTAGCCTTATGCACAATAACTAGAGTATGTTCTAAATTATGAAGATAACTTGATTCTTCAGCTAAATCATACTTTTTTCTCTACAGCAGGCTTTAAAAAAATTTGAAAATCTGCTTAAAATGAAGAGTGAAGCTTAACTGATTTCAGAATACCCCGTGTTGTCCTCAGTTTGGTACTCTATACAGAAAACCTTCTTAATTAATACTGCTTGCACCTCAGGATATATCTAAATTTTAACCTCTTTTTTTCAAATACCAATATTTTTGTTAACCATATTTATAATTATTAAGTGTTTTAACATTCTTCATAATAACAATAGTCTTAAAAATATAAACACAATAAGCTAAATAAAGCTATATAATGTGAGAACTGAACTATCAACTATAGAAAGAATTTTTGTTATGGAATTTTTAATATCTAAATGATATACCCAAGAATTTGGTGAATAAGGTTGCCCTCTAGTGACTAAAGTATTATAAATGAGAAATGAAAAATGTTACTTTATTTTTTTCTGTAAAAGAATTCTACTACTATGTCATTTCTCTCTTTATGTATAAGATTTAATACAAGAAAAAAGTGTAAGCAGTATAACATAAATTTTAAAACATGATTAAAAAATATTTATTTACAATGGCCTTCCTCCACAATTTTATAAAAGCCATCATTCTCTGTGTTCTTATTAAGACGAAGAGCACTTTATTGATAGATGAATCATTGAGCCTCAACTCGAAGCTTTTTATATCTCATCACATATTCTAGCAGCCTAATTTTCTTTTCCAAGCATGAACTAGTTCATACATGAAAACAAATCAGTTTATTTGTGGATTCAATAATTGCAGTGCTCAGCAGGAATGGGCTGAAGCAGAAAATGAATGATGAAGGTGCATGTTGTAATTGTGGAAATTCTATACTCTTACTCACTCTCCTCCTGATGAGAAGGCTAGAAAATTACAGTATACCAAGCGAACAACTGAACATGGGTGGATTGAATATCAATGAGCAAGACAGAAAAGATGAAAAAGCAACAGCATAATAAGATTATGAATGGCAAAATTGTGGTGTTCTTAGAAATGAGAAAAAGAAATAATAAAACAGCCTGACTAAACTCACACACTGCAGAAAATGATATATTAATTATATGGTGCAAATGCAGACATGAACTGGAACACAAATTTTTTTTTTGTTTTTGATTTAGAAGTTAAATAAAATAAGTATATAGTTCCTAACCACAATTTCTTAAAAGAGGTACCCCAAATCACTGTGCCAACCTTAAGATGGTAATTCATGTAGTTGCTGTTTTCATTTTAATTTAGTAATTAAACTAAAATGTAGGTCTTCAAGGTTATGAAAAAACTGAACAACTGGAGGAAACCAACATGAATATTAAGTACATAAATGTGATACACAGAAAGTGACAATGACAAGGAATTAATACCAGACCTCTTGTACTGTGATGTGGAAGCACTGCCTACTATACTGTTCTGCCAGCCTTACCATGAAATTGTTTGAAACAGAATGCTTTCAGCTTAGCTCTTCATTCATACCACTTTGAATAAACTGTCTGTATACATACTAGAGGTGGGGGGGGGATGCTTGATGTATTGTGATTCTGACTTGAATGATTCTGCATCAATGCACAAACCTTCATAATCTGACCTTGATATGAGCTTATGTATGATTTGGAAAATATTCATAGTATAACACATTCAGATAATGCCCCACCTTTTGATGCTGATTGGTCATTTGATTACTTTCAGTTTTGGCAGGTTTAAATTGTGGTCTCGAATCAAAATGCAGTACACACAGAAGTACCACTAAGCAAAATGCAGTACGTCTGCTTTTCTTTTAGTTATGACATGCCATCTATGAACATGCAATGCACTTTTGTATTGCATTCTAAACTGACACGAGAATGTTGTCCTGTAGTACAAAGCAATCAATCATTTGGTTGATTTTTTAAATTATGACACAGTAAAATTGCTCCAAAATTAAATAGCCCACTTGCATGTGCATTGAATTTCAACACAGTTAACACGTTGGATTGCATTTATTTTGGCACAAATAATCCTACGTACATTTCACATAGCACAGCTCAAATAAGTACCAGTCAATCAGAGCAAGGATAGCACCTGACTCAAAGACCCCTTTTTCTCGCACAGTCAAATAGCAGTTGAACGCATTAAAAAATGGTGTAAATTCACTTATGATTGGGTTGGTCAAGCCACATACTGAGGTGGTGAGACCTTAATAGCAGTGACCTGTGCCGAGTTGATAAAAATGACAAACAAGCAAATCCCTAATCTTATAGTGCAATATTAATATGCACAGTTAGGGACATCCTTTCAAAGTTATCTCTCTCTGGGCACAATGCTGACACTGCTGGCACATTTTAATGTATATATCTAGCAACCAGATTACTTGGTAGAAACAAGACAATTGGAGATGAACAGAAAATCAGAACAGTGGCCCTAGCTTTGGAGGCCAGGTAAAGAAGGAGATGGCCTCCGGTAAACTGTTAGTGAGCGAGCTAGGGAAAAGACTGTGCTTCATGATGTTCTGGGCACCATTGATGACATAACATCAGCCAAATAATGCCATAAAATCATACAAAATCAATGTATAAACATAGTATCCTACAATACAAGCCCGAAGGACATAAAAGATAAAAGACTAATATATCAATATTAGTGCTGATCGGTGAAACTCTCCAAATATGCTGGGTTTACCTTGTTCACCAAATTTTTCTCTGAAAATTAGCCATATGGGTTGGCTTAGGTGAACTATTTTTTTTTTGTAAGGTCAGTGTAACATCACAGAGCTGTAGCAGCCAATCCTGGATGGGACAGCATTCCCCACAACCTAGCCAGTATGTAACACTGATCTCTTGCTCATAAATGGGTATGTCTGACTTTACTTATAATGCACGATGCAGTTCTACATACTGTAAAGTGTGCCAGGCGTTTGACATAGCAGCAAAGCTGTCAGTATATGAAGAGCACAGCTACAATAAACTTTAGATGAGGAAATTAGAACACACAAGATGGCAAATCGTGGATACAGCAACAATAAGTAAATGCAACTCACTTGCAATGTTTTCTTAATGTGTGTATGCCTCTGTCATCAGATCATGTATGTGACTCAATATGTGCACCATAATTTCAATATAGTTGTACAGTAATCCCTCGCTATATTGCGCTTTGACTTTCGCGGCTTCACTCTATCCCGGATTTTATATGTAAGCATATCTAAATATATAACACGGATTTTTCGCTACTTCGCGGGTTCTGTGGACAATGTGTCTTTTTAGTTCCGGTACATGCTTCCTCAGTTGGTTTGCCCAGTTGATTTCATACAAGGGACGCTATTAGCGGATGGCTGAGAAGCTAACCAATCAGAGCATGCAGTTAAGTTCCTGTGTGCTGACTGACTCAGTGACGGAGCACAGAATTCAAGTCCGCGCCGTTAACCAGGAAGTCTCATCTCGCTCATTCAGCATCAACGTGTTTCGCTGTGTAAAGAGTTAACTTTTGTGCTCTTTTGTGTTTATCTTTGTGCGTAGTCAAGCCCTTTGTTATGGCTTCAAAACGATCTGCTCCTGCTACTGCTTCAGGGGCCGTACCCAAGCGCCAACAGAAGATGCTAAATATTGCCGAAAAGGTAAATGTTTTGGATATGTTGAAGAAAGGGAAAAGCTACACCACTGTAGGACGCCATTACGCCATCAATGAGTCCACGATTCTTTTTATTTAAAAAGGAGGAAAAGAATATAAGATCTACGGCCGCAGTGTACTTTTAACCAGGGCGCAAAACAAGTTGTAAGTGGACATAATAAGGCAGTAGTCCGGATGGAATCTGCTTTAGGGATTTGGATTGAAGACTGCCGGAAGAAGAACAATGGTGGTGCTACACAGTCGCCTGAAGAGGCTCCTTTAGAAGGGCTATAACGCTGTCCTTTGTTGTGCAGTAAAATTAAACTCATCATTATCGGACAAGTCGTCGTGTCATTGTTGGTGAGTAACCATAATTAATTTTCTACTTACAGTACTTAGTACATGTACGTACGTTTAGTGTCACTGTACACACATTTACTGTATACAATTTTTCTTGCATTGTACGTATTTATTGCTGGTGGCCTGTCTATCGTAATGTCTGTAACATATGTGATATCGGAGACGCTCGATATCTTTAAAATAATATTTAGGTTTTACTGTATATAAACAGTGTGTTTACATACATAATTTCAATGAATCTTACCTAATATCTAAGAGAATACAAAGGGTTTATGCTGTATAACTGTGCTGGGAATATTTATAAACAGTGTGGGAGAGTTTATAAGGGCTTAAAATATATAAAAATAACCATACAAACATATGGTTTCTACAGATTTTCACCTATCGTGAGGGTTCTGGAACGCAACCCTCGCGATCGAGGAGGGATTACTGTACTCATATTTTCATATTTTTTTTCTGCTAAAAGGAGCCTCATATATGGTCAAGTACTATATTGCCTCACTTATTCCATCTTTTCAAAGAAAGCTTAACATTTATTCTCACATTTACATTCATCATCAGATGTACTGTTTTTGTGAAAACTTTGCGAGTGAACTGCTGTCCACCGGTGTGCCTTTTATTCGTGGCTTAATCGCTCCATCTACTATGTGCCACATTGCATGCTGTCTCTTCACCATGTGAAATTGATGCCGACTGTGTACTTCATATTCAACAGCATTTTGAAAAACACTGCAATGGCATTTTGACTGAGCATATAATATTCTTTTACCTAACTGAAAAAACTGGAGTGCTGATATTTTTTAGATTTGTTTTTTTCTTCTTCAGATGTAGTAAAACAATGTTTGCAATTATAATTGTAACATTTTTTCTTTGGTTATTTCATACAGTGCATTTATATGCACACACAAAATAAGGGAAGTAACCCGGTTTGAGTGGGATGATTTGTGTTTTTTTCTCTTTCTTCAAAGTTTTCCCACACCCAAATGTGGGGTCCACATGGTTTATGTATAACTAGCACTGATCCCTAAGAGACACCACTTTTAACATCACCCAGTTCTAAAAAAGATTCCCTCACCATAACCCTTTGCTTCTTGTGTTTTTACCCATCTATAGCCTGTGTCCTGAATTCTCAGATCCTGATGATTTGTTTGATTTCAGCCTATTTAATCTAAGCAGTACATCTCTCTCTACAATTTCCAAGTCACTGAGTACTTCCTTAGTACTCCTTGGTACTTTTGGGAGATTATCTTCTTATATAATATGCTACTGTAGCTGTTCTTTTGTCTGTCCAGGATTTTAAATCACCTGTAGCTTACAATCCGTTTGGACTATTGACCTGAAATTTGGTACACATATACTACGTGACGTCTACTATCTGCTTTCAGTGTGATGATTGACCTCCAAGGTTATTCCTTTTTTTATTTTATTTTATTGTAGAAATAACTCTACATGGCGTATGGACGCCATTTTCATCCTTACCACCTTCGCCGTCACTTCCCCTACCTCTTCATATCTTAAGTCATTCTTGAGGCAGATTGAAGACTTAAGTGCCAGCTTAAGTGAAAAATTAAGTAAAACATACTAAGTAATTGCAACACAAACACTTACTTAATCAGTTTTAACATAAAAAGATACTGACGAAAGAAGAGAAGAAGCAGCCACTAGGGTGGAGAAAAGAAGAGCTGCTCAGGAAGCAGCAAGTGCATCAACCTCTGAGCAAACGAATGCTAAATGTACAGTGAAAGAGTATGAAAACTATGAATGCTCAAGTCAAATGTAGTCACGGCATGTTATCATGTAATGCGCCAATACTGGTTGATATATATTGCATGCGAAGAAATTAGTAAAGTGCAAGTTCAAAGTATTTGCTATTTCACAGTCTGTATATTCGAGCTCACATTTACTGTTCCTAATACTGTTCACTTCTTCGTTGGCTGTTCTTTTACTGCTAAAGTACAGAAGGACTCTATTTGGGATATTGGAAAAATCTAAACCGTATCTTAACCAAACCATGCACATACACATAATGTGCAGATATAATGGAACTTAATAAAACATATTGTAGTTAACCATATGCAGAAGCAAGAATCTATACAGATAGAATGAAAAATCAGAATTATGCAGAAGGATTTTTTATGGGATTCTGCATTTTTCAGTACACTGACAGCATAGGCCATAAAGCAGAAAGCAACTCTTAGGGTCACCAAACAATCACAGAGCACAGTGATATAGACATACACATTCACACATATTGGGCCAATTTATATTTGCTAATCAAAGCTTGTCAGACAGGAACAATTTGGCAAGCGGCACTGCTCCACTAAACAATCATCCATCCTTTCTTTTACTAAACCACAGAGAAATACAGTTTTCTTATTAAAATAAAAAATATGTACAGTGCTGACTCTCTTTTCTATTCACCCCATACTCCTCTGTAGGGAAACCTTCCACCTCTTACTGATTTCATTTTTTTTTTACACAAAGGCTTACAGAAATGTATTTTTAATTAAGCTCAAGTAGATAAAGCGCTTACTTTGATTTTTGTCCTGTATTCTCCAAGATTTACAGGGTATATACAACTTAAAAAAGGTGAGTCATTTCTGTTTGTGTGTATTTTTCATCTACATCCATGTTTTCAAAACGTTGCTTTGCAAAAGACTAAAGAACCCTCCCACCTTTCATGTTCAGTTTAAATACAATCTCAAAATGAAGAACATTTAATTCAATTAATAACTATAAGCAGCAAATAAAATCTTACATTGCTTTTTTCAAATTAACATCAACCTTACTTTTCTCCAAAAAATGCATAAGTAAGGACAGAATGACTCAGTATTAGCTCATTGTCACTATCTACAGGCTGAAAGATGTTTTGTAATCAGTGCATTGTGGGGGATACATGGCAGGTCTGCAACAGTACTGTAGGTCTTTTTAACAAGCTTTACTATAGATATGAGAAGAAAATGCACAGTTCACACAGAAAATAGCATGGGAGTCAATCACTGGACATTAGATTTGTGAGGCACCAGTACGAATCACTGTACCACCATGTCAACATAACTACCAAAAATTCACAGCATAATATTTTTCCTATGTTACTGTCATTTTGTACTGTTTTGTGGATGTTTCAATAATATGATTTGTGCCATATTTAGCATTTCACAATGATGCACATTTTTGAATTGTGTTTTTAAATACTTGGTCAAAGTTTTATTTACCATTTTGAATTTCTTTTTAATTGTCAGTTTTGTTTCCCTAGAGCCATCTTCCAATGTAAAAACATATTATAATTTTGATTCTCCCATGTTATAAGTTCTGACTTCAAACCATTTTTCAATCTGCTAAAGTAAAAACACAAGTTACAAAGTAAATAGATTTACTGAGTAGTTTTTTATAATGTGTGTAAATTTAAAAATGATGTGCATTCACTTCAATTTTATACTTACAAAATGGTTTTGCAGTTACTTTAAAAATAATTATACAAAATTCTTCACCATCCTCAATAACTTGGGACAAATTAATTTAAGCAACACCTCATCTTTCAGTAAAGGACAAGATTTATGAAATGCATAGGCCACAGAATTTCAGAGTGCAATGGATTTAGTTAAGATGCTGAGAGTGCATTACAGATTAACCTTTGCACACCTGTTAAACAATATGTGAAAAAATGCAGCGTCTGCTTTGTCCGGAATATTGATGCAGAAACCTTATAGGAGAAAGTCTAGTAAAATGATAAGCAAACTACTCTGTGTTAGTGGTTAGAAGTGGCTAGATGTTCACACAATATTAGGCAAAATATGATCAACAATTTTTTTTTCTTTTTGCATACTTAAAAAAAGATTTACTGTTAATATGTTAAACCTGTGCCAACAATCAGAAACAGCCATGTTTAACATATTGTAATATTTAATAGACATTTAATGAAAAAGATTGTGCTTTTCATTTGTTATTTGGTGTCCTGAAGAGATAATAATGTAATGATAAGATGCTATTTTTAAAAATCACGAAATACTCGATATTTACCCAGGTGTCACAATAGCCAATAAAGCATTATGCTAAAATAGTTCATGAGACATGATCATATCACTTAATAATAAATAATTTCACGAAACTGGTTAAACAGAATAATACAAATATATTTCATTTTTTGCTTGTTGTAATCATTTTATATCAAGGAGCTTTACATTTTTAGATTCTCATTTAAAAGAGAAAGTAAAATGTTACATTTATACAATTATGGTTTTTGGTGCAATTTCTGTTTAGGAAAGAGTGGAACCTGTAGGATCTGTAGCACCAGTGCATCTGAAATAGTGATGGTCCTTGTTCTAAAAATTTTGAAACTTTTATTTTTTAATCAACATTATTGTTAACAGTCTACATGTTTGATAAAATTGTACATTGTTTATTTTTTGAGTTAATTGACTCACAAGTCTTTGGTGTGAGTTTTGTTTTTATAAGTACATGTAAAGTATAGGTGAGCAGAGCATATTCTTGTAAATTGTACTATGAAAACCATTGCAGATTTAATCACTACATGCTAATTCTTAATTTTGTCTCTTTGTCACTACAAAAGAGTATGTGGCCCATTTCGTGCCTCCTTTTTGTTTTCTTTAATCTTCTGCTTGGTCAACTTTGACAGGTAGGTTAAACTGACTATGAGTTTGACTGAAACTATCAAGAAGAATAAAAACCAAAAAAAAAAATGAAGACAAAAAAATCTGTTAAGGCTACTTCAAATCCACAGACATTTAATGGTTAAGGTGCTAGATCTGAAGGTGCAGTCAATGTTACATCAGAAAATTCATAATAAACTGAATTGCTGTATTCTTCTAGTTGCGTTAACATGTCAAGAAAGATTCCCAGCAGCTCCTTATTCTTTTGGCAGAGGAACTCCTGAAATGTTTCATACAGCTGAAATTTGGATCAAGTGACCACGACAAAATAGGGCTTTGTAGTTCTCCTGGAATCATAAAGCATTGAAAAGAGACTTATAATGGGGTTATAAACGTAGAACCAAACACAGTGGCCATACCAGAAATCTCCTACGTGTGTGCAGACGTCTCTGTTTACATGAACTTATCAAACTAATAATCTCTGCCTTTCTTCCACTAATGACTAACAAGATATGGAAGTCCACGCAACTTTCAAGTTACATAAAAATCAGTCCAGCAATGGAATGTTGGTGCTTGGTCTGACTCGATTGGCGTCAGATTGTTGCATTACGTTCTGACATCATCATTCTCTGACAAAATATAGTACTATAGATTTAAACACTAATAAAAATGAGAGTCTTGTATTTCACCCACTGCTTAGGAATATCTATAGGCTTTGAACTGCCTAAGCTGAAACAGCAGTATTTCAAGTTTAGAATCATTTGCTTTTAGGTTTGCTGTTAAATAATAGGCTAGCAAACCATTGAAAAAATGATTTTCTATGTACCTCATCTTTTCACACTAGGACTCTATACCTCTTTGAAACAGGTGCATCACAATGTTGGCTTCTTTACACAAAAGTGAATGAGGTCATGCAGACTTCCTCAGTGGCTTTTTTAAATTTAGCACAGTCTTCCTCAGTGGTTGATGAAAATCAAGATGCAGCGTAATGAACAACTTACTTCTGATAATAATCTCCTTTCTTTCATTTTATCAAATGACTATGGCTTTCTTTGAGAGAGGAAATGGAACTAGACTTTCCTACATCTCTGCTGTTGTGTGTTGAATAAACAATTACAAATGTGTCAGGACAAGTCAGGTTGGGGAGCATACACTGGCACAGTATGTTCCCGTACCTATCACAATGACAAAACCTTTAAGCCCCTTCACTAAAATGGAAAATTTGGGTTGCACATGTGAACACACCCAAGTGAATAGAAAAACACTGCAAGGACAATTAGTCCAGCGCTATTGATCAGAATTGGGCTTTAAGCACCAGGCATAAAGACAATGTCACATGCTACAAAGTAAAATATTTTTATAGATAATTAGATGAAAAAAAATTAAAAAAATATTCTTTAAGAACACAAATTTGAGGTTTTTAAAAATTATACAGTATATATATTTGGATAATTGTCAAGCAGAAAGACTGCTGAACATACATTAGGAAAGGCAGATGTCAGAGTTTATAATTATTTAAGTGCATTTTCACAGTTTTGTGCATGAGTAGTTAGTGTTATTTCTTTGTGGTATGAGATTGCGACATGATCTAGGACCATTCTTGAGTTGTGCAATTTCTGATCTTCCTTATACTCAGAGATAATTCTTCTTTTCTAGTCTGCCCAGGGTGTTGGCATTTAATGCAAAGTTTTCAGGAAGTAACCTTAAATAGTATTTTAATAAAAATTGCACAATTTTGACCATACAACTTTATATACAACTTTATATCGGATATGCAGATAATGTGACAAGAATTATGTTAGCAATATTTTTCCAATAGATGGTTTTCACATCATTTTTCACTGTACAGGGTTGTGTGTTAAAGAACAGTGACTGTCTGGCCTGCCGGCTTTAGCAGGCTTTAGGAACTCTGAAGCACTTGAAGCATGGAAAAGGCACTATTTAAGTAAAATATACTATTAATGTTATTTTTTAAGTTCAGATTGCAAATTGATATTCAATCATCAAAGCCAAAGTCCTTTAACTAACTTAAATCTAAAGAATAAATTTCTATTGTCAGAAAATTAAATGTGTGGATGCAATTAACACTGAGTCTGAATCTTAAATTATTGGAAAATACTGATGATTTACATTACATGACTTCATTATAAATGGGCATAACAACTGCAATAAATATGGACTCAGCTGTGAAAGGCATGCACAAAATGGCAGCACCCATAAAAAATAAAGGTTCTAAGGTATGCAGCAACGCAGTGCCTGCTCCTGACCTTCTCATCGTCCTCCTGAGGTGGTGTTGAAGTAATATCAACATCATAATGAAAAAATATTTTAAGATGCTCAAGTACACCTTGTATAAATGCAAAAAAATTGTAGGCAAGACAAAAGAATGTGATGATTTTCAGAATGGTGTGCAGGGTGAGTAATTAGGTTGGAGGTATATATAGTACCATGGGAGTGTTGTATGCTAAAGGCAGTTTCACTGGACATGGACACCTGGCAGTGCCTTATCACATGTTTGCTGTTACAATATATATTGAATCTAATGTGCAAAGAAGATTTTTCTATTAAGTTTGTCACATCCTTTATCGTAACATTATGGTTTGATAACTTTCAATCTAATAGTTGAGTGATGTATGTGTTTATTGGACCAATGGGCTCTGTAAGAACACCTGAATATACTGAAAGAGTGAGACACAATATAGAGCAGTCTTCAGCATTTAGTATAATGTCAGTAGCATTAAACAGTTCAGACAGGACTGTTTGCAAAAATATTCGGCAAGATTTAAATACAAACAGAATACATTTTTTAGTAATAATTTAGCAAAGTAGCTCATTTTTTCTGTTTGGTAAATGGAATATGTTAATAGTGGAGCTGTTTGAAAAAGTAATTAAAAATATTGTTATTTAACTAAACCAGGATAAACAAACTGCATCAGTTCATTATGGTCAGCCACATACCACATGCACTTCAGAAGAGGTCATCCACCTGAAGCTAGGCATGTTTGGGTCCGGCCAGTACCATCCAGGAAAAGCTTGGGTATCTGCTGGAAGAGATGTTGGCTGGGGCAGAAAGGGGCGCTTATCCCCGTGGATCCCAATGACCCAGTGCACATACACATGAGGACACTGTGCTGCAAACTTCAGATGAGATTTAAAATCAAGGTCCTTACACTCTGTGGTCATAAAAGATCACTGGGCATCCATTATAAACAGCAGGTGTATCCTGATGTCCGGGCTACATTGCCTTCCATGGCCTAGTCATTCTATCCCCCTAATCATCCCCAGTCTCTATTTGGCTCTCTCTCTAAACACAGCCCCACTTAACAGCTAATGTGTGATGAGCGTACTGATGCAAAATGGCTGCTGTCGCATCATCCATTTGGATGCTAAACATTAGTGGTGGATAAAGTGCCTCCCCACTCACTATGAAAAGTGCTTTGAATAGTGAGAATAGCATTACAGTATATAAATGTAAGGAATTATTTATTATTATTATTATTATTATGTTTAGAATACTTTATTCCTTATCCAAGGCCACAAGTCAGGTGATCATTCACATTATCATATCCTCATGCTACACCAGTTTAAAAAAATAATTTATTTATCTTAGTTTTACTAAAGCTTACACTAAGTAATTACACTGGCAATGACAAACTTCAGGAATCTATTCTTTGTATCGAATGATAATCATTGTTTTATTAACAATATGTTTGCTTTCCACTTTTCTCTTTAACTAATATTCATGTAAGAAATGTGCATGAATTTTAACAAATTGACATTGTTATTTGTCTATATATGGCTGTATTGTAATTATAGTAGTAATCCTCTTTGGGGTCCCAATATGGTAATGGTTTTCTTATTTGGGTCTTTAGATTAAAGAGAACACAAAGACTTGCATCATTCACATAGAAACAGTAAGGTGAAAATAATTTGTTCAAATGATACAATAACCCATCTGGAGAAATAAAAAAAATAAAAACTTCAATAACTAGACTAACAACAGAGTATGATTTTCCTAATAAAAAATCAAATATGAAAGCCATATTCTTTACATGATTTTTTTTTTTTCTGAGGAAAATTTCAGAATAGTTGTGGAACAATAGCATGAATGGTGCCAGAAGCAGTGTCAGTCCAACGTATGACTCTTGTACAGTACAGTTATGGATACTAGCGTTTACTGTAGCAAACAGAGGTGCTGTGTGGTCAGTTTGTTTAGGTCAGCCAGTCTTTGGCTTCTTATATTTTAAATGGCAAGGATTATTTTACCTAGGATCAGTACTGGAGTGTTTGTTTTCTCTTGTTGTTTAACAAATGGAAATAACATAACATAATTTAGGTTAGTTTAAGTAGATTTAATTTTAATTTTTTGAAAATATTACAAAAACTACAAAATACATAGAAACTTATATTAACTAAAATTGTGTTGTCTGTTTTTTCTTCAATAAAGATCCTTCCATTTTTGGCACACCTTTTCAAGGTCTCCAACCTAATGAAAGGGCAACACGATCATGTTTAACCAGACTTCCTTCATAACTTAAAAAGTATATGAAAAGCTACAAAATGAAGCAGGTTTTTACTTTCCCCAATGATCTTTTTTATAACAGTGGTATAGATAATCTGTTTGTAAAAATTTGTATAGCAACAAGTAGCAATTGCATCCAATACTATTTGCTAAATGCAAGATCTAGTTTAACACTTCCTTTTTAAAAAAATTTTGATTAAATTTATTTTAAGAAAGTAACATAGTATACAATCAAGCAGATAAAACTTGCACAACTTATTGAATCAATAACTTCACAATCAGTGCAGAAAAAACTCAAAGAATTAAAAAAACAAAACTTAACAAAACAAGAATTCAGCCCTCAGCCAAGAAAAAGAGAGAAGAAAAAAATAATTTCCCCCCTATATGAATGGTTATTCTATTTTTTTAACTAAGTTTTAAAAAATTTTGGGACAGATCCTCTATGCGAGAATTAGATTTTTTTCCGATTTTTAATAATGTAGAACGTTAGTTACCCAAAAGGTGGGTTGGGATTCCTCTACAAACAAGATAAGTCTGTGTACTAGTAGAATGGTATAGGCAATTACAATCAAATTGTCCTTATCCACTTTAAGACAAAATCTTAAATTCTGGATAAATGAGGTTATAATTGAGTATAGTTTCTTAAAAAAATAATTTGTTGATGTATATAGAGGGTGGTGCAGTGGGTAACGCTGCTGCCTCGCATTTAGGAGACCCAGGTTCGCTTACCACTTCCTCCCTGCATGTTCTCCCCGTGTTTGCACGGGTTTCCTCCTGGTATTCTGGTTTCCTCCTACAGTCCAAAGACATACAGGTTAGGTGCATTGGTGATTCTAAATTGTCCCTACTGTGTGCTTGGTGTGTGTGCCCTGTGGTGGGCTGGCACCCTGCCCGGGGTTTGTTTCCTGCCTTGTGCCCTGTGTTGGTTGGGATTGGCTCCAGCAGACCCCCGTGACCCTGTAGTTAGGATATAGCAGGTTGGATAATGGATGGGTGTAAAATAGAAATATAAGCTTAGGAAGGATGTTTATCTTGACAGTATTAATCCTCCCTGCTAAGGTGAGGTGGAGGGTGGACCATCTACTAACATCATGTTGGAATTTTTTTACAAAAAAAAAAAAAAATTAATAATAATTCTGTTGAAAAAGACTGTTATATTTCCATATTATGTTTATCCCTAGATATCCAGTCTAGTATGGTGTGATGGAGAGTTTGCCGAAAAAAGCACACTTATATTTAGATTAATTTTGAGGTCAAATGTTTTTTGAAATTCTGCTTATATGTTAAGTGCTAATGGTAAAGACTTTTGTGGGTCTGATTTATAAAGTAGCATACATGCATACAGCAACAATTTTCATTTTAACAGAGCTGGTAAAACAGAGTTTTGTTACCAGATATGTGAGTCTGAATTAACTCAACACATTTCATTACTTTGGTCTTTTATTCTTCACCATATTTACATTCTCCATGTTCACCATATCTTGAAATGTGGTTAATTTTACTCTTGGTCGTTAAAGTGACATATGTAATATGAAACAAGACAACTAATCAATAACAAAATTATTGACAACTATTTTTATCAACAATTATTATCACCAGCATCAATAAGTTATTGCAGCCCTAGATCAAATATGAAGGATGTACTTATCACACAAAGATTTGTTGGAATCTGGATTTACTTCTCAAGTCATATGGTAAAAACAGAAACCTTGACGACTTGTTCAGAGTATCAGAGTATCTGGATAAGATATTTGGATATTTGGTTGGAATAAATGGATTCCTTTTACTTGTCAAAATTCTAATTTTTATATATAGTAAAACCATTTGGTTTCAACAAAAGAATTTTTATTTGTTTAAGAAAACCTTAATGGCACAATTATGATTGGGCTTCACAGTAAGGTGAAAAAAGGAGTTTTAATATGATTGGTTGTAACCTTGTCCCAGCCATTTTTCCTTGAAAAAGTGAAAAGAAGATACACCAGAGAAGTTGATTACTTGTAACATGTTCAAAAGAACTTAATGTGGCAAGCACACTGTCACCTCAGAAATGCTTGATTTGTTCAACAGTCTGTATAGAAGATAGAAGGTTATCATTTGTGTGGAAAAGAAAAAAAGCAACACAAAGCTGGATCTTTATGTTAGAAATTCTTATCTTTATGTGGAAATTCTTTGCTAATAATATGTGCTTTCCCTTTCTGTGATTGAGAGTTGGTTTCTAGAGCATAGATGAACCTCTAAGAAAGTTCTTGAAAAATAAAACACACACACACACACACACACATATATATATATATATATATACTCGTATATATATGTCACACATATATGTGTTTTTTACCACTATAATTTATTATCAGAATAAAAATCTATACAGTCAGAAAACATAGCTTGTGCATTGGCTCTCTTTTTTTTTAACTGAGTTTTCAAATGTATCATCCTAGACATTGCAGTGTATATCCATAGCAGCTTGTAAGGCATATGTAAAATATGATTAACAGTTAGAGTACTGTTTTTTTTTTTGCCTTTCCTTCCTATACTGTATGTATTGACTTACTTTCGGGTGGACAAGGTCGGCAGTGTGCTTGGCTGTGCCGAGGTTGGCTCACATCTTGCCTAGTGCATGCGTGGGTAGCATGTACTATAAATGCTTATCTTAGGGGCATGCAAGCCAAAGCAGGCATACCTGCATGTTTATTAGGGTGAACAGATATTGTCATTTAAAAGAAGATGCTTGTGGGAGGGATGTAATCGAAACTTGATACATGGCTTTGTATTCAGTGGCACTTTATTTATTTTTTAAATCAAACAAATCAATCAATTTAATTTTCTTAGTTTATATTCAAATATTTCCTTTTATGGGTTTGCAGGTTTGTTATTTTTCTTGCACATTAGCAAAAAGGATAAACACAAAAACATACCATTTTACTATTATTTTTCATTATTATTCAGCACGTCAGACATGTTAATATTTGAAGTGAACATAGCTACGTGCATCATAAATTGGAGAAGTCCTCACTGGTTTTAAAATGTTACGTTTTAAGGGAATATTTTAAAACATAATGAAACTACACTCACCAAATAGTCAGTTGCCTCTGCTGATGAGCTCTCTCTCTTATCAGAAATTTTGTTCTTCTCAGAATGAAAATGAGCTTTAAGTCACACATGCCAGCTCTACTACCATACATCAACTTCTTACTCGTTATAGCTTGGTCAATAATGTCTATTTTAATTGTTTGTTTTGTGTTACTTGTCTTTACATGCACACTTTTGTTTTCTGGGGCAACTTTTGCTTTTGTATGCTAGTGATGAATATTAATGTGGTTCTACTCTGTCTGTCCATATGTTACATGAGTGTAAAGGAATTTAAGATGGGCCAGGAGTTTTCTCGTAGGCTTCAGGGATTCTAGTGTTATAGTTAGTTCAAATAAGCACAGTGTAGCAGTCTCCCATTAGTCTAGTTAAAGCCATGGTCAAATGAAAATGGATGCTCCACTGCAGGATTGCACCATTGTTGAACAATACTCCATAGTGAGATTTCTTTAGGCTGAATTTGTGAAGTCTGCTGAAATTCATCAGGAGATGTTGGTTTGTGCAGACCAGTAATCTGTTTGGGTATCCATCTTATGCAGAATTTATTGTACCCACATCATCAGGAACTATGGCATGTGCAGATCCATAGCTGATATCCAAATATGCATCAACAGCAGACAAAGTCTTTTCTGATGAATGCATTTGTTATCTTGCTGTGGGCTTGTGTACATGATGTTGATGGTCGATTGAGCTTTTTTGGTTACACTTGTTTGTGCCGCATTAAATCTTTCTACCCATTCATATACTTTTTCTTGAGTCATGCTGTTTTCATTTCTGTACTGAGTTAACATCCTTTGGTGAATTTCAGCAGATTTCACTGTGCATGTACTTTACCTGTAAGCCATTGCAAATGTGTTGCATTGCATCATCTTCTGTCCATTGTGGTTGTTCGTAATTTTGAAATTACTTTTACTTTTTGATTTACCCTTGTATTTGGGGTACGTAATACTTTTCAAGATTAAACATGTGGCCTGCTTTAACATGAATTTTGAGTCCTTATTTATTTACAATGTATCTACCTTATTTTCAGCAGGATAAAGGGTGGTGCTATTTTTTTTTTATTTCATGTCAACAGTTTTGCCAGCCAAGACTACAAAGTAGAAGCCAGTGATGAGCTAGAAGAAGCCCAGCACTATTTGCTGTGATGAGACCCACCATCTCTGGCAGTAATTTGGAAAAGTTAACAAAAAAGTGAACATGCAATCTTTTGCCTTTGAATCAGAAAAAAGAAGAGTGACTTGACTATAATGACCGTGCTTTAACAAAATGCAAAGTTCTCGTGTGAAAAAGAAAAGTTATGTGCAGAAAAACTTTTTCTTTAGTTTGTCAGTATTACACTATTCGGAAAAAAACAGCCAGTGTCCTGTGTTGGAATCATGCATTGCCTAAAATATGCGTTTGCTTTCACATTTAAAAGTAATGCAATTCTAACCTGGTCAGACAAACATTGGGCAGAGTGTGTGTTTGTGTGTGTGCTGTACCATAAACTGGAAACTTTCCAGAGCTGGCCAACATCAGCCACATAATACTAACCTGAAGTGAGTAAGTGGGTTAGAAAATGGACAAATGCATAAAACCTCACAGGCAGGCATGAACAGTTATTTCTCATGAGCCAGCCAGGCATCCGCCAACAACATTTACCATTTCATTAGTCAGTTTCTTTTTGTTCATGCCAAGTGTTACTTTGGTACAAATTAAATGTGATCACTGTGGGTTCTGTGGGGCTTCATTCACTTCATTTTCATAACTGTGAAATAAAAAAAACAATGTCAAGATAACATTGCTGCCCAGTTTTAATTCCTTTCTAATTTCATATGTGTAACCAAAAGCCAACTAAATGACTAGCAAACAGAACCAGCTGTCATAATCACAAGTGAAATCTCTTCTTTTGGTAAAGGAATTTTCTTAGCAGAGCTGTTTCCACAAAACCCAAGCAAGGTGGTGCTCTCCTCTATTTGCTTGGAGAAGAACAGGACCCAATTTTAGCTTTGCTTGTGCTCGTCCCCTCTTTTAGTATCTCATTGGGTTAGGAAATAAGTCGATTTTTCGATTTGATTCAATATTTAAGAAATATCAATACACAAAAGCCAACAATGTGATGTTGAGCAATTGATTTTCCATAACTTCTTCAGAATGTTAGATGAAATCCACAAAATTTCCAGCTCTCTTCCTAACTGTGTATATGTCAACTCCACCCATGTTGCTTGTGGGTGATTAGCATGAGAAAAATATGGAGTGAGGATCAGTGGAGGAAGAGTTTAGAACAGGTGTGGTTGGCTCTTCTGTTTGTAAATACTTTGGTTCTACCCAGGATAAAAGTTTATGTAGTAGAACATGTAAAGATAAAACATGTTACTGCATATGAAGAGGCCATCCAGGGATGTGTGGTGTCGTGCCCTTCCACTTCCCTGAAAAATGGGTCCCTGCTAAGCAAAGTTCCATAAGTTTACAAAGTTTACTGTTCCATTGAACAATGTACAGTATAAGTGGACAAACAGCAGGTAGAAAGATATTAGCTGCAGTGACTCAACTTATTGCAAAACACACTTTTGCCAACATAGTTTTTGCCTAAAATAACTAACTCTTTGTCAGTGGTGTGATATCTGCACTTTTCACATTACAACAAAAGTGAAACATCCATGCAGCATTGACCCTTGTCTGTCCATTTCATGCTGTCTCCACACTATACAGGAGAAAGTAGGGTGAAATGACACCTTTTATTGGCTAACTAAATAGATTACAAATGCAAGCTTTCGAGGCAGCTATGGCCCCTTCATCAGGCAAGGTGTAACCACACTATAGTGAAACTTCACAAGCAGGAATAACAACAGCTGTTTTTGTAGTTTTCTTTTGTGTGGATTATTAAATACATTCATATTAGTTATGGAGTAAACTGCATTCCTGGCCATTTTATTTTCATTTTGAGCTTGAAGTTTTTGTTAGCAGGTGAATATTATTTACAATAATAGACAGTCAAAGTATAGCACATTTATAAATAAACTATAATCTTTGAATCTGTTCAGATTATTGGAGGTCAAGGTTGTGAACAAAGGTTAGTAATAGGTTAGTAAAATATCAATTAATGAAATAAAAATTGATGATTTTATCATGCCAAATATGAATACAGAGATGCTGCTTCACTGTTCATTGGGATTGAAAAGTAAACTTTCTCTGGGTAGCTAAAACAACTCCAGTTCCATCGAAATATCATTGTCCTCCTCAAAATTTCAAGTGACCCTTACAGATTCTGACCTGATACTGGCCATGTAAAGCGCCTATCTATACCATGAAGAAAAAAAGATTAAAAACACTGATTGCAAAATATGAGTTCCCTGACCACAAATACAAGATTTACTATAAAATACAGTACCTGCACACCAGTGGCGGCTGCTAGCTTTTGAAACAGGGGAAGCTCATATTAGGCCTTCATCCTAAAATTTATTATGTTATTTGTACGTAAATTCTGCCCTCCGTTCCTTTTGCAGAAAATGGTCTGTGACCCTGTCGTACCAATTGGCTGTCTTTTCCAGTTTCCTCTCAATGGCCAGGAGAGCAAGGTTGCTCAAACGATCTTGGCCCATCATGTTGCGGGTGTATGACTTGACCCGTTTTTAAACAGGAGAAGCTCCTCTCTACACCTGCTGATGTAGCGCCAATTGTTGCCACTAACGACAACAGCTTGTATAGCTGAGGCATTGCACTATCCAACTCCATGTCTTTAAAAACACTAAGAAATCACACAGCTTACCCCTGCTCCCCTGTAAGTCATGATCTGAATATAGTACTTGAAGTTCAGATCTCAGTCTCCCTGAGTCAAAGAAATGGCCATAACTTTTCAGCACACTTTCAAATGCCTCCTCTGGAAACACTTGTCTCATTTCATTGGTCATCCTGGATTGACTAATTCTAAGAAGCTCATGCTTTCCAAATTTGAAAAACGCTGAGAAATCTGCTCCATGAGATTGTCTAGTATGGCCATGTACAAATTTCTGTAGCGGTCCTGGGGATCCTGTAATTGTGACAGACGGCGCTTTCTAACAGGTACATCTTGAGGGTCTGATGTGAGATTTGCTGCTTTTGCATAAACTGCTTGATAAGCCTCCTCTGACCTCTTCTCCTTGACAAAAGCAAGGAGAGACCCAATTCTTTTTTTGCAGTAAAGAACATCTATAGCCCTTTGCTGGACAATATCAAAGACAACATCTGTCTCAGAGAATATTTGTTCATATGTGTACAACATGAACACAAACTCAAAATCCTCCAGTTTCATTATGAAGCCTTTGGCAGCATCTAATGTGTCATCATCCATGCTCTCATCCTGGGTAATCTTGTCAAAAGTCTGCAGGAGGCCATCATAATTGTTTACCACAGTGCTCACTATCCGTGATGTGAAATTCCATCGAGTAGGAGCGTTTCTGGGCAATCTTGAAGACCCTGCAGACTCAAGAAAAGACATCCTTTTTGTGGACTTTGAAAAAAATGTGGTGAACCCAGAGAGAGATGCAAAAAATATTCTTGACTCAGGCAAGCATTTAGTACCCTGGGACAACACCAGGTTCAGTCTGTGTGCATAGCAATGCACAAACACTGCACTAGGGGCTATTACTTTAACTTTGGCCTGTAGGCCATTGAAAGATGAAGCAAAGACAGCAGCCCCATCGTAGGTTTGTGCCACAAGTTTTTCTCTAAAACTGTAGCCCTGCATGTTCTCATTTAAAACTTCAAACACAGACTGAGCATCTCGACCCCCTGACATATCCAAAAATCCAATGAAGCACTCTTGAATTTTACCTGCACTATTCACATATCTAACAATGACAGACAGTTAGGCATGGCAAGATATGTCAGTTGCTTCATCCACCTGCCATGCAAAAAAAGGAGCAGTCTGAATTTCACCTTTTATATGATCAGAAACAGTGGCTGCGATAGCAGAGATCAAGTCATTTTGGATTGAGTAGGACATACCAGAAAACACAGCTGATGACTGAAATTGTGTGGCCAAGACAGAGTCATATTTAGCTAATGTTTCTGTAAATTCCCTGTAATTCCCCTTATTTGCTGATTCACTACTCTCATCATGCCCCCTGAATGCCAGCTCCTGACAGCCAAGCAAGGAAGTCACATCAATTAGACGGTTTAGGAAGGCCCTGTTTTTTTTTACTGTTTCATTATGTTTTGCCACCTGAATGCGAAGACCTTCATTGATAGCATGTTCAATCCTGACCCTGCCCAGACAACTTAACCTTGCACATGAACTCACATGTTCTTTGCACTTTTCATGCCTTTTGTATGCCCTGTCAAAGTTACCCAGATCCCCAAAACCCATGTTTGACCAAACACATCCCATTCCCTGAGAAGGTTTCGTCAAGAGGCATGGCCAACACTACATTTTCTTTGTCACAGCACTTCCAGTCAGTCAGTTCACCTTGTCATACCAGGAGAACTGAAAAGACCTGTTATTTTTTCCTGATTTTTGCACCAGATCAATCTTGGGCGTTGGTCTGCCCTGCTGTTTAATTTTGAGTCTCTACTCGTAAGGAAGACTACTAAATGGTTTTGCCAAAAGAAGGTCAACAATATTTGCACCGTCTGCCATTATGCACAGCTTGCTAGATGGCTAGTTTCCCCTTCCACAAGCTACTTTAATTATATGAACGAACTAACTTTACAATGCTGACACAAGGAGCAAAGTCAAGAACACTATGGTTTTTTTTTATTATTTAAAGAATGATTTGTACAAACAAAAATGGTTTATATCACCAGCAAACAATACAGAGTGCAGCAGTTTGTCATACGACTTCACCTGCAAATCCGCATGGGACTGAACTCGAATCTCTGTAGTGCTGATGTATACTTAAGACATGCTGTCAATCAAAAGAGGGGTTCCGCCCTTTAAACAGCTCCTCCAATCATCATGCAGCAGCCCAGCGTCCTGACCCACCCACTGTTCCATTCACTCCCAGAGAAGCTGAGCTTCCCTGGAAGTGACGATTTTGGTGCATTTATCCAATTACCGTCCAGCTTTTCTGCAGTGAAAAAAGCTCCTCTGTGCTTGCCCATAGAGCTCCAGTGAAGCTGGGCTTCAGGAGGGTTTAACGCGCTGTGCTGCACGGAAATGCATGACAAGAAAATCACATCAAACAATCTACAATAAATACCTGATTCTGAACAAGCTAGTCATGAAGTTGAACGCGTTCTAGAGCACTTTTATTAAAACCAATATAAATACGACAGTGCATATATGAGCATTTATTTTCTGACATAGTAGAGGAGGCGGAGCTTCCCTTGTAGTCTTAGAGCAGTCGCCACTGCTGCACACCTCATACAGACAGTTACAGACAAGAAAAAACATGTATACAAATACATAATTTGGAACCATTACATATTTTGCTAATCATAAAACAATATATGTATATAATACACATGAATATGCATTATGGTCTCTTAGCATGTTAATGAATCAGGAGTTTGTATTTCTTTTTATAAAAGTCAAGCAGTGAGAAAGACAGAGAGACCAGTGTTTTAAACTGACTAGCAGACACCAATACCAGCAAAGCAGGAAAGGTGTTTAACTTAATACATACAATGGAAAGTCAAAAAGAAGTACAGGAGATATAAAATAAAAATAGTTTGATAAAGCATGCTATTTACACTGTTTGTCTGAGGCAGGGCTGTTCATAAAATGGTTAAATGTTGGATAAAAATGTTTCCTTTGCTAATATTATATATTATTATTGTGAGAAAATCGACCAGGTTTTGGACTCTATATAAAAATATGTATATACACGTCTATAGGGTGTAGATCTTCAGTCTTTAAGAGGAAATATTGAGAAAAATTGAATATCTCAATCTTCCTTGGTTTTGCTGATGTTAGGATACGGGCAATTTTCTTTGCACCAAGAAACAAAGTTCTCCACCTGACTTCTATCCTCTGTCCCATCCCCTTTATCAGTACACCCCATAAGTGCACGGTCATCTTAGAAATTCTGCAGGTGCCACAAGCTTATGTTATATTTATATTCTGTGGTGTAAAGAGCAAAGTAAAAATGAGACATGATTGTTTCTCGCAGTGCTCCAGATCACATCCATATCATAAACATGGTCCTTGGGTCAATAGCTGTCTGTTGGGCATTATCCAAGACACCATAGAGTAATCTACCTGCATATTTCTGAGCTTACCCCTTAACAGGGATGGTCTGGATTGAAGGCACTGGAGAAATCAAAAAACATAATCCTCACAGTGCTGCCAGGTTTCTCCATATGAGAATAAGCCCTGTGGAGTAGGCACGAATAACTTTCTCCCCACCAATCTTTGTCCAATAGGCAAACTGTAGTAGGTCCAGGTGGTCTACAACAAGAGGACATATAGTCCAGAACCAGCTTCTTAAAGGTCTTTATGATAAAAGACATGAGTGCCACTGGTCTATAGAATTAAATAAGATATAGAATTAAAATATGATAACAACAGTTAGCACCTAAAAAAGTTTTGGAATTTGAATACAAATAAAGAAAATACTCAACATGTAATTGGTGCCTATTTCCTCCATAAATGTAGGCTTCATGCTGTCTTTTTATTGCAGTATAATTGCACTGTAATATAATCTGGGACCACTTTCAGCTCTGTATACCAGTTAAGGATAAAAAAAAATTCAGAATAAACTTGAGAAGTTGCAAAACAGCCTAGTATTATTGTAGGTGACATTTATGACTTGGTAAATATGCGTCAGAAGGGAAAAAGTTGACAACTGACATAACCTATTTCAAAAATTGTTTCCAGTACCATACAATTTTTTAACATAAAAGAAAATGTTAAAAAAATTTACCCATTGTCTTTGTGTTTTTTTCTGTTTTCTTGGTGGATGTAAGCTAGAAGATACTTTTCACATTATTTTATGTAAACGTGGCCACATAAAAACTTCAAACAACTTTTGATTCACCAGCATAGACATACCCATAATAAGGATATTACCTTATGAATCACTTGGGGCTTTCCAATTTGTTTGTGTATAGCCTTGTTTGTTTTCATATTGAGAATGTATTGTCTTCTTTCTTCTTATGATAGAGCAGTATAGCTGCAAAACACAGTGACTTCTCATTGGCCTTAGTGTTTCATAACTCAGGTTTTACTTCTATAGTGGCCTCTTTGTTGAATTGTGTATTAATTGCCATTGGTTTCTACCTTGAATTCAATACTGCTAAGATCTGTTTTGGCTTCTGTGATAAAACTAATAGGTTTAGAATATTGCTAGAAGGGTGAATTGTCTTTAATACCGGCTAGTTAAACAACATGATCATAAAGTGGCCAAGTGCTGTTATTTGACTATTTCCAAGGAACTGTGATTGAATTCAGGCCTGTCTGTGTTTTAGTACATATTTAGGTACTCCAGTTTTTTTTTCTCCTGTAACTAAAAGATGTGCAGGTTTGGTCTTCTTTAAATTGGCCTAGTTTATTTGGCAACAGCCTGGCATCACATCTAGGCCTAATCACTGCCTTATGTGCAATACAACAAAGATGGGCTATGGCTCTTAGTGACCCTAAATTGAAGAAACTAAGCTCTAAAAATGGATGGACAGTTTGCAGTGGTCTATTTTGAACAGAGCAAAGAACTACTTTGTTTGGTTATTAGAATATGATCTATAACCAAAAGTATTGCCTAAAATATTACAAAAAGTTCCCTTTCACTGTTCAATGTATACATCACTGTTCCTGTTACAACGAAGATAAAGAATGGGAAATCTGGACAGGAAAGTAATTAACCTAGGGTGCATTCTATTTTAATTATATTTGTGGTGTGTGAAAGATTTATTTTCATCCAGTTATCTATGCAGTTATTTATTATACTAATTAATGAAGTGAACACAGCCTAATAAAACACACTGCAGTTACTAAGGGTTAAAAAGTAAACAAGATAATGTATTGTCTTGGGAAGCCAATTAAAATTTCATTCTGGAAACAGGGGCATATATCAGAAAGTAGGAGGTCTTCAGCTTTGCTCCAGTTTATATTTTAACAAGAGTTTTCTGCGTAGGAGTGGGCGAAAGGCAGTGTAGGAGAAGGTTTTTGACTGGCATGACTGAAGAAGATTGCAGATACTTTTTGATCTAGCTAATGTCTTAAATATTAATAGTATTGTCATAGAATTTCAAGTGATTTTTAGATGTAATCCTAAAACTTTGTTACACTGTTGTTGTGTTCCATATGCAGTTTCAAAACAGCCACATAATCATTTTTTTACTACAGTAATTTATAGTATTTTTGCATGTAATGCAAAAAATTTAAAAAATCAGTTTTTACACCCATTTATAAGAATTAACCTGAAATGATTTACAATTGTGAAAAACAAAAGCAAAACAAAAACACAGCAACAATATAAACGTAAGTAATCTGAGAGATTTACAATCAAGCTTTACATTTTTGCTGTAAGTTAAAACCTGTCTGCTATTGAACTCATGCATATAATAGAGACAAACTCAATTATATTAACTGAAGCATATACCAAGAATTAATATTGAAGTTAGGTATTTTGAAAATAAAGTTCTCTGTTTAATTGCAATTTACCATAATATGCCAATAAATAAAATTAATTAAACACCATACATGTAGATCCTGATTAAACTGACCATCTGGATCTTAGAGTGCAGGTTAATGTGATAAAATCAACTTACAGACATCTACATATTAATATCTAGACATTTTCAGTTGCACAGCTTGCTGAAACTCCCATAAGGAATAATAATGGCTCTGTGTCTCGTGTTTTAATGAGTAAGCGCAAGGTTCTGGTCGAGTACAAAGCTGCAATGTAAGTTAAGTCTGTGTAGGGTTAACTGAAGACACAGGCTAAATCAGAGACATACTAAATCTATGATTGTAAGAAGTAATTTGTCTGTGCTATTTAATATAGCTGTAGGAAGGTCCATTAAGCAAGTTATGAGGCTGAAAGCAAAAGTCACAATGTACTGGACTTGAAAAAATACAGTGGTTAGCATGTCAGTTAGGATTCAGAATATTTACTGACTTAAGACACATGCACTCTCATTGTGCAATAAAATAAGTGATATGACTCATAGTTATCTCACTAAAACTATATTTAAAATTTTCACACTGACTAAAGCCATGTTAACGTGTTAAACTAATGATTATTTCTCTGTTCCTTCATGGAAATTCACCAGATTGGCAGGATTTCGTAAAATATAGCCATACATCCATTTTCTAATTCATTCAACAAAGGTCATGGTTGTAGGAATTCTCCTTGCAGCATTTTGCAGCAACATAAAGTATATTATATTTATAATATGTTTGGCATAGATAAGCATTTAATCTGTTCATACTCTTCATGCAGGTTGAATTAAATATATGGCATCTTTAAACAGTGCCGTTTGGTGCTGGATTCTCATCTTAGTTTAAGTATAGTCTGTATGGAATTTGCTTGTTTACATTTATTTTCTTCCCCAAACAAATTACCTGCATATTGTGTGGACCTAATTGTGTATGAATCACTGTGTTAGAGTCATATCCAAGGTTAGTTCTTGCCTATCTGACAGTATAAACTTCACACCCCATTAAGCTGTATTGGATAAAAGGGGATTGAAAAGGTATGGATGACGTAAAAAGTAAGAACAGGACATGGTTAGACTTTTGGGGACCTTGCTGCCAATCCCGTATAATTATCAGTAATAATTGTAAAGAAAACAAGTGTTATAATAATAAACTGAGTCTTCCTGACTTCCGTCTAAGGCTGACTGTTAGGATAATGGTTATTTTTTATGTAAGGACCTCAGGAAGGAATGGGCTGGTGAATGAAGTCTGGAGGTGATATCAGAAGAATGGTTTCAATCATTCTATCTATAGAAGGGGAAGAAGAGAGGTCATTAGTACACAGTATCACTTCTTGTCTCGGCAGAGAAATACCACCACTCAAACCTTCAAGCTGTTTCCCATGTGCGTGACATTAACCCTAAGCCCTCCCCCTTTTCCCAGATCAGTTGGATCAAGTGACTCGAGCCAAGAAGTCATGGACACAAGACAAAGCATCATGGTTGGCATGGAGAGCACCTTTGCAATGAGGCTGAAGGTCCAAGAGCCATCTGGTAATGCAGGGATTTGACTCCTTGTGCAGTGCCATCCATTGCAAAGGAGCATGATTTGTCAACAGAGTCAACGGGTAAACAGCCCATTTGATTGCAAAGGACTACCTTTCCACTGTCACATACCTGGCTTCCCAATCCAGTAATTTCTGCCTAAAGTACATTATGGGGTGTTCAACTCCATCAACACTGTGTTCAAAGCATTTGTGTGTAAAATAAAAGGTAATGAAAAATTGGGTGTTATTAACACAGGTGTTGACGTGAGGGCCTGATTCAAGTCACAGAATGATGCCTCTACTTTCTGATCCCATGCCACTGTATTCGGGATTTCTTTGCCAGTTCTGTCAGAGGCGCTGCCCTCTTGGAGAAATGGGGTGTAAACCTGTGATATTACCCTGCTAGTCCCAGGAAAGCTTGAATCTGCCATTTGGTTTTCAGACAGTGACATTTTAGATTGGATTCAACTTTAGAACGCTGTAGACGTATGGTACCTCTGCCCACTAAGTAACCTAAATATTTAGCTTCAGTCAATCCAAAATTACATATTTTTTGGATTTATTCTCAGCCCAGCTTCATTTAGTGCCAAGTGTACTGCACACACATTCTGTATGTGGTCCTCCCATGTCCCAGAATAGATGACTACGTCACCTAAGTAGGTGACACTATATGTTTGGTGGGGATGTAGTACTCTATCTTCCAAATGCTGGAAGGTTGCTGGGACCCTGTGCAAACTGAATGTGAGGACATTGTACTGCAAATGTCCACTCAAGGCACTAAACATGTTTTTTTCCATTGCATTAAATTCAGTTAACACTAGAATCCCTGAAGCCTATGAAAAACTCATAATCCCGGCCACCTTAAATTCATTCGCACCTCTCCATCAACGTCTTTTGTTTTGTAAATGTATTGATTAACACAAGCAGCAAGCAACCTGCTGTCCCATCCCCCCACCGCTGCAGTTCAACTCAGGGAAAACGTTCTCCCAGCTCAAGTCTTCTTTATCTGTGTGTGAGTTCCCTGGGATTGTATAGGGTAAATAATATATTGTTATTTGGAACACATGCATTTCATGTGTGTTCAGTGTCAACAACTATCTGTGTAAGAGTAGGATGACAGGAAATGCAAGAAACATATACCTAAAACACAAACTTTTTTTTATAGTACTAATAACACAATTTTGACATTAAGTGTTGTGACAATTATTCTTCTCCAAAAGAATACTCCACAATACAAGATAAAGTTTTGGGGACCGTCCCCATATATTGTCTTCCAGACAATTAAAGAAAAAGTGATTCAAAGTCTCAAAAACAAAACAATGAACAGTTTTCTGGATTCAAAATGGCGACTTTATACAGGAAAGGATTATGGGACAGGAAATGGTTGGCAAGAAGTGACGTTGAAAACAGGAACCGGAAACAACATCATCATGATAGGACGGAAGTGAGGTGAATTGATGGAGCCGGAAGTGACGTCATCATGGTGGGCCGGAAGTGACGTCGTTGCGGCCATTTTGGAATCCTGAAGTGGAGGAATTATTTTTCTTCAAGTTTTCTGTTGAGCAAAAGAGATTCAGGTAAGTACCACGTGACAACGCTCTATCTCGCGATGTTTCACTCACCTTTAGGCTCTTTGACTGCCTCCTAACCGCCCATGTGTGACAGTGTATAATGTGTGAAGATTGAAGTCCAAATATCAAATAAACACTTTCACAAAAGGCACAGGTATAACAAAACAAATGCATTTTTATTCAAGAGAATGAGTGAAGTAAAAGAAATCAGGTTGTGGCACAGCGGTAAGAACTGCTGACTTGTAATCAAGAGGTCGCTGGTTTGATGCTGGCAGCTTCCCAGAAATTAATGTTTTGAGTAGTGAGCTGCTCTTATTGTTACCATTATACAATAACAACATACATTTGATTCGAGTCTGTAATAGCCGGTGTAAATTTATGGTACTTGTAAAGGTTAGCTATTTTTTTTTCTTAATCAGTTTTATTCTGTCAGTCACTTTCAATTCCCCCCAATCTGACACTGCTGTTTTCAGATAAAGACGTGCTATAACAGAGGGATCTACATCGGAGAAAGAGAACAGAAGCCCCCCCCCACAAGAAACATACACTCACACTATAAGAACAACACAGCTGCACTAGGCATAAAGACTAAAGACGGCACCGTTTAGATACAGCAAGAGGTCGGGTGTCATCCTGCCAGTTAGTCTGCCCCACAGAGCTCACCAAGGAATCGTGCAAAGTTCCATTTGTGATGATCTTTATATGTACATGTATATGTTACTTATATAAACACCATATCGAATGTTGTTTACCTCTACAAAAATCAGTCCGTCTTGAGAGGCGCTGCTATTTCTCTAATATTATAAATAAAAATGCTAGTAATCCCAGAGTCCTATTTTCTACAATTGATCGTCTGCTAAACCCAGGTAACACAAAGGAATGCCCCCATAATACTTCCAGCGAAACCTGTGGGAACATTGCTATATTTTTCAATCAAAAAATTAATGATATTAGAAATAATATAGTATATCTCCCCAACACTGTGGAACCTCCTAAGCCCCAGTACTCCGTTATAAACAAATTCAATTCTTTCACCAGGATAGATTTACCTGATTTACATAGAATAATCTCTCAAATGAAACCCTCCACCTGCGTCCTTGACCCAATACCAACAAGGTTTTTCAAGGAAGTATCAGACGCGCTTATTGATAATATCCTTGACATAGTAAACTCGTCATTAGATTCGGGGGTTTTCCCAGACTGTCTTAAGACTGCTGTAGTTAAACCCCTACTCAAGAAAAATAATCTTGACCCCTCTGCTTTTGAAAATTTTAGACCCATCTCTAACCTGCCCTTCTTAAGTAAAATTCTAGAGAAGGCAGTAATTATGCAGTTAAACGAACACTTAAGTAAACATGCTATTCTAGATAAATTTCAGTCAGGTTTTAGAACTAATCACAGTACAGAAACTGCACTCGTTAAAGTAGTAAATGACTTGCGATTAAATGCAGACAGAGGCCATTTATCTGTTCTCATCCTCCTCAATCTGAGTGCCGCGTTTGATACCATTGATCACAATATTCTTAGAAATTGCCTTAGTCAATGGGTGGGCCTCTCTGGTAATGTCTTAAATTGGTTTGAATCCTACCTGGCAGGGAGAAAATTCTTTGTTAATTGTGGTAATCACAACTCAAAGACGCATGATATTCTATATGGGGTTCCACAAGGCTCTATCCTGGGTCCGCTTCTTTTCTCAATCTATATGCTTCCGTTAGGTCAGATTATCTCAAGTTACAACGTGAGCTACCACAGCTATGCTGATGACACACAGCTGTACTTATCAGTAGCACTTGATGACACCGACTCTCTCGAATCAATAACACAATGTCTTACTGGTATTTCTGAATGGATGAATAGTAATTTTCTCAAGTTAAATAAAGAGAAAACTGAAATTGTATTGATTGGCAAAAACGGATTAAGTGAGGTTATCAAAAATAATCTTGACGCATTAGGATTAGAAGTTAAGACCGAAGTAAAAAACTTAGGGGTAACCGTTGACTGTAACCTGAATTTTAAATCACATATTCATCAGACCACTAGGACAGCATTTTTTCACTTAAGAAATATAGCAAAAGTTAGACCTCTTATATCATTGAAAGAAGCTGAGAAATTAATTCACGCTTTTGTTTTTAGTCGATTAGATTACTGTAACGCACTCCTCTCAGGACTACCCAAAAAAGACATAAATCATTTGCAACGAGTGCAGAATGCAGCTGCTAGAATCCTAACTCGGAAAAGAAAATCTGAACACATCTCTCCTGTCTTAATGTCACTACACTGGTTACCTGTGTCTTTCAGAATTGACTTTAAAATTCTGCTTATAGTTTACAAAGCCTTAAATAATCTCGCTCCATCTTATATATCGGAATGTCTGACACCCTATATTCCAAATCGTAATCTTAGATCATCAAATGAGTGTCTCCTTACAATTCCAAAAGCTAAACTTAAAAGAAGTGGTGAGGCGGCCTTCTGCTGCTATGCACCTAAAATCTGGAATAGCCTGCCAATAGGAATTCGCCAGGCTAATACAGTGGAGCACTTTAAAACTCTGCTGAAAACACATTACTTTAACATGGCCTTTTCATAACTTCACTTTATCTTAATCCTGATACTCTGTATGTTCAATTCATTATAATAACTATTCATGGTGGCACTAAAATCCGTACTGACCCCTACTCTCTCTTCTGTTTCTTTTTCCGGTTTTTCTGTGGTGGCGGCCTGCGCCACCACCAACTTACTCAAAGCACCATGATGTCCCAGCATTGATGGACTAAAAGCCAGAAGTCCACGTGATCATCATCATCATCATCAAGTCCTTCCGTGAAAACCATAAATACAAAGAGGACTGTTTCATTTATGTTAGGTAGATTGCCCAGAGGGGACTGGGCGGTCTCATGGCCTGGAATCCCTGCAGATTTTATTTTTTCTCTCCGGCCGTCTGGAGTTTTTTTTTTGTTTTTTCTGTCCCCCCTGGCCATTGGACCTTACACTTATTCTATGTTAATTAATGTTGACTTATTTTATTTTCTTACTGTGTCTCTTATTTTTCTATTCTTCATTATGTAAAGCACTTTGAGCTACATTTTTTTGTATGAAAATGTGCTATATAAATAAATGTTGTTGTTGTTGTTGTTATTTATTTACTTATCTTCCTATAGCGTAAAGTCACAAGAAGACTGCAGATCTTCCTGTGTTTGATCGACACTGGTCCAATTTTTGAAATTGCAGTTCCAGCTGCAAAAAGGCACAAAAAGCCAGACCAGGGGTCTCATGTATTATGCAGTGCACAGAATTCACACTAAAACATCACATACAGACAAAAATAGAAATGTGCATACACACAACAAAAATCAGATGCATAAAACTGTGTGTAAGCAAAGTTCTTCTCACCTTACCCTTTATAAATCCTAATTCTCTAAGAATTATGAAAATCAGTATAAATAGCCTTCTCCATCCAGTGTTTTGTTAAAAGATAATGGCAAAAGCATATGTTAAAAAAAAAAGAATTTCAGTAAATGCAAAATGGAAGTCCTGCTCAGTGAAACGGAGACATAGAAAAACACACTATCTGGTGGCTTAAGCAGTGGTATAAGCAACAAAAGGAAATTGATGGGGTGGTACATCTTGGTGGAGACACTTAAAAGTTCAAATTAAGAAAGTCACACAGTGCTCGAAATAAAAAAAAGTGGTTACATATCAAAGTCAATGTGAAAAGGCGAGTCGCAGCCCACTGTCTGAAAAAAGGGTCTATGTCAAGATTAAAGTCAAAATGCCGACTTTAATCTCGAAATTTCCACTTTAATCTAGGTGTTTATTTTGTCATTACAACAGAACATTGTAAACTTCATCTTAAAATCAATGTTTAAAATACTAGAGATTCTCAAATCCCATCATAACTAAAGCAGCATGTTAAATGCTTTGTATTCTAAGTTTTCCCCAACTCGCTTGTTAATCCCTACGTGTTTTTTCAACGGGCTTTCTCTTATGCCAACACGAGCACACAGGCAGTGATTGTTACACAGAATACAATACATTGATTATATTACAGCTCTCTGAACATTTTAGAATAATAAGATGTATACTTAATATCATTTTCATGATAAATACATTAAAGCATGTATTGAACATGTGGTGGCATAGTGGTGCAGAGGCAACAATGAGCTGGCACCCTCTCCAAGCACTATTTCGGCCTCATGCACAATGCTACCTGGGACAGGTCGCAAGCATCAAGCGCATCACTTAGTAAACCTGTGTACTTTAGTCATCTCTCTGGTTCTTCCAATTCTTTTTCACTAACCTTCCTCTTTAAGCTTTCCTGTACTTCATCATTCCAGCACCAAGTCTCTTTGTCTCTTGGCCCGCACCTAGGAAATTCTGGGCCCCAGGCAGCTGACAGAGTTCGGGCCCCTTTCGTGTTTCAAATATGTGTGTTAATAATGGACCTTTCGAGAAAAAAAAAAAACTCGAAAAAGGGCGGGCTCCTATTGAGCTCGGGCCCCTGACAAGTGTCATGGTTGTTGTGCCCCCCCCCCCGCCCCCCCCCCCCAGGTGTGGGCCTGTTGTCTCCCTTCCTCTCCAATGATGTACACTCTACAGAAGACAATCACCACCTCCACCAGAACATAAAGATGGAGGAAGATTCCTCAGCAGTGATGTCAGGATAGGCCTACTTGGGGTTCCACAGACAGATAACATTAGACACATATAAATGAAAGACCTGTGTGTGTGTGTTTGTGTATGGAGCATGCATGCACTTTAAAATTTTTTCATGCTTGCATGCACCTCAGTTCTCACTATGAAAGGGGTGTGTGTGTGTGTGTATGGAGCAGTCCATTCTGTTCACACTATAACACAGCCACAGCAGTTTGTGTAAATTCTAATGAAGATGTAGAGGCTTATATAAGTGTGACTTGCACTTGGTGAAATGGCGCATGCAGGCACTGTTAAATTTTTTGTTTGCATTCACCTCACTTCTCATTCAGCCAAAGCAGACAAACTCAGCTTGGTAGTACATGCACATTGCACATTCACACAAAGAACTAACATTTGTTTGCCTGAGACAGGTTCCAGCCTCTCCTGCTCAATTTATTCCTCAGCTACACTCAACTACACGTCCATCTCGGACAAGATACGACTTGTCCCGGCCCAATTAGCTTATGCCTGTGCAAGTTCACCAATATAGTACAACTGCTAAAGAGTCTTTGGGTTGTTTTTATGTTCCGGAGACCACACGCAGGAAGTGTAACATAATAAGAAAACAAGTATACCAAATACAGATTTACTAAATACATTTTAAGGAAAACAATAAAAACAAATAAATAATAATAAAATATAATAGAAATAACAATAAAATGGAAAATAAGCATAAGGCAGGATACAAATGTTGACTGAATCATAGCAAGCAGTAGTGGGTGCAAGCAAGGAGCCAAACCAGAATAAGACAGCACTCCCAATTAAAGGACACACACCCACAGTTAGCCTCAATGGGGGGCACACTTAAAATAACCAAGAAAAATTATATGTGGACTGTGGAAGAATCCCAAGGCCCTAGAGGAAACGAAATTCCATAAAAGCCATTTTAATTTGTTCATTACATTTAAATGTAAATGTATGTGCAATTATACTGTGTCAATAAATCATACCACTACAATGCCATTTAAAAAAAGAAAAAAAAATCTATAAGCACACTTTACTGTTGCCAATTAATTAGATTTATATAGGGTTTTTCTAACCTACTCAAACCACTTTGCATAGAGAGTGAGGACACTAATATGTGATCACTATTTTGATGCAGTTAATTATATTGTGTCTACTATACTGCCAACACAATGATCTACTTGAGGTTAACAAAAATTATGAAAAAAGACAGGTCTTTAAATAATAAAATTACAGAAAATTACAGAAAGAGCAAATCTTGATAATACAATATAATTATTTGAACAGCATATATAAATATCTTAATAAACTTCAATGGAGTAAGAAACTGCAAAGATGAATAAAAGAAACATCACCTTTAAACTTTTACATATAGTGTTAAGATAAAAAAAGAATAGAATAAACCCTATCTGTTCCCTGACAGGCATTAATTCATTGATAAAATAGCTATTAAGGTAGAAATGGACTATTGATTTTTCTGTTGGCTATAAGACCCTCTGTGTGGTGTTTCTTAACCATTCAATCTGCCTTGGATAAATGGAAAACTCTTACTTCTCAGACAGCATTGACAACAGGACAGCCCTGTTTCCGCTTGATTCAGTCACCTAGGGAAACCCACTCTTTAACTTATGCAAATACAGGCTAAGCAATTACAATTTAGCAAATTCATTATGGTAACAGTGACTGTAAAAATAATGTGTGAAATTATTTTAACATAGTCAAGAATTATACTTTTAAATGAAATACAAGTAAACTGTATGCCTATTTGATTTGAATAGCCAGTGGCTGCTGTTCAAGTGAGTTGGTGGTAGTATACAACATGCCACACAAGAGAAATTTTAAATTTCAAGTTGTAAATATGCATACAGTTTCACAAAGTTTATTTTACTGTTGTAGCTGAGAAAAGTGATTGTGATCTGTCTCTGCTGTTTCACCATGGGTTCTATTTTTTGGTCTACATTTTCTTATTAATTGGAAGCCTGCTCATGTTGTTAATTGAGTTTTTCACTTAAGTAGATAGAAAGAATGGTGATGCATTTGTAAGTGCTTCTGGATAACAGCTAAAGATTTGATTTCTAGCTAGGTCATTCCCTGAGTTGACTTTGAATGTTCTCATAGTGCCCAATTACATTTTCTCTTGTTTACTCAGTTTTGCCCACACATTCTAAAAATGTACATATTAAGCTGATTGGCAGCTCTCTATTTTCCTCATATAAGCGACTGTGAGAGTACGCATCCTAGTGTATATCAAGATGAACCTATACAGGGTTTATTTCTACCAAAATAAAAAGAAATGTTGCATTGTTGACTGGACAACAACTGTTAGCATGGTTCTCAATTTTAATATAAAATCAGTTGTGTGATCTCAAATTAACCCAGCACAGAAACCTGTACAATTCTGGGCACATCCAAAATCAGCTGCAAGCTGTATTGCCTAGAATATGAATATAAATTTACCTCCTCACCAGTGAAATTATATATAAAAAATATACAGAAAGGTCAGACCAGGGGCTTCATATATAACGCCGTGCGTAGAATTCACACTATAAAATGGCGTATGGACAAAAACAGAAATGTGTGTACACACAAAAAAATCCATATGCCTAAATCTGTGCATACGCCAACTTTCACGTTCTTCTGCTACATAAATCTCGGTCAGTATGAAATGTAACACATGTGCATGCACCTGCTGCAGCACCCCGACTCCTCCTAGAATTATGCCTCTTTGAATATGCAAATCAATATAAATAGCCCCTCAAATTCAGTGTTCTGTGAAAAGACAATGGCAAAAGCATGGAGAAAAAAAAAGTTTTTCAGCGAATACCAAGTGGAGGCAAGCAACAGGAGCAAGTTGATCGAGTGACATAGAGTGGCAGAGAATCTGGAAAGTTCAAGTTCAGAAAGTCACACAGTGCCCGAAATAAAATAGAAGTGGTCAGATATCAAAATCGCCATGAAAAGGAGAGTCGTAGCACACCATCTGAAGAGTCGTAGCACACCATCTGAGTGTCATATGGAAGCATATTAGGGTACAGAGAAAAGAAAAAAAAATAGGGACAAAGTGAAAAAAAGGGTTGAAATGTCAACTTTAATCTTAAAATTTCCACTTTAATCACGTAGCTTATTTTGTCATAAAGTAGAACATCATAAACTTCATCTTAAAATCATTTAATTTACTAAGTTTCTCAAATCCCATCGTAACTAAAGTAACACGTTAAATGCTTCGTATTCTAAGTGTTCTTCTATGTACTCTGTGTTTGTTAATCACTATGTGCTTCTTAAATAGGCTTTCTCTTACACTATCAGTACACAGAATACATTACATTCATGATAGTACAGCTCTCTGAACAATTTAAATACTAAGACGTATACTTACATACGCAAGGCAGGATCAATACCTGAACAGGGTACCAGGTCATTGCTACCGCTGCACCACCGTGCCCACACGTTTAATTAATAGTATGAATTATTTAAATTAAGTTAAAAATGTATCTGTACACTGCGGTGGGTTGGCACCCTGCCCAGGATTGGTTCCTGCCTTGTGCCCTGTGTTGGCTGGGATTGGCTCCAGCAGACCCCCGTGACCCTGTGTTCAGATTTAGCAGGTTGGAAAATGGATGGATGGATGGATGTATCTGTACATACATACTTTACTGCATTTCATCTTAAAAATGATATCAACAGCTCCAAGAAGATAGCGCTTGGAAATCTAAATCGACTTAGAAGCTAGTCGTCATCATATGTAAATACGCGCTATCTTCTATTGAATTGAATTGAGTTCCTTTATTGTTATTGTATGGTAGAATTAGATTCAATATGCAAATCCTCCATTAACTTATTTTCCTATAAAATGATAAAATAACAGTAATAATAATAATAAAATTATTATTGTTATAACTGTAGTGCAAGTTTACAGTGAGGTAATTGTACTTATAAGTACAAACAGTTCCACCGGGAGCACTTGTTGGAATGATTGAGTGCGTTTAGAGCTCTTGGGATGAAACTGCTTCTGAACCGCGAGGTCCCTACAGGAAAGGCACTGAATTGTTTGCCATATGAGTGCAGGTCAAACAGACTGTGTGCATGGCTGAGGCAGTGTGTGCTAGACGCTGTATCCCGATAATCCTGTTTCCGATCAGCTGCTGTAGAGCTGTGATTCCCCACTGAGATACAGTGGTTAAAATATCACTAAAAGTGAGTGGTGCACTGAAAGTAACAACGCTAAAGCAACTATGGTATTTGGAATAGTTTAGCCATTGCTGTGGACCATTATATTGTTACAGGTTGATTACAATCAGATTCCTTAAGCGACACGGACAATCCTTAAGCAACACGGGCATGCTCAAAAAATACACGTGTAATGCCACGAAAAGTGCACGCAGACACTTCAGTTTGCAAGCATTGGTACAAGAATGCAGTCAGACTTCTTTTTAGGGCACATACACCATCCAGATATTATTTATTTGGATTTATTTACTTACTTCCTACAGAGTGCAGAGCTACTGTATAGCGCTGCTGTGTATTTTTTGAGCATGCACGTGTTGCTCAAACACAGGAAGCTCTGCAGTGTACTTGTGAGTTTCTTTTTTCTTATAGTCTTGAATAAAAGTTCACTTGTTTTGTTATACTTGTACATCAACATTTATATGTTACTTACATAAAAGCCAGATCGAATGTTATTTACTTACTTCCTACAGAGTGCAGAGCTATAGCGCATCTTTATGTGAAAACAGCAGTGTCGGGGGGGGATGTTGGGTAGGGTAGGATCGTGAAAGCAATTGAGAGAATGAAACTGAATAAGAAAAAAATAAACAAAGCTAACCTTTACAAGTATCATACATTTACACCGGTGTTACAGACTGAAATCAAATGTATGTTTTTATTCTAAAATAGTAAGAATAAAAGCAGCTGACTTCTCAAAACAGACTCGTCATGGATTGAACCTGTGGAGTTTTGATTACCAGTCAACTGTTGATACCGTTGCGCCACCGAAGCAGTCGTAGTAAATGTGTGTCAATGTCACACCCTAATGCTTGTTGTTTTTCTGCAGTTATATTTTTGAATAAAAGCACACTTGTTCTGTTGTAGTTGTACCTTTTGTGAAAGTGTTTCCTTGATATTTGGACTTCAGGCTTCACACATTATAAACTTCATGTATACATTTTGTCAGTTATTACTAAAACATGAAAAACATTTCTGTTTTAATGATGTGTTTACATAGATCTCTGTAGACACGGAACACACATGAAATGCAAGTGTTCCAAATAACGATATAGTATTTATAAAAGGTGTGATTTTGCTTGACTTCTCACTCTATACAACTCCAAGCAACTGACACGCAGGTAAACAGACTTGAGCTGAGAAAACTGTGCACTGGTGGGGGATGTGATAGCAGACTGCTTGCTGCTTGCTGCTTATCAACACATTTAAAGGACAAAAGACGCTGACGGAGAGGTGAGAAGTGATTTAAGGCTGGACGGATCTACAAGTTTTTTCGTAGGCTCTGGTAATTCTAGTGTTAAACTAATAAACAATATGCGGTGTGATGGACAGCCGGGTCCCATGCCCGGCCAGGATGCCCCTACTGCATCTGTTCCGGGGGAGCAACCATGGGCAGCTCAACACCTCCCCCGGGACGCTTGGTGGCAGCCTCCCTGGCCAATCAATCAATCAATCAATCAATCAATCAACATTTATTTATATAGCACATTTTCATACAAAAAAATGTAGCTCAAAGTGCTTTACAAAATGAATAGAAAAATAAAAGACACAATAAAAAAATAAACATAAGTCAATATTAATAAACATAGAATAAGTAAGGTCTGATGGCCAGGGTGGACAGAAAAAACAAAAAAAACCTCCAAAAGCTGGAGAAAAAAAAAAATAAAATCTGTAGGGGTTCCAGACCAAGAGACCGCCCAGTCCCCTCTGGGCAACGGTAATCTCCCAATTGGTCGCATGGCTCCATGGGAGATGGAGTCTTCCACAGTCTGGTTGGGAGCTCGGATGGCCGCTAGGGGGAACTCCATGGAGTCAACAGCCCGGCTGGACGAGTCTTCAGCCCCACCCGGAACTGCAATTAGGACCAGGTGGTCAAGCACCTGGAACGCTTCTGGGTGGGCGATAAAAAGGGCCAGCCACCACTACTTGAGAGCCAGAGTCAGGAGGAGGAGGGCTAAGCTTGAGGAGGAGTGGTGGTAAAGGACAAAGAGAGTGTATTGTGTTGCAATTGTGCTTTGGGACTGTGTTGGGCTGTGTGACACAGGGAAGACGTATACCACAACTGAAGAGCAATAAAAGTTTGTTTTGTACGTGCCTCTGCGTCAGTCTGTGCCGGGTCGGGCTCTATAAAGCGCTTTATTACAGAGGTTAATTTCAGTGTATTTGATAAAGCTGCATCAGGGACGTGAATCTAAAAAATAAAGGGAGACTACACAGGAACAGTAGCACTGCTTTGACACTGGGTGTCACCAGTTTACAAAACTGAGCCAAAAACATGCATATGCAATGGGGCTGTCATGAAAATGTGTGTGGCTTTACGCCAAGTTGAGTTTTTATACATTGCAAGATGAGTGTGGAAACGGGCATACAGAACATGTATATGCATATGCACTGTTTATACACGATGCCCCAGGACCTTAGTAGTGTGCCCCAAAATAGGTCTCTCCCTAGGCAGCCAGACCCCAAACATAAGCAACAGGCTGTGAGGCTTGCACAGGCCTAACATGGGGCACTGATTTTTTACATGCAAAAATTAATTTAAATGTCCCAAAATTTTTAAAAAATTCCTTTAAGTTAGAGGAAAGTGTAAAAACCTCAAACTTACAGGACAACGAAAAATGAAGAATCTTTACAAATAATAAATATATTCAGTATAGTTACCAATGAAAGAAAAACAGTGAAACGGTCAAAAATAATAAATAATGTTATGTCTAATAAGGCACTGCAAAATTAAGCAATGCCAGCTGATAATCCATCCATCCATTTCCTAACCTGCTTATCCAGGGCTGGGTGAAAGGGAAGCTGGAGTCTATCCCTGAAAGCATTGAGCGTAAGGCAGGAACATCCAATTAACAAAATCTAAAAATAGAAACAGAAGTCCAGAAATCAGAAAAAAATCCAAAACAACACACTCCATGGTATGCACTCCTCAACAGTCAACGATGCTCTGCTTGAATCACCTCCTCCACCTGAACATAAAGGCAGTTGATTGACTAAAAGCAATGTGCAAATGCACAGAACAAAAAAAAGAAATTTCAATAAAACCAGCAAAGTAAAATAAAAAATAAAAACAGCATAAAAAAACCAAAACAAACCAAAAAAGGCAATACACAAAACGATATGAAAAAATACTCAACAAGCTACAGAAGGTAATCTGTTAACATTTATAATAAAACTATACAGACACTGTACTGTAAGTATTTTCAATCTACAGCTATGGATCCATACATTCCGTACCTAATCTGACTTCATATGGGATGGAAGCATTTTTTTCAGTTACAAATGAGTGCAATGTTTGTTGCTGGCATGAGCCACAACTCTCCCTAAATTTCCTTTTACTGGATGATTTTGGCATTTTTATGCTACAGTTCATTTTTCACAATCATGGTGTATATTAATATGGCATGGGAAATACTGCTCTGTATTGAAGCATTTTTTATGAATTAAAAAATATTCAGAGCCTCTGCTTTAAAATAGGATGAAAAGATCTCAAGTCCAAATGTAAAAGAAAAACCTTAACATTTACTGAATATGATTGATTTTCAAGCCAAGAATGTACCTGAGTATTGAGTAGCAACTTTAGATTGTGCAAATGCTGTAAAGCAGCATATTTGTGTGTTTTTCAGGAAATGTAAATTTGTGAGACTCTGTAATTGTTCTTCATACCATTGCCCGTTTCCTGCTACAGCAAGCTTTTATGTTGTGTGTGGTTTCTTGTAGCTTGTGAGGGCTACAATTATTATTTTCAATGTTTCCAGAAGTAAGGGCTGGAATTTTTCAAGTTCACGTGTATTGTCATGTGTACATAGTACAATTATTTCCTACTTGCAGATATCATCACAATAGTGACAGTAATACAATACTAACAAATGACCCACTCCAAAAGCAGTATTCATTCAATGCAACATATGTATACAATATATACATATTGCATCAGTCTAGGAAAACAAACTGTTTCTGAAACTACTAGCATAATTCTATATTGTCTATACCATTTCTCAGAGGGGAAGATTGAGAACAGTGACTATGCAGAATGGATGATGTATTTTTTAATCTTGTTATAGATGTTCTGAACAGAAGAGTACTTAGTGATTGCCATTCAAAGCCATTTTCAAAAAGAGGAATAAGATGATTACCACAAAATGGCTGAAGTAAAAATGCATTATGGATAAAGAGAAGAAATAACATTAAATAATAATAATCTATATCACAACAATAATGGGAATTTATATCAAAAATGTGCAAAAACATTAAGAAGCAAAAGGCCAAAACACCACATAGGTGTAATGCTCAAGCAGGATGTCTAGAGTGTTCAATCAGACTGGTTTTGTTTTGAGAGTGACAGAGAACCAGGGAAGCCATTCTATTTGATTCCATCATTCAGTTCCAGAAGTGGGTCCTGGTAATCCTAGGATGCACAATTTTTTTTACCTGTTTTCTCCATGAGGGTCACTGTGAACAGTTCTTATCCTGAAATTTTAACCTAAGCCTGTTCGCCAAAGGAGACCGTACCAGGAGCACAAAGTTCCAGACAAGCTATCTCTGAGCATCACTAAGGTGTACAAGCCCCATCACCACAGCTAGTTGACAGTCCAGGGTGGGGGAAGTGTGGGGGTAGACTTTAAATGTGCCACTACCATGCCAATACTCTGTTGCATTACTCATCCACAGAGTTTCAGACTTTTTATGGAATCAACAAGAACAGTGTCTTGGGAGCTTCATGAATTGGGTTTCCATGGTTGAACGGCTATACACAAGCTTAAGATCATGTGCAATGCTTCACTAGAAACAGTGTAAAGCATACTGCCTTAGGACTCTGGAGTAGTGAAAATATGTTCTCAGGAATGATGAATTACAAGCCGCTATTTTCAGTCTAATGGATGAATCTGGATTTGGTAGATACCAGGAGAACACTACCTTCCTGACTGTATAGTACCTACTGTAAAGTTTGATTTGAGGAGAGACAATTCTGGGGCTGTTTGTCAAGAGTTTGGGCTAGACCTCTTGGTTCCAATGAAGAGTACTGTTTATGCTCAAGCATACGAAGATGTTTTTGTTGCAACTCCATTAATGCCTATGGTTTTGGCATGTCCAATATATTCAATATAGGTGTGCTCTGCCTGAAAACAGTCACATTTTATATTTTTTGCCAAACAATATTTTTTATTCTGTGTGTATTTAATCTACTCTCTATATATAAAATTCTAAGCATAAAAGTGCAACAGTGATGTTTTTATATCACGTTTTCTGTCACGCTTTAAATCGTGCTTATTTTAAAACCTAGATATATATGTTTGGTATCATTCTTTTCAGGATTTATCAAACTATAATGTAATGTTAGGTTTTCAGATTCTTATTCCGTTTTTAAATTATAAACTAAACAATATCAAGAACTCGCATCCCACGAGACGAGAATTGGTGCCAAGAGATTTAACCACACCCGGGGCCGGAAATAAAAGACAAATAGTAGGACAGCTGCTGTACAGGCTTTTAAATGTTTGAAGTACCAAGCGAGACACAGATTACATGGCACAGCAGCAGCAGCAAGCCAGCAGCTCATCGAGCAAAGAGGAGGTAAAAAAAAACTGTATTTGTTTCCCATTGTATCACTGTTTAAGAGGGATTTTTGGAGAAGCGACTGCTTCTCCTTGGGGTGCGTTCAGCCCTCCTCTTCAAGATGCAAGCTGCAGAGACGCGAAGTGGCTGGTGAGCGAAGCTAGTAGGGGGGAACTCCTAGTAAAGTATAGAAAGATATACAAAAGCAGAGATGTTTAGATTCAGGAGGCAACCAAGTTTATCTGAAGTGGATTTGACAAATGTGAATGTAGGTACCTAAGCATACTTTGGAGAAAAGCATTAAACAAATGTGAAAAATACATGAAAGGATTCAATGTTACAGAATCAGTTTTGAAGTATATGTATATAATGTAAATGTGTACTCGTGGAAGTGTGTGTTTCTGTCCAGTCCAGAAGTGAGAGGTGGAGTCGGGGTAAGGGCTCCACCTCCAAGGAAACAGAAAACTCACGTAGCCACTAATAACACAATCAGGACCAGCACGTCAACAAAACGAAACTTCAGGAGAAAGACAAAGTCGCTTAGCCACTAATACAGGCAAAACAGTATCCCTTTCACTTTTCCTCCTACCACTAATACACAAGGCGAGCATGTCGGCAACACGAATCCTCGTAGGAGAGAGATGCCCAGAGCAGTTCCTTTCAATTACCTGACATCTCTACATTTCAGTTTTTTTTCTGACGATTTCAAAAGTTTATAGGACCCTGGACTTTTTACAGCACAGGCTTACACAGCTAGTATGTATATAAACATGCAGTTCTTACTTTATTAAAGAATTTTCATAGTGTGTAGAATAATAGCCAGTGGGTTACCTCACAAGTTATCAGACTCCAGGTTTAAATACTGTTTCAGGCACTGTATGTATAGAGTTTGCACATTTTTCCTGTGTTCACCTTTGTGATTGTGACTATGTGTGTGTAATTAACTGGCTGCTGTATATCTGAGTGTGCTCTGCAAAGTACTGGCACCCCATGTGGCTGGGAAAGGCTTCAGATATCCACAGCCAGGTATTTGATTAAAAGATGGAGGAATTAATTTTTAATAGTGTGCATAATAACAAAGCCCTTTGCTCAGACACAGCATTATAATTTGGTAAAGGCACTGGCAGACTACATTATGTGTTGCCATATAAATGTCAAAAAAATGTATTTATTCCACCAGGTCAATTAAACCTCCATCCATGTATGCATTAAATTTTAAGTTTATAGATCCTCAAATATTTATTAAATAGAAGCAATTTATTTCATTACCTATAAAAAATAACAGATTTATGTCACAGATTTTAAGTGGGGATGAATACTTTGTAAACTGTTTGCTTATCTTCACCTTTATGATAGTATTGTAATTGTTTTTATTGTTACATTAATTGATGTAATTTTCAATTCATGGTTTTTAGTAATTATTTAAATATTTATTTGTTACCCTCAAGCTAATACAACACTGTTAATCTTAAAAAACAAAGACAAAAAATACTTAAACCCATTCTCTTCCTTTCTCCATGTATTTAATGGTAAGATGAAGTTGAAAAGCTTATAATGCCTGCTGAGAAAAAACTGCATGCATTATATTTTTCAATTTACGCTAAATAATTCACTTTTGATTTCTTTCAGTATTCGTTTTGGTGAATTTAAACCTTACGTTCCATGACAAACTGTTGCCCATTAATCTTGATTTCAGGTAGCTGAAATCCTGTGTTTAGCTTCTAGGCTGCCTGGTTGCAGGGTCTACTAGAAGCCTTGCTAAATAGGCCAAGATGTGCTTTTTTTTTTTTCAAACATAAGACTGAAACCTGTTTTTATCAGTTTTTTTTTTTAACTATTTGTGATTATTTCTATAAATATCTAATAAAGACATTGTTAAATTGATTAAATGCATGCTATTTATACATTCAATAATTTTAGATTTTTTACTGTAATGGAATTATTTGCTTAATATATCAGTCTGCACAAGGGATAAAAGAAATATCAAAACAAGAACATAATAAGATTATTTGAAAATGCTAAATGAGCATACAAGTAAATGTTGACAAGTAGTCTTGTGAGATTCTGCAAATAAATCAGACCATAAATCATTACATTTTCATGTGTCATTACCATGCCTTAAGTCGTAACAGCATTGGGGTTCCTTCCTTATATCACTGGCAATATTTTGTAAGTTGTCTGTATATAATAAAGATGCTTAACTGCTTATATATGAATCTCAGTAATTTTCAACAAGTTTATAATAACTGTAGTATGTTTATGTTTAGTTTATGTGATGCCTTCTCAATAAACACTGTAAAAAATAACTAAATATTTGTTGGAGATGATTACCATTAAGAGGTGATATACAGAACTGGGGCAGCATCAGTATCTTAGGTAGACAAAGAGGCATTTTAGAAGAAATAACAATCTACATCTTATAGATTTCAGATAATATTCTGACTTTTACAGCCTAAAATATAAAGAGAGCCAACAAGATTTGCTTTTAGTCAATAAGTACCTTGTTACCTTTTGTCGCTTTATAATGTAGTCATGTTTAGTTTGTAAAGTGCTGAATGATTTCTCATTAATAGTGTTTATTTTAAAAATGTTGTGCAAAATAAAGCTTGTGTGTCTAACTCTTGGAAAATAACTGAAGGGAAAAGTCTTGTAAGTTTTAAATAAGCAGCATAATCTGGGATATTAATAAAAAAAAACTTTTGATGGGGCCAGCATATGGCTTTTTTCATATTTGCAACATGAGTGCTGTATACAGTGTGAGATTTGCCTTAATATACTTATGTGAAATGCAATACCAATTACATTTATTTTTTACATTTAAATCCTCTTTTAAAGGAAATCTATTTTTATATTAGAGTAAGGTATGACGTATTTGGAATGGAAATTTTTGTTCAGATTTGTAACAGTCCATTCAACAGTGTATTCCTGTGGACTCACATCACAACCAGTTCACAGATTTGCGCTGTGGTAAATGTGAGATGCCAGCCGTAAACCTACAACATCTGGATTACAACAGCTTTCAGAAGCAGTGTCTTATCATCTTGAGTGAATAGGATACTCCTGGTCTCTCTGATAAGATATTGCTTCTGAAAACTGCTAACAGAGCATTTCCTTAGTGGTCTCAGCTGGGCTGTCTATTCAGTCTCCACTGTCCTGCACTTCACCACACCACAACCTGTAACTATGTGAATTTTGTATTACATCCATTGCTCATGGTTTGTCTCATTTAGAATGAGAGGTTGGGGGCATGCACTGATATCGCATTGCAATACCCACCACACGATGAACAAGTGCAATGGGTGACACCTCAGCACCACATTGGAACAGTGTGAGATTATTTTACAGTGGCTGCAGTGCCAATCCTGTAACCAACCCCCAAGTTTTCCCTGTAAGTTGGAGGACCTGCTTGCAAGGCTGGATGCAGATTACCATCATACCTAGGACAAAGCAATTCCGGGTTAAGGGCCTTGCTCAAGGGGCCAACAGAGTAGAGTCACTTCTGGCGTTTCATTTAGGTTTTTAAAAAATTAAACATGCACCTTCTGTCATGCAAGTGGGACAATCTTTGGGCTAGGACCCTTAACTCAAAACAAAGGTGCCAAGTTTACAACTCAAACTAAAAAGGTTATAAAAAAAACAAAATACTTGCTACAAATAGACACCCTAGTAGTTTAATAAAGGCATCTATTGAACCAGTGTGTCCTTGTAATTAGAATTTAACTGCCATAACTACTGTGTTTGAAAACTTTGACCTGGAACAGATTGGTCTGAACTCAAAATTCAGACAGAAACAAAATTTATTAAGAATCATTGCATTCTTTCTTGAGTTACAGCATCCACAACATTTTTACTGCAGACATCTTTCCAAAAATGCTGAAAACATGCCTTCAGGGTATCAAAACATATTTTTCCATTGAAAACCCAAAGGTAATATTTTCATGAAAACAATATTTCAAGTGAAATATAAAAAACGTAAAATGTCAATAGTATTTTTATGGCTTTAATCCAAATTAAGGAGGACATATTTGCACCCATTGTTACATGAAATTACGACTTCATATTTAAGAAAATTATTCCAATATTTAAAGTTAATCATTCATACTTACTGGTGTGTTTTAAACCTGGTTGAACTATGAGTTTTTTTTACAATGTAACTGTATTTTTTCTCTGTTTCACAAAAAAGACAAGCAAAAAGGCAAATCCTCATGAGCAACTAAACTATCATTAAATTTAAAAGTAAAGTAGTGTCCTCTACTAATTTTCTGAAAATTCTATAAAATTGGTTAGTCAGCTGGTTCACTTTGTTTGCTTTAATTTATGTTACTACAATTTTCCTTATGAAATGGTGAGAAAAAAGTTATGATATTGAGGAAGAAGCTGATAAATGTTTACAATTTCATTTGTTGTTTTTTCAAGAGAAGGTTTACACTTCACAAGGTCAGTGACCGAGTACACTGTGTGCAGTTATGGTTATTATGCTACATAGCAGCTCCAACAGCTGTACAGAGACCAAACCAAACATATCCCAGGTTACACACTGTTTTCTGAAAAGTTCAGGGAATTAAGTCTCTTTTAGTCTTGAGCATTGTAAAAAGTCTGGAAACCTAATCCAGGAGTATTCTTTTATTTAAATGGTCATATACTAGATGACACGAGTGGAATAAAGGAGGTGCATTTGATGCATTTAAGACTGAAACCACAAAGCACTTTTTAACATGAAAAATGTTGAGAATCTGGAACAAATTAACAAGTAATGTAGCTGAAACGAACACCTTAACCATTTAGCTATTAGTTAATCAAATAATCTTGATTGAAAGAAAACATCATATGTGATTATGATCTTGATTACTTTGATATTATGAGGATGAGGGGATGAAATGCCAGCATTATGACACTTATTAAGCAAGTGTTTATTATAAAGATACAAAAATAAGCGTTAATATTTAATTTAGTCATTTTTATTAAATTAAAAACATTGCCAACATACAGTTTGTCACATTTTGCTAGTTACTCATGAAAGTAAGTATCCCTAAAACTGCAGCTTGTGCTCATACACAACCAATGGTTAAAGACCTTGTCACATCCATGGGAGTTAATAAATAAGCTAGCTCAAATGTATTTCACTCAGAAGGTTGAAATATATAGATACAGTTAAGATATGCAATTTACGATAACATAGTCAATTAGTTTTCTTTATTTTTGTCATGGGTAAACTCATAATTTGGACCCAGTGACAATCATTGGCCACATATCATTGCCTTATAGAAAGTCGTATTGAATAAGGCAGATTAATACATACTTTGATGGCCTCTTCCATTACCAGATGATGTAGAAATAATTAGTGAGTATCTCAGATGAACAAGCTAGATAAATAAATACAAGTGATTTATATGATTAAGTAAAAGATTTATTCACAACCGTTATGAGTGTAGTGAAGTGTTCAAAGCAAAACATGAAAAAAAAACAAGCCACGTTGACACTGACTAATACTAATTTGCACTGCATAAATAATATTTGTTTAATTTTGAAAGGCACTTAAGTCAAAAGACCCAAGACATTATTTTTAAAAATGTGTAAAATGTACCATTGGAAGGGACTTTTTAAACAATCATTTGTTCTCATCTGCGACCTGTCAACTCCAGCTAACAAAATTTAAATTTAGATGAGAGAAGCACCTGGAACTTTAAAGTATGAAATGTTGCCAGCTCCCCAGTATGGGCAGTGCAGACAGAGAATTGTAATAGACTGAATTAATGAACGTTTATATAAGATAAGATGGTATTTTCACAAATACAGCATTGAGGGTACATCTCACAGTAATAATTTGGAATTTTAAGAAATCATTATTCACAAATGTTGAGCTCTGGCAGGATGTATCACAGTGAGTACTGTTTTCTGAAGCCTGGTAGGTATATTCATCATCAGTTTTTCTGTGAAAAAAGTTACAAAAATTATATTGCAAATTTTCTTTTTATGATTGACAGGTTCTTTTCATAGTAAATGCTACAATATATATAGTGCCTAATGTGCATGCTGTACCTCAGATTTTTTTATTTGTCAGAGTTGTGTCTATACTTTTTTAGCATTGGAAATGCTCCATGCTGAAGCACATGTATTTTGCAAATGAATACTGAAAAAATAACATTTGTTCACTTCCAAGCTGAACAACACCTTCTCACATGAGTGCGCACAGGGGTCAGTTTAAGGGTTGTAGTGACTATAATTCTACCATGGCTCCAGGGGTTGACACTGTGTTCTAAGGTCTTTTTCTTACTCCCTCTGCAGACGGGATGATTGATGGCTATAACCCCACTGATGTCACTTGCAATGTATCTCTACCAGGACCCACCTCTTCTTATCAGAAGGACTCAAAGTTGGGAGATCTGCCATCTTAGTTAGTTCTATTATGAACTTACATTTGAGAAGATGTCTCTGCAATTACTGTGTGATTCTTTGTTTTTCAGATCAGGCTGGAGCCTGAACGTTTTACTCTTGTCTTGTCATTCTCATAATCTATGCTTCCATTCACTGTAGAAGCCACAAAAGCGGTGCTGGCAGGTATTCCATTCAGTCAATCTGACAAATCAAAATCAATTTCATATTTAAAAGAGACAATATATAAGTATTGCAGCATTATAGTTATTCTAAGTATTACTGGTACAGCGTGTTGCCGCATCCACTATGTGATGAAACAGGTTGGGATCCTGGTTGGCAACCCCCGAGGCAAACATATAGTCCAGTCCCACCCTCCAGAAATGACCATCTGTCTGCCGCAGCCAGGTGTTACGTGGGCATCCCCTTGGCCTGGTTCAGCCAATTGGGCCCTCAACAATGAGGATCCTGCGAGCCGGATCATCCTCAGGGTGATGCTCCCTCATAATGCAGGTAATGTGCCTCATTTGGAAGTCCATGAGTAACCACTCATTTGACACAAAGTCAAACCAGTGGCACCCAAGGATTCTCCAAAGAGAAATACTACCGAAGGAGTCCAGCCTTCATCTTAGGTCACTGGACAGCGTCCACGTCTCACAACCTTATAGCAAGACAGGAAGCACCAGGACTCTAAAGACTTGGACCTTTGTCTATTTGTATAGACATCAGGAGTGCCACACACACCTTTCCAGCGACCTCATTATCCCCCATGCGCTCCCAATCTGTGTACTGACTTCACAGGAAGAGTCACCAGAGACATGAATGTCGCTGCTGAGGTAAGTAAACCTCTCGACAAGGTCAACACTCTCTCAGCAGACAGAAAATGTTATATTCTTGAATAAAAAGCATACTTATTTTATTAGAGCTTTTGTGAAAGTGTTTATTTGATATTTGGACTTAAGGATTCATACAGTATACACTTCACATGAGCATTTTGTCATTATTACAGTAAGATGAAAAATTTTCTGTTTTAGTTATGTGTTCAACATTTCTTGCCTCACATTTCCTGTCATCCTACATTTACCCAGATCATTATAGACATGGAACACACATGAAATGTATGTATTCCAAATAGTAATATATTATTCACCCTATACTATTCCAAACACCTTACTGCCAGATAAAGAGACTACAGCATTTGAGTTGACTTCAGCTGAATTGGTGTGGGGATGAGTGACCAGGCTGCCTGTTGCCAGTGCCGATCAACACATTTCCAAAACAAAGACACTGATGAGGAGGTGTGAAGGAATTTAAGGTGGCCCAACATTACAACATTTTTCATAGACTTCAGGAATTCTTGTGTTAAGGCAGGTCAAGTCAGAAGTCCATCCATCCATCCATTTTCCAACCTGCTGAATCCGAACACAGGGTCACAGGGGTCTGCTGGAGCCAATCCCAGCCAACACAGGGCAGGAACCAGTCCCGGGCAGGGTGCCAACCCACCGCAGGACACACACAAACACACACTAGGGCCAATTTAGAATCGCCAATCCACCTAACTTGCATGTCTTTGGACTGTGGGAGGAAACCCACGCAGACATGGGGAGAACATGCAAACTCCACGCAGGGAGGACCTGGGAAGCAAACCCGGGTCTCCTAACTACAAGGCAGCAGCGCTACCACTGCGCCACCGTGCCACCCCAAGTCAGAAGTTTTCCTTTTAATTTTCTTCCTTTTTAGTCATTCTGGTGTGTTTTTAGAACAAAGTATATCTATCTATCTATTTAAAGAGGTTCTTTAAAAAAGCCAAATTCCTCCCTGGGGGCATGTAAATTAATAAAGAAAAGTGTAAACTTCTGATTGGCTTCCATTCTTCAAGAAGGATCTCGCTCAAACTAGACTGTCACTGTTATAAGTGCAAGGCTTGTCCATATAGAGTAAAAAAAACTGTTATTTTCTCATATTTACATGTATAATATGAAATTTTAAAAAAGACAGAATAGCCTTTATGTCTCCTGTACTGATTTATGAGTATTACTCTCTCTCTCTCTCTCTCTCTGAGTTTTATATAAGGAAAGACAAAGCCCTTGATTCATTGCACTAAATGCAGATCATAATCAGTACATGTACATATTTGTATTATACTTATACAGTATATGTTTTATGCATGTTTTTGTAATTGTTCCCAAATTTTGTATTTATATAGATGTGCTTTTTCTTAGAATTGCAGCCAATGCGACAATCCAGTGACACTCTGCTTTCACTTTCAGTCCCAACAAACAGTAAAGTAACATCTTCCTATTAAAATCTGGCCTTATAAAATCAAATATTTTATAATCAAATATCAAAATACAGATATTTGTTTCATTATCCATCCATCCATCCATTATCCAACCCGCTATATCCTAACACAGGGTCTTGGTGGTCTGCTGGAGCCAATCCCAGCCAACACAGGGCACAAGGCAGGAAACAAACCCTGGGCAGGGCGCCAGCCCACCACAGTTTGTTTCATTAATTGATGTTTTATTATGCTATTACTAACCTCTGCACACAAAGTAGGATAGTTGTATGTTTGACTTCCTCCAATAATCTTAACAGATTTAAAGATCATCAGGACAACATATTCATAAATGTTAATGTAAATGCTGTATATCTTGAATAACCATTATTGTAATTAGAAAGCTCAACTAACCTGCTAAATAAAAATACAAACTCAAAAAGAAAATAAAAATGGGAACTAAGGCTGCTTTACTCCGTAACTGATACATGAACATTGAATAATACACTCAAAAGAATACTATGAAGGCTGCTGTTTTTATTCCAGCCTGTAATGTTTCAACAGCAGAAATGGTATGGAATGGTAAGATGAGAGCTTATACTTGTGGTAAAGTGAGGTCCACGGCTGTTTGGTTGCTTTTAAATAAATAATTGCTGCACTCACTTCTTTGTGTGGAGGGACGTGGTAGCGTGGCGAGAGCAGTTCCCATGCGTGATGCTGGAGCAGATGGCCCTGTACTTAGTGCAGAGGTGCAGGATCGTCCATGACCCTAATTGGTGGTGGGTACTGTGGATTGCCGCAGCTGTGACACATCCCCACTTTATAAAGGGAAGCACAAGTGCAGTAAGGAAAGGCAAGATTTTGCATGGAGTTCCAGACCGTGGGCAGTTGAGGGTCATTTTATATTTCTTCCATTTATGAAGAAATTGATTCTGTAGACAGGTGTGCTTTATACACATAATGAGTTGAGATCAGGAGTATTTGTAATTGATTGATTGATTGATTGATTGTAATCTGTGTGCCACTTGGGCACACAGCCAATCTGTGGGAGCCAGAATTCTGACTGGGTTGTAGGGGATCAAATACTTATTTCACTCTATGTCATGCAAATATATTTATAACTCTTATCTAACGTGCTTTTTCTGGATTTTTGGTTGATATTCTGTCTCTCTTCATTAAAATGAAACTACCACAAAAATGAGAGATTTCTAATTTATTGTGGTAGTTTATTGTGTTTATTTCTTTGTAAGTGAGCAAACTTACAAATTCAGCAGGGGATCAAATAATTATTTCCCCCACTCTGTATATCTTTAAATGTTGTACTGCTAGAACTATCATCCAGGGAAATTCCAAACCATTTGCAATCAGCAGAGCTAACCCTATATATCTGTTTTAAACACTTCTGATCCTTGTTTAATTTTCTTCTCATTCTCATCAATTACATTCAATAGGGACACGGTTTACATAAAAAGTTAAGCTTAGAAATAACTCTGGTGATTTTGTGTTAGGGCAGGTTAGTGTTTATTTCTGCTTTTCTGTGGATAGTAAGACTTATATATTTACTTTTTGAAGATTCTTTATCTTGCTGTTATGTTTAAAAATCTTTTATATATTCCCTAGAGAAAAATATACTATCTGAAGAGAAATGGTCAATTTGGGATGAGAGCTGCATTTGAAGTCCAACTTATTTTTGAAGTATGGCTGTATTAGTTCAAACTTCTTTATTTTTGATGTGTTCCAAAATTATGTTTAGTTTAATGCAACCATATCTTTCACTAAGCATATCTCACTCTAAGTAGGTCTAATAAAGAATGTGCAGGAATGAGCAGACAGGCCTCACTTGCTATTGTGCCAAATGACATTAACTGGCACACCTATAAATTCAAGTACTTAGACCACTTTTCATTGTAGCTTTTTTCTACGCAGAGAAGAGCCCTCTGTATATTTCAGATTGGAAGTGTAGCTAGCAGTTTAAAAAAAAAATCAGTAATCAATATGTTGTCGTGATTCATACTTTAAATGGCTTTGCAGACATTTGTGGTGAAGTGGCTAAGGCTTTGGACTTAAAACAACAAAGGCTGCCACTTCAGCCCCACAGTTCTGACTCAACATATGACATGGAGTAAGTCACTTATGCTATCTGAATGCCATTTAAAAAAAACTATGTAAACACTTTTTATGTATCCTGATCATGTAACTCAACTTTAATAATGACATTAATATAAGTAATAGTTTTCTGTATTTGTTTTATTGTTGCTCATTTACTTATAGGCTTGCTTAAAATAAAATAATAGGTATAAAATAATTTACCTTATACTGGCAGAAGAATTTTACTTAATATTATTTAAGATGAAGAGTCCATTATATAGTACATTTAAATCTTTTTGATGCATTCCATCATATCACAGAAATAAAATATTTTATTGTAACTATTTCTTTCTGATGTATGAACTGATCTGGGACAAGTTAATTTTGAATCCAAAGATTACATGAAATTTACCTAATAGCTTTAATATGTGTAATACTGTGAACTGTGAATTTTGTGTCTTTTTTCCTGCAGTTGTCCTGGAATAAATATTGGTTATTGTGTGTCTCTTTAACTATTTTGTTTATATTTTTGGTTGTCATTTTGACTCTTGGTATCTGTGCCATTTTGTAGATTGATGACTAAATTTGTTGGTAGCAACTCAATCCTGCTTCAATCATGTGGAGGCGGGAAGTGCATTGTGACATTACAAACCAGAATGTTTATAAAGCTAAGGTACACTACTACTGGCATTCAAGATTCTGGATTTACAACTAAAAAACAATTGTGGTGATTGAAGGTAGTTTTCTGAAGTTTTATTCAGGCCAGACTTCTGTGTTTTTCTGACTTCATGTTTTAGTCTAGTTCTGGATTTTGAAGTTTTTATTTTAATAAATAGATAGAACTATATTTGTCCCCAGGAGGGAATTTGGCTTTTTTACAGAAGCTCTTTAAATAAATAAATAAATACATAAACAGGTAGATAAGTAAATAAACACACACACACTTGGCCTGAACACACAAGGAAATTACTATAAAGTGTTTCTTGACATTGGTGGAATAAAGCCCTTCATTCCAATATCCAGTATTTCTTGGAAGCTGTATGTTATTTTGTGAACTATTCTAGACTAAATATAGTTACTCACTGTGCTTAAAAGTAAAATAGTGATGACAAAATAAAGAACAAAGTGACATCTAAATGGAGAACTGTGGGCTGCTGCATCCATGCTCGTCACCATACTTATATTGTTATATTTATAGTCTGAGGTGTATAGAATGAAGTGAAAAGGAGACAGGACAGTTCCGTGTGATACTCTAGTGTTGCTCACCTCTGTATCAGAGACACAGTCCTTGAGTCTCACAAATTCATCTTCCACAGCACCATAGGCTCATTCACCTGCATATCTCTAAGTTTACCCCTTAACAGAGATGGTTGGATGGTATTGAAGGTGCTGGAGAAATCATAAAACATAATCCTCACAGAGCTGCCAGCTTGTCCAGGTGAGAATAAGCCTTGTGGAGCAGATACAGTAGATAATTACATTCTCCACCCCAATCTCTGACCAATAGGAAAATTATGCTGGGTTCAAATGGTTAATCACAAGAGGACTCATGTTGTCCAAGACTTGTCTCTCGAAAGTCATCATGATATGAGACGTAAGTTCTACCGGTCTGTAGTCAGTAGGTAAAGAGGCGCTTGCCTTCTTTGGCACATTAACAATGAGGGATGTTTTTCACAGTAGTGGCAGTTTATGAAGTTTTTGGGACAGAGTGAACAGGTGACAGAGGACACCACAGAGTGGGTCAGCACAGGCCTTAAGAACTCGAAGACTGGCTCCATCTAGTCCTGCAGCTTCTCCTGTGCGTATCTTCCTCAGTTGTATCCTTACTTGGTCTTCAGTTACAGACAGTCCACACTGATGATCAGAGGTGGACTTGTCAGTAGCCATTCCAGTTGATGTGGTAGGAGTTGTTCATGTAGTAGGGATTGTGTGGTGAGACTGAACCCTGAAAGAAGGTGGAAGTGGGAGGGAAAATTTATTAAAAAATTGGTTCAGGGTGTTAGCTTTGTCTACATCCCCTTCCAGCACCTTGAGTCCAATAATTATACCCAGTCCATTCCAGACACAATTCATGTTATTCAGAGTGAGTTTGTTTTCTATTTTAGTTTTGTAAGCTTCCTTTCCTTCACTTGGCTTTTTCTTTAGCACATGCTGTACATCCTTCAGAACCTCTTTGTCACCAGATTTGAATGCTCTCTTTTTCTCATTCAGGAGACCTTTTAGTTCCTTAGTAATCCAGGGCTTGCTGGTTGGAAAGCAACACAGTGTCTTTTTGGGTACCACTGTGTCAACACAGAAGTTAATATAGTCTATGATGAAGTGACTGAGTTCCTCGATATTGTCCACATTTGACTCGCACATCATTTTCCAGTCTGTCGTTTGGAAGCCTCCAAGCTCCACTTCCTTACTATTCTGGTGGTAACAGGTAGCTATCTAATAACAGGCTTGTAGCTTGTGTGACCACCAGCGGGCACACCAGCTCCCCAGTATCCGAAACAACAGATACCATACACAAGTCCAGCACAACACAACACTTTTATTTACAGAAGTAAAGAATAATAAATCCCTGCACTTTGTCTCTTCTGTCCATCATAGCCTCCTCCACTACTCCTCAGGCAAGTGTCGTCATCTCCCTCCCAACTCTGGGTCCCTGAATGAAGGTAGGCGGCTCCTTATATTCAGAATGCTGGTAGTATTTCCGGTGTCTCATAATTGTGGCCCAGGAGTACTTCCAGGTAAGACGGGAGCTCTATATACTGAAAAAGGGCTCAGCAATTCCTGCAGCACCCCTGGAACCCAACAAGTCCTAATTCCCATACAGTTCTAAGAGGGCTGCCGAATAGCAGATTAGGGGAGATAGCACCCTTCCCTCATCCCTTTCGGGTAATGATTCTGGCCATCCCTCACACTGCGAATAAGATGAATCAGGTTGTGGTTAGATTTGTCTAAGGGAGCAATTAGATTACACTTAAATGCATCTTCAGCATTTAAATGCAGTAGGTCCAACTTGTTATTTTCTTGAGTGGAACAAGTCACAAACTGATAGAAGTTTGTCATTGTTTGTTCCAAAGTCACAGGGTTGATGTCATCACATATTATAACAATAGGGTCGGAATGAGTCATTATTAAAGTGTTGGTGACAGAATGAATAATTTCTGTTGCTAGGTCCCCATTTATAGAGGGAGGAATACAAACATTAATAAGGATGATGTAATTAATCTCCCTGGGAAAATAATGTGGACAAATTCCGACAGCTGTAATTTGAATGTCTGAATTACAAACTGTAATTTTTAACTGTAGTATGGTCCTTTTAACACCATTCCTCATCCATGTAGATGACAAGTCCCCTCCTGTCTTTTTTCACATTACATTGGGTCTCTTGTCTGCTTGTATAACATGAAAATCGTCCAGTTTTAAACAGTGTCAGGTATATCAGGTTTAAGCCAGCTCTCAGCAAAGAAACAAAATGCCATTATACTTGTATGCTCTATGATGTGCTAAAAGTGCAGACGGTTCATCCATCTTATTTGACAGTAATCAAACATTTCCCATTAAAATACATGGTAGATCAGTCTAAAGCTTTTTCACTTTGTTTTTATTCTCGCACTATCATGTCTCCCTGTCCGTCTGTGGACAAACAGCTTCTGTGGGAAAGTGTAACTGAGCTGCTTAGGTGCTTGTGATTGCAGCACAAGTAGCCAATTACAAGATTAATTAATAATTAATTAGTGTCTCTTACTGTTCCAGTTGTTGCAGACATAAGGCAGCCTTTGGGTCCTCTTCTCGACTCCATCCAAGTTCACAGCTTATTTAAAGTGCAGTCTTGACAAGCCAGCGCCTGGGTTTGCATGCATTGCAGTTTGTCAGTAAATCTGGAATCCATCTAAAATGTATTTATCTGATTTCTAGTTGCTACTATTAGTGACAAGCCTGGAGTCCGATCAATTCTAATTTTAATTAAGACTAGTAACTAGTAAATAAGTTAAGCAAAAAACAGAAAAACAGTGAGAAATACAGAGCTTCTGTAAAAATGATGCTGCTTGCACATCGCCTAGAAGTCATTTGCTTAAATCTCTCTGTATTTTTGACCTCACATTGAGCTTTTCAACCATGACATTTTTTTCTTCCGTTTCCTGGTTTATATTTACTTATTTATTCTACCTTCTGCTACTTTCAGCAGAACAATAGGAATAGTAATGGTGAGTATGAATTTGTGATCTAAAGCATCATGTTGTAGAGTTCTGCATTTTATTTAAGTCCCCTTTATCTCTGACTGTTTCCAGAGACTGTTTGGGGTTCAATATTAGTTGTGAAAAACATTGGTGATAATGGTCAGATCTCTCCTTTTCCATGTTCCATTGTAAAATACAAAGTGTTTAAGTCTATTATATAGAAACTTCATCCAAGCACACTCACAAGATTCAGCCTAGATTTAAATTTGCATAATACAGTAAATATACAATAAACATTCCCATTCAGTTCTATCATCAGATATAACAGGACTAGTTTCTATAAAGTTACATATTTTGCACTAAAGAATAATCAAAGTTTTGATAGTAGATGTTTGCCTTTAATAATTCCAGTTAGTGCTTGTGATATTATACAAGGAAGCACTTTATTTTTTAGCTAAAACCTACACCAGAATCTTAACATTCTTTGGCTGTAGGGTGCACATTTAAAATGTTATATATTTTTCTATAGACAGTAATTGAAGACTGGCATACTATTTTTAATAAAATGTTATCTTCTCTAGCTTCATCAATCATTAATGACCTATGTTAATATTACCTAATAGACAGTATTCTGTAAATGATTGCTGGATAGCCATTTAAACCTGTGGCTTTACCCTGTTGCAGAGAATTCAGAGCCTCTTGGATTTTGGATAACCTTAATGGTTTGTCCATTTATTCTATGAACAGCTTATTGTGATAAAATATTTCTGTTTCATCAAGGAATTCTTTGACATGAGTTTCACCTATGTTAGGCAGCAATGTAAATAGATATTCTTAATATTCAGTAGCCTTCTTAGCATTATGTTTACCTTTGGATAAACAAGCAAAAAAGTTGAAGTAAATGTTGAATTAAATGTTGAATTTTGTTGTTGAATTAACAAAAAAGTTGTTATTGTATTTAAAAGAAAGATGTAAATCCAAAAAATGTCAGCCTAATCACAGTAGGAAAGGTATGTCTAGTGTCTACTGCTTTACTGCTGAATATTTAGCATCTGTGGTACATGAGATATGTTTTGAAACAGTCACCAATGCACATAGGCACTGTTCAAGCAGATGCTGAATGATTTTTATGTAATATTCTGGATGTACTCAGAGCTTGCTTCTCACAGAATGTAAAACCTGATAGCAAATCATGCCCATTTGGATATGATGTCCTGTGTCCACTGCAGCCTTCCTTTGTAACACAAGACTTTCGTCAATACTTACGTTATAATCAGGAGCATACACCTTCTGCATATTTTTGGTGATCATCTGATACATATCCTGCAGTTTGTACAGTTTCAGTGCTGGGTGAATGGCTTCATCATAGTCATTCTTATTAGTGAAAAGTGACACTCACTCATAACTTGGGTGTCTGCAACAACCAGTTTCTGGACCAGTGCCACCTTTACTCACTATGCACTACAGTATCAGGAGAATAAAAAAGTCCCACATGTTGTCTGCAGCAACAGGCTGCCAGTAACTGTCTGTGACAAGCAAATGGTTTACTGTGGCTTTTTGGACACTGCTCATCATAGCGGTTTGTTTCAACAGCTATTATCTCGACCAGACAATTACAGACAAATTTAGTCCATAAAATCATAATGAATAGACATCTTTACAATGGAGTGAACTGTAAATGGATAACGAGGCGGTTCAGGATTGTCAGCAGTGGTATGCAACCAACACCAAACATGAACATCACTGAACCTTGGCCAGTCAAAATCCACCAAAAAGGTATCATATTCACTGTCCATCTCAAAGTTTTATGAACAATTCACACAGTCGTATTAAGACTGGTTTTACAGCTTTTCATTTGCTATTTTGTTTTTGGTTGGAGACTCTGCACCACTCATGAATATTAATAAGTTACTACAGAGTTACCATAAAATGCCAGAATGCATTGAAATATTCATGATTTTTTGCAGCATGTTATTACATCCACTAGATGGCAGCAGAATATCGTCCTAGGAGTTAGTCAAGATTAACAATGTAAAGGGAATCATAACATGTCACCCGGAGTCTAACTGTGGCTTAACCATAGCCACATAAAATTCCAAGCCTGAGTCATGCTCGAGGTTAAGTAAGTTAAGATTAAAAATGTTTATTATTTCTTTCTGTTCACTTTCTGTTGTTCCAAATGCACTGTTAATCTCATTAATTGCATTGAGGACTTCCTGTGATTTTTTAAATTAAAATGTTACCGTATTTATGCATGTACCACGCGCACATTGTTTCCCGAAAATTAGCAATAGAAAATCAAGTGCGCGTCATACACGAGGAAATGTAATTCTGTGATGTTTACTTCTTCTGCTTGGGCTCTAGCTCACTTGCTTACTTGTTTGTTCTCTCTCTCTCGCTCGCTCGCGCTCTCTCTCTCTAAACGCTTCCTATACAATCACAACACGTGTCGTACACGGGGCAAAATGATTTTCACGATTTTCTTTGTAAAAATTAGGGTGCGCATCTTACACGAGGGCGCGTGGTACATGAGTAAATATGGTATTTGAAATCACTGTCCCTTTTTTGAACATAGTGGGGTCTGTGCTGTTAGAAACCTCCTTAGAGACCATCATGGATATACAGTAAGACCAGCTGTATTTATACAATTGTTGAAAATCAAAGAAGAGCAAGGTCAATTTATGAAACTTATTCAAAACATCTAAAGCAAATTATTATTTATTATTACTTATTTGGATGACATTTTCATCCAAGGCAACTTGTAACATTTCTTTTGTTTCTCCATTTGGATCAGAAGCATTGGAAGTGAGTTGCTTGTGGCTAGTAGCAGGATTTGGACCCACAAATATTACTTAAGGAAAATATAGTTGAGCAATATGCGGAGATTGGGCATTTGTAACTTTTAAGATAATGTATGATTTAAAAATACATAAGTTGACCTTATTCTTCTTTGATTTTGATTTATTGGATTATCGTGACAGCTCTTATATCTATAATGGTCTATTAAGGAGATTTTATCTAGTCTGTATTACTGTTTACATAACACCTAATTAGATTATATTAGATACATTTTATTAATCTCATGAGTAGTAGGGTGTTGTACCATGTTAGGCATTATGAAAGCTGTGCTGTTTCTTTGAAGGACAGATGTGGGGAAGACTGACTGGCAGGATGACACCCGACCTCTTGTTGCATCCAAATGGTGCCATCTTTCACCTTTACGCCTGGTGCAGCTGCTTTGTTTTTATATGTGAGTGGACGTTTCTTGTGGTGAGGGCTTCTGTTCTCCTTCTCCAATGTAGAACCCTCATCCTCATTTGAGTTCACCTTTGTTATCAACTCAAGTCAAGTTGTGGAGCATGCACTGGTACAGTGAGTTCCTGCACCCACTACATGATGAAACAACTCAGATCCCGGTTGGCAACCCCCCAGGCAGACACGTGGCCCAGTCCCACCCTGCGGAAATGACCCTCTGTTATAACACGTCTTTATTTGAAAAATGCAGTGTCAGATCGTGGGAGCGAGAACACAACAGAGAATAAAACTGAATAAACAAAAATTTACACTGGTTGTTACAGACTCAAATCAAATGTATGTTTTTATTGTATAATAGTAACAATAAGAGCAGTTTACTACTCAAAAAGTTTATTTTGGTGCGTGGCAAGGCTCAAACCCACGACCTGTTGATTATAAGTCAGCAGTTCTTACCGCTGTACTACTAAAGAAGCTGGGACAATGAAGTATACTAACCCGATTTCTTTTTCTTCGGTTATAGTCTTGAATAAAAGTGCATTTGATCTGTTATATTTGTAACTTTTGTGAAAGTGCTTATTTGATATATGGATTTCAGTCACACATTATACACTCCATGTCAAACTTTGTCGTTAGTGCTAAAACAAGAAATAAATTTGTCTTTTAGAAATGTGTTCAACATTTCTTGCATTTCCTGTCATCCTACACTTACATAGATCTTTGTAGACACAGAACACACACTTGTACCACTCTTAGAACTGACACAATTATAATATGAGCTGCCCTCCTAGAGCGAAGGAAAAAGACAAAAAATAATTTGGGGCACGAGTGACCAACACTACTTTCCTACTACACCACCCCAAGTATAGAGACACACCAGTGAAAGCAGGGTTAAGTAAAAAATGATTATTGGAAGACAATATACACACACTTACTGTAACAAAAAACCTCTATGTAAGAAAGTTTAATGAGGTCATTAAACCAGAAGTGGTTGCCTGTTCACAACAGACTTTTTCTTTCCACCATATTGGTTTTATCTACTGCATGTTTGTTTGTTTATTGTTTCAGTTGTTTTTTTACGTCAAATAAATATAAAATACTGGAATTCAACAGTCTTATATCGCCAGTCATCTGACTGTGACTCCTGCGCTTGGCTTTCTGTTAGCTAAACCCTGCGAATTAGCTCATTTCCAGAGGTCCCTGACACCCCTCTTTTACACCCTATATACACAATATCGCGCTGCAGCACTTCCCGCCCAACACAAATCACGGCACAAAACACTTAAACACATAAGCTACTAATACAGAAATTTGAGCAAGAGAAAAAAAATAATGTTTTTGTAGTCCTGTAATGTTGAGCTCAGTCTGCAGTGGGGAATGAGGCGCCGACCATACCTCCTATTCCAGGAAACATATAGATTAACAGTTCCTTGTGCTGGCCCGTCCGGTCCTCTCCCAAATACCTTTTACCAGAAAGTAAAAATAATTTATCTTGAAATGAATCCGGGTTCACCTGACGTTTGCATGCGGTGTCAATCCTTTCCCTCTTGCCTTTTCCTGTGATGGTGACCACTTCTATCTTGGCTCTGTGCTTCTCTCTCCTTTTTCCTGCCATCCATTTACATAATGTTAGCTCCTCCCCATCCAATCTGTTGGCCCTCCAAGCCAGGGGCTCCCCTCCCCCTGTACAATTGTCCGGCCATACAAATTAAGCCATTCCACTAATAACAGGAATGGGAAAAGGTACAAACTCACAGTGATGCACACATATTCCAGACAACCGTTACACACTAAATGATCTTATCATTAGTATTTCTATGAGAACAGTATTTTAAGAGCTGTTTGTTAACTATATGTATATGGTGTGGTAGATTTATAAGCTTCTATTAATTCAAAACAGAAGTAAACGAGACCCCTGAAAAAGGACATATCAACATGTCAAAGGACTGTAGACAAAAGGAGGTTAAAACATTGGACACCAATGGGCTTTAGTCCAAATTTCACAGAAGCTATAACAAAACAAGTGCGCTTTTATTCAAGAATATAACCAAAGAAAAATAAGTCATTCAATTTACATGTTTGTGTCAATGAGTAAAAACCCAAGTCCAAATATCAATCGACTGAAAATCAAAGTGTGGCTGGTGCAGTGGTAAGAACTGCTGCCTTGTAATCACGTGTTAAGGTAAGTGTAAAGTAGAAAGTCACAGTTTCCTTTTTATAGCATATAGTTTCCCATGTCTGTCTCTCTCTCTCTCTTTATATTTCTTCTTCAAATGAACTCTCTTCTTTCCCACAGCTAGTAGTGAAAGTTTGTTCATCATCTAGTACCTTGTCTATCACAAGTTGCAATGAGTTCTTTGTTCTCAAATGCCCATTTCATAATTTATTAGCTGGATGACTGCAACCAGTATGGTACTCTGACTAAATCTTGCTAAATTCTTTTAATGCCTTCATGCTTGATATTTTAGCAGCTACTGAACTTATATTTACCAGATGTTTTTTGTGCTGTGGTCCATTCACCCTGACATGTGAAATCTCCGCAGGGTTGCTGCTCTTGATACACACATGCTAGAGCATCTGGTGTCCATTACTATTCTGCCTTCAAAGCACTTTAAAAGCCTTAGCTTTGGCTACTGAATGGCACTCTTGTGATTCGCTGGTATCTGTCCACTTGCTTTTAAAAACATTGTCTCTAAACTTACAGTAGACAATTTCCCTCATTTAACAGTCCAGTGCATGGCAAGAATTGGTGTATGCAATAAAGTAGCTACTCAGTATAAATACACAGTTAAGCAATAATAGTGTCATCAATTAGTGTAATGTCTTTTCCACCACAGCATGTCTGGTTTAGTATATTTCATTTTGCTAAATAAGTAAAACAAATGCAAATCCCAACACCAAAAAAAAAAACTTTTCATCTGCTATTATTTGTTGGCAGGCAACCGTTTTCCCTCGATTTCATTTTAGAAGATTAATTCAGTCATCTGCTGACCAAAGTAATTAAAATATACATCTAATCATTTTTAACAAAGTGCCTAATCAGTAATCATATGTGCCGGCCATATGTTTTGAAACATGACCACACATTTGCATAATGTTTATTTACTATAAAGTGAGGGAAGATGACAAATCTGCTGACTAAAATAAGTAGCATTAGAGGTAAAGCAATGTGTTAAAACCTTCAGTCTAAATCATTTAGGTAATGTTGCATTCATTTTAGATTCATGAGTGGGGCCTTTACAGATTGCACGCGCATACCATAAATCTGAGGTTATCCATTATTATGTGGCTTTTTGTTGTTTCAAATTGTACATGTTTACTTTCTGCATAATTAACTACATAATAGCTGTCTACCTTTATTTGTACAAAATGTACACTCCTGCTCTCTTAGAAAAACACAAAAAGTGAAACACTTTCATTAGACACTCAGATAATCATTTTTTATAATGACCATCTCACATAAAAGCCTTAACTGCAAAATCACTTTGTGTGGTTGAATTGAATTTGTTATTAGGCATTGTCTCAGTACATAAATCACTTTCTGATGCTAACCTTCAATTTATTACAGTAGAGTTTGCATACTAGGGAGTACATACAGAATCCACAGAAATGAACCTCATTTGCCCCAAGTTATGGCATGTATTCCTATAAAGGAGTATATTTAAATAGATTTTTAGTCTGTTTTTGAATGGAACATCTGACAATTATATCAATTTGTTTGATAAAATTTTTCCTTCAGGCTGGTAAAGTTCATTATCAGTGGCACAGTTTGCCAGCCTCACTAGATTAATCCAATTGACACCATTAGTAACATGACACACTGCAATTTAGCTAATATTTATCTTTTTCTTTTATAAAATATTCTCTCACAATACCAGCATGGAAAACCTAACTTCACTAGGCTTGAAAACTTGTTAGTCAAATTAATAATTGTTGTATATCTATGTTAGTATTAATAATAATGTAACACTAAGTGAATTTATCATATAATATTCCTTATTATAAGTAATTAGACAATAATTAGGCATACATTACATTCAACAGACAGCCCTCTTTTGTTGTTATTTGTAAACTTGGGTTTATGTGGATTTTATTTATTTATTTATGTTTTGTTAAAGTAATTATTTTACATGTCTTAGTGTGTAAGTTCCATTGGTGAGGATGATCCCGTGTTGGTCTGGTCTTATTACATATTTACGGTAACAAAAATAACTTTAGGGACTGGTGCTGTTGCAGTGTGTCTCAGAGCTGTGGAATAGCTGTGGATCTACACCAAAACTAAGAGCAATTGCATTGTGCTTCTTGGAGTCGGAAATGGGGATTAAAGTCACATGCTAACTTAGACCACCTTGTGAGCAGATTTGATGGTCTTTTTACAGTAGGTAATGTTATAAACCAAATTCTGCAAACATCAGACTGACAGTTGTGGACATGAAAAAGCACAAATATGCCATTAAAATATCAAAACCATATTTTATATTTATTTTTGAACTGAAGTATAGCATGATAGTGACTCAAATATATTTAACTCAGTTTCACAGAAAAAGACAACTGATGCATGGAAATATGTATACTGTATTGTGTAATATAAGAAATTGATTAATATGGATCAACATACATTTAACCATTATTAATCTTCACTAAAATGAGACATAGTCGGTGGTGTCTCTAATTAAGAAACTGTTCGGCCCTGCTTTGTTTGGATAGTGTATAGTAAAAGATGCTACTAGTTACTTTCATGCTGTATTTCATTTTAGTGTCATGGAGGCAAGTGTTCAATCGTTGCAAATGTTCTAAAGTTCTGATATGAGATCTCTCACACTATGTATTGTATAGCGCCCTTGTTGTATTGTGAAGTTTGCACTGCGATGAGGAAGTCTTTTTGAATATTTATCAAACTCTGACTAGGTATTTTATACACTTTGGTGACTGTTGAATTCATTTGGTTATAAGAAAAAGCTGGGTGCATAATGAATGACAAATATTAAGTCTTGTGTATTATCTATGTAATTGAGAAAATGGGTTATAGTATTATTAGATTAAGACCCCCACAGGCTCTAGGGTATCACATGCATATATTTATATGCTCCTCATCATTAGCAACACGATAAAGGCCTCTATTTGAAAGAGTGTTCTTGAAGCATGGCACCACACAGAGTGCAGGCTTACAAGCTCATGCAGCACAAATGTAAAAAGTTTCTTTGTGCAGTTAATGCTTGTTGCATATGACACATTTGGTAGATGGTGACTGAAATATGTCTGTGTAGTTCTGTCCTGACAGTCATGACAAGTTGGATGCCTTGGGGTGAAGAAGTGTCTTCAGGGCACCTATCCTCATTGCATCCGCAGTGCAAGAGCCTACAGGTTCCACATTATCCAACTGTCAATATTTTGATCACTGTCATTATCATCAAAATATTAATCTTGCAACAAATCTAGTTGTTTCAAAACATCAGCAGCTTTATATCTCTTTTGTGAAGTCACAACTGCAGACTGTCTAATTATAACACTATTTTCTGCAAGCTGTTGCCACCAAAAAATAAAAGAACATTTCTATGACAGATTTTGCAACAAAGATCGCCAGCAAGCTGGCTGCATCTATAGTGGTTGTATACTGAGATATAACTTTTCTCATATGTCTCGTCTTGAGAGGTTTAATGAGGTACAAGTTTACTCGTACTTTGCGTTCAAAGTGTTAAGACTGTGGTCACTTGTACATTAGATTAAGGAGCTGCAATATAATGTATGAATACCTCTCAATGCTAGTGCTATTGAGAGAGTGCTGGATGCTATAAATTTCATGACTGTAGCTGTAACACAGCTTTTAGGTAGGAGTGAAATTTCTAAGGCATAATCTAGAGATAAGATAGTGGTAGAGGATGAAATCTGAAGTTAAACTGACTTTTTCAGTCTGAAGTTAATAGAGGGTTATTTCAGCAGAGGGGATATCAACATCCTAAAATGTTGTTGCAGCTAGAGTCAAATAATATTGTCTTAACACTCAATACATTAACATGCAGAATATAAATAAATTTTACGATTGCTATAGGCTCTCCTAATAGTGTGACGAAGTTAATCACTTACATAGCATTTACATATTTACCTTAAGATAGATAAAATAATACCTCTTGGCTGGGGAGGAGCATGTGCATGTGAAGTGGTGGTAATGGTAATTTGGTAAGGGGGATGAATTCGGTTTAACACCTGCATTGGTTTTATCTCGTATATCACAGGTCACCCTGATGATGCATCACCATCCACCCATGAGTTACAGAGATACAGTTATGCTTCACATATCCATCCATCCATTATCCAACCCGCTGAATCCGAACAGGGTCACGGGGGTCTGCTGGAGCCAATCCCAGCCAACACAGGGCACAAGGCAGGAACCAATCCTGGGCAGGGTGCCAACCCACCGCAGTGCTTCACATATGATTCTACTAATCTTTACCTTTTGTCATCATTACTGTCTATATACATTCCGTAGATTTCACGGCCTTTTCAGATGCTCGATTTGAATAACATTTACATGTTCTTCCAGATGGGTTTAAAGCGGAGAAAGATAAACAAATTGTGATTGCATTCACTACACTTTTGGCACGTAGACTTATTCTCATAAACTGGAAGAACCCAAACTCTCCTCTTTTAAGTCAGTGGGAAACCGATGTGTTATATTATTTGAAGTTGGAAAAAATCAAATACTCAGTTAGAGGATCTGTACAGACTTTTTTCAAAACATGGAAGGATCTAATCAGTAATATTTTAAAATAAGTTCATAAGGCACAGAGAATTTATTAATTTAGGTATGTTTACAAGCCTTAAATTTAACGCCGTTTGGCTTGCTCTCTCTCTTAGGGGTGAGGATCGATCTGTTCTTAATTTTTCTCTTTGTAAAAACTTGATTGCTTTGTATGGATTGTAATAAAATTAATAAAAAAAATAAATAAAAAAAAATGAATAACATTTACAAATGAAGACAGCAACACTCATTTAGGTCTAATGTAGCTTAACGATTTCAATTATTTTTATTAAGTTTACATTAGCTTCTACTTTTAACTGTTCTCTGTCCATTTAAATTGAGAGGAATGTTGAAAGTTGTTAATTGAGAGACGATGAGACATTAATTGTTAGTGCACCACCATTAATGCGCAGTCAGACATTTGGTTGAGCAAATGAAGGAGAAACATGAAACAACAACAAGACTAGGTGCATATTAGTTAAACTTTTGTATCGATCTTGCTTCACTGTTCATAGAAACATCACTTAGACCTAAGGTTTGTGTCCGCTTAGTACTGTACTTCATAGTCTGGTCTTGATCCACAGGTAGTATAGTACTATCTTAGATGCACTGCAGTTGACCCTTTGTGATTACTGTTGGTTTTGTTTATGTGATAAGGTATTATGCCTTGAAGTGTGAGTTACTTCTTACATTCAATGGGTAGTACCCCAGGAGGTTGGTGCACCGTGACATCGCCAATAATGAGCCCTTTCGTGTCCAGGGATGAGGTGCTCAGGCAGTGATGTATTGAAGTTTTTTGGGTCTTTAGTGACTGTTATTGCTTCTTTTGGAACTACTATTTCCTTTTGACTATTTTCTTCTCTGGTCGTTGGATTATTCTTTAGGTATTTGTATTGGCACTTGGTTAACTGGGATTATCTTTTAAGGCAACTCTTTTTTGCTCTTTTTGAGTCATTTCTGTTCTTTTTTTATCTTTTGGCAATAAATTACTCCTTGATAAAGATCCCTTGCTTTGAATTTGTGATAGATATCCTAGAAATTTAAAAGACAGTTTTCATATGTTGGGCCTAATCAGGCTGAAGCCTGCAGTAAGTGGCTTGGGGCAAACTGTTCAGAGATGAGCCTCTCTGGACAGACCTCACACCCATTTCATCATTTTTCTGGGAACTCTTTACAAAACGTTGGACATCCTTTAAAATAGTTTTAGTTTTAGGAATTATTGTATTGTTTTGGTATAATAAAACAATTACTGTTTAACTAGGAACTAAAAATATCTTGAAACAGATATATTTCTCAGTGTTTCTTCTGGTGGAACCCAAGAATAATGCAACAGCACAATAATGAAAACAAAAGACAAGAATAATAATAATACAAATAACAATAATAATAATTACAAATACAATCTATATTGTATGAGATAAAAAAATGAGAATGTTATGTACAATGTATTTAATTCAAACCTTGCAGGCTGGCCTGTCTTAACCATGGGTATATCAATCCAGGACCACCTGCGGATGTGCAATAACAGTTGATGCATAACAAAGATTGTGCACATGAAGTAAACATAATTCAATTCAATGTAAAAAATATAAGTTTGGGTGTAGATTTCCTTTAAATAGTACAGAATTTTAAAACTAAAGCCTGCTTGAAGACTATCTAAAGAGGTGGATCAGTTGACCATTTATAAGAATTTGGAAGAGGTTTAGGCTAAATTTATGTATTTTAACAACTTAAGTAACAAATTAATTCAAAGGCTTAACTAGTGCTTTCGTCTTAATGGCAAAATGACTAAAATGTAATCTTCTCACCTTTTTGCCAACCTTCCAAAAACTTCCTGGTTCATTAAAGTTCTCATTGTAAATAGTAATTATCATTAAATAATGTTCCTTAAATATATATAAAACTGCATTGAGACCTACAGACAATTCATGCTATTAATTAGCTTGTTAAATGACATTTAGTTGTAGTTTGTCTATGCATAGGATGTAACGTTTTCTCAGTGTTCAGTTTGTTTTAGCTTCACGATTTCATATTCTTGTAAATAATTCTTTGAAAACCAATCCAGATCATTTTTCAATCTTAGTTAAAGCTCAATATGTTTTTTCAACCATTGATTTTAACCACCTTGATTAAGGTCCTTTTCATAAACAGTGTGGGTTTTTCATTCACAGTCCTCTAATTTATACTTCAGCATCTCCCTTGGGACTTTACTGAAATCGTTTGAAAATGAAAGTTAATAATAGAGCCTATACTGTTTGCTTTCACATGATGACTATAAGCTCTTGGAGTTAATGAGTCCACTTTTAAGTTTCTTATACACAAAAATGAGGATTATCAAAGCAGGAAAATAATTGATAGACTGCTTTTATTATATTTTGTACAGATCATAGTCCTTAAGTATTTTCCTGTTCACTGTTCCCTGAAATGCAAAATAACTGTAGTCTGACAGCATTTTGTAAAAGATATTATTCTTTTAAAAAGATGTGTTGTGGTGTCATTAATGGTAATTTGTATTGTGTTGTGCTCCTGAGTTTAAAAGCAATTACAACAGTGTTGTAGAATGCAGAAACAATAGGAACTAAGAATAATCTAAAGAAACGGTAGATCAATCTATTTTCAAAACCCATTTTATCCATTATAGGTTGACAAGAGCCAGACAAAAGATTATTATGTTAAGTGAAATCAGAAAAGAGGTACACTCAGATGTAAAATACAAAAATATGTAAATGAATACTACGATATGTGCAAGTTTAACAGCACAGAAGAAGGAGAAACACAAAAAAGACTAATATTTGTTATAAAAACATAAACAGTTTTTCCAAAGTACAGTATCTATCCATTCATCCATTTGCTGAACTCTCTTTTTTATAATAGTGTTGTGGGGAGGATCATCTGGTAAATTGGGATCAGTGCAGAATAAGACTCACCCATTCACACACTTACTCACTCTCACAGAACCAATTACAATCATCAGTTAATCATAGTAAAACTAAAAGCAAAAGCAACACTAATCTACAGTACAATGCTGTGTTTGGGGTGGTGGCCCAGCAACTATTTTATACAAATTTTACTGATATTTCCCCCTTATAATATTATCTTCATACACTTATAAGGTATATAATTATTTGGAAAATCCTTTTCAAATCCTGAAAGAGTTGTCGAGCTGAATAGAAGTGTAGTGTATTCTGGGAAAGCTGAAAGGCAAAGCAGAGAATTTTCTTCAGTTAGAAAGCACAGCTTTTGATTCCCGTAGGAATCAACCTTGACTTGGTGATAATGAATTAGTACTATTTACAGCAACTGTCTGCTCAGCTAGTGGAAAGATAGCCAGGTATGGGTACTCATTTGGGGGTTATGGGGGTTGAGACAGTGGCTGTGTTTTATTGGATTTCTTTTTTTAAAACAGTTTTCTCAGTTCAATTCAGCTTAGCTCAATTTGTGTTTTTCTTCAGGTCAGTTGCTAACAACTGAAAGTAGACTATTGAAAGAGAGCTCTCCCTCCGGCAAGAGATCTTTCTATTCATTTTTAAAATCAGATTATACAATCTGTAACTAAGGAACTGGACCATCATTTTTTGAATTGAAGACGGGCCTCTCCCCATATTCATTGGTCAAGGGTCCTGTTTTCAATTCAAAAAGTCAATCCCAAGAAGCTTTAGGTTTCCTGTTTTATGTGCATACTAATAATTGAAGAGGTAACTATTTAACAATGTTTTAGTAAAAAAGCATTTGTTTTGCACATTTTGAACATAACGACTGAATAACAGGCATGTGGATTATGTAACACAAGTAATGTCATTTTTTTTTTTCTTTTTTTATTGACATTTTGTTATTTTGTTTGCCATTGTGTAACATTGGTTACTATTGCCTTCATTTATTTCATAAACTTCTTTCTCTTCATTCTGCTGCAAATAACATGGGCTATGTAACATACAAAAATATATATAATTTGTCCTGTAATGGTGATAAACTGAGTTGAAGTAAAGGACTGACATAAAAGACAGCCCCAGTCGGTAAGCCGCCTGCCATTACAGGTCCCCAAGGCTGAATATGTGGAATACAATATGGACATTAAGACACGTAAGAGGTTACAGGTAACAGCTATACAGAGGGTTTTTACATTTCTTCTTATCCCTCTTAAGTAAAGAACCTGAGATTATTTGGCAACTTTTGGGTAAGGTGCATATCATGATTGATCTGTTTACACAATAAAACAATTGTTTGTTTTTTTTTTACATCATTTGGTCTGACTCTTGCTTTCTTTCTTTGCCTTCTTTTTGGTTCCCAACATAAAGGACTAATTTAAGCAATAATTAACACACATTTTCGGTGTCAGTTTTGGCAATTTGGCAATTCTCCTTAGTTCCAGTAGTCTCTATATTCGTTCCATCTGCTTCTGTAGGACCAATTGAGTATTATCCCTTTCAGTTAGGTGTTCATTTGCACACACAACTGCTATAATAGCAACCTTGAGAAAGATACAAAACCTGATTTAGCAGAAAGACACCTGGGCCTTCTCCCCTCCACTTTTCTTTCTAACCTGCTTTCCAGATTAAATGAAAAGCTTAAAAATGATTTAATTTGCTAAGATATACTAAGTCCTTTCTGTTACCTGCCCCAACAGCTAACATCTGGTGGCCTGAATGTCACCTCATAGCAGTATTTCCTCATCAAAATAAGGTGACATATCTGCAGACATTGCCAGAGGGTTGCAGGAAGGATATCCATTTTAAACTTTTTAACCACAAGATGACCTCTTATCCACTTTGATGTGCACACAGGCTCCTATGAGACAGTTCCACAGCTGTGCCACTAACCTACTTTAGATCTTTTACTTGTACTTGATTGCAAGATATAGGGATAAGTGCTTTCTATTGGAGGGCTGTACAGGAGTTTTTTTTTAATACCACCCTGTCTCTTTCTAAAGGTTTATCTCCAATCTCACATACAAAGTACAAACCTCAGTCCTGCCCACAGCACTAAAATCCAATTCTGCATAATAGCCAGAGACTGTTTCATATAGGGCAATATCCAATAATTGAACATCCTTTTTTGATTTTTTTAGGTCACTTCTTTGTTTTTTGTGTACAGTATGTCAGTCTAAATTTTTCCTTCAACGATGATCCATATGTGATTTTTGGTGCTTATAAGAGGTATTTGATTTATGGCTATTGTATGCTAAAATTTTAAAACATATATCATAACAGCTTAATGAAGCTTGTAGTAGTTTGCCACCTCATTGATGACAATGGAAAGTGGCTTGCATATGTCCGACCTTTCCTCTTAATTTTTAATGGCATCAAAGTCATCACTTTTAAAATAGCTTTTTAATTCTGTGTATGTGAGGCAGCCGTGTTTATTACTGTGCCGATACACCACCCTCAAAATACTTTAAAAAAGAAAAAGAAGTTTTGGCTCCCCATAATCCTATTTGGTTTAAACTTTTTAAAGAAATGAATTGGACCGCTAGAGGAAGAAATATTTAAAGTAGCAGGTGTGCTGCATCTATTGTACCTGACCATCTGATGATAGTTACCAGCAAAATATTTGCTGTGAAATAATGCAGGTAATTAATTTTCCTGATCAAGAAAATGTGTGTTTCTGGGGCAACATGGTTCTCAGCTTTGGATCAGAATCATCCACTGAAGGATTCACCAGTGGAGGGAAACTGGAAGGCATCAAGACTTGGACCCTCCCAATAAGGTCACTTCCAGAGAGACAAAGTGATCATTTCCAATCATAGGACCCTAGTCGAATATGAAAGAGAAATTAACTCCTATCTTGGTAGTTCACTTCAGGCAGGTTCTAAAGCAGAGCAAAAGTCATAATAGCCAAGAGAAATCCTGGCCCTGACAGCCATGTAAAATGCAGGGCTTAAAGCTTTGAGAAAGACTGTTATGGAACGCTTGTTGCTGGAGGGAGACCATCTCTAACTGACATGAGCTAAGCTTTGAATAACTGTTTTTCCTTGCACTTTCTGCTTATTAAAATCATCCTACATTTTTGACAGAAACATTAATTAAAGATTTCTTTTGTTGGTTGGTCGAGGTTGAGTGCCTCCTAGTAGTAATGATAGCCACAAACCATATCAACTTATTCCTATGAAGTTCTGTAAATATTTTATACTCAGGTTAATGGAAAACTTTATCTTTAGCAATGGATTTTATTCTCTTCCTATACAAACGTTAAGTAAAGATTTGTTATTTGGTAATGAGTAGAAGAATCAAACTATAACTTTATAGTACACTACCCTGTGTAAGCCCGTGCTGTAAAAAGCAAATGGTCCTAGAAACTATTGAAATCGTCAGAAAAAAAGCTTGAAATGCAGAGATGTCAGATAGTTGAAAGGAACTACTCTGGGCATCTCTCTCATAGGAGGTTTCATGTTGCCGACATGCTTGCATCGTTTGTTCATTAGCGGCTAAGAGACTTTCTTTCTTTGGAGGTTTCCTTTTGCTGATGTGCTCGCCTCAGTTCTGTATTAGCCATTAAGCGAGTGACTCTTTCTTCTGAGGTTTTGCTTTGCTGATGTGCTGGCCTCGCTTGTGTATCCTCAGAGGTGGAGCCCTTACTCAAACTCCACCTCTCACTTCCGGGCCGGACAGAGAGACACACACACTTCCACGCATAGACATTTACTATATATAAGACAAAATGTCTGGGCTACTTAACAGTATTGCATCTCGTAAGTGCTACTCGATATTATTTTATTTAGACTCCAAAATAAGTATTTGCTGATGCTACTTACTATTATTTGTAAAGACAGGGTAATTTTAATTGAAAAATAAAAACTGCATTTGAAGACTACAAATTTATATGATGAAATTATTGATTGTTTTTAAGGTTTCTGCAGCTTGTAGAAGACAATTGCAAAGTTTTAAATTTAGTCAAGAATATCTAATATAAACATAATGCCTACAAGGAAGCAAATCAAAAAAAAAAAAAAGAATTAATTAAGTTGAAACTATTTTTCCTTACTCTGGGCAATGTGCAAAACTAATTAAAATGACTAATACAATGTTAAAACTGTAGAATATAAATGAAGCTTATGCCTATCTTTGCAATGCATTTTTTATATTGCACTGTGTGTGCACTTCTCCCTAACACATGAAAAGAAGACTTTGGGGATAGTCGACCGACCGTTTTTCTTTATTAAGGATGCATGTGAATTAAACGCAGTACCTAACAGTTCACTCTTATTTCTACCACTTTTAAATTACAATTGCAATAATACTGTATAACCAATATGAATGGTGACTTTAAAGATGGACTAGAAATACACTTGTTTATATTCATTTTTTTCTTTGTGAATGTGACATATACTGTATATTGATAGTAGCCATGAGCATTCTAATCAGAATGCAGTCCTGTAGTGATGCTCAAAACCTTCCTCCAGACTAGGTCAAACTTTCAGTGTTAAAAGACAGACTTTACACCCCATATATATTCCTGATATGCTTATATTGCCATGCATCGGAACATCTTCTTTGTTGTACCTCTGAACTCCATACGAAAAAATGTATTCCTTATTTATAACTATACTGTTACAGAGTACTGATACACATTTTTGGGGTTCAGTTGAATTCAGAAAAATATTCAAAAATCCACTAAACTCTACAAATGCTAGTAACAAAAGAGTCTTTTAAAGTGACCTGACCAGTCATGGAATTGGAACATTTTCTGATTCATGCTCAGCTTCTTCAAACACAAAATTATGTTTCTGAGGTTAAATATTAATAGCAGTATGGATGATAATGCAACAAAATATTTTATGATGTGGAAATTTGCTTAATTTCAGTAGTGGTACAAGTGAAAAATTAAAACATTCCCATTTTAGTTCAAATGTTTACTTTATAGCTTTATGTTTTTTGTGAACTGGTTTACAGCATGACAGTGTCTTAAGGAGTTGAAAGCTATCCAAGCCACATTGTCTAAGATGTAGGAATCAGCCCAATTACTGGATGCCTATCTTTCACAAAGAACATAACTTATTCTTACATAGGAAATGTTAAATTGTCCATCAAACTAACATGCATGTCTTTGGAATTTTGGAGAAATGTGGAGAAAACCCACATGGACACAAGACAAGTATGCAGACTGCACAGGTTGAACATCAAACCCAAGAGAGACAGCAGCAATATACACTGCCCCATCACAGTAGCTTTAAAGATGTGTTCCTTAAACAAAAAGAATGAAAAAATGTTGTAGTCTAGTTTTTTTTGTGATTACCTGCCACAAAATACAAAAATTAGACTTTGCCTAAACAAAGCTAAACCAAAATCCAATGAACAACATCCACTGGAATAAAGTGAAAAATGTCAGAAAATCAAAAATTAAATGTACATCAGACAACTCTCAATACGTATCTGAAAAAATGACTCACTGTCTGGAATATATAGGCAGAGTGAGATCCTCTAACTGAAACATCATAATGCTCCCATCTCCTGAAACTCCACATAGGGAACAGGGCACATAACTAAACACATTAACACAAAAAAAATACATGAGTTAATAAAAGCTAAAGTAATTTTCGAAACAAAATAAAATATAAAGTACAAAGTAATATTAAAAAGAAAAACAATACGTAATACTAAATTTAAGCTAGGGTAGAGACATTCTTATGAGCAGAGTTTGTTTTGAATTTTTTTCCAGGCTATAAAAATCATATAGATGTTGTTTCTGGGGTTTATAGACTCAAGTAATTCTTATGGTTATTGTCATGTTTTCAGCTTTCATTTAGAAACACTAATTTAGACTTTATTTAACATTTTTTCCAGACACCATTTTGTTTAGAATATGGGGGATGCCATTTTATGGTTTAGTTCATCATTATGCAAGTCTTGGTTTGTAGTGTCAATACATCAGTGGTAATTGGTGAAGGGTTAACACTAGAATCCTTGAAGCCTACAAAAAAACTCGTAATCCTGGCCCACCTTAAATTACTTCACATCTATCCTCATCAGCGTCTTTTGTTTTGTAAATGTGTCAATCAGCACAAGCAGCAAACAGCCTGCTATCCTATCCCCCACCGCTGCAGGAAGGGCAAAAAGCTCTCTCAGCTCAAGCCTTGTTTATCTGGAAGTGAGGTACCTGGGGGGTACGTTGCTTAAATCATCCAAGATCAGATGCTTCATCTTGGATGAGTTAATGCCGGTCAAACTCATCCGGGATACGTTGGTTTTTCAAACACAGCCATGTAGTAGATTAGTCTAGCTGGATCTAAGCATCCGAGATGAACGTGCGCACCCGCCATATATATTGAGTCTAGAAAACATGATCAGCAAGTCTTTGATAGGCTGTAACAAAATGACGAAAGTAACGGGCACATTTTTTTTCACACAAGCGGAGCAGGATCTTTTATTCAAAGGATATGAAGAATTCCAAGATTTAATATGCACAAGGGGTAACACTGCCAAAGCAGCCCAAACCAGAAAAGACAGCTGGCAAAAAGTAGCCGACAAATTAAACGCTAAGTAGTGTGCATTGTACTTAATGAATGCAGCGTTGCATTTCCTATGTGTCAGATTAATTATTATTTAATATGTCATAATTCCAGATCAAATGTGAGCACAAGAAGAACATGGGGACAGGTTAAAGTGAAGTACAAGAATATACTTCAAACTACTAAATATTGGTATATAACTATTTAAAGAATTGTTGACATAAAGAATCATATATAATATAAAAAACATTAATTTTAAAGCTAATAAGAAGGCAGACAAGCAAAAAACAGGTGGAGGTCCATGCGGTCCAGACCTAACCCCTGCAGAAGAGTTGGCTCTCCAGCAAAATGCCCATCATCCTGTTTCTGAGGGCATTCCAGGGGGAAGCTCCTCCTCAGAACCAGTGGCAGGATGCAGTGGTCACTTCATTTCAGGTAAAGGATGGTCATTGAATATATTTGTCCTCAATGTGTGCCATAGGTATGTTCCTTATAGCCCTCTTTTTTGTTGGGTCAGTTGCAGGGAATGTCATATCCCTAGAACCTGTGTTTGACCAACGAGATATAACGAGAGGTCGAATATTTGATGAAGACACTGTGTCTGATTATTCATCAGGAGGAGAGGTACATTTTCCAAATAATGTTTGATCAATCTCCACTCTGATCAGTCCCATGTGCCCCAATCCCCTTTGGAAATCCTGGGTAATGAGAATGTTAGGCTGATTGTGAGATTCTTTATGGAACTGTGGGTGTTTTTGCCTGTGTACCTGAAATGGCTTGAAACGCCTCTTTTATTGTCTGCACACGCAGGTGTCCAGGAAACACTATGAAAACCAGAAGGGAATATTTCAGAGCCAAACAGACTTTACGAATTACCTGGCAAACTGCACTATTAGACAGATTTTCTGCATCGCCTGCAGTATATAAAAAAAGTGCTGTTTGCAAAAAACCTCAAAGCAATGTATACTGTCTGTGTGGTTGTGACAGCCAGACTTCACCTAGTTTGACTTCGAATATAAGGTGCTAATAAATCTTTAAGGTACAATATTCCCCTTTGGCTAAAGTGGCATCTTTCGAAAAGGATCAATAAAGGATCTTGCCGATCGCGCAAAACCCTCTCTATATGAAATTCTCTTCTTATAATTTGCGCAATGATATCAATTGGTTGCTCATTCATGAACGGCGAAGCCATGACTGAATGAATTCCATGCTCGGAAACTGATTAAGTGTTTGAGCTAATCCTCGTTTACATAGAACAAACCTGCTCTGAGCAGGTTTGAGGATTTGGATGTGCTGCTATGCCAACACATCCAGCAAGAGTTTCGAAAAACCGACAGATCCAGGATCATGTCAAATCATCAACAATTACATCCGGCTAAATGAGTAATCCACGTACGAAAAATGGAGCTGTATAGGGTAAATAATATATCATTATTTGGAACACATGCATTTCATGTGTGTTCCGTGTCTACAAAGATCTATGTAAGTGTAGGATGACAGCAAATGCAAGAAATGTTGAACACATACATGTTTTAGTACTAACAACAACATTTTGACATGGAGTATTTAATGTGTGAAGACTGAAGTCCAAATATCAAATACACACTTTCACAAAAGATACAAGTATAACAAAACAAGTGTGCTTTTATTCAAGAATATAACCAACGAAAAATAAATCAGGATAGTGTACATTGTTCACATGTCTGCTTTTGTGGTACAGCGGTAAGAACTGCTGACTCATAATCAACAAGTCGTGGGTTCGATCCTGGCCGCTTCCCAGAATTAACATTTTCAGTAGTGAGGTGCTCTTATTGTTACTATTATACAATAGAAACATACATTTAATTTGAGTCTGTAACAGCCGGTGTAAATGTATGGTACTTGTAAAGGTTAGTGTTTTTTTTTAATTCAGTTTTATTCTCTCAGTCGCATTCATGCTCACCCCAATCTGACACTGCTGTTTTCAAATAAAGACATGCTATAACAGAGGTGAACTTGGATGAGGATGAAGATTCTACATCAGAAAAAGAAAACAGAAGCCCTCCCCGCAAGAAGTGTCCACTCACACATAAGAACAACACAGCTGCACCAGGTGTAAAGGCCAAAGATGACACCGTAACAGGTCGGGCGTCATCCTGCCTGTCATTCGACCCCACATGTGTCCAACGAAACAGCATGGCTTACAGAGCTCGCCAAGGTATTGTGCAAAGTTCTGTTTGTGATTATGTTTTTTGATGGTCTTTATATGAAAACCATGTACAGTGGAACCTTGGTTCACGAACGTCTCGGAACACGTACAAATTGGTTTACGACCAAAAAGTTCGCCAAACTTTTGCATCTGTTCACGACCACAGACTCAGTATACGAACAAGCCAGTTTCCCTTTCGGTTTGTGCGCGTCGATGATTTCCGCAAGTGTTCAGTCTCTCCCTATGTATTTCCTGTGCAGAGAGAGAGAGACACACACACGAGAGAGACATTTAATGAAGACTTTTTTCTATTGGATTTTAACCTCCACTTCACTTCTGCTTACAATGATCAGTTCGTAGCGTGCATTGTTGCAATGTTACTTTTCTTGGTGGTTTATTAAATTATGGATTTTTGAAATGTTCATTTTTTTCCCTGTGCTTAAAACTCATTAAAAAAAAGTTTTTAACAAGCAGTTTGTAGCGCGAACTCTTGCAGTGTTAGTTTTCTCTGTTGTTCAAGGTTTTCTCAGTGTTATTCAGTGTTTTTACATTTAGTTTACTATTACACTGTGCATTCTATGGTATAATTAACTATATGTGTGCTTAAAAATCTTTAAAATATATTTACATACAGTTCGTACGGTCTGAAACGGATTAATTGTATTTACATACAATCCTATGGGGGAAATTACTTCGGTTCACGACCAAATCGAGTTTTGGAACGAATTATGGTCGTGAACTGAGGTTCCACTGTATATGTTACTTATATAAAAGCCAGATTGAATGTTATCTACCTTGATTTATTTACTTATCTTCCTACAGCGTAAAGTCAGAAGTAGACTGCGGAGCTTCCTCTGTTTGATCGACACGAGCATACTAGCATTAGTGCTAATATTAGTGAATAGATTTGAGGAGCGTTGTTGATTGTGGAGCAGAAAAGAATTTTATCAATGTCTCATTGTTAAAGGAGAGTCTGTCCTATACTATTAAAAATTAAACTGTGGGCCATTTTAGTGGATGGGAAAGTGATCAGTAATGGGTCTCTGAAATATATGTAGGGCAGTCAAAAAGTTCCTGGAACTGTGATATAGCGGGAGAGTGAGAGATCAGATTATGCACACATTGTTGTGGAGGGGAGCGCAGCACATGCAAGAAAAAGCAAACAAAAAATAAAAAAATGATATTGTCTAAAAACTAAATAAGAAAGAACAACACAAATCTTTACTGTGAACACATAGAAAATGAGACAACAGTACATTCACCATGGTCTCCTGTCAGGCATCTTGTACAGACCATTCTTGCCATACTTTTCCAACTGGGGTGTGAAATACAAAGCGCAATTGTGGTTGAACAGAAGAAAAAAAAATCTTTATGAAAGTTGTATTCATCTCTTAAAGGATTCAACTCTTGTGCAGCAGCAAGGAACAACTTTCTAGCAGTTTCTGACTATTTCTGCATTTTGTTTAGTTATCTGTCTGTATTCAATGAAGCTGTCCTGCTTTGATTAGGAAAAGGATCTAATGCAGTGTTCTAACTTTTATTACTACAATGTATGTGCATTTAACCAGTTTTTGGTACTGCATGGGCTTAAGAGTTTACTTGTCAGACACTGTTTAATTACGTATGCATTATATCCTGATAACAGTGCACTCTCGTTTCTGTCTGCAGTTAGATATGCTATCCCTCACATAAATTCTGTTTTCTTCAAAGATGTTGCTAGTAAGGATTTCTGTTAAGAAAGATAATATTTACTTTCTCTCATACGTTGAATTTACACTAAACTTTATTTATCATTAGAACAAATGATACATCCTGTATTATGTATTTAATTTCCCGCATTAATGAGGTGAAACATTGGGTAATTGAAAACTGCTTGTCCTTAAACTTGGAAATAAGTAGAGCTTTTAGTGGGTGGGTATGTGATACATTTCACATTGATCTAGTTATTGTATTTTTTCATCGCATAAGATCTACTTTCTTTAGTTGCAAAATATTGCATACAATGGAGAATATAAAAACAATCTGCTTAATTTCTGTCAAGCACAAAAAAACTAATTTCTCCTTATAACATATGGCAGAAAATAAATGAGACAGGGACTGAACACTGTAATGCTTTGCTGATACAGTATCCAAATCATTTTGTTACTGCTGTATAATTACTTCGAAATACTGTAACTCTCCTGAAAATATAACTCTCTGAGTTTACTCTATTCTAAAATTATACATATTACAAATAGAAGGTCAAAATGAATAATTTTTAAGTGCCAAAAATTGCTAGATCTTCAAGTCACAGGCCACAGTTCTTTACAAAACAATTTTTAAAACATGTTATACTAGAAGTATTTTTTGGTTTCTTTTTTTTTTTTTGGCTAATAAATCAGGGAAATCGGAGTGATGATAAAGGATGGCTGAAATATTTGTATAAAAAGAAAAGTATTCTTAAATATTCTGTCATGTTGCCTGGATAAGTTCTATTCTAAGTCTGACAGATTTTTATATCTGAGCATTTTTTGCAACCTCCTCAGATACTCACTTTTTTGTATCCACGGTTAAGCATGAGTGTTTCTCTTTGAATGGAACTGCATTAATACTTAGGTTAGGAAAGACCTTGAGTTGGGCACTACATGCATTGTAAGAGTGTTCAAACTAATCTGAATACATTTTTAGTTTCTAACTCTTAGCAATGCACTACATGTAAATATGTTTTTATTGTATACAGCCGAGACAAGCCTGGAGTGGCCTTGAGACAAACCTAGAGTGGCCTTGGAACAAGTCCATCACTGTCCTTCAGTGGTCCAGTCAAAGCCGAGACACAAACCACATAAAGCATCTGTGGAGAGACCTGAAGATGGCGGTTTACAGATGCTTCCCACTCAATTTAAAATAGCATGAGAGCATCTACCAGGCAGAATGGGATAAACTGGCCATATTCAGGTGTACAAAGCTTATAGAGATTTACCCAAGAAGACTTGAAAGTTGCTACCAAAGGGGCTTCTACGAAGTACTTAATGAAGTATTGAACAATATTATGAATGAGAGATTTCAGTTTTTGATTTTTAAAACATGTTTTCACTTTGTCATTAAGGGTTATTGAGTGTAGATTAATGGGCAAAAATAAAAAATTAGGTCTACAACATAATAAGGTGAAGGGGTCTGAATACTTTTTTAACCCACTGTAAGTATATCAGGGCTTTCAATAACACCCTTAGCCCATGATACAATTCATATTGAATATGATGGGATATTCCAACAATATGAAACTTTAAAAGAAATGTGCCATATGTTTAGTGTTATAAGACATAATATGAAACATTTTGGAATGAACAGCATTAGCTTCTTATTAGACATTCATAAATCATCTGAGCAGCTGCATTGTGGAGTGTGTAAAAAACTCAAATCAGTGCATAAATATACAAGCTTTAACATGTTTTTGTAAGCTTTCTCTTTTTTTATTACAGTAATCTTCAATGTTCAAATAACATTTGCACTCTAGTAATATGCAGCAATACAAAGTTACTGGAGTGCAAAAACATCTAAATTTAAATGTTTTTTTTTTTTTTATTAAAATCAAACATTGCTCCAACAATGACTATTATTTTATTTCCTGGTTGAATGCTTTACTGACCCATTAACTGTGGGTCCTGACTGGAACTATGAACTTATAATGTTATATCTTCTCTTGAGAAAAATGACAATGTCCACATTTTGCATAAAGTGGAAACCATTCCAGAGTGACAACACACCCTTGCAGTTGAAAACATTTACAAGGAACAAACACAGATGACCGGGGACGTTGCCACACCGGGATGCCTGGAGAATGGAAGGACCAGGAGAGGGGCAATATCTTCCTTGGACCCAAGAGAGCAGTCCTCCTGGATTACATTGGGGTCGCCAGGTGGTGCCAGGATGATACCGGAGCCCTGGATGGTAGCACTTCCGCTACACCATGAAGTACTGCCGGAAGAGGAAACAAATGTACCTGGAGTGCTTCCGGCTGCCCTTGCAGCACTTCCGCCACACCAGAAAGTGCTGCAGGAAGTTCATCAGGGCGAACATGGAGCACATCCAGGTGCAACATAAAAGGAACCGCCTCACTCCATTCGGGAAGCTGGAGTCGGGAGGCAGAGGATGGAGCTTGTGAGGAGGGGAATAGTAGCAGCAAAAGAATAGAGAAGAAAAGACAAAGGAAAGTAAAAAGGACTGAGTTTATTGTGGTGGCTGGTGCACTGTGTGTGTGCAGAAGAAAAATAATAAATACAGTGTGCTTTTGGACATTGTGTGTCCTTGGTGTCTGTCTGTAGCTGAGGTGGTCTTTCACTATATATATATATATATAGTAGCTGATTACCCAGTGGCTTCGCTCACTGAGTGCAAGGGAAAAAAATAAAATGTAGTATATAAATTATTAAACAGTAAAGCATTAACATTTAAGAAGTAAAGATACATTGAGCACTACTGGAGTGCTTTAGGGTAAAGTACATTTTAAAGCCGCTATAACACAACAGGTAAGTAGTACTAACAGAAGCTTAAATGTATTTGGATCATCTACTGGTAGGAGATCCCTTGTGAAAGGTGCTACGTGACCGGTGTGGTATAGAAATAACATTTTGTGTGTGATCCTCCAAATTTCTGCCTGACAATGTTGCACTATGTGCCTGTGATTTAAGAGAAAATTTATTCTGAGAAATGTGGACGCTGCCGTTCCATGCTTAACAGGCAGAAGGTCCGAACAATTCCCAAGTCCAATACTTTACATGAAGAGGTCGGTACAGCTTCTTAGATGTAAATTCTACATGTTGTTAAAAAAATTTATCACAAAAGCAACCTTGAATGTTGCTGTGTTTTAGTGACCCGAACTCACCTTAAGGGACAGTAAGTAGTCATGCAGCGCAATTTACAAAGAGAGTCTTGCTTCAATGGTGCCGATTCCACTCATTCGCAAAGATTTCCACTCTCCCAGGAGCCGACGGGGCACTCAAAGTGTCACAAACAGTGCGAGAAGAGAGGACGCTGCCTGAAACTGCGAAGCTCTCAACCCGATGGAGGAGCACGACATTCCATGCCTTTCAGCGTCCACTTTATTCTCACAACCCGTCGCCGCTGAAGGCGGTCTTGTCTTCACATTGTTTACAGCTCGGCGCAGTTAAAAAGTAGAAATTTGCAAAGCTGTTTTCCTCATCTCTTCTACTATCAAGTACTGGCAACTAAAAAAAAGTTACAATGTGGCAGTTTCCGCGACAGTGACGTGGACGAATAAATAAAACTTCTCTGTCTGAACGCGCCTGGCGGCGGATGGCTCAACGCTGGAGTCCAGATAGGAGGGCTGGGAGAGGGGGACGCGGGGCGCACTTCTATGGTATAGATCAGCGTGTTTGTATTTATTTCTTTTCAATATCAGTAAAATAACTCTCACACAAATAATAAAAATTTGTAAAAACAATATAAAAATGGCGTCCACAAACAAAGTGATTAGTTCCTGTATTATAATATGTTCTGTGGTCATACGTAATTTCCGTTTTGCGTGGTCATAAGTAATTTCCGTTTCAAACGCAAAAAGAATTATATATATATATATATATACAGTACATCCGGAAAGTATTCACAGCGCATCACTTTTTCCACATTTTGTTATGTTACAGCCTTATTCCAAAATGGATTAAATTCATTTTTTTCCTCAGAATTCTACACACAAGTCCTCATAATGACAACGTGAAAAAAGTTTACTTGAGGTTTTTGCAAATTTATTAAAAATAAAAAAATTGAGAAAGCACATGTACATAAGTATTCACAGCCTTTGCCATGAAGCTCAAAATTGAGCTGAAGTGCATCCTGTTTCCCCTGATCATCCTTGAGATGTTTCTGCAGCTTAATTGGAGTCCACCTGTGGTAAATTCAGTTAATTGGACATGATTTGGAAAGGCACACACCTGTCTATATAAGGTCCCACAGTTTACAGTTCATGTCAGAGCACAAACCAAGCATGAAGTCAAAGGAATTGTCTGTAGACCTCCGAGACAGGATTGTCTTGAGGCACAAATCTGGGGAAGGTTACAGAAAAATTTCTGCTGCTTTGAAGGTCCCAATGAGCACAGTGGCCTCCATCATCAATAAGTGGAAGAAGTTCGAAACCACCAGGACTCTTCCTAGAGCTGGCCGGCCATCTAAACTGAGCGATCGGGGGAGAAGGGCCTTAGTCAGGCAGGTGACCAAGAACCCGATGGCTCTTTCTCATCAACCAATTCTGCAGCAATCCACCAATCAGGCCTGTATGGTAGAGTGGCCAGATGGAAGCCACTCCTTAGTAAAAGGCACATAGCAGCCCGCCTGGAGTTTGCCAAAAGGCACTTGAAGGACTCTCGGGCCATGACAAACAAAATTCTCTGGTCTGATGAGACAAAGATTGAACTCTTTAGAGTGAATGCCAGGCATCACATTTAGAGGAAACAAGGCACCGCTCATCACCAGGCTAATACCATCCCTACAAGTGAAGCATGGTGGTGGCAGCATCATGCTGTGGGGATGTTTTTCAGCGGCAGGAATTGGGAGACTAGTCAGGATAAAGGGAAAGATGACTGCAGCAATGCACAGAGACATCCTGGATGAAAACCTGCTCCAGAGCGCTCTTGACCTCAGACTGGGGTGACTGTTCATCTTTCAGCAGGACAACAACCCTAAGCACACAGCCAAGATATCAAAGGAGTGGCTTCAGGACAACTCTGTGAATGCCATTGAGTGGCCCAGCCAGAGCCTAGACTTGAATCCGATTGAACATCTCTGGAGAGATCTTAAAATGGCTGTGCACCGAGGCTTCCCATCCAACCTGATGGAGCTTGAGAGGTGCTGCAAAGAGGAATGGGCAAAACTGGCCAAGGATAGGTGTGCCAAGCTTGTGGCATCATATTCAAAAAGACTTGAGGCTGTAATTGCTGCCAAAGGTGCAAAGTATTGAGCAAAGGCTGTGAATACTTATGTACATGTGATTTCTCAGTTTTTTTATTTTTAATAAATTTGCAAAAACCTCAAGTAAACTTTTTTCACGTTGTCATTATGGGGTGTTGTGTGTAGAATTCTGAGGAAAAAAATGAATTTAATCCATTTTAGAATAAGGCTGTAACATAACAAAATGTGGAAAAAGTGATGCACTGTGAATACTTTCCGGATGCACTGTATATATTGTCAGGCTTGGGTCACACAGTTGCACAGATTCATTCAGGGTTTTCAAGAAACATAAACTTTATTATAAAGAAGAATGACAAAGAGGAGAGTCAGAGGATAATTTTGGTGTCTTAAACTTCTTTCGAATGTTGGTGAGTTTGGAATAGAAGGATGAAAAATCATTAAGAAAGGATGATGATTTTGAAGCAGCAGGAGGACTTATGAGAGACTTGAAGGTAAACAAGAGGTGGCAGGCAGTTCTTTCGGAGGATGCAATTAAGTTTTGAAAAAATTGCTAATTTGAAGAAGGAAGACAGGAGGGGCCTGCACTCAGGATAGATGGATGTTTCTTCTTACACCAAGTACTTTCAGACAAATGCAGTTCCCTGCAAACAAAACAGAGAGTGGAAGATGGCCAGGACTGAGGAGGTGAGGTACGAGCAGTGTGATAGACAGGACAGTGGACATCAAGAGAAGAAAAGATAGAAGAAAAGAGTGGGCTTGTAGCAGAGTTTACTGGGAGCTAGGCAAAGTAGTTTGGAGAAGAGACTGCAAACAGACCAGAAATAGAAAAGGTTGTGGGACATAAATAAGAAAGATTTTGTTGCCTTTTGACAGTTGGAAGTAAATTTGGAGAAGGTTGAACAAAAGAAAAGCAAATGAAAAACTGGTCTGAGACATGCAAGGGAGCAATGGATGGGGAGAAGGAAGAGGAAATGTGACATTTGAAAATCAGATTAATGTGATGGTCTTCCGATTTAAGTTGTGGTGAAACATGGTGGGGGGAGGGGTTTGAGTGTTTAGAGAGAAGGCAAAGGAAAAGAGGGAGGTAAAGACACCAGAGGAGCTTGAAGAGTCAAGGTTGATGTTGGGGTCTCCTAAAAGGATAACGGGATCTATGCATTGGCATACAGAGGAGAGAAAGAAATGTCATGTGGACCTGACAGATAATAGATCAAAATAAGGTTACCTGAACAGCATGAAATTCAAAAAAAGAAAATGAGAAGCTATTAACTTTTTTAGGGCGGATGTCGACTTTTGTCGACAGGAGGAGTTGGGGGCGAATGTCGACAAAAGTCGACATCCAGGGATAGAGGGCTACAATCAGCTGTTTATGGCGACAAAACTCACTGTCACGTCACAGGCATTCCCTCTCTGCTTGGAGGAATGTTAGACTCATTGACTCAGCAACTGATCCTTATATGTGCATGAGTTGCGATATGTAAACAAATGCAAACAAAGCCAAGATGGCATCAACATCTCACGAGGGAGCGAAGCGAGTGCAGAAAAGAAAACACTCGGCAGATGACATTTTGCTCATTATCGCGGAATCGGACTCTGATTTTTTAGAGTCGGATTTCATTGACAGTGATCAGGAGATCGAGCAAGAGATTGAGGAGCTGGCATCAGCCAATGCACCTACGGCAAGGTTCGCGTGGGAGGAATACCCAGAAATTGATCCGTGGGAGCCGAACTGGCTACCGGACTTCACAAGAAGGCACAGCTTGCTGCTGGACACAACGGATTACAAGCCGCTGGACTATTTCAATCTGTTTTTTCCTGAGACAGTGTTTCACCTGATATGCGACGAAACAAACAGGTATGCAGAGCAATTTTTTGAATCGCGGGATGCGCTTGCTCCGCATTCTCATTTTTCGAAGTGGAAACCCACAACAAAAGACGAGATGAAGGGCTTTGTGGCATTGCAGATAGAAATGGGACTAGACTGGCGATATAGTTTCAGGGAGCATTGGTCCAAACGTACTTTGTCACCTAGTGGCTTTGGACAGGTTATGCCGCGTGATAGGTACGTGCTGCTGCAAAGCTTCATTCACTTCTGTGAAAACCAGAAGCAAATCCCAAGGGGTGAACCAGGCTATAACCCCATGTGTAAAATTCAGCCCCTGCTTGACATAGTGGAGCCAACATATAAACAAATTTTTTTTTTTTTTTTTTTTTTTTTGCAATCCATACAAAGCAAACAAGTTTTTACAAAAAGAAAAATTAAGTTAAGAACAGATTGATCCCCACCCCTGAGAGAGAGAGCAAGCCAAACGGCGTGAAATTGAAGGCTTGTAAACATACCTAAATTAATAAATTCTCTGTGCTTTATGAGCTTTTTTTAAAATATTACTGATTAGATCCTGCCATGTTTTGAAAAAAGTCTGTACGGATCTTCTAACTGAGTATTTGATTTTTTCCAATTGCAAATAGTATAACACATCAGTTTCCCACTGACTTAAAAGAGGAGAGTTTGGGTTCTTCCAGTTTATCAGAATAAGTCTGTGTGCCAAAAGTGTAGTGAATGCAATCACAGTTTGTTTGTCTTTCTCCACTTTAAGCCCCTCTGGAAGAACCCCAAACACAGCTGTTAATGGGTTAGGAGGGATTGTGAGTCCAAGGCTGTCTGAAAGGTAATTAAATTTTTTTTGTCCAGAATAATGTTAATTTGGTGCAGGCCCAGAACATGTGACCCAGTGAGGCTGGGACTTGGTTGCAACATTTGCAGGTTGGATCCTGCCCTGGAAACATTTTGGAGAGTTTAAGTCGAGACAGATGTGCTCGATATATAATTTTGAGTTGTATAATTGTATGCTTTGCGCATATGGAGCTCGAGTGAATTCTCTGCATTGCTACTTTCCACTCCTTTTCTGATATATTAATTGAGAGATCTTTTTCCCAGTGTCCTCTTGGATCTTTTAAAGGGAGGGATTGTAAAATGATTTTATATATTGTAGAGATGGAGTCTAAATCCTTGAGATTGAGCAATATTTTTTCCAGCATGGATGAGGGTGCAAGATGAGGAAAATCTGGAAGGTTCTGTTTAACAAAGTTCCTGATTTGAAGATAGTGAAAGAAATGTGTAGCTGGAATGTTAAATTTGGAATGTAATTGTTCATAGAATGCAAAGATGTTGTCTATATAAAGATCTCTAAGCAAGTTAATTCCAAATTTTTTCCAGATATTAAAAACTGCATATGTTTGTGAAGGTTGAAAGAGGTGGTTCTCTTGCAGAGGTGCCACAGATAGAAGCTTCTCCGTCTTAAAATGCTTTCTACATTGGTTCCAGATTCTAAGTGAGTGCAGCACAATTGGGTTATTGGTATATTGCCGATAACGTGTGTTTATTGGAGCACAGAGCAAGGAATACAAAGAAGTACTGCCGGATTTTACTTCTATTGCGGACCAAGCCTGTGTATGTTCTTCTATTTGTGTCCAGGTTCTTACCGCCTGTATATTTGCTGCCCAGTAATAAAACTGGAAGTTAGGTAGAGCCATGCCGCCTTCTGCCTTTTGTCTTTGTAGGGTTGCTCTTTTGATGCGTGGATGTTTTGAATTCCAAATAAATGAGGTTATTGTTGAATCTAATTGCCTAAAGAATGATTTATTAATGTACAGTAATCCCTCCTCGATCGCGGGGGTTGCGTTCCAGACCCCCCCGCGATAGGTGAAAATCTGCGAAGTAGAAACCATATGTTTGTATGGTTATTTTTATATATTTTAAGCCCTTATAAACTCTCCCGCACTGTATATAAATATTCCCCGCAGAGTTATACAGCATAATCCCTTTGTATTCTCTTAGATATTAGGTAAGATTAATTGAAATTATGTATATAAACACACTGTTTATATACAGTAAAACCTAAATATTATTTTAAAGATATTGAGTGTCTCCAATATCACATACATGTATGTTACAGCCATTACGATAGACAGGCCACCAGCAATAAATACGTACAATGCAAGAAAAATAGTATACAATAAATGTGTGTACAGTGACACTAAACGTACGTACATGTACTAAGCACTGTAAGAAGAAAATTAATTATGGTTACTCACCAACAATGACACGATGACTTGTCCGATAACAATGAGTTTAATTTTACTGCACAACAAAGGAGAGCGTTACAGCCCTTGTAAAGGAGCCACTTCAGGCGATTGTGTAGCACTGCCGTTGTTCTTCTTCTGGCAGTCTTCAATCCAAATCCCTAAAGCAGATTCCATCCAGACTACTGCCTTATTACATCCACTTACAACTCGTTTTGCACCCTGGTTAAAAGGACACTGCAGCCGTAGATCTTATATTCCTTTCCTACTTTTTAAATAAAAAGAATCGTAGCCTTCAACAAATCCAAAACGTTTACCTTTTCTGCAATCGTTAACATCTTCTTCTTGCGCTTGGGCACGGCCCCTGAAGCAGTAGCAGATTTTTTTGGAGCCATAATGAAGGGCTTGACTATGCACAAAGATAAACACTAAAGAGCACAACTCTTTACACGGCGAAACACGTTGATGCTGAATGAGTGAGACGAGACTTCCTGGTTAACACTGCATTCGGCACGCAGGAACTCAACTGCGTGCTCTGATTGGTTAGCTTCTCAGTCAGGAGAACTTAACTGCGTGCTCTGATTGGTTAGCTTCTCAGCCATCCGCCAATAGCGTCCCTTGTATGAAATCAACTGGGCAAACCAACTGAGGAAGCATGTACAGGAAGTAAAAAGACACATTGTCCGCAGAACCCGCGAAGCAGCGAAAAATCCGCGTTATATATTTAGTTATGCTTTCATATAAAATCCGCGATAGAGTGAAGCCGCGAAAGTTGAAGCGCGATATAGCGAGGGATTACTGTATATTGGAATGTTTTGAAATAAAAAAGGAGCTTAGGAAGAATATTCATCTTAACAGTGTTAATTCTTCCAGCTAGTGTGAGATGAAGGGTAGACCATCTATGCAAGTCTTGTTTAATTTTTTCCATGAAGACGGCGAAATTTTGTTGATATAGAGCTTTATGTTTACTTGTGATGTTTTCCCCTAGGTATTTAAACTGTTCTGCAATGACAAAAGGTAGGGTATTTAATATAATATTATATGCTTGAGAATTCACTGGAAAGAGTACACTTTTACAGACATCTTTTAAAATTCTGTGAGTACTGCTAAGACTGCAGGCACAGAATTTTCTGAGTCCGATATATACAGTACCATATCATCTGCATATAATTAAATTTTCTGTTCCAGTCCTTCTCTGCTAATCCCCTTTATCTGATCAGTATTTCGACAATGTATTGCCAGTGGTTCAATGGCAATCGCAAACAGCAGCGGTGACAAGGGGCATCCTTGTCTAGTACCACGTTCTAGTTTAAAGTAGTCTGAGCAAATGTTGTTGATGCAAACTGAAGCTTCTGGGTTAGTATACAGTAATTTAATCCATGCAGAAATGTTCGGGCCAAACCCAAACTTCTCCAATGTAGTAAAAAAGTATTTCCATTCAATCATGTCGAATGCTTTTTCTGCATCCAATGATAATATTATTTCTGGGGTGTTTGATTTAGTTGGTGAGTATATTACATTAAACAGGCGTCGAAGATTTCAAGATAAGTGTTGGCCCCTAATAAATCCAGTTTGGTCTTGTGATATTACCGAAGGGAGCACTTTCTCCATCCTTCTAGCTATGATTTTAGAGAGTATTTTAACGTCGTTATTCAGAAGTGAAATTGGTCTGTATGATGCACATTGTAATAAGTCCTTATTTTGTTTTTGAAAAACGATGATTAGTGCTTGGCGAAAGGTTAGAGGAAGAGATTGGTTATCTGTGGCTTCTGTAAATGTTGCTAATACAGTAGGAGGGGAACTAGCTGAGCGGAGAATTTCTTGTAAAATTCTGCAGGGTAGCCATCAGGGCCTGATGCTTTTCAGCCTTGGAGTGACTTTATAGCATCTAGTAATTCTGATAACGGCAGAGGTTTATCAAGTTCCTCCGCACTAAAAGTGTCTATTTGTGGTATCTGTAATGTATCCAGAAATGCATTAGATTGTGTATTGTCTTCTTTAAACTCAGTAGTATATAGGGATTTATAGTAGTCTCTGAAAGTGTGCATTATATTTTTGTGTTCGACGATTTTATCTCCGTTCGTGTTGGTGATTACCGAGATTGTGTTGCGCACTTCTTGTTTGTGACTTTGTTGAGCTAAAAGCTTATTAGCTTACTCTCCATGTTCATAGTAATGATGTCTGGATTTATAGATTAGTTGTTCAGTTTCTTTAGTTGTCAAGAGGTTTAATTCTGAATGTAGAGCCTGCCTTCTCCTATGTAGAGTCTCGCTTGGTAGTCTGGCGTGTTCTTCATCTATTTTAGTAATTTCGCTTTTTATCTCTGCTACTTTCTTGGCTTTGGATTTATTTCTGTTGGAAAGATATGAGATAATCTGTCCTCTTAAGAAGGTCTTGAGAGTTTCCCAGAGTATTCCTGCAGAGATCTCGGGGGATGTATTTGTCTCTAGAAAGAATTTGATTTGTTTGGATATAAATTCCATACAATTCTCGTCAGCTAATAGAAGCGGGTTGAGGCGCCATCTGCAGGGTGAGTGTATGGGGCTTAGTAATTTTAGCTCCAAGATCATAGGTGCATGGTCAGAAATAACAATAGCATCGTATTTGGAAGATTTAATCATAGGCAAGAAGTTATTGTCTATAAAGAAGTAATCAATCCTTGAGTAGCAATGATGTACTGGTGAGTAGAAAGAATATGTTCTTGAATTTCGGTTTAAAAACCTCAAGGGGTCTGATAAGTTGTGATCAGTTATAACTTTGTAATTATCTTTGCGGTGTTAGATGCCGTTCCCCCTGTGGAAGAAGTCCTATCTAAAAGTGGATTTAGAACACAATTAAAGTCCCCAGCCATTATAACTTTATGAGTGTTCAGATTGGGAATGAATGCAAATAAATTTTATATAAATTCCTTATCATCAACATTAGGTGCATAAACATTTATCAAGATCATTTTATAGTTAGATAAGTCTCCCATGACCATTACACATCTCCCTTCAGGATCCAATACTACATCTGATGCTACAAATGGTACTGTTCTATGTATGAGAATTCCCACACCTCTATTTTTTTTCTTAAAACTAGAATGAAACATTTGGCCAGTCCAGTCTTTTTGCAGCCGGAACTGATCCTTGCTTAGTAAGTGGGTCTCCTGTAAAAATACTATTTTAGCATTTAGACCTGTTAGGTGAGAGGGTACTTTCTTTCTCTTTAATTTGTGATTCAGGCCTTTAACATTCCAGCTTACGAAGTTAACTGTCCCATCATGGAGACACTGATTCTGAGTTTTTGATGTCATTTTATAGTCTTAACTGGAAGTGAGACAGCTTCGGCCTTAATTTCCTGTTTCCCCTAGAGTTGTTGCCATGCAGCTTATTATTACGTTGGTAGTTATAATTATAAAGATTAAGAGGATAGATTAGGTATAGATCAAGCCTGCTCTCTTTCTCTCCCCCCCTTAACCCCCCATCCTCCCTTTTTGCCTCCCCAAGTGAGGCTAAAGCCCACTTCACACAGTCCCAGTCCTCTGACATACCCAGAGACAGAGCATGTCCAAAGCAAAACAAGCCCCCATGCAGTGGCGTTTTAGGGTTAAAAGATAGAGATATCTATTACCAATATAGTCTAAAAAAAAAGAATTTTGCACTTAAAATATATATATAGTCTTCAGCAATTTTAGTGCATTAAGATGATACACCCAGATAATAAACCCGGGGGATGGTGTTAAAAATGTGTCCAGAATAAGCATATAAACATATAAACAATTTTATCAGCCTGGCCATGATTTGTCTGTGGACGAATCAATGATAAAATATAAGGGACGGCTTTTTTTCCGCCAATATATGCCAGACAAGCCCACAAAGTATGGCATAAAGGATTTTGTACTGGCAGAAGCAAACGCTGGTTTCTGCCTGAAAGTAATTACTTATACTGGAAAGCATTCCTTTCAAAGAGAGAGCTGTCCCTTGACAAGTCAGGTTGTGCTGGAGCTGCTTCAGGGCTATGACCATTTGGGTCATGTGGTGTACATGGACAATTTTTATACATCACCAGAATTGTTCATGGATCTACAGAGCAGGGGAATTGGAGCTTGTGGCACAGTGAGGGTGAACAGGAGACACATGCCTCTACAGTTGAGGCCAGACAGGCTGAAGATGAAAAGAGGCGACAATCCTGTTTTCATGGGGGCAGATAACTTGGTGGCATTGCCATTGCATGATGTCAAACGGGTGACTTGTCTTACTACAGTTCACACCAACAATTTATATAAGAAAGTAATTTGTTCAAAGGGAAACCCAGAAGGTAGGAAGCTGGACAAGCCCGTTGCACTTGAGGAGTACAATTGTAAAATGGCTGGAGTTGATCGACTGGATCAGATGCTGGGGTCATATGCTTACAGCCATAAGTCCACCAAGTGGTACCACACTGTGTACCATCGCATGTGTGAGATTGCACTCACAAATGGATATATATTATTCAAGCAGGCAAACAGGACAGCACTATGACTGTGGCAGATTTCTGCAAGAAGGTGGTTGACAGCTTGCTGGCAGATTATGTTGGAGTACCTTTGGCAAAGCGAGGAAGGCCATCATAAAGAGCAGTGCCAGACAGGCTGACTGAGCGCCACATTCCTGCAACATATGTGGACAAAAAGTACAAGCCTGACTGTGTTGTGTGCAGCAACAGGCAACTGAAAAAGAGGCACCAGTGCAACATGTATTGTAAGCAGTGCAACGAGGCAATGCATGCAATTGGCTGCTTTGAGCGTTATCATACTTTGCAGGACTTTGCTTTGTAACATGTACAGTATGTGAAATAATATGTTAAATTATATAGTATGCAGGCTCATACAAAATGCAAAACAGTTATGTTAGTCAAAAATAAATATTTTTGTTGATTTATTATGTTAAACAATTGTTTTGTGTTCTTTTTTTTTTAAAAAGTTAGTTTTTGGGAAAATATTCAGCCCTGGGAGAAAAGAAACAAAAAAAAAAATTAGCCCTAAAAGAGTTAAAATGATCAGTAGCAGTAAATCTGCAATTGTGAGATAAGAGAAGACTAGTGCCACCATCTCATCTAGAAGCACGTAAAGTGTGAGAAAACCTGTAAGACGAGGAAGATGCAGCAGGAGTTACAAAGTTGGATGAAGTGATGCACGTTCCTGTCAGAGCTAGGAAGATAAAAGAAAGATCAGAGGCACAAGGAGTTCAGCCTTATTGCAAGCTAAGTGACAGTTCCACAGTCCACCAGAAATCAATAACATTGAAGAGGATGAGAGATCAGGTTAGGAGGAATGAAGACTTGTTGGTGTGACAGGTGGACACAGTAGAAGGAAGAAATAGCAGGAATAGGGAGAGTAAGGGAGGAAAAAATAGATGGAAAAATAAATGTTTGAGATAAGTAAGAACTCCAGATAAGCTGAATATTAATGACTATCACTGTTTCATTTTTAATGATCAATAGGCAACAGAAAACTATTTGCATCAAAATGTTAACAGCTGTTTAAATTGCTATATCACTCTGCTGCCAACTAGTCCCACTTAACAGATAGTCACTCACAATGATAAACAGCTAATAATAAGAATAATAAGATTATTTATTATTTTCCACACAGTCATTATATGAGGTCACACCTGGTTCCCTAGCCCTTGTTTTGTGTCTGTTCTCTCATTTCATTTAAAATTAAACTTAGTTCTAGATACAGAAATATAAGTCTGAAGTTCTGAATTCCTTGCAATATGCCATAGAAACGTAAATATGATAAATGTTAAACTTGTCTGAGGAATGTAAATATAGGAAAACATGACTTAAATTTGCCATTTGATGAGAAACACTATATATCCTTCATCATACATCAGCCCTCCTTAGTGTAAAAATGAAGAAGCTTTAATTGAAAATACAGTAAAAACAATAAAAATAAACTAAACCAAAGTGATCTTGTATATTTTTAACCTTTTAAATAATCTTAGTGGTGTCATCCCTTACTGATAATTCAGCTAACCGACTGTACTAATTAACAGGAAGCAACTAGGCCCCTCCACCAATTCTGATTCATGTGTACCTGTTAGGAATATGAAGCATCCAGCATAATCATTTATGATATTTGTGGCCTATCTTTCTCTTAATATTTTCAATATTTTGTTCTATTTAATAACTTTTAGGTTCAGATATTCACAATTGAATATTTTTTGCAGCTATGTATTATGGACTCCCATCTATCAGCTTATTCATTTTACATTTGGTGTCATGATAATGTGAGAAGAATGGGACTAAAATATCAACAAACAAACAATAATGAAATGTATGTTTGTCTAATGCAAAAAAAAGTTCCCCTATCAAACATATTTTAGTACAAGCCAAGTATGAGTTATTTTAAGGTCCAAACAACACGTAAGGAGTGGAAGTTAATTCAGTTATAAGAAGGTGTTAATTCCGGAGATGGGCTGAAGACTGCAGTAATAATGCTGATGCCCATGCAGTCCTCACCAAAGGACAGTCATCTTGTAGTTAATTTAGACATATCTGGAATATAAATTGAAATGAAGGTAATTTTATTTTAGCCAAGGTATCTTAATAAAGGTATATAAGAAATAAGGTGTATATTACAGGTGTATAACCACCTAACATTTTGAGGTTGAGGCTGTGGTTGCTGCCATGTAACAGACTGCAAAGAATAAAAAACATTACCTTATAATATGTAATTGGTTTGATTCCTTAGAATTTGTAAACATTGTCATTATTGCAAGATACAAATTATACCAAAGCATGTTTTACAATTGCACGCTGAAAACAATAGAAGGCAGGATCTGCTTTATCAGAAGTTCAATAGGGTAATATCCATTGAGACAAAGATTGAGCGTTTTAAAAAGCAACCAACACCAATGTTTTAAACAGAAGTCCTTAAGGACAATTCTCTGGTTTGATCATTGAACCGCAAAATTAAAGTACTGTGGACAAAATCCAAGCGCGAGACAGTGCCAGAATTTGTATCACACTAAACTGAAAAGCTTAAGGCTTGCAGAATACACTGGAGTATTAAACATGGAATAATGAAATTTTGATCATCCAAGAAAGGAAACATGATTTTAGTTAACTAGCACTTTTCCAGTGCTTTATAGATTTTAATGGCAGCAGAGGGACAACAGGTCAGTGGAGCACATCAATAAAATAATAATGAACTTTATAATGTAGTCTATAATGTCACATTACTCTCTGATTTAATCAAACTTACAATACACACTTTCTATAATTGTAACATTGCCATAATGCAAAAATTATTTATATTAATTTTTTTTTTTTAATAAGTACTGCCTACTTTTTTGTAGTGATCACTAATTGCATTTTGCAGTAATTAGTGCTGCTCTCCTCAGGAGATCAGAAAAATCCCAATTAAACATAAAGTTGTTTTTCAAACTTTCAAAATATGGTCAGATAAAACCAACAGTAAATAACCAGCATGGACGTTCAACATGCATCAAACAATAAAAGTGCAGTACTTCTACTCAGTTTCCCTTGGTGTAATAACTGTAGATAGATAATTCTTAAGCAAGTTAAATTGTTATAAATTATGATTAACAGTTCCTCTCCTAGTCTTTTTGTTAGTTTTGTGAACAGCTTACAGAACATTATTTCAACAGAAATAAGGCTATATCTCAGGCAAGCTATGGAGACATTTTTAATTAAAACAAGGCAGCACTTTTTAAATGTTTTTTTCATTTCATGTTTTTGATGAAACAGAGAATTCGATCCTTAAAAGGCTTAGATTCAATTAAGAGCAAAATGCATTTCAAAGTGTTGAATCTTTAGATGACTGTGACATTATAGATTCATGTAACCAGTCTGATGTCCCCTGTAAAGGGATGGCAGAAATTACACTTGCTAGTCGAGAATGTTTTTGTAATATTTCTTTACATTTCTATCATATTGTAATGATTTGGCCAAAATCCCTGCAAAGCAGGGGGCCTCAAGGGCCGAATCCTGACAAGAAGAATGCAAATAGGGCTGCTCAGAGCACCCGCAGATGCAAAGGAGCTCTACCTGCCCACTCTCAATGCAAAGCAGCAACTGAGATGCCAAAGGGTGGGGACTAGGACTTGGAAGCAGGAAGCGGAAAGTGTAAGTCATTTTAAAAAAGGGAGAGAGTAAGACCCACATAGACAGTATAACAATAGGAGGGCTGAGAATAGTTCCTGATAGTGGTATTGATCTTTGAGTGTGTTAGTGGGTGGAAATAAGCCTGTCTGATTTCTCCACAGCAAACCATCAGTGTGGTTTCATTCTTTATGCCTGATAAGGCATATTACAATGCATATTCATTATTTTTCATGTTGCCTGCCAATTTCTCTTTATTCTCTGGATTCCAACATGGCTAAAATATTTTGACACCACAAATTGATGTGGTGGGTATGACACCATGCATCAAAGTGTAATGTTATGGCAACCCATTTTTCAAGTAGGTTTGATTAAGTTTTCGGAACCGTGACTCTGTAGTGAATGTTACTTCATTTTCTTGAAGAGATGTGAAATTATTTTTTTATATTGTTTTGTGTTATATGTAGATGCTTTCCTATTAGCAGTGTGAGGATTATTTCCTGTGCTCTTTAAGAGCTAGGTTTAGTAGGCTGATATTCAAGGTGGGTACACAGGACAGGTGGGTAAAAAACCCTTTGTAGGCCTAACCATTAGCTATATGTCCATTTCTAGGCTGTCATAAGGATTACAGAGTAATTTTGCCCAACATGCTAGTTTCTTGCCTTGTCTCTTTCTCTTTGTTACATGCTAAAACTAGTCACAAACTAGTTAACTGTACTCTGGTTTGAATTGGGTTCAAAAGTAGAAAATGCTTCAATCAAAAAGTCAATACATAAAAATCATCAACACTACATGTCATCTTAAGATTAAAACCAGAAAAACCCAAAACAGAAGCACAGTCATGTTAACACTAGAATCCCTGAAGCTACGAAAAAACTTGTAATCCCAGCCCACCTTAAATTCCTTCACACCTCTCCATCAGCGTCTTTTATTTTTCAAATGTGTCGATCAGCACAAGCAGCCTGCTATCCCACCTCCCACCGACAGAGCTCAACTCAGGCAAAAAGTTCTCCCAGCTCAAGTGTGTTTATCTGCGTGTGAGGTTCCTGGAGTTGTATAGGGTAAATAATACAGTATATCATTATTTGGAACACATGTATTTCATGTGTGTTCTATGCATACATTTAGCTGTGTAAGTGTAGGATAAAAGGAAATGTGAGGCAGAAATGCTGAACACATAACTAAAGCAGAAACTTTTTCCATGTTATACTAATAAAGATGTGAAGTGGATAATGTGTGAAGGCTTTAGTCCAATATTAAATAAATATGTGCACTTTTATTTAATCATATAACCAAAGTAAAAAAAAAATCATTCAATTTACATGTTGCTGTCAATGAGTTAAAAACCCAAACTGAAATGTCAATCAACAGAAAGTTGACATGTATTCCTGGATGGTGCAGAGCTAAGATCTGCTGCCTTATAACCAAAAGGTTCTGGGTTCGAAACCAGGTGCTCTGCATTTTGTGTAGGAGCTGCTATTATTATTACTATAATATAATTAAAACATACTTTGGATTTGAGTCTGTAACACCCGGTGTAAATTTTGTCTACTTGTAAAAGTTAGCTCTTTTTTTTATTATTCAGTTTTATTCTGTCAGTGACATTCACATGGTATAACAAACTTGCCTCTCCCTCTCTGAGTTGATGACGTTCATCTCCATTCTTTTCAAAGATACAATGTCCTGCTATCAGGCTGCATTTATGCTTTGACACCCGTACAGAATGTGTGAAAAACAACAGGTTTTCTGTGATTGAGTTATAACCCAAGGGCAAAGACTTTCCGAGTCTGTGGTCATAAAGTCGTTTCTGGACAAAGGCAGAAACGTAACAACAGGCAGCTTCTTCACAGCGCTTTCGCTGGAGCGCTTTCGCCGGCTAATAGACAGCTGCACTGCAACGTAACTCAGCTTGGCACTATAAGTAAAATGGGACTTCCACTTCCACAGCTAAAGTCACTTTAGTACATACTCAATTCACCATGTTAGTGTTTAGACCTGGCAGTACTTCAGGGATTCAAGTGTTAAAGAAAATCAGGGCCTTGGATGTTGCGTAAAACGAAAATCTAAGCAAATACCAGAAAGCTCTAATCTGTTTTTTTTGGTGCTCCTACTCAGTCCAAACTACCAGGTCTCCTCACACTAGAAAAAGCAAAGCAAAACTCATCCAAGAAGCTTTGTTTTAAAACAAAACAGGAAAAAAAACTTGTTTCTTGAGGTTTGCTTTTTATTCACAGGTAATCAATTTTTTCTTACTTCAGGCCAAAGTCCTGGTTAGCACTTTGTTTTTTGTAAACTATTAAAGAGACTTTACCTACTGTATGACTAACTTGTCTCTTGCCAAACCACTTAATGAAATGTTTGTATTTCTGCCACTTTTGAAAATATCCAAAATACAGGTACAAGTCAAAAGTATTCATATTTAATTTATCTTATGATCAGAAAACATAACAGATGTATTTTACTTTCATGGTCAAAGCTGATGTGAGGCTCCTTAATGCACATTATGTATAAGTCTCGCAGCACTCTACTAGTCTGCCGTCTTATGTACAATATATAAATGATACCTACACACACAAACACACATAAAACTATTAATATAAAATAAAACTACATACCTATTATAAAAAAGATAACTACCCCAGTATAAAAAGATCATTTAAAAATATTGTTTTTGATATGGACTCATTTCACTGTATTAGAAAAAAAAGTAAGATCTTAAATAAAGATGCACACCACTTGGGCATGGCAGAGAT
>JANRMT010062791.1:69646474-69670909 GCA_026402145.1 Polypterus bichir lapradei
CTATCACCATAAAAGTATAGTTTAAAATATATATAAAAATATATATATATATAAATATGATATTAAGGAGGGGTAGTGCAGGTGTAGCACTGCTGCCTCTCAGTTAGGAGACCTGGGTTTGTTTCCTGGGTCCTCCCTGTGTGGAGTTTGCATGTTCTCCCTGTGCCGGCATGGCGTTTCCTGCGGGTGCTCCGGTTTCCTCCCACAGTCCAAAGACATGCATGTTAGGTGCACTTCCGATCCTAAATTGTCCCTAGTGTGTGGGTGTGTGTGTTCCCTGTGGTGGGCTGGCGCCCTGCCTGGGGTTTGTTTCCTGCCTTGCACCCTGTGTTGGCTGGGATTGGCTCCAGCAGACTCCCATGACCCTGTAGTTAGGATATAGCGGGATGGATATTTAGGAGACAAAGCAATTCTTCTTTTTTTACCTCCCAGAAACATCTACTAGATGCTAGGCTAGAGCACATCTTCAGTGACGTTGCTCAAGGTCATTAGGTGTTTTAGGTCTCTCAAACACTATACATCCTTGCCCAAACAACACAACAGGGGTGGATTATCCCAAGGCAGCAATCTACAGGTCTGCCCTCTTGAGCCAATGCCATATTCACGCTTTCTCATCTGCATCTGTAGTGGTAGAAATGGCTCTTCTCTCTCCCATTATTCTGAGTCTGGCATATTCTTTGCAGCCGACCTCCACTGACCAACACTTAGCTCTCCATGCCTGGCTCTTTTCTACCCTTAGGTGTCTTCCATACATTCTTCCCGTGGCATGGCATAAGCTCAAGTAGAACACAATTTTGAGTAGCAGCTTAGTCTTGATGCATAGGGAACTGTGACTCTTTTGTCAGGTCTGCTCTTATCTTCTAATCCTTCATGATAAACAGCAACTCAGTTACTGTCTGCTGTTACTGTTACTCTTTCCCTCTCTTTGACAAAGGGAAAGATGTTCTTGACTGGTTTTAATCTCCAATAAAATTTAAGCATGTTGCAGACAGTGTCAGCAATTGTCTCGAGGACCTGGTCATGCTACCACCAATAGCAACCGTTGGCAAGAGCTCTGGGGCAAAAGCTTGGAATATGTTCTATTATGCCAATCTTCTGATAGAGAGGGCAAACTGGTCATTCTCCACATCTCCATGCCCTAGCAGTGAAGATTGGATAGGCTCCAAAGGACATCCCACATCCTGAACAAGGAACTTGATGTGGTGTGGATCTGCTGTTCAAAGATAGTTCCTTGTGATCTTTCATTCCATCATCTACTCCCATTTGGTCATGGTTCCTTGTTGTCTCATTGCCACTGCTCTGCTGGTCCTTTTCTCCTAAACAATTGCCCTGGCCCCATTCTGCACCAGGTTTTTGTCACTAATTCCTTTTGTGCTTTGTCAAAATGAGGGCCCTCGATACTTGCAAGTTCAGCTCTTCCTTTGGCAACTACCCCCAAAACAACTTTGTAGCAGAGATGCTTCTCTGCTTCTTCCACTGCAACTTCTGCTCTAACTAGTTTCTTCCATTTCTCACTGCCACTCTTGCTCCAGAAACCTTTGGATCTACAGATTCCCAGTACTACAAGAACCCTCTTGCTCTTAGTACTGTGAATTCTCCTCAATTAGTTTCAACAACATTTATTTATATAGCATTTTTTCATACAGCAAATGTAGCTCAAAATACTTTACAAGATGTTAAAGAGAAAGTTACAAGAATAGAAAATACAAATAAGATTAGGTAAGAATATTAATAAATAAGTAGCAAAGAAAATAATCCATATGTTTTTAAATGGAGATATATGATTAATAGAAGTATGGCGTCACTATATACATGTCTATAAGATAAGACCGGTGATAAGGTCAGATGGCCAAGAGGACTGAAAAAACAAAAAAAAGCCTCCAGTTAAACTGGAGAAAAAAAACCACAATCTGCAGCACCCATTGGGCATTCTAAATAACATAATGTTAATGTTTTTAAATCATTCCTCATTGTTTCCCAGCTACTTCTGAGAGGATTTGATGCAGTGGGTCTCATGGACAGCTGGGGCACCCACCTTCATTCCAGCATCCCAAATGGCTGCACAGTGTCTCAGTCAGGTGGTGGTGGCGGCAGTGGTGGAAAACACTACAACAGAAGAATCGGAAAAGAAAGTAGAGATTAGAAAGTTAAATTGCAAATCCCTGAACAGTATGATATTTCTATGCCTATATACACTTACTCTATTAAGAGTACAACTAAAATGTATTTACGAAAAAGACAAATTAAAATAATGTGTCTTTAGCAGTTTTTTTAAATATTCCACAGAATTAACCTGGCAAAGTTCTATTGGTAAAGTATTCCAAAGTTTTGGTTTGTAACAGCAAAAGGCTGCCTCGCCCCTTCTTTTAAGTTTGGCTCTTGGAATTATAAGCAGACCACCATTCGACAATGTAAGGTTATGACTTAGACTGTAGGAGAAAGGCTTTCCAAATTGAGGGAATGGGCAAGACTTTATTCACCATTAGTAGTATTTTAACATTAGAATCCCTGAAGCCTATAAAAAACCTTTAATCCCGGGCTGCTTTAAATTCCTTCTCGTCTCTCCATCAGTGTCTTTTGTTTTGTAAATGTTGATCAGCACAAGCAGCAAGCAGCCTGCTATCCCATCCCCACACTGCCACAGAAAAGGCAAAAAGTTCTCCCAGCTCAAGTCTTGTTTATCTCAGTGTTATGTACCTGGAGGTGTTTAGGGTAAATAATATATCGCTATTTGGAACACATATATTTCATGTGTGTTCCGTGTCTACAACGATCTATGTAAAAGTAGGATGACAGAAAATGTGAGAAATGCTAGAAATGTTGAACACATAGCTAAAACAGAACATTTTTGCATGTTATAGTACTAACGACAACATTTTGACATGAGGTGTATAATGTGTGAAGACTGAAGTCCAAATATCAAATAAACACTTTCACAAAAAGTACATGTATAACAAAAGAAGTGCGCTTTTATTCAAGAAAATAACCGAAGAAGAACAGGCTGACACGACCACTTGGGTGGTGCAGCAGTAAGAACTGCTGACTCTTAGTCAAGAGGTCATGGGATCGATACCAGGCGCTTCCCAAAATTACTGTTTTGAGTAGTGAGATGTTCTTATTGTTACTGTTATACAATAAAAACATAACATTTAATTTGAGTCTGTAACAGCTGGTATACATTTATGGTACTTGTAAAGGTTAGTGTTTTTTGCTTTTTTTAATTCAGTTTTATTCAGTCACGTTCATGCTGCCCCCGATCTGACACTGCTGTTTTCAAATAAAGACGTGTTATAGCAGAGGTCATCCAGGCCTTTAATGACCTCTTGGGCGCAGCCATCAGCAGTTTGTCTGTTTGTGGAGAGAGTTTCGACCTTGTCGAGAGGTTTACTTAACTTGGCAGTGACATTCATGTCTCTGGTGACTCTTCCTATGAAGAGTCAGTAGACAGATTGGGAGAGCATCTGGGGTCATAAGGTCGCTGGAAAGGGGTGTGTGGTGCTCCCAATACCTATGCAAAAGGATGAAGGTGCAAGTCTTTAGAGTCCTGGTGCTTCCTGTCTTACTATATGGTTACGAGACATGGACAATATCCAGTGACCTGAGATGAAGACTGGACTCCTTTGGCACTGTGTCTCTCTGGAAAATCCTTGGGTACAATTGGTTTGACTTTGTGTCGACTGAGTAGTTGCTCATGGAGTCCCGAATGATACACATTACCTGCATTGTGAGGAAGCGTCTGCTATGGCACTATGGCCATGTGGCACGTTTCTCTGAGGGTGATCCAGCTCGTAAGATCATCATTATTGGGGCCCCGAGTGGCTAGACCAGGCCAAGGGGTCGCCCATGTAACACCTGGCTGCAGCAGGTAGAGGGTCATTTCCAGAGGGTGGGACAGGGTCGCGTGTCTGCCTGGGGGGTTGCCAACCAGGATCCGAGTTGTTTCATCATGTAGTGGGTGTGGCAATGCACTGTACCAGTGCATGCTCCCCAACTTGACTTGAATTTTTATTTGTATACTGTATTGTATTGTATTGCATTGTATTGTATTGTATTGTATTGACCCCCTTCTTTTTGACACCCACTGCACACCCAACCTACCTGGAAAGGGGTCTCTCTTTGAACTGCCTTTCCCAAGGTTTCTTCCATTTTTTCCCTACTGGTTTTTTTTTGGGAGTTTTTTCTTGTCTTTTAGAGAGTCAAGGCTGGGGGGCTGGCAAGAGGCAGGGCCTGTTAAAGCCCATTGCGGCACTTCTTGTGTGATTTTGGGGTATACAAAAATAAACTGTATTGTATTGTATTGTACTTGATTACAGAGGTGAACTCAGATGAGGATGTGGGTTCTACATCAGAGAAAGAGAACAGAAGTCCTCCCCGCAAGAAAACATCTCACAAATAAGAATAACTGAGCTGACACCAAGGCAAAAGATGGCACAGTTTGGTTGCCATCCTGCCAGTCAGTCTAGCCCCCATTTGTCCTTCAACGAAACAGCAGGGCTCACAGAGCTCTACAAGGTATTGTTCAAAGTTGTGTTTGTGATGGTCTTTATATGAAAAACATATATATGTTACTTATATGAACGCCACATCGAATGTTATTTACATCTGTTTATTTACTTATCTTCCTACAGCGTAAAGTCACAAGTAGACTGCAACTAATTTGATCTAATGGAAACATTTAGATTGAAAAAAGCTGGGAATAGGTCCTTATGGTACATTATATGCAATATTGTGGATCTCTGAAGTACAATCATCACAACTAACTAAAGAACTTTCTATTTGTTAAATAAGAATGAATCCAATTTAAGACACTACTTATTTCCTTTTAGGGGCAATAGCTCCCTAGTTGGAATAAGTTCTTTTGTAATTGTGCCATTTTAAGTAACCGAAAACTATATAGATATGATATTAAAAGGCGATATTCCTCCCATAATGATACGGCAGTAAAAATCACATAAGAGAAAATAACTTAGCTTTCTTTACTGACGATTTACACAGCATTATAGACGGGAAGCAAAAATAGCAAACAATACCAAAGTGGGATCTTGATCTATACAGTCTGCCATTTCTCGTTGCTGCGCTGGAAGGCTTTTCAGGATGGATGACGATATCACCCATCCGTCCGTCAGCTTCGAAGTGTTTGGCTGCTGTCCAAGTCTTTTTATACTGTCTTCTCGACATGCAGGCCCTTACTTAGGTTCCAAACAAGGGAAAGAGAGGATTCAATTTCATCTCTAACATACAGAAATAGTACAATGCCTATTTTCGTAGTTGTACCTTCTCTCTTACCTAGCAGTTCTAAATGCTGAGAGCCCCTGTGTGCTAACTTTGGCCTGGCCTGTACATGTGAGTGGATTTATACAATAATTATTGTACAGAGCACAGTGACATTAAACTTATATTCTTATTACACTACTGGAGAGGCCCACCCTTTGTCTAAGTTTGTTGATAAGAATTCTGTGGTCTATGGTGTCAAATGCTGCACTCAAGTCTAAGAGAACAAGAACAGATCTATGGCTTCTGTCCGCATTACTTTCCGAAATATTTACTATTTTAACCAGTGCAGTTTATGTACTATAATTTGTTCTAAAACCTGACAAACTGATTAAGTGCAGAATTTTTATCCAAGTAATCATTTAACCAGGAACCGACTCCCTGGTAGTAGTAACTGTCAGGTTATCCACCGTATTGATGGTTGGTGGAAACTGGATCTTAATTTTGGTCCTTGATACAGTGGCTCTGCAGGTTTCACCAAAATGTTCATTACCAGAAGAAAAAGGATCATTGAGATAATGCAGCCAGATGATGGCAATTTCCAGCCTGTGCCATTCTGATGTTGTCAATCCTATTGATACTCTCAAGCAATATTGCAATAGTCCATTGTGAGGCATGTAAAACTTTCAGGAACATGTTATATCTCTAGAGCATCAGAGAACACCTTGTGGGGGATTGACTCAAAAACACATAAACTGTAGATTACTCTTATTTTTTCTGATCTCTCTCAAGAGCTATGTGATTACTCCTGTGTGCTCCGAACAGCCTAGTAAGATTTGGCACACCGCCCATCTGGATGGAGGCTTTGATAGAATTATTCATCAGCAAGTAATCTGTCAGGTGCTTTGCCACCATACCAAAAAAATATTTTCTTCTGTACTCAGTGATTATATTATCCTAAACTGTCTAATTCTTTTTTGGAATCCACACCCACTGGCATCCTGCCATAGCTTGGGCACTTTGCCCTTCTTCCAGTATTCTCCACAGTCACAGAAGAATCCAAAGGTAGTGTTCTGTTACAACCTTTTAAAACTGTTTTTGTATTAAGATTTGCAGTTTAGCTCCATCTAGTGGGTGCAGCTGGTATTTTTCCTCCCCTCCCTTGCTTCCTGTCATGTGAGGTAATCAGGAAGTTAATTTAAGAATCAGGAAGGCTGCTGTCATGTGCATGGAAACGCACTAGTCAAATCCTCTGTCATCTGTGCTTATCTTCAGTGCTTGTGATGGCATCGTCTGTATGTATTATTTTATTTTAATGTTATCCTTCACCATAAATATATATTTGCAGTGAAAGTAACTCTTTTACTAGTTTATTAATAATACATGTATAAGGCACAGTAATATACATTTAGAGGATATGTTTGTTGTTAATATAAAGCCACTTAGCGTTTGTATCCTTTTTTCTCTGTTTTAGTTTCACCCTTTTTAATTCCAATAAACCTGTGGATAAAGAAACAACGTCTATAGAGTTTTGGATAAGGAAAGGTGTTTATCTGCCTGTCAAAACACGTAGTCTGTGTAGAGGACAGAACAGGTAGAGTATCTAGATGTTATAAGTGGTGCCACTAGGACCAGATTTCCTGAACGTCCTTGAAGAGTGGCTCTTGAAGACAGAAAACCTCTGTTGTTCCTGTGGGAGGGATGAGGGCATTACACTCCCCCAGCATGACATCTTTATCTGGGTCACTGAAAATACTTCAAAGGTGAAGGTCCATCAGTTTTTGCATGACAGCTTTCTACTTCTCTTCTTCCCCTGCAGCTGTTTTGTGAACTAAAAAGAGTTTCTAATAAAGCAGCTCATTGGCATATTTTTTGCATACTCTTGCACCACTATGTTGTTCTGCTCTTTGCAGAGTTATGACTTTCTTTAGTATCACCTTGTTTTGTCTTCGTAGAGAAATATATTGCTCTATTTTCCCCTTTTGTATTATTAAAATGTAGCCTCAGAATGCCTCAAATAGTATATAACTTCTCCCCACCTTCCCTTCTACATTTATAACCTCAGGTGTAGTAAAAGACAAGCAAGAGTTAAGTTACAATTTAAACAATGTATTATTGGTAATATTAATAAATTATAACAATATGCAAAGTACATTTGAATATTGTCAACCATACAACCTGATAAATGGTGATGTGTAGTTTCAGGAGGCACAGACTTGTTAGGTACTTAAAAATGTCTCTAGTTAAGGAATCATTTGTGATCAGCTTTCTTCAGAGCAGGCCGCATGCCAGTCTCAATATGGCTGCTGAACTGTGCTCTTCATTGTGTTGTCCTTTTCAGTTCATGCATCAGTTTGGTGAGGGAGTGAGCAAATTTATAGGTTTTCTATCCAACCCCTAGAGCCAATAGGACATCATGGTACTTTACACTAGAATTACCAGAGCCTACGAAAAAAACTTGTAGATCCGGCCCACCTTAAATCCGTTTGCACCTCTCCATCAGCATCTTTTGTCCTGTAAATGTGCCGATAAAGACAAGCAGCAAGCAGCCTGGTATCCCATCCCCCACCGCCATAGAACGTGCACAATGTTCTTCCAGCTCATGCCTTGATTGATTATCTGGGAGTGAAGTGCTGGAGTATTAGAGTGGAAATAATAGATTGTTATTTGGAACACATGCATTTCATGTGTGTTCTGTTTCTACAATAATCTGTGTAAACACATTTTTAAAACAGAAACGTTTTTCATATTTTAGTAGTAAATGACAAAATGTTGGCATAAACTATATAATGTGTGAAGCCTGAAGTCCAAAGATCAAATAAGCACTTTCACAAAAGGTTCAAGGACAAGGACTTATTCTCTCATGTGCTTATGACACAGCATACAGTGTAACATCACTCACAGGTACACTTAGGCTGGGGTTATACTTCATGCAATGCGACGCATGCTGCAGCGGATGCTCCTGCTATGCAAGCGTTTATATTTGCTTGCATACTTTACATAAATCTGGAGGAATCCACCAGGTGGCAGTGCGAGCTATTATCACGGTGAGAACAGGTTTGGCTTTGCTGTGTTGTGAATTGCCTGGAACACCCATTAAATTCCGATGACACCTTACTGCAATATCTCTGAAAAGGATGTTGAATGATTATATCCATCAGTCCAGGGATTTGTCCATTTCAGCTAGCATTGGCCACGAGGCAGAAACAATCCCGGGACGAGGCATCAACTTATCGCAAGGTGAATACAAGCACTCACAGTATTCATCAGTATTCATTATTTAAATGAAATTACCAATATATCTGTAAAATGTAACATCATACTTTAATGCATTTCATCATGAAAGTGATATCAAGTATAAATCTAAGGATTCTAAATGTTCAGAGAGTTAGAATATCATACATTTAATGTGCTCAGTGTGGTGGTCTATTGCTGGAGATCCGCTGCTGTCAGGACCAGAGGAAGCCCTAGAAAAAAAACGGCACAGAAGACGGTATGTGAGACTTTTAAAATGTATCATGTCATTACGATCGGGAATATGCGACGCTTGAATATAAAAGCACAACGAATATATCTGTATGTCGGCATTTTGCTTCACCACATCGAACCATTCATCAAACATAAAAGTGCACACACCGATCTTGTAGGATCCGCAAAGCGGCTTTCTGTCACATGTAGATAGTAAACAGAGACTCTGACGTCACATTCCACCTTTTAGCACACTGTGCCCCCCGACTTTTTGCTGGGACTACAACTCGCGCACGCGTCATGTTAATTTCTGAGGACCTGCTCAGAGGATGCATCTAATGAACGCTGGGAACGCGTGGCAGCCAGGATGTGGGCGCGTACGCGTCCTGAGCGTGAAGTATAAATGAGCCCTAAGAAGCTTTGCCTGTTCTCTAAGTTGAAACTGAAAGAGCACTGCTTAGTAGACTAGCATAAGGAGAATGTTCAGCAGACAGTGTGCCAGATGTTAATTGAACCCATGATGCTAGACCTAAAAAACTGCACACCATTATGCTTCAAAGTTATACTAAATGCAGCATTTACACACCAAGTGCAGTATCAAGTCCTTCAACAAGCATCTGAACAGAGTTAAAACGGTGATCCAAATCTGACTTTGACTTGTATGTAATGATGCGTAAAGATGATCTGTTGAAGAAAGCATTTATTTCCTTTTTTTATGCACAGCTTTGACATGTAATATGAATAGCCAATTGTAGACAACTATACATCATTAGAATCGCTGATACTCAGCTATTCAATTTTAATAATGAAAGAAAGTGGACAACATGGAAAAGGTAAAATTTATTTGAAAGAACACACTCTTGTGTATGTAAAAATACCATTATTGCTTTTGACTGACTTGTGGGTTTACTGCAACAGATACAAACAACTTTGATATATGGCTCTGCCCCGCCTAGTGCATTAGTGGAATATAATTAATGGTATGTAAGAATACCATTATTGCTTTTGATTGACTTGTGGGTTTACTGCAACAAACACAAACAACTTTGAAATATGGCTATGTCCCGCCTTGTGTCATTGCCAAAAAAAAAATCTTACTGTCTCAATGAGGAAGGAATCAAAAATGAATACTCCTTTCTATGTACTTGTATGAATCCTCAAGCATGTATGGATTGGTAGACACATCTTACCAAGCTGGTCCTCAACACCAGCACTACTCAGGACAATGTATTAAGTCCCATGCTGTAGTTTCTGTTCACCTTTAATTATATGGCCAGATGCAGCTCCAATAATGTTTTGATAACAGACAATGATAAGCCTATCGAGAGGAGATTGGGTTTTGTTAGAATAGCTTCAGGACAATAACCTCTTCCTGAATGTCAGCAAGACTAAGGAGATGATCACTGATTTCAGGAAGCAGAAGGTAAGTCATGCCCATGTTTACATTGGGAGCAAGGCTATGCAAAGTGTCAAGAGTTTCAAGTTCCTGGTGTTTACCATCACCAATGATCTTTGGTGGACAGAAAATACTACAGCAGACATCAAGATGGTCTATCAACGACTGTACTTTCTCAGACATTTAATGAAGGTCTGTAGGTCTTCAGCAGCCCTCCCTAACTTTTATAAATCTGCTGTACAGTCCACCTTCTCAAGCTGCATGGTGTGCTGGTATGGCAGCAGTTCTGCTAAGGATTGCAAGGCATCGCAGAGAGTGGTGAAAACAGTGAAGATAATCTTTGGGACGCTGACACCATCTCTGGTTTATATTTGCTAAGCGCAAAATGAATCATTAAGGACCCCGGTCATCATGCCTAGACAATTTTCCTTCTTCCTCCAATCAGGCAGATGCTATTAACACTCGAACTGAGATTTAAGAACAATTTCTACCCACAGGTAATAAGGCATCTTAACTATCCTAGGTGATAAACTGTATAATCAAATTAAGTGCTAAATCTTCTATGGATCTCATTTACATTATATTTAATGTTATTTACCGCGATTATTATTAATATTAGATTTAAGTTTGAGCGCTTTTAACATGTTTCATGTTGATTATTGCATCTACAAAGAAGTAAATTACACAATAAAAATTTCATTGTACATTGTACATTTGACAATAAAAAGACTTTGACTTTGAATTTGACCTAGAATGACTACTCTTGTGGAGAGGACGCTGGCGTTGAATGTTCGCCGCTTCTCCCTCTGAGTTTAATATTACTAATATTATTTATATATTACTAATATTACTAGTTTCATACTTTTTCTGAAAGCTTTCTTGTAATGTTTACCATCTGCCATGGATTTTACGGATTTTATTAAGTTTTATCAAGATTTAGCTGTTTACTCACTTGGCTATTCACCTGTTGCCCAGATATACTGTTTTACTGTCTGCTGTGGATTTTACGGATTTTATTAAGTTTTATCAAGTTTTTGCTGTCTACTTACCTGTTGCCCGGATATACTGTTTACCATCTGCTTTGGAGTTTACGGCGCTGTCTGGATAGCATTTCTCCCTCCTTTCTCCGGTCAGAATGGCGTTTAGCTATTCCAGCTCACAACTCTACCGACTTAATTCCGCAACCATTCCTGAAATCAACATCCCCATTATTAAAGAACTTGGACTCCTTCGCTGTCCTTGTTACGTTCATAGAGGCTCCGGTCAAAAGTTCATCTTCCATAACCAGCCAAAGTGCTCTGTTACCAACATTCCATCTTTCTGGTCACCTGTCACACGTCTGACGTGTCATCAGAGCACTGTTGCTTCACCTATTATCAACACTGGAAGTATCGCGAGATCTCTGCACTCCAGCATGGGAAACACCCGAGCCATTGAGAGAAACACTGTGAGATCCTCACACCCCTGGCTGGATTTCCTTTGTGGAGTGGTTTCTAAGTTGCATGGAGTGGATTTTAATGTTTTGCGACCTGTACAGAGATTTACTCCACAGTCATTGGTCAAATTTGAACTGTTCAATTCTCAATCCATTAGAAATAAATCCCTGGACCTTAAACTTCTTTCTTCTGACCTTACCAGCTCCCTCTCTGTTGTTGACCTCGTGGATTTCTACAATCAGTCCCTGAGCAGTCTCCTGGACTTCCACGCCCCCTTAACATCCAGGTCTGTCTTATTCTCATGCTCAGCACCTTGGTACACCTGCGAGCTGCCCAACACTCACCCTGGTAGATGCAGAGAAGCTCGGCTATGCCTTTGTCTCTTCCAGGCTGGATTACTGTAATGTGCTCCTCATCGGGATTCCCGGTAAGAGTATCCAGAGACTTCAGTATATTCAGAACAGCGCTGCCAGGATCCTGATGAGGGTGCGAAAGCACGATCACATCACCCCCATCCTGAAAACTCTTCATTGGCTCCCTGTCCAGCTCAGAATACAGTACAAGGTCTCCCTTCTCACCCATCAGTGCATTTATGGACATGCCCCTCTTTACCTACAGGAACTTCTCACTCCTTATAATTCCTCACTTACCCTCCGCTCTGTACAAATAAACACCCTCCAAGTCCCCAGAACTAAACTCAACAGCATGGTTGATAGGGCTTTTTCAACTGTGGCGCCAAAGCTTTGAAACGCCCTCCCTGATTACTTGAGAGCCCCACAGTCGACTGATGTTTTTAAACAAAACCTAAAAACTCATCTCTTTAGAAAGACTTTTTGTTAAAGTATTTTTATAGACTCTTATTTTTGACTCTGTAGCACTTTGAGATTGATAAAATATAAAGTGCAATACAAATAAAATTTATTATTGTTAGAATGATATTACAGGGTGCACAGATAATACTGTAAGCATTATACACATGGTGCAGCTTGTGGACATTACAAAAAACAACCAACATCAAAAAAAAATCGGTGTGCTACATTAGCAAATAGCTGCCTCAGTGAAGAGGAAGACTACAGACAAGCAAGTGATACTACATAGGATAGGCCATCTACACAGACAAATTGAAATAGAGTACTTGGAACTTTTCTTGCTTGTATAGGTTGTCCTCATCTAGGACCACAGTCTTCTGAAATCAAAATTAGATACCATAAAATCTTGCAAACTAGTTTGCTAAAAATTGGGATGTGCATTATACATGAGACATAATTTTAAAGCAGTAGTTTCTCACATAAATCAACATAAAATGTCTGTTGCTGGTTTTGTGGCCACTCTGGCTACAGTGGCTATATGGAGGCAGCGTTGACAGTTGCATGCGACAATTCTGCTTTCTAACTTTTGTCATTGTAAGTGTTGGTTCTCCCAGGTGAATGCTGCGGTAGGCACATCAGTCACACAAACATGTTCAGCACCACGATCAGCTGATGCTGTTACCTCACTTTCATTTTCAATTTCGATCTCCAGACCACTTGCGCCAAACTCGGAGTGCAACAAGTCAAAGTCTAATTCAAAAATTTTGAATTACCAAATTATTGGTAAAACATTTTTATTTTGCTTTGTGAATTCGCTTCGCTGTCTCCCCAGATGTTGATGCCATGTTTGACGTTCCCATTTTGGACGTAGTTTGCTTTTCTCTACTCACACACACGGAGAAATTAGATGTCATAAGTCAGCAAGTCTAACATTCCTCCAAGCAAAGAGAGTGTACATTTACCATAAAGGCAAGTTTTTTTGATGTTTACAGCTGATTATCGCACTCACCCCTACTGTCAACAAAAGCTGACATCCACCCTAAAATCTTGAAAAGTTAAAGGTGGGTATTATATATGATTTTCTTTTTTTACCTGAAACTTTTGGGCTAAATCAGCAAGTACATTAAACATGAGTGTACATTATATGCAAGATTTTACATATCTATTAAGATAATTAGGATGATTCAGTAGCTAATAGGTTCAAAGTCTGTAGGTAATGAAGGGTTGTGTTCAATATAATCTAAGACAGACATGTATAGTAGATATAGCAGAAATTGCAAGATCATAATGATCTTATGAAAGAGCAAATGAACAAAGAGCTAAAAAGCACAAGGCTTTTAAAAGTACACAATCACCATTATTCCAGATGACCTTAAGAAACTAAACTGTCATTCAAGAAATGATTAACAGAAAGAAGGAAAATAACAAACCACTGGGGCAATAAAAGGAGGAAAGAGACAATAGTCGGTTGTGCTCACACAGTTCTTGCTTTCATTTTTACTTGATGTTGCCTCAAACAACAAAAAGGTTCTGGTGAGAAAAGGTTTATTTGCAGTCAGAATTTATAAGATGGTTTCTATGATATCATTTCTGAGCTGGCACATGTGTGGCAACATGTCCAAATGGATGTCAATACCTTCTAACATCACACAACATCATCAATGAGGCAAATTGCAAAATACAAACGAAAAGGCTAGGATCCCCCAAGACATGTTATATTATGTGGATTTTGTGTAAATCATGTAATATATTTCTTTGCTCTTAAATGTGGTATATTCAAGGGAAAGATGAGCATGTTTTTTATTTAACATTATTCAGAATTATTTACATTTAATGTATGTTTCTTCTTTGCCGCACTACTAGGTAACCAGTATTCCTGATGGAAATTTAACAAAAAAAAAACATTTAAGGTATTCACAGGTGTTACAGATGTTGATTTATAAAATATATAAATTTTCTGTAATTTTGTTTTTCCTTTTAACAAGCCCTCTAAGAAACCATTAAATATATTAAATTAAGTACAGTTTAGAATACTGTGTTTTATCTGGGGCCAGGAGAAAGGCCCAATTCTCAAACTGATAAAGGAAAAGGCCAGAGGGCTTTGGAGAGTGATGTGAACCCAGTTCCAAATAACAAATCAGTAATTTAATATTTTAGAGATGAATGTACTTTAATTTCATAGCTAAAGAAATCTGGAAACTTTTTAGACCATATTATGAAAATAGTACCTTCTTATCAAATGTCACTTTAAATCAGATTCAAAGCATGTATGTGAATACTATTCTTGATGTTAATGTCTGAAGATTGTTAAATTATGGAACAATGATGTAATAAAATCTATATTAAGACCGATTGTAATGTTATATGAAAAGTTAATGTAATACTAAATATTTAAACTTCCCCAGTGAAATAGTCATAATGAAACAACAGAAAAACAACTAAATATTTTAGAAGTATACTGATTAGTTTTTTTGTAAATGTTCAAACAAAAGGAGTGAATGAAAAATATAACATACATTATGATAACAAATATTTTTTGATTATTCTTTAATAAGGAACCAAAGGATAATATGTATGATATGTAATATAAGGAGTCTTTTCAAAAATCATTTAATTTAGGATAAGTGGTCTAAAATAATTAGGAACATATGTGGAAAACCAAATAATAATTCTGTATAGAGAATAAATATGTGTGATTTTAATACACATTACTAAAAATTAACCATGCATTTACCAGTAGTGGTTGAATTTACAGTAATTTATGCTGGTTAAGGATTATTAAGTTAATCTTTTCACACTGTTTTTACCCTTGGTTTTATGTAACAATAGCTTCACCATAAGTAAGCATTGTCATGTTACAGGCACAGTTGCCACACACACACATGTGCTGGCACACTCACACACAGCCACATATGTTCTTTCTTCAGGTGTCATGGCATCTCAGTGTAAATACAGTATTAATATCTGGTGTTTTTCTGTGTAAAAAGAAAAATCAGAAGCATACAACAATTTACATACCACTTTATTACAGTAAATTCTCAAATGCACTTCAGAGGTGTTTTTTTCCAATTGGAGAACAAACATCTAATGAAATGCAACAACTGTCGTTTCTGTGTGGAGTGCCTTCCATCTAAAAGGAAGGTCTGTCTTGTTTCTTCTGGTTGCCAACATGCAACATGGTTGTTTCTGTTTTGACTTCTCAGTTCTTACCATACCACATCCCATTCTGGGTTCTACTCATGTTTAAAGATGCACATAATGTTAATGTTTGGTGTTGAGACCTACTGTCTAAGATGCTGAAATCCTGTTTAATCCATATTGTTTCTAAAATGTTTACTGCTTACTATTCTATATTTTGGTTTCATTGGAGGTTATCTTTTGCTTGGATAGTGATTTTTTTGTTTATGTCTTGCGTGGAAGAATAATTTTCAGGTAACATAGCCATCCATCCATTTTCCTACCTGCTGAATCCGAACACAGGGTCACGGGGGTCTGCTGGAGCCAATCCCATCCAACACAGGGCACAAGGTATGTAATAATGTATAATAACCTTTACATTCTAATACAAATATATACTTACTGTATCTGATGGTATAGCAACAATTTACACATCAGGATAATCACTGAATGTAACTAAAGAGTTACCTAAATTTAGCTTAAAGATTAGGCAATTGAGATTTTTGCCTCATCTTAAAGAACATCCCAGCATATTTTTCCAAGTTTAAAACAAGATAAGTGAGTAAAAAACACCCCTCTAGAAAGTGAGGATAAACTTGACCCCGATGAAGCAGTGCTAAGATCAGTGAGGCAAACTGCAAAATACCTCTCTTAAAGTAGTGGTGTTCAGAATAATGAGAGAGTTGTCATGAGTCAGAAATTACTGGTGGCATTAGTTGATTGGAGGGGGTAATAAAGTTCTGCATATTAAGAGGCAGATGACATGATGTATTAGATTAGGTAATGGTAATAGAAAAGTATTAAAGCAGATGCATTGTTTAGCTGATTGTTCATTCCATGGGCTGAGACATTTATGCATAACTCTGCAAAATAGAAATGTTCTACATTTGTTTCTGGGCTCTGTGACTGCCTTCTTTTGAAGATGGACAAAAGTTTTTCCATGACAGTTCCTATAACTGTCCTATCACAGAGGCATATACATGGACTTACACCTGCTGCAAATTAATTTGTTTTTATTGTAACTTTATATATAAGTATACTATTTATGTATGTGTATGAGTGATTACTATTGCTTGTATAACATATTACATATTTATATTATAATTATAGTTATATTACATAGAAATACACAAATTGACATAATTCCATATAGTGACATTAACAGGAACAGTCCAGATACAAAACCTTCCTTTGAATCAGACACAAAAATATCTAGAAAATCATATAGATATAGAAAAGAATACATTTTTAAGTTTAATAATAATAATGATTGACTAGATCTTCTAATGGAAAATTCTTCATATATTTTATTGAGAGTATTGTATGCACCACAATAGCTATATTAAGCAATTGTTATTTTCTGAAACCAATCTTAGCAATTTACCGTCTTTAAAGTACAATTTCTCTTAAGGAATTTCAAACACCAGGTGAAACTCTTTATTCTCTGAAAACAGTATTGTGAAAAATAAAGGAATATATGAGTGACTCAGACATAAATGGATAACTCTGTCCTAACAAAAGCATCTTTTTTTGTGCCAATAAAATAATTACAAAAAACAAATGGTTATCAACTTATCAGAAAAGGTACTTGAAAGTTGAAAGGGTCTGGGTTCCTCATGCACTGTGTAATTGCCTTTGAAGAATTATGAGATAAATGATCAGTTGAGGCCTGGGAACGGTTTGTATCATCTATAAGAGAATATGAAAGGGAATTGAGAGTATCACCATAAACTGCAATTTATTAACCTAGACCCAAATAAATTTGAAACAACAATTATGAAGAAAGCATTTGGAGAGAATTTTGGCTGAGCAAGATTTTATGTGTCTCAAGTTCTTTAACAGCTCCCTTTGATTTGTTGTTACAGTTGTTAAATACATGTATGGTGGAAACTGGAATAAAGTAAACATTGTTCAGTATATTTATTTAACATAAAAAGCCATATATTGTTTGATTTCATCTTACTGTGTTTTGCAAGGAGTATGTGCAATTTGAAGTTTCTTAAACTGTATAACAAACTATGTTTTCCAGAAGGCAGAAAAATAAGCCTTTCAGACATAAAGAAATTTGGGAGTTACCATTAAAAGAAAATATATTTTTGAAAACTCTTTGAAATATCTGAAAACCTGTAACTGTCAAAGTAACTCTGCCATTCCTGTTTTGCAGCCTTTTATTGTAGAATTAGAAACAAAACAACCAGATGTTCTACTTGCAATAAACCATTTGTCTGAAGGGGTATACAAGAAGGAAGGCTTGTCTTTTTTAAAAAGTATGGATCTCTTCACCCGTATGCAACAAAAGTGTGTGTGGAGAAAATGTACCTATTGCAGACATGAGCTTACAGTTCCCAAAAATCATTTGTTTTTTGCAGCTTTTTTGTAAAAAGTATTATATTGGAAAAAATACAGTGCCCTCCATAATGTTTGGGACAAAGCCACATTTTTCCTTGATTTACCCTTTGCTCCAAAGTTTATAATTATAAATCAAACAATTTAGACGTGATTAAAGGTGCACATTGAAGACTTTAATTTTAGGGTATGTGCATATATTTTGGTTACAGCATGTAGAAAATACAACATTTTTTTTACATACACCCCATTACAGGACACCATAATGTCTGGGACATAGACTAGCAATGGTAGTTATATTAAAGCCGTCCTGTTAAGCACTTTGTTGAATATCCCTTGCATGCAATGACTGCTTGAAGTCTGAGATTCATAGACATCAGCAGGTGCTAAGTATCTTCTCCCGTGATGCTCTGCCAAGCCTCTAATGCAGCCATTGTATTTGCTGGTTGTTTTAGGGGCATATTTTTTTTAGCATATGGCAGGCATTCTCAGTTGGATTTAAATTGGGCGACTGGCTTTAGCTTTCAAGAATTTTCCATTTTTAAGCTGTGTTGTGTTGCATGAGCAGTTTCTTTGGGATCATTATCTTGTTGAGCGATGAAGTGCCGTGCAATGAGTTTGGAGGCATTCACTGGAACTTGAGTAATTCAGATGTTTCTATACACTTCAGTATGCATTTTGCGACTTTCATCAGCAGTTCCATCATTGATGAAGATATGTGTGCCAGTACCTGTGGTAGCCATACTACATGCCTCACCACTATGTTGAGCAGATGAGATGGTGTTTTTTGGATCTTGGGTAGTCCCTTTTCATCTCCACACTTGCCATCACTCTGATTCAGGTTAATCTTTGTCTTGTCTGTCTACAGGACCTTTTTCCAGAATTTTGCAGGTTCTTTTATGCACTTTTGTGACTAACTAGTGGTTTTCATCTTACAGAGAGGTCTTTGTATTTCTGTTCATGAAGTCTTCTGTGGATAGTAGTCTCTGACACATATGCATCTGCCTCCTAAAGACCGTTTCTGATCTGTCTGTTTATGGCTTTTTCTTTACCATAATGAGGATTCTTCTGTCATCAGCAGTGGAGGTTTTCCTTGGCCTACCAGTCCGTTAGCAATTACTGAGCTTTCTTTCTCTATAATGATATTCAGACAGTTGATTTATGTTTTCCTAAGGTTTTTTCAACATCTCTAATGGTTTTATTCTTTTTTTTTCAACCTCAATTGACTTTCAATAGCAAAGCTGTTGACTTCATGTTGAACAAAAACAACTACAGGCTTCAAAGGGTAAAAGCAAGCCTAGGTATCTTATGAAGCCATGAAACACACCAGAGCAATCATAAACATCTGTGATGCCAATTGTCCCAAATATTATGGTGCCCTGAAATGGGAAGACCATGTAGAAAAGTGTTGTCATTTGTATATGAAGTTACAGAAGCGTATGCAAATACTCTTGAATTAAATTAAAATTAAGCGCACTTTAATCACATCTAAATGGTTTGATTTGTAATTTTAAATGGTGGAGCAAAGGGGTAAATCAAGAAAAAAAATCTGTCTTTGTCCCAAACATTATGGATGGCATTGTATATTTTTTGATTTTGAATGACAGTAAGAACCCAAACTGAATTTTTTTTATGCTTAATGCAACTGAATGTAAAAATAATTAAAAATGTAATGAAAAGAATTTTGTGGAGAGAGTGCAATGCTTGTCAATGCAAAGTTTAAAAATAATTGTACATGATGTAAAATAATATGACAGCAATTTTACTAGCCGATTAATAAAACAAAAAGTCAAAATTACATTGTTAAGTCTAGTTGAAAAAATAAATATCAAACTTATTTCTGCATAACAGAAAGACCACCACAGAGAACAGCCAGTTTGGATGATGAAGAAATATACAATATATAAGAAATATGAGAATGTGACAAATGTGTTTTGATGCCTTGATTAATTTTTCTAACTATCTTACCTCAAAGCCAAATGGCTGTTCTCTGTATCTTCCTGTCTTTCTCTCATATGGACATGCAGTAGTGTCAAATTCTTCTTAATCTTGTTTGGTGAATTGTACTGAGAGCTAAGTGCTTTGTGTTCACTTCTGTATGAAACTTATGTAATAAAGGTTATTTGCACATAAAATTTTATTTTTGATTGCCTCTAAGGAGCCAGCAGTACATTTTTACATTTTTACTTTGGAAGGGGTTTTTGCTGTTTTTATCAGCTGCCCAAGAACAATACACTGCACAGCACAGCAGAAGCACTCAGACAGTAAATACATTATTAAAAATTCTGTTGTCTGGTTATAGTAAATAAGCAATTGAATTTCCGTGTAAGAAAGGAAGCAGAGGAATACTAGTCAAGCAAGGTACATAGCATGCAAAACAAGAAGGTAAAGAGAAAATGTTGTATTGATAGTTGTGTTGTGTTGGAGAGAAAAAAAATAAAAAAGCATAGTAGAAACAGTTTCTTGGGAAAACAGACAAGTGTAAAGGAAAAAGAGTAAAATCTAATAGAGATTAAAACACTTTAAAGTGTTTGAGTAGCAACAGTAGCAGCATTAGTTAGTGTATCCCAAATAAATGACCAATAAGTATTAAAAGATTTCTTTTTTTTGTTTTTGTTTTTTATCTCTCAGTGTTTCGATTGAATCAAAATAAAACTGCCTGATAATGCAATATTTACTGCAGTCTATATTAACTGTATTCATGATATGCATTACTATTGCACATTAAACATTGTAGTATAGTTTTAAGATCCCTCTGCTTCAAATGCAAAGGTTCTTGATGCAGTCGTAATAGTAATTACTACATGCATTTCCAGTACTAGATATGACCCCTCATAAATTCTATAAATATAATTAGCTACCATGTCACATAAAATAGTACAAATGATGAAAACGTTAGGTTGAAAAGAAAGTGAAAGTTATAATAAATCACTTAATCAAGGTAAAGAATTTCTGTAGAGTGATTTTGCCAAGTAATTTTTTGTTGTGTTTCAACTGAACTGTTACAAATGGTTTGACATTATTGTGGGAAAAATTGACTGTAGCCGTTAGAAGTGTTTCATGGTTAGCTGCAGGAAAAAAGTATTCTGACTGATGTCATGGACCACTAAGCTAACCAAATAAAATTGAACTGCCACTGTTCAGAGACACATACAGAGGCAGAGAAGCTGGTGCCACTCTGTTCATTTTACTGTAAAAAGAATTCAGGAACAGTCGGCTAGAATGACAACGTTAAAGAGCATAATTAGGAAGAAAATGAGAAAAGGAAACTGCTAGTGAATTCAACACTCTTTCTAAAACAAAAAATAAAAATAAAAGATCCTTGCAACAAAATATGCCACTAAGGGCACTTTGTTTATTATGCAAATTCATAATAAAGTGGCCATAATTTCACACGTGGGTGATAAAGATGAAACGGGTTTATAGTAAAGATCCTGGATTCAAATATATATGAATCTCTTATATAATTGACATACAACTTTGTAAAACAAACATAGAAAAGAACAGAACACAAATACCAAGAGAAAACAAAGCTGAACACTGTGGTAGACAGGTGGTTGTGATTTTAGTCTGCCAATAGGAATTTGCCAGGCTAATACAGTAGAGCACTTTAAAACACTGCTGGAAACACATTACTTTAACATGGCCTTTTCATAACTTCACTTTAACTTAATCCTGATACTCTGTATGTTCAATTCATCATAATAACTATTCATGGTGGCTCTAAAATCCGTACTGACCCCTACTCTCTCTTCTGTTTCTTTTTCTGGTTTCTTTGTGGTGGTGGCCTGCGCCACCACCACCTACTCAAAGCATCATGATGCTCCAACAATGATGGATGGATTAAAAGCCAGAAGTCTATGCGACCATCATCATCAAGTCCTTCCGTGAGAACCCTAAATACAAAGAGGACGGTTTCATTTATGTTAGGTAGAATGCCCAGAGGGGACTGGGCGGTCTCATGGTCTGGAATCCCTACAGATTTTATTTTTTTCTCCAGCCGTCTGGAGTTTTTGTTTTGTTTTTTCTGTCCACCCTGGCCATCGGACCTTACTCTTATTCTATGTTAATTAATGTTGGCTTATTTTCTTTTCTTACGGTGTCTTTTATTTTTCTATTCTTCATTATGTAAAGCACTTTGAGCAACTTTTTGTATGAAAATGTGCTATATAAATAAACATTGTTGTTGTTGTTGTTGTTATTAGTCTTCCATTTGCTTCATATTTTGGTACTTTGGGAGATTCATGTTGATGACTTCAAAAGGAGTACAGTGGATAGCAACAGTTTTATGTTAAAGGAACTTAGTTATTTTCCTTTTTTAATTTTGTTTAATTTTTATTGCATTATTGTTTTTTGGTGTTCTTGCTTATTTTATCATTAATACGTTCTTTATAGACGATGCTATTTTGTGCTTAATTTTCCATTGGTTTGTTACCTGCCTCAGGCCTTGGGGAACCTGGGCCAGGTACAAGCCACTGTGGCTACAGGGTGTAGCATAGTGGCAAGGTGTTGAAAGCATAAAAGGAGCAGGCAACACTTAGGAATCTCTGACCATACATGATTTTATTCTGATATAACAGCTTCAATCTTAGCCTAGAGCATTGTTTAAACAAAGGTACATACACATTTCCTTTGCTTAACAATAGTGTATACACATTTTTATTGGTTAGACAATAGCACTGTTGCTAAGTATCAAAAAGTATGCTGATTAGAGACCAATATCCCCATAACACATTAATTTTCAAACCAAGTAAATACAAACATTTCCTAAGGAAGCAGGTAGTCTGTTATCACAGTAGTTTGTTGATGAGATACCATTCAAAGCAGTTTGATCTTCAAAGCTGGTGATTCTGATGTGAGAAAGACACATCTCTGTCCTGTAGACAGCTATGAACAATAACGTATAACACCATTATTCAGGAAATTTATCTTTTCACTTCATCCCAGTTTCAAACAAGGGGTGCCTATTGCCCCTTCACTTACTCAGTTTTACACTTACTATTTACATCTTTTTTTTTTTCCTTAAAGCAACACACAGAAATGTCCTTTTTATAAACACCGATTTCTAGCCTATTACAGGTGCTACCATATTGTTTATAGCAACAGTAACTGCTGCTAGTCAAGTGACACGGAAGTCACCTGACACTTGATGTCATCAATTGACCACTATAAACAGGGTACCCTCAAGGATCTGTCTTGACATTCAGTCTTGTTGTGGCACAGTAAGACCTAGTGTAATGGAGGCTAAAGGTGCTTCCCTTTAATCTGTTTTCTCCATCACTAAAAATAATTATGTTTGTTTTATTTTTTCTTTCCATCTGATCATTAGACCATGTCACCCACTCTGGCATAAAACCACATTTTTGTAATTCTGTACATAAATTTGAGCTAACATTATCGTTGATATTGGCAATTGATTAAACTAATGATTATTTTGATGATTAATTGATTAATTAATTTGTTGTATTAAAAATGTATTCAACTCAACAGTAAAAACTAGGCTTGGAATTTCAAGGTTTTCAAAATATACTATTGTAAAAATGTAAACTAGAAATCTTTCAAAATGCTTTATGAGTGTTTCTGTAACTATGGGTCACAACCCAGTTTGGTCCATGTGATGTCTTAACTTGTGTTGCGCTGCCCTTAATCGCAATAGTACTAAACGGGTATGGGTTGTGAATGGTTTGTGCAATGCCTTGTGATGAGTCGCTGCAGGCAAGGGGAAACGACAATGACAATCAGCGGCAAATCTCCAAGGTGGATGGATCCCCTGGCTGATGCTCCGTAGCGGCTGTAGGTTGAGAAGACCCACAAAGGCAAAATTGGGTGGTGAGAAAAAAAGTTTAAGAACCGCTGTCTTATAAGAATATAGATACTATATATGTGTATATCAGCAGGAAATGTTAAAGTGCAAATTCTCTCAAAGCAGTGGCTCTACAGCATGGCTCAAAGTTGCATCTAAGAGGAGAATTTTTAGTTATCTGTACTTAAGCACAGGTGCTGCAGTTGGAAGAGTGATATAACCATATGTGTTATTCATTACTGAGTGTTTTGTTTCTTAATGATTTCAGTCTGAAACCTGCTTTTTTGTCCACTTAATACTAGGGTGTTGTACCGTGTTAGCCATTATGAATGTAGAGAAAAGCCAAGCAAAATAACACCTTTTATTGGCTAACTAAAAAGATTACAATATGCAAGCTTTCGAGGCAACTCAGGCCCCTTCTTCAGGCAAGATGTAACCACTTAAAATAAACAGTGATTCAGTGTTTTACATTTCAGTAAGGTGAATAGCAGTTCATTAGAGGATGAACGATGTTTCATTTGGTATTGAATATTACACTTTTCACTATTGTGTACGGTGCACAGCACGCTATTTTTATTCTCAACCTGTCTAAAATAAGACCGTCTCTCTTTCTCAGAAAGTGGTCACTGCCACCATCTTTTCCATACTGTGTACTCTGCTTTGTTTTAAATCAGTGCTTATCACAGTTCTGACTACAAAATGGCCATGCATTCTGTACTGGCTGTTTCTGTAATAATATAACAATAATTATTATGCAATGAAATAAATTATTTTTGAAATTATCAAATA
>JANRMT010062791.1:69671309-69730596 GCA_026402145.1 Polypterus bichir lapradei
AATCCGCGTTATATATTTAGTTATGCTTTCATATAAAATCCGCGATAGAGTGAAGCCGCGAAAGTCGAAGCGCGATATAGCGAGGGATTACTGTACATCTCATAGTTTATCTTGACAGTATTAAGTGTAAGATTACAGGCCGACATATTACGCAATAACATACGTAATACATTTAATTGTCCAATTTGAGTAACTATGATCTGTGTATAAATTAATCTTTTAATCTTGGCACAAATTATCACATTTGCTAATTCTACTCAGAATTAAACTTCACTAATGGGATAAAATACCATGATTTAAAGAAAAAGAAAAAAAATAGATTAGTGATTTGTCATGACAGTTAAACAGCATCACCGTTTTCAACCCACTTTAAAAAGTATCAGACTATAGCAGTGTTTGATATAGCATTGTTTGTAAATGCTTTTGTTAAGATTAATGAATTTAATAAATATACTGTCAAAATTTTGAAATGGGTCCTATTTGTATATGTATAAAGTAAACAATTAAATATACAGAAAAGGTGTTTAACCAGTGAAGAGGATATAAAATTATAACCCCCCCAGATTTTGATGTGAAAACTAATTAACTTTCAATCTGAATTTCATGAAAGCCCTAATTACTGTATGTAAAGTTTCTATGAAAATAACATGAAGCTCCACTGCTAAAACATTTACTTTCAATTCGTTATTTTTCCTTATCTTCCAAAACACCTATTGCCTGCTGCAGTCCTTCTCAAATGAAGCTGTCAAGATTGCATTCTTCCCTCTTGCCATTATTCTGCCTTGAAGTGAACTGCAAAATAATAAATCTTCTCATAGTCTTTTTTTTTCCTCAAACAGAATCTCTTGTACACTAGTGCCTGACCTGAATTATATACATTTGCAAACTCATTGAGTGTGCAAGACATATTTGAAGCTCTGTTTAATACATTTGATGTCATTGGCAATATCATCAAAGAATCATGCAGCTATATCTTTCTATCATTGAATAATTCAGTGGCTTGGAATGCAAATGTTTCTCCATGCATAATGAAATGCACTGCATCCACTGAAGAAGGGTCTTTTCTGAGAAAGTGTATGGCTTCCCATATTTAGTGAACAGGTAGAAAAAGTTTAAGATTTGTCAAACATCTGTGTCTGCTTTCTTCTAACTTACAATTGACCTTTGAATGCTTTATATTTTGAAAGGAAATCATTTCATATTGTAGTAGAATACATTTTCCTGGTTACATTTATTACATTTTTAGTGACTGATTACAAAATGTAATGCATCTTGTAGTATTTCATGCCCCATGTGTGTTGTATTTATACTCTAAGTTAACTGTTTTGGATAAAATATATGCATATACAAATGTCTCTCACATTAAAGACTCTCATAGGAACTTTAAGAGGTCTGCTGAGTATAAGGATTCACTAAGGGTACTGATACTGAAGGTCAGCATTCATTAACAGGTCTGCTCTATGTCTGCCTTAGATTAACAAAAGTCTACAAAGAACAAATATTGAACCACCATACAAACCTGTAGTAGCTGAATTCAAGGTTTCTTTTTATTGCCAAAGTTAACTAATTCTATTTTTGCTGTTATTGATGCTGTAAAGAATTTGATTAATAAAAGGAAAGAACTCTCAAACATCACTTAGACCTTTTAGCTGAAAAGTTGTTCTTTTTAAAAAATAAATGCTTCTTCGTAATAATATTTAGAATGAGTTATATAATTCACAAATACAGCTAAAAATTTGAAAGCCAAATGTTTTTGTCCCCTGAAAGGTAACACTGTATTTTTAAAAGTTCAAATGTAATTCTCATCTACTCATGGCCAGATGCATACGTCGACACACATCCCTGAATATAATGTAGAGCTGGTTTTTGTTTTTTGTTTTTTTTTCAGATCTTCCATATCACTTTGCCTTATGGCATTAACATCATACACTCAGAAGACGGCTAATCCGAATGCCAACTCTCATCTTCATCAAGGTCACTGATCTCCCCTAAATGAAACACTGCACATTAATAGAGCAGCTATGAGTATTCAATGAGAGGAATGAAAAAGTTCAATCAGTAACTATATGGGAAGCATTTCATTTGAAATACTGATTATGAATTTCAGGTTGCCATTTTAAACCTGCAGAAATGTGTTTTGGTCTTGGCAGCCATATATTTTCTGAGAAAGGATTTGAAGATACAATATTTATAATTGCACAATTAGGTGTAATTGCAAAAACAACATTGATTGAGAGGTGGGCATGTAAGTTATTGAAAAAGATGTAGACAGAGTTAGCTAAAGGTTTACACCTGACAAACACCCTAATTAAGAATGAACAAGTCAATCCTTCATTATTAAACTACAAATAAGCTACAGAGGGTGATCCACAGCTTCCAGTATTCTCATCCCAGTGTGCCAAGATTTTAGAAAGCAAAGTTAATTGTATCAGCTAGAAGCTATATATGTTTATTTTGTGCATAATTTATCTTTTTTCAGTATAGAAGCTACTGTGTATAAAAGCTTATAAATAGAATCCTGTGTGACATAGCAGGTACCTACAACATGTAGTGCTCTTAGTCCTAAGGAGAAGGAATGAGGAAAAAATACTTTATTGAACCAGGTTTAGCTATTCTGAAATGTATAAGGCCCTAAAGACAGACTATCAACTGTTAAGAGAATTGGTCAACATTTTGAAACTAAATTTAATGCTAGATACTGTATAAAGCCTCTGGAAGGCCCAAAACCACCTCAAGCAGTGATGACTACCACCTGAAATATATGGTGCTGAAGGCCAGGAAAAAAAGCCTGTGAAAAATGTCAGAAGAATTCAAACTCAGACAAGGAGACTCTTTCTAGACAGACAACTACAAAACAGTTGTCTCTTGCTGGGTTTATACCTAGAAGATGTATCAAAAAACTACTGCTCTCTGACAATAACATTAAGGACAGAAAACAGTTTTTGGCTGAGTATGTGTGACGCAGTGTGGCTCAATAGATTTGTGTGGAGTGATAAGTCATGGTTTGAGTTGAACATAATATTCCAAAGAGATGTCTTTGAAAATCTGGTGAAAAAGAGAGCAGTGAAAGCATCTTAACTCCAGTTCAGCATGGAGGAAGATGTGTCACAGTGTGGGGAGACACCGCTATTTGTGAGATGACTCACTGTGAAAAGTTGTCAAATGCTGCCAAGTACAGGAGAATATTGCAGAAAGACTTACAGCAAGACAGTGTTCCTGCCAACATTACAAAGAAGTGGCTTAAGAACAAATCCATTATTTTCAGGCCAGAGCCTAGATTTAAACCATATAGCAATTATATGGTCTCACATTTAATACATTTCAACTGCTGATAAACTGTTATAAACCATCATAATTGAATTGAACAATATTGGCTCTCCTTGCTGAGAAAAGATGTCTGCAAGTTTATCCACAAGGCTTCAGTGTTTAAGGATATTTAGAAGAAAAGCTATTCTATATGAATTTATGTTACCTATTTGTTAACTTTTAGCTAATTTCACCATTGATTTTTTAATGCCTCTCTTGTTATGTGTCAAACTAGGTTTATTATTTTCTGTTTTAGTACTGTTTTTTATTTTTGAATTATTATTTTTTATGTAATTTCAGTTATATTTGTTCATGATTTAACATGTACTGTCTCTTTAAATGTTCTTATCCACCTTGTATTCTATGGGTGGAACCCCAAGTGGTGGGGCCACCCTGACCTCATTGCTCTGGGTCCCCATTCTGGCTTCATAAGTCTGTCAAAAAAGAAACTCAGCAGTGGAGTGCCCTTTTGTGCACAAGCAAGAGGTTTACGGTCACCCTCCCCATTTTTGGACATATTGATATATTTCTAGGACTTTCTTTGTATTTTGAGCTTTCTAAACTAAAGCCTGGAGTAGTTGGGGATGTAGATGGGTTAGGGTGAACTTATTCTGGGCTGGCCAGAGTGTGTCCTGGCCTGCTTTCACCATGTCTTTAACTCTGACTCAACACCTCCCTCTTTAAAGACCTTTATCAGGCAATTTTCCTGATTACACAAGCTTTGTATCACTTTAGCTCATGTAATCTCTTTATCAAGCAAGTGATCTTTAAATAAAGTTTTCATATAATAAATAATTCAACTTGCTTTGATAAAATTTCTTAATTTATTGTATACTAGCAAAATACCCGCGCTTCGCAGCGGAGAAGTAGTGTGTTAATGAAGTAATGAAAAAGAAAAGGAAACATTTTGAAAATAACGTAACATGATTGTCAATGTAATTGTTTTGTCACTGTTGTGAGTGATGAGTGTTGCTGTCATATATATATATATATATAAATATATATATATATATTTACACACACACATATAAACATATATATATACATATCTATACATATACACATATATATACACACACACATATATACATACATATATATATCTACATATATACACATACATATACATACACACATACATACATACACACACATATATACACACAAATACATACAGGTATATATATACATACACACACACATATATAAACATATATATACATATACATACATATCTACATATATACACACACAGCTATTTCGTATCAGTGCAATATGCTGCTTGTTAAAACGGATAACTCCCGCTCTTACGTGCAAGTCTGCTTGGATATTACGAACAATCGTATCTGTTCAAGTTCTATTTAAATTTTAAATAGAAGGAATTTTTATTTAGTCGACAGAAATATCTTTGGTAGGAATGGTAAAAACAGACAGGAATATTATTCCTGAATAAATCAACTCAAACCTTAAACAACTTATAATATTTTGCTCTACATAAAAATATATCCTGTCTAAATTATACAAGTTAGAAATAAAGTAAATGTTAAAAGAACAAACATTGAAATTTCTTTACTCTTATGTAATTTTATATAAAAAATAAACTTAGATTTTAAATATCCCAAAAGATTTTGCTCTCCATAAAAATATATCCTGTCAAAATTATACAAATTCAAATATGAACATGCTGCATAACAAAACCTGGAAATATAAATAAAATGTGTTCTTTTCAGCAATAACAAATCAAATCATTCAGTTGTCTTTGCTCTTATGTCATTTTATCAGAGCTGGACGCCTGGCATCTTTTTTTGGCAACAAGTTCGTTTATGTTTGGTGTGAGGTTCTGTGTTGTGGAGATTCTCAGGATGGACTGCAGGTGCTCATCAGTGAGGCGACTCCTGTGTGCTGTTTTGTTAGTCTTCATCACTGAGAAGAGCTTCTCACACAGATATGTGCTACCAAACATGCACAAGGTTCGAGCCGCATGTAGACGGACTTTTTTTGTTCTTCAAAGTCACCAAAGCGCCGTGCAAACTCAGTGCGCTCAGTTTATCAGCAAATTGCGTATTTGGGAACATCGTTGTGCCGACTTGGTTCAACATTACTTGGCAACAGGGAAAGTGGGGCAAGTTGCACTGGTGCATTTGTGTCTCCCATAAAAGCAGCTTCACTTGAAATCACTTTGTGATTGTGCACGGGTAAAAACGTCCGCTGAAGTGTGAGATTCTTATTTAATTCTTCTGCTTTCTGTATCTTCTGCATTGCATTCAGGTCTTTCAGGTTATCCTGATGTTTTGTCTCATAGTGCCGTCTTAGATTAAATTCTGTAATTACAGCCACATTAGCTCCACAAATGAGACACACGGGTTTACCGGCAATGTCAGTAAACATATACTCAGCCTCCCATCGGTTTTTAAAGTCTCTATGTTCAGAATCACCTTTTCTCTTCGGCATCGTGTGGGCTAGCTTCGCAATAACTTGCAGCATCATAAGCTAGACTTGATTAACGCGGTAAGTGTTCGGCAAGGCAGCTGAAGCGCTGCATTATGGGATCTGTAGTTTATTGTGTTACCAGCGCTTCATATACCCGGGCCATTAATAACAATAATATAGTATATAAAATGATCTCGCGGGCCGGATATAATTACACGCCGGGCCGGATGTGGCCCGCGGCCCTTAAGTTTGACACATATGGACTAAATAGAACTTGAAAAGATATATTTTTTCAAATGTGATCGCGCAATTCAGATAGAGTTGACGCGCACTACAGCCTGCATGCCTCAATAAGTCATCCTCCCCTCGCTCTTACTTTTTTACCGTTCATCTAATGAATACACTGAGTATGGCTTTACCAAAACAATCATTGATGGCGAATAAAGTATCCATTATTCGAGTATGTAGATCGGGGTATATATATACATATATATATACCCACGTATCGCAGCGGAGAAGTAGTGTGTTAAAAAAGCTATGAAAAAGAAAAGGGAACATTTTAAAAATAACGTAACATGACTGTCAATATACAGTATTTGTTTTGTGAGTGTTACTGAGTGTTGCTGTCATCAAGGATTTGATTATCATTATTTCCTTCAATCAGGTTCGTATTTGTAGGATGTGTTGTGTTCAAGTTACATTCCGTGTTTGTCAATCGTTGTAAAGATGACAGGTTTCATTCATCGATTCGTTTCTTACTGCATCAATAAACAGCTCGTCTTCTTCTTTATCTGAGACCTGACACACTGCATGCACGGGTTTTTTTTTAACACTGTCTTCCTTTAGCGGGGCATTGACTTTTTCCACCGTGTGCTTTGTTTCCACAATAGCTGCATTTATTAATATGCTTGTATGTATCAGACGCTTCATATTTTTTGCTGCCTTTTCAATTGTGTAATTCGTTTTTTGTTCAGCGCTCTTTGGAACTGTTGCTTTTTGTCTGTGCACTGCGTCAGTTCACGTGAGCCACTCGGTGTACATGCATCGAAGGTTCCCAGCTGTGCTGGTGCCATGTCGTGCTATGTCCATGGCTGTATCTAATGTTACTGAAGTCCCGGCACTTAAAACTTTCTATCGCAGTTTGTGCCAAACACCACCCTGACCATCTCATCTTCCTCTGCATAAGCACAGTCCTTCACCCGTGAATATTTACCCGTGGCAGTGTTTCTATTGGATTGCCGCTGACGGACGGCCTTATATGGGCAGGCACTAAATTACAAACGCCAGCGGCAGCCTGTCTATGAACTTAATTTAAAGTTTAGGTTTACATCGTGCTTTGTTTCCGAAGTAGCAGAACTCATGAATATGGTTGTATATGTCACTCGCTCGCTTCTTATTGTTTCGCTGCCTTCTCAATTATATAATGCATGTTTTCTTCAGCGCTTTTTGGGCCTCTTCCTGGTTTTCTACGTACTGCGTGATTACGTGGGAGGCGTGATGATGTCACACGAAACTCCGCCCCCACGGGTTTCAAGCTCATCTCCATTACAGTAAATGGAGAAAAACAGCTTCCAGTTATGACCATTACGCGTAGAATTTCGAAATGAAACCTGCCCAACTTTTGTAAGGAAGCTGTAAGGAATAAGCCTGCCAAATTTCAGCCTTCTACCTACACGGGAAGTTGGAGAATTACTGATGAGTCAGTCAGTCAGTGAGTGAGTGAGTCAGTGAGGGCTTTGCCGTTTATTAGTATAGATTTTTTTCACCTGTTTGTCATTTGATTGATGACCACTGGGACCAATCCACATGGGACAGAACAAAAATAAATAAATAAATAAATAAATAAGGTTATTTACTTCAGTAGCTGGCACAATGACTATAAGTAATAAACAGTGGCGCCATTAGTATTATTTAAAGGCAGCTGCAGAAACTGTATAGTACCCAGAATTTTTTTTCTATCTTTTTCAAAAACCATTTTCCAGCAAAATAAATATTTTTGACGGGTGGCATGGTGGCGCAGTGGTAGCGCTGCTGCCTCGCAGTTAGGATACCCGGGTTCGCTTCCTGGGTCCTCCCTGCATGGAGTTTGCATGTTCTCCCTGTGTCTGTGTAGGTTTCCTCCCATAGTCCAAAGACATGCAGGTTAGGCGGATTGGCGATTCTAAATTGGCCCTAGTGTGTGCTTGGTGTGTGGGTGTGTTTGTGTGTGTCCTGTGGTGGGTTGGCACCCTGTCCGGGACTGGTTCCTGCCTTTTGCCCAATGTTGGCTGGGATTGGCTCCAGCAGACCCCGTGACCCTGTGTTCGGATTCAGCGGGTTGGAAAATTGATGGATGGATGGATAAATACTTTTGATGTTCTTATTAAATTATGTTATTATATTAAGAATCACCATAAATGTAATGTTTCTGTCATACTGTCTGGATTATGTTGCAATCTAGTTGTATGCATTCTAAAACATTTTTGCACTTTACTGCTATCATTAATTTATAGCAACTTTATATTATACAATTATTACTGAAATGCAGTATGTATCAGAGGAGACAAGAACAGAAATAGTCTATGATGTTAAAGTAAATTGAAATAAATATAGTATAAAAATTTCTTAACATTGTATTATGCCTAAAACTCTAAATGCTATAATTAACAGCAATTTTCTACAATATGGTAATTAGTCTTTTAGTCTTTACTTGTAACTGCAGAGGAACAATTATTGAATGATAATTTAAACTGAAATAATGGAGAGCTATCCCACAAGCTATTCCCATTTAATTTGTAGAACTTGCCATGCTTACTATAAAACATGTTATTTTTTTTAAATCCAAGCTTAGTAAGATTGTGCTTGTTAATAAAAGCAATAGAACTTAAAGGAAACATTTTATTTATTTAGCAAATATAGCCTCAGAACGATGTAATTATATTCACTAATTTTTTCTAAGTAACTGAATTAATCTGGCAAAACAGATATGGCTATCACATTCAAACATACTGTATAAGTAGCAACAAGAAAACATTAACTGCAAATAAAAACAGCTTTACTTTAGTTACTGACACTTATTCTCTAGTAACACTAGAATAGTAAAAACATTATTAGCCATTAATTCCTTACATAGATTTAACTAGTAACAAAAAAAAAAATCATACATTAGCATAAAAAATGGCTTCCTGATAAACTATTTTAACTGTTTTCCATCCATCCATTATCCAACTCGCTATATCCTTTTAACTGTTTTCTACTTACTAAATTTCACTCATTTATTTGCTGCTTGCTTGTCAGTATTTCTTTACTTTTTTAACTATTATTGCTTCTCTGTATTTTCAACATAGTATCTTTTAGCAGATATCTTACCTTCTAGCCTTTGATTTTTTTCATACAGTTACACCACTTGCCAGTTTTGATGTTCTACCACTATGTCAATCATTTATTATGAAAAGGTCTGTCTGGCAACCTGCTGTTCTTCATGATCAAAACACTGCTGAAGAATCTTCACAAAGGTCTGGACCAAACTAATAATGACTCATGTTTAAATCATAAATGCCTAAAATATTTACTTTTAAGCAAGGTATGATCTCAGGCTGAATAAAAATATGACCCTGCAATACTAAAAATCTTCCTTCACACAGGTAACTAAAGTGTGCTTCCAGAATACTTTTTAGAAAAAGTAAAAGTAAGCAATACCTTGTCATTTTATGCAACAGTCACTTGACATGATATTCAGTACTTTCGTGTACCACACTATATTACATAGAAGAAATAATTTTTGCTTTCCTGTTCACAGCTTTATCATCAGGATTTAATCCTCGAGGAAATGCGAGGATTACAGCACAGTTAGACTTAAATCAAGGTATCTGAACCAAACTTACTTACATAACATTCTCAGACCTACTTAATCCATTTCTGGGGGACAGATCCTCTCCTGGCAGCATCATTATCAATGCAGAAACCAATACTGATTGAAGCTCCATTCTACTGCTGGCACCAATTTTGAATTCCCTACTAACCATATCTGCATGGGTGTGCTGTCCAGGTTTTGTTACTGAGTAGTGCCCTATGTGAGCTGAGAAAGGCTCTGACATCCCCACGACCCTGTTCAGGACTAAATGAGTTAGAAAATGACTGACTGATTGACTGACACATTTGCATGTTTTGGTGATGTGGGAGGAAATTGTAAAAAGCTGAGTAAAACTCACAAAGACAATAAGAGAAAATGAAAAACCCTACCAACCAGACATGGGATTAAATCCCCCAAGTGCTGCTGGATCCATGGGACAGCAGCACTAACAACTACGCCACCCATTTCAATAAATAAAATATGGCTTCTATGTAAAATAAGAGAAAACAAACATTACGTAAGCAGCTATTCTTTAAGTTTTCAAGAATTCCCAGAAGAGTAGAAGCTTACAGAGTAGTTGATTTTGCAAGCTTTCTCACACACTTTGAAAGTAGTGGTCCTTTTCACTGAACCATCGAGTGAGAATATGCTTATAGGGCAAAGAAACATCAGTGTTTGGTGCCCTGTCCAAGTCATCAGCTAACTCAAGGGCCTGTGGGTCAGAGGACTTCACTTTGTTTGAACCAGCACTATATTCTGTGCTGTTATATTATCCACAAGCGTGCTTTCAAATTGAAGTGGCCCAATGGCAAGGCACGTTCCTAAAAAAACTGAGGTAAGGAAAAAGCAAAACACTGCGATTAAGAAGCTGAATACACTTGCGGAGAAAGAATGTAGGTGAAAGTACACTGTGTGACTTACTTGAAAAGGTGATTGAGCAGCCAGCGCAACATGGTTGGTAACATGTACACACACACGTGGGGAAAAGGAAGGTTTAAAATAGTAACATGGCACCTGACCAGGGGAGGACGAAAGGTGCGTGACTCTATGTTGTTTGCTATTGGAGGACCCCTGGCTTGCAAACACTTCTTTGCTGTTGAGCAGGTAGAGTAGAGAGAAGAGCATTTAAGTTTGTACATACTGTATGAGTGAGGACAGTTTATTTCGATTTGAACATATTTTTTGGGTGGAAGTACTGTAATCTGTGAATGTGGGGGGTCATTTTTCATCTTGTCTTTTTGCATATTAATTTTTACTCTTTCTGTTTATTTTTCTGTCTGTCCTTCGTGAACTGTCTGCACAAGCGCAAGAAGGTGGATGAAAAGGCTTTTTGTTTATTTTTGTTGGATTTTTTTTTCTCATAACTTTTTGCTTTGGAGTCACTATAATTATCACATATAGCACCTGTGTTTATTTTTCTGTTAATGTTCTTGCATTGAACTGTAAATATTTGCAAGACATTACTGTAAATAATTTTCTTTGCACATCTAGAATAAAACAGAATTCTATTTTTTGGAAAAGTCATCATTGTCTCTGTCTCAATCCTCCCATCCCCTGGTCATTCGGTTGTGGCTCCAGGTGCCCGGTGTCTTAAACAGTGCCATTGCATGGGGCACCACACACAGTCACCAGTCTACCTCACACCTTTGAGTGTACAAGACAGAAACTGTATAATGGAATCTCTTCTTTTCCGTGCAAGGTAAATTAAGAAAATCTAATGAAAGCTAGAACATTTTTGAGGCAAGCTTTATTATTCTTTATTCCATACATGAAAGCAAAAAAGCAATACTTTCACTGGTTGTCTATTAGCTATTGAAGGTTCCGATTGAAGGTGATGTCCAGTATTTTCTGAATTGGTGTTGCATTAGATGTACTGGTAGGGCTGCCAAAAAACTAAAACCCTTCACTGGATATCTGGTTTTGAACCTGGCATATTGCCAGTTTGAAATTCTGGTTTCTAACAGGCTGAGATGCTTAAATTGTGGTATTCATTCCTGGCTTGAATAGTCTCTGATCAAAATAGCCTTCAAGCTACCAGGTTTTTTGGATTCCAGGTTTTAAATCATAATTCAGGAAAATACAGGAAATGATTTCATTTTGGGTTTTCATCTGAGATTTTTCAGAATGCCTGGTTGCTTATGCTTAGCCACATGAAAAGATTAGCAGGTTTAAAAAAAATAAATCAGTTTTGTTAGTCTGACTTCATCCTGACATGTTAAATTGACAGTACATAAGATTAAATGCTAATCCATTAATGTGAGGTAATATGAAAACAAATCACATTTAGATACCACCAGTCTACAGTAAAACATCTCAAAATGTAGTGTTTTATTCTTGTTTCGCTGTTACAAAGTGATTGAACTTGATATGCTTGTGGATTAAAGTGGTGGAAATCTGAGCAAGAAAGAAAAGTTTAGAAAAGCATCCAGTACATGAAGAAGAGAATCATGAACTTGTGCCAAAAAAACAAAACAAAACGTATGAAGTAATGAGTAAGGCAAAGTCCAAAACAAAGAAAACAGTTAAAACTATGGTGCTAGAAACAACGTGTCAGGTTCTGCAACTGTTCCTTATACACTGCTTTCTCTTGACATTTATTTTTGATTTGTTTAGTTGGCAGTTTCCTATTGCTTCCAAGGATCCAACATGATTGTAGCACTGGGACTTCATAGACATTTCATAGAACTTTGCATGGTCTCATAGTCTTGGAAGGCACTTTAAAACTAGTATAGTAATCATAGTAAGTTCAATAGAATTTTTTTAACTTTTTTTTCAATTGCCTAATGGTTTTGCTGTTATATTTGTGAATCTTTCATAACACTATTCCACCTGTGCCTCTGCTTTTACACATTATTTAATTTCTTTAGCATTTTTGTGTTATCTTTGTGTTTATATGTTTAACACTGTTCACTTTTCAATGCTTTTATTCCAGCACTGTTATGTTTAAATGCTCATTCACGAGACTTTTAAGTAGGCAGGAACCCACGCTGACCATATCAGAAGGTGAAGGAATCTACTGTGACCTTAGAGTAGTTGTTATTGTTTTGCACCACCTACATTTCTTCCATTTTTATGTTTCCCTGTTGCTGAAAAGAACAAGTGACTCAGTGGCACATCTTAAATTTCAGACAGGTCTCTTTATATGATTCTAATCCATTTCCTGAAAATGGCTCAAAAAATCAAGTATTCAAAAAAACGTTTCTCTTTGTTTTCAGTGACAAAAATAATAATGCATTCCTAGCTCATCAGAAAATTTTCATCCAATTTCCACACATATCATTAAACATAAATAAATCATTCATCGACTACCTGATTGAGAAATGGTTAATAAAGTCATGCATACAATTATTTCTGCACATTGGCCTGAGTTCAGGATACAAGGAAGAAACCAAGGCTTCACCACAGTCTTGCCCTCCAAGCTGACCATCACATTGGACTTGTGTCAGTTATGAATAGTTATGAAATATAAATTAAAATAGAAAAAATAAGGAGCCCCTGCTTTTCCCAAGCTAATCATGAATAAGCTCGATTTCCTAGCAAAAACAAGCCAGAGGTAAGGTCAAATATATAAATGGATGTATGGCATGAAATGTTTTTAAAATAAACATGTAATTATACATATTTACCCATTTCCGACTCATAAAAGAGTACTTGAAAGTTTGACTTTTAGTTTTCTAAGAAATCTTATTTTTACAGACAGAAAGGAAAGAAAAAAAAAAATAATTGTTAACTATGAAGTTGGTAAGAAGGCTGATTTTGTTCGTCTCTGTTGTGAGATTATTAATTTAATACATTAATATTTCATGCAGTATAGAAATGCACTCCAATATTAAAACATAGGACAGTTAACTGCATTTCTTTTAAATGAATGCCTCATATCTTGAACACTTTAGGACAAAAACATGTCACCTGAACAGTGAAAATATGTAATGTTCAGATATAACAAATAACGTATCAAACATTTTCCCAAGAAAATGATTACAGTCCAGAATATTTATTGCTATGCACTAGAAATAATTACTTTCATAGAAAAGAGATCTTTATTTATTTTTTGCACGGGTGTCTGGTTTTGGTAAAAGATTGATGCCAGACATTTAAACAGTTTAAATTATAAAAAAAGACCTCACAAGCACAATTCTAAAATTCAGTAATCTTTAAAACACAATAAATTAACCAAGTAATTAGTACAATCATAATCTTATTGATTTTCATCCTTCTTTTGAAGGTCTTGAAGATAATGAGGCCTGGTCAGTCCAGGTCAGCGCGTTGCCACTGCATCACTTATCAAAAGGAAATATTAATATAGTAATTACTTTCATTGTGTCTGCTTACGGAAACAACACTGAAGTGCGTCAAACATGGTATTAAATAGCATCTCAGCTCTTATAGCAATTAGCTCTCTCCAGTTACCTGAGATCTTACAACTACTAGGTTCACTAGGCCTTTTCTTCTATTATTTATTTTTTAAAAAAGTGTACTTGGCTACTTGAAATTAAAATTTGGATTCATATTTATATATGATGAGCATTGCAGGGTACCTCAGTGAAAGCTAATGACCTCAAAACTTCAATCCCACCTTACACCCTGCAGTAAATTTGAAAACTTTCAGTTTGGCTTTCATCCCAGCCTCAACATGAAAGGAGCTTTACCTCAAACATTCTAATAGACTCAGATGAAAGGAATGTCTGGTAGGTTTAAATACAACTTTTCTTGACCAAAACATATTACACCAGCTTGAAAATGACTGTAGTTGCAGCATTGAAGTACGTACTGTTCTTAAGTAGTTTATTGTGGGATTGCTAAATGCGTGTGTATAAAATTTGTAAAACATAGAATTTCAGTTACTGTGTGGAAATTCTGAAGATACTAACAAAGGTGACAGAGACTTCATCAGACCATTATGTTATTATACCAGAGTTAGAGGCTATGAAATTGAAATTAGTTTTTTCATTGCACATCTTTTTAGTTTAATGCACATCTTTTTAGTAATATTCAAAAGGCATGCTTACAGTGGGATATTATAGTCATGGGGACTTTACCCGAATATTAACTAGGATAACCTTGCAAACAGTGGCGCACAATAGCAGGAGTTTTTAGAAGTAATTAATGACTGTATGTTAATACAGTATGTTAACGCACCAATGCAGGAAAAACTTGTCTAGATTTAGTATTGTGTAATAATCAGGACAGAATTGAGGGTGTAGAGGTGATAGGGTCAAGTGACCATAAAATAATACATTTCTCAGTGTTTTGGAAAAATGTGGATGCAAACACTAAAACTCTTAAGTTTACCTTTGGTAGAGCAAATTGTGAGCAGATACGGGAAAGTCTAAGGAGGAATGACTGGGATAAGCTTTCAAGTGTGGAGACAGTTGAGGAACAAGGAACAGGTTTTGAAACGTTTTACATGTTAATGCAGGACAGGTACTTACCTAAATTTAGAATTGGTAGGAAATTTTTAAAAACTCTGCAGTGAGTTAGTAAAGAGTTAAAAAAGAAGTCAAGGTAAAAAACAGCTGTATAAGGTGTATAAGACTAATAATTCCAATGCGAATCCCCATCCCCCCACTTAAACTCTGTGTATATCAACACCAGCCCAAAACCTCTCCCTTATAGCTCAAGTCTGTCCTGAAGATTTTATATATCAAAGACTAGTAAGGAATTATATAGGTTGTCACACACGTGTGAATAGGAGGCAGCTGAAGGGCTTGGAGATGAATGGTAATACATCTGGCCAGGGTGTGGCGGGGTGCACTAACGCTCTTTCTAAGTTCCCTGTAGACCTTTCCCGGGAAATCCCACCAGGAGCCACTGCCTCGCATCGGGACACCCCACTTCAGGTCCCGGGCCCGAGGACGACATCACTTCCAGTCCTGGCGCAGAGGACGACATCACTTCCGGTCCCGGCCCCGAGGACGACATCACTTTCCCCAGACTTCCTATAAAGCCTCACACCTTTTCACTGGAATTCAGTTCTGTTTTGGACTCGGTCTTGTAAACTTGACTAAGACTAAAAATCATTTGCTTTTGCAGCCAGGATACTGAATTATAAGGGTGGCTGCCCCAAACCTTGCCATGTCTCTTGTCCCTTCTTATTACAAGGTAATGATACTGCATATTGTTGTTTGAAATACTGTAAATTTCATGTGTGTTCCATGTTTACAATGATCTGTGTAAATGTAAAATGAAACAAGAAATGTTATGTCTTGTAGACACAAAGCAAATGCAAGTATTTATTATATCAAATATAACCGCTTGAATGTTAGTTTTTATTTTTGACAGTTGTGCTTCTGTGACGTCAACCGGCACACTGATCTAAATTGCTGTTTAGCATTAAATTTTGCAACTACCGAACCTACACAACTTACTCAACAGAAATATATTTATTATATCCAATATAACTGCTTGAATGTGAAACACATACAAATACACACATGCATGAAAATGTCTTTATTTTGGACATTTTCATCCATCTCTTTTTTCTTATGCATCTATAGTCCTGCACTGAGTCCTTACAATTCAGCCATTGCTTGTATACTGGAAAGAGGAGTATACACAACAGATCTGGAAGATGAAGGTAAGGCAGATTAGTAGGTGTAAAGATCATTTATTGGGATCCAGAGTGTAAGCATCCCTGGTTGTATAGATGATATTTAGAGCATATATGCCTTAAATCTGCCTTATTTGAATCCCCAGCATCAATAATCCTTCTGGATGTAAATATTCACAGTTTATAATTATGTTTTATGGTTTGCTAATTGCAGTAGTGGAACTGACTTGCTGAGGGATGTAGACAGCAGGTAGAAAGACACTTGAGAAAAGTTAAAATGGATAGCATTTAATCATTAAATACACCACAACTACCTGGAAATCCTTATTGTTATATTAGAAAATCAGAAAACAATACAGAACTGTTTTTTATATCTTTTAGCTACCATATGCTATGCACCTGCAGGCAAAATTATATATTTTAGATACCCCAAAATAACTTTTCTACAGTTAAATGGGTCAAATAAGGAGTTTTCCATGCTGCTAAACCATATAAAATGGAAATAATATACCATGTAACATGAAAGTGATAGTCTTTCAGATATATGCAGACACTTTATTTACCACAACAGTTGACGTTAAATAAGTAATAAATTGTTAAATTGATAATAAATACACTCCTTCTTGCAAATTCTACACTATGCAAGTAGAATTACATCTTCAGGAATTTTTCTTCTTGAGTGTGAATGTGGAATAACCTTTTCAACTGAATCCTAACAAGTAGTGGTATCATTTAACAAAACATTCATTGTAAAATATATTTCTTGCATTGGATAAATAATGTCACATCTACATTTCTTTGAGTGGGAGATCTTGATCATGATTTCATTATTTGATTTAACTAGCCCATTCTTCTAAGGGGTAAAAAATCATGTAAATGCACCTGCCTTTAAACTAGATTTGGCGTTTGACCTTGACTTTAATCATTTAGATATTTTCCCTGTTTTTATCCATTTACCAACTTTATTGATTATATTGTATAAAGAGTTCAACATTGCTGGCATGTTTTATGCTTCCCCTTATTCAAAACAATCCTGCAGTGATATGTTTGCTCTCTATCTCTTTCAGGACCTATGAATGTTATCATATAACAACAGAAGCAACATGCTATAAATTCAGCAATACAGTTTTATTGGCTGAAAAAATATTTTCACAGTTCTATATGTGAAAACATATAATTAGTTATTTGCTTATTTCACAGCAGTAGTAGCAACATGACTAAATCACATTCACTTTTCCTAGCATGTGTATCACATTTCTCTATACTATGTATTTTTTTCAAGTAAAAGGGTGTCTGATGTAAAATGCATTACCTCTAAAGAGTAATATAATTTACTGTATATGATGTATAACATTTTGAACTACCAATCAAGACACATATCTTTGGGGATGTAAGAAGAGAAAAAAAAGTACCAACACACAGACAACAGCTACAGGATTTGGGATGCAAGATCTGTAACAAATTCTTAGCATATAATGACATTTCAAACTCAATAGCATCCTTAGGATTTTACAAAACTAGGTTGAGAATGTGTCTCTTTGTGGAAGTTTGGCCATTACTGGTCATGGCTTCACATTATTATTTTTTTACTGTATGTTTGAGAAAAACATAGCAAATGTTTGCACATTTATAGACAGTGTGACTTAGTGGTTAAAGTATTAGAATGTTCAGTGCATACTGTAGGTGTCACCTTGGTCCCCATTGTTATGTCATAGGCATTTATGACATTTAAAAAAAGAATAATACAGTTAGAGTATTTGCATTCAGTAATGCAGCTGAACAACTGAGGATGTGAAATGGGGTCCATTTTATTGCATCCCACACAAATCAAAATTATCAGGATAGCTAAGAGGCATACAGCTATGCACAGCAGCACAGTAACTTACAATTAAAGCTGTTTCATACAATGTGACACTGATATGTCATTTTTGACTGAACAAGACCCTTAAAAATGATTATGCTCAAATTAAAAAATATTAACATTAGGCAATGTATTGGTACCTGTAAACTGCCTTAGAATGGAGTTCAGTGCCATCTGCCTCATCAATTTGGAAAATATCTCAAGACTTTGAATCTTGATGCCCCCACAATCTCCTGGGTCATGGACTACCTGACTAACAGACAGTAGTTTTGAGACTGAGGGATTGTGTGTCAGAAATGGTGGTATATAATACTGGAGCACCTCAGGAAACTGTTCTGTCTCCCTTCCTGCTCACCCTCTACACAACAGACTTCCAGCACAATACCAGCGCTTGCCATCAGACATTTTCAGATGACTCCTACATCATAGGCTGTGTTAATAATTGAGATGAATCAGAGTACGGGAAGGTAGTGGATGACTTTGTTGTGCAGGGACAGCAACTTGCAGCTCCACATCAGCAAGACAAAAGAGCTGATGGTGGGCATCAAATGTGCAATTTTGCCTGTGAGACCAGTCAACATCCAGGGGGAGGACGTAGAAATGGTGCAGAGCTACAAGTACCTGGGGGTTCACATAAACAACAAACCAGACTAGTCTGAGAACATAGTGGTGCTGTACAAGAAGGGCCAGAGCAGACTGTGCTTCCTAAGGAGACTCAGGTCTTCTGATCAATGCAGTAAGCTGCTGGAAATGTTCTACCAGTATGTTGTAGGTAGTGTGTTGTTCTACGCTGCAGTGTACTGTGGAAGCACTTGAGCTCAAAAGGAGCATAATGCTAGAACAAACTTCTCAGGAAAGCCTTGCTCATTACAAGATATCAATCCCAATCATAGTAAAGAAGTAACCACTTAAATGTTGATTGTCATGTCCAAGAAGAAGACCAGTAATCCACATGGTTAAAATTCTATTTAGAAAAATGTCAGCATCATTACTGTGATTTTTCTGCTGGAGCTGTAGAACCAATCGGTCTAACAATTTCTGGGCATTTAGTATCCATTATGTTTTATATTGTTTAGAGTCTTGTAACTTTATAAAAAGATAAGGTGATCATTTTATAGATAATGCACAAATATGGAGTAGTTAAATTCAACAGACTTGTTTGACATTATGTGAACAGGCACTTATGAAAAACTCATTTTCTGTATGTACATCAATGTTAGTTTAGCATTCCCGTACACTTTATGTCCATATTTTAACCCATTTTAATGAATTTTGATACTTTTAAAATTTCTTTCCAACTGTATTTGTTTTACATTAGTATTCTTCATGTGTAATAAATATCTTAAAGTTAATGAAACATTATAACAATTAACAAGAACTGTATTATTTTTTATCTTTTACATTAAATAAAAGTTAGCAATACTTTTTACAGCTTAAACTTGACAAAACGTTCCCTTAACTGCTAAGAACTTGATCTATAAACTACTTGCATGTGATGGCTTCTTTGGACTGAGCTCAACCACTATACTCCACTACACTTGAACTTGAAAAAGGCCTTTAACTTTTTCACCGTGGTATCATGTGGGAGTTTCTGCTATAACATTGCATCCACCTTTTTGGTGTCTATATTTTGCACAGTGAAAGTGGTGGTTACATACATGGTATTACATCAGAGGTATTCAAAGCAGATATAATATTTTCACTAGGAGTATTTTTTTCTCTTCTATCCTCTTCATGATTTCTTGGAAACAGAAACAAGATTTAAAAATGGGAATCCAAAGGTTGTACCTTTGCTGTTGATAGATGATAATTTCTTCCTTGCCCCATGTGACTGTTATCTGCAGCACACACTGGAGCCATTTCTGAGTCAAGTGTGAAATGGATGGGATGAATATCAACACCAGGCATGGATCTACTGTAAAGCTAAGGAAACAAAAGGTTCAGGACCCCTAATCCCTAAAAATTGTGGATGTCTATTGTATTAGAATGGGTTTTTAAAAAATAATAATATTAATAATATAGTATAATTCAATTCAAAATAATAGTTAAAATAAAAAATCAACGGTTATTAAAGTATCATGTAGGCTAGCCATAAAATTAAAAAAAAATTAAGTTAAAGAAAGTTAAAGATGATTCATTCTATGTATATATAATATAAAATAATTATAAATAATTTTTAAAAACTATTAATATTAATTACAGAAAATAAAATTTTTACTAAAATTATTTATCTTAGGTTAGCCGTAATCAAAAAAATGAAAGCATATTTCATTGCTTGCTTGCATTGTAAAGCATAACATTTCGGTGACTATTTACACAAATAATCTTATAAAACCTTAAAATATTTTAAATATATAATACAATTGCAATAAATAATAACAATTTGACATATGTACAATTAAAATACAATAAAAGTCAAAAGATAATAAAAATATCTTATTTGAAAAGATAACAACGGTTACCCAGACCTCATTTCTGGTTGCGAAGAGGCCCCATAAAAGTACAAGCTTCAGGGTTCCAAAAATGTAGGTCTTTTGCTGATCAACACCATCAAGTTAAAGACTGACATTCTCTTGGTGAAGGACAATCAACTACAAAAAGCCAGGAGTTTAGGTACTTTGAGGTCTCATTCACAGGAGAAATGAAAGATGATTGAGTGATCAGTGCAGAATAGGAAACACTGTGGTCACATATTATAACAGATGGCGGCAAAAGGCAAGAACTCCCCCAAGAAAAAGAGTTTACTGCATCGCAGGACATACTTTTATATACTCTCATTTACTGCAGATTGTCTCAATTTAAAACCACAATTTAACCAAACACTTATGTTTTTCTGAAGTCAGAGTACCCAGAGAAAGCCCATACTGAAATATAGGAAACATTCCATCTAAATAGTGAATGGAGTAGAAAATGAATTCTAGTTCATACACCTGCAGTGCAGCAGGGTTAACTACTGTGCTACATGACATTCTTTATACTACACATTAAGAGATAATTAAGGTCATAGTATGGTAAGTTGTAAGAAAGGTTTTCTGTGGTTGGATATCTGTTAAAATGCTTCTTATAATTCTTCAAACATGTCTTACAAGTCATTTCCAGGCTACATAAGATATACATTCTGTTTGTTTTTTGTTATGCACTTATTCATTTTGTGTAAACTTTTTAAGTATCTGTGTTAGCTGTTAGTTAAATCAAACCAACTTCATCAATGAGGCCTTGGTGCTCAGCATGGCTGTTAGCAGCTATATTTAGTCTTTGATTTTTGTAAACTAAACATGTTTTAAAAGGAACTGTGATTTGTCATAATTAAATGATTCAGTTCAACAGACATTTATGCTTTCCTGATCAAACTCATGCTCTTTTAAAGTTAGTTTTATACCGAGTGCTTTTATTGAGCAACATTCTCCTCAATTCTCATTGAAAGATAAGAGCTGCTTAGGTAAAAGATGAGCAAAGCAGGGAATAATATTTCAGTGCATGTTGTGCAGTATGTAGCTCTCTGATTTCTGAAATTTGGATTTTCGGAAATTACTATGTCTGTTAGCTGAAAGCTTTTGGCGACGTTAGAATAGGAAATGCAAACGCGAACCTCAAGAGCAACAGGGCAAATGAAGTTCTCTGAGCTGCAAAAGAAATGAAAAAACTAATTGAAGTGATCAAGACAGAACGAGGAATTGGTTAGGGTACATTATAAAGGGTAATAGACTGCCAAAGTATGTGATGCAAGAGAGAATGAAAGGGAAATGGAAACAGAAAATACAGAATTATAATGTTTAAGAAAATACGTTAGGCTGCATGTTGGAAATAAGAGTAGGAAAAGCTGTAAATGAAAAAAAATTAGAGAATCTATTGTATGGCAAACAAAATATATACACAGACATATGTTTTTTCAGTATTTTATATATTTTAACAGTATCACTAACATCACCTTCTATGAGCTGAGCTAGGCAGCACAGTGGTTAACTCTGCTTCTTCACAGCTTCAGGGGCCTGCGTTCATTTCCCAACCTGGTCACTATCTACTCTTTCTTCACGTATCTTTATAGTTTTTCTCCAGGTACTCCATTTTAATTCAGTAATCCAGAGACATGAATGCTGATTGGCATCCAAAAACTGGTCTAGTATAAATGAGAGTGCATTATGGTACTGTAAACTGCTAATTCCTGCTTTAAATCCATTGCTGCTAGAATAGGCTGTGGCACCCCTCAGCCGTGTAATAAGAAAGTGATTGATGAATGGTCTTGTAACTTGTTACTGTTTATAAACATTTGACAAAAATCAAAACACATGTCATGAATACAATTTGCTACAGGTAACTGATAGATTTAGCATGGTCTACCCAATAGTTTGCCGCAAAAGTGACATCCTAAAACACAACCGGCCTACCTATTCTCTAATCTCTCTCTCTCTCTGACTCCCCCATGACATTCAACAATCTAAATCCTAGATGGGAGCCTTTGTCCAAGCTCTCCTAATAACTCTGTACTTGACTGAGTTGTACTCTGAAATTAGGATTAGGGTTCAGACGAACCCTGGAATCAGTGATAATGAACAGCCCTTTTCTGCTATGGGAATACTAGACTGAAATTTGAATTCCCTGTAATGAACCCTGCTGCCTGTACACCCTTGTGTCGACGATAACTACTAAAAAAAAAAATAGCAGCTCCAGGGTAATAGAAAAAAGAGCAACCAAATATATCCCCTGAATTTAGGGGTACAGTATGTTCTACTGTTACAAGCAAAATTAATTCAAACGTTTTAGTTCTGAGCAGACAAAGGTGTCTAAGAAAAAAAAACAATTAGCAATTCATAACAAAAAAGTTCAAGGGGAACCTGGGGCAAATAAAATATATTTGAAGCAGAAACCTTGACACCTTGACAGAAGAGGCCACTGCATGGTTCGCTTAGAAACTCAGATTAAATTGCCAGAGATTACAGGCCCACCAGTGAAGCAGATATCAGTCTCTGTCTCCAAACTTCCACATGGTCAGAAATTACTACAAAAGGGCTCCAATCATTGCTACTAGATACAGCAATGATGAGTTATGTTCAAGCATGCAAGCTGCCACTAATTCCTACAAATTTTACTTTAAATGTGACATCAGGTGATTCTTAACCCTACCAATTCCCTTTACAAAATCCACAACAAATTGGTGCATAGAAATGTTTGGTTCTTCATTCTTGACAGCCTGACCATAGTGTATTTTCCATATACCACCTTGCACTCCCAAAACAAGCAGTCCTTTACACCTATTAATATTATACTCTTGAACTAGACAAATACAGCTTGGGAGGAAGTCTAAGACTAGGGTTCAGCATTGCCATGGACCAGGGTTGTTTACGTAATATAACATTTTGAATCTTCAAATTCCAAAAAGAGTTGGTCTTACATGACAAAAGACTAAGAAATCCAGAGAATCCAGTGAAACTAGTGACTGGGTTTAAATATACTCAGTACACAGAACATTTTTTTACACACCCTCCCCATAATCAATTTCCATTCTCCAATTCTAAAACATCATCAAAAATCTCACACTGTAAACTAAAGCTTGCACACCCAGGTTACTCTGTTGTAACCTGTCAAATGAGTCCCATCAAAAGCTTACTGCTAAATCTATAAAGTTTACCTATAGCTATATAGGTTGGGAATCCTCAAAGCTGAAAAAGCCATTCTTTCAGTCCTTTAACATTAGCCAATCCATTGCTCAAACCAAGTCAAGGATCCTGAAAAACAAAAATGGAGATCACATTTGGCCCAGTTTTGTGTGCATTACGGCCATCCTGCCTATCTTGAAAAGGATGTTCCACGAAACCCATATTTCTGCTCCTCCCCAGACCACCCCTACTAATTTCTCTATTCTGATTAACAGGTTGTTTCTAAAGGGTCCTATATAATTTTTTTTGCAATCATGTAGCCACATTTATCCACATAGTTTCTGCTAGAAAAGTATACAGAAAACTTCTCTGACAGCTCATCCCCAACTAAATGAAAATAATACACTCAGTCAGGTAAAACAAAGATTGGCTATGCATGCTTGTGACTGATGCATTAAATCATCCACATAATAAAAACTAGTCCCAGCTTTCCCACAATGTCCATACATTTCCACAAAGTCCTCAAAGTAACTGGCAGATGATCAAACCAAAAGCCGGCAAGCTCTGTCTACAGTCACATTTTAGTCTTGCAATGGAGAAGTGACTGCAGACTATCTAACTAGTGAAAAACGTTTCTTCACCCTATGCACAAAATAGATCTACCGTAGAATAGCATGGATCTTCCAAACACATCGCTGCAGTGGAAGCCTTCTGATTTAAATTCAATACAAATGTGTTCTTGGGTAGAATGAGCTCAAGAAGCTAAGAGTATGGCACTGTATCTTTTTTTTTCAAGTTACTAAATAAGTTCTAAAAATAAAGATACTCGCGTTCTCCCGCGAATAAGTTGGGGCATTAATTTTACCGTATAATTTCCGGTATTTTATAATGTCAGTCATATAAGTTGAATGCAGAAAACTCATGCTATCGGTCCAAGAGATTATGATATGCTAACGCCCACCTGAAATAGTAACCTTGGAGCACACTGCCTTTCTTTTTCTATGTATTGTGCCTACGTGACCACACGGTAATACCTGAACTGTTCCAAAGTGATGTTTGCACTGTTTTGTATTTTTTGTATCTCACACCCTTATATACCTTTATCGTAAGAGCATCCCTTATCTAGGATGGAGTGTTTGATCAGAAGATAATATGAAGCTGGTTTTGAATTAAATGTTTTTGAAGTAGCGAAAGAAATTCGTAACTGCACTGCTGCAACAAAATGTAATGTGTCTGAGAAACTGGTGCAAGATTGGAGGAGGCAAGAAGATGTAAAAAAAAAAAAAATTAAGTGTCACATTTTTGAACAGGCGCATAAATCAGGGTCTGACTTTATGATCGATTTTTTGGGTTTCAAGACCCGACTTATATGTGAATATATGCGGTAACAAGAATATTCAGCAGACTTCTGAAATGATTTTGTGTACTGGATGATTGTGTTTGATTCTAAATACATGCAAGTAGTCCTAGAATTTTCCCTGTTGAAATTAATTTAAAATGTCTTATGAGTGAAGTAGAAAAACTAAAAAAAAGCTACCACCATAAGGGGTTCTTTCACAAAATGCTTGTGTCTTAATTCCAGATGGCAGGGCTTCTAAAATAATTAATTATAACTACAATTGTGCCAGCACTATGGCCAGTGGTCCTGCTGCTTCATATCCTCAATCATTTCAAATAAACACTGAAAGTAAAATTTATTGCTTTAATGGTTTTTGTGTGTTTAATTATAAATTGAATGGACTATAAATTACTGCAAACTACCAGTAACTTAAAGTTTAAGCTTGGCTTATTTACTTGGTTTACAGAAGTTAGTTCTGCTGTGAATGTTTCTGCATGAAATTTGAGTTAATTATGGTCAGCCACTGAATTAAAGAAAAAAACTAGCCAAACAGATTGAAGAAGTGGCACAGATGACAAATAATAATACCAAACATGACTGGAGATGCCACAGAAAATTATCTGTGACATGTAGTGAGCTATTACATTTTTTAACGTGGACTGTACAGTGTGAACAAGAAGCTGTTTTAAGCAGTGGAAAAAACTGTCAACCCCGGAAAAAACAAGAAGTACCACATGCAAATAAGGTACAATTTCACCTCAGAGAAGATGGCAGTGCAAAGAAACAAACATGTCCACAGTCCAGCAGTCATAATGATCAGTGCATCACTCATAAACTGACAGACTATTTTGCGCATGCTGTAGAAAATCAATAATCATAGACTGCAAAATAAATGGGACTATTTTATGTTTTTGTTTTTTCCCCTTACAGCAAAAAACATAGCGTTAAGCCATGGAATAGGATTTAATTTATCACAATCACTTTCAGCAAATATGCAGTTATTCAGGTGATTCTCTGAACACATACGCATTTTAAAAATAGCATGTGCAAAATACTTTATGTGTAGGTGTGGAAAAACCCAGATCATTTTGGCAGTTGATACATTTAAGGAGTATAATTTATAAATTATGATGCTGTACTCTGATGCAGTATTTTTATTCTATGAACACACCCCATATCTAACAACCTCCTTGGATATTTTAATTTCAGGAAATCCTCACCAGGAAATTGTATGCTGCACCTCCCACTCACTTATTTCTAACACTGATTTTTTCCCCCTTCCATCTGTTTGGTTCTCTTTAAAGCCTATTCCTACAAAACAAGACTTGGAGGTATTCTTTATATTATTATTAGTGCCACATACATTCATCCTGTATTATTTTTTCACTTTACCTACTAAAAAGGAATTAAACACTTTCACTTACTGCACATGTATAATAAAGTAGAAATTCATATGATTTATATTTAAGTTCAAACAGTAGTGTCTAGATAACCATAATTCATTATTATTTACAAATATATTTAATTCGCTGTCATCAAAGTATTTACTTGAAATACGTATTTGGAAAATGACATAACTCTGTATATAAAGCAGACATGAAATGTGGTTGCTGAATATAGCCCAGCAAACATAAGAAGTTTTTTTCACAAAACACTCATGCCTTATGCCTTAAGCCTAGATGACTAGGCTACTGAAATAATTCATTATAAATACAATTGTACCAGCATTATGGCCAGTAGCCCTGCTGCCTCACATCTTCAAGTGAAGGAAATGCACTTTTCCTTATCTAGTGCTTCTGTCTGCCTATGTTATTGCACAATTCTTTTCCACTTTTTGAATGCTTCATAATATCTTTCTTGGATTTGAAAGTTTTTTTTTTTAAGATTGTATACTACTTACATCCAAAGGTTGCCAAAATTCACCTCTTAACTGCTATAAGGTCCAATTTGTTTCAGGTTGCTCACTGGCCTGGTTGGTTGGTATATTCAAGTTGATTGTTATTTTTTATATCCCTACTGGATACAAAAGATTTCACTTAATTTTTTGACTTTTTTTAATTAATCATTTGAACCACATTTTGAGATTACTTTAACGTCTTAATTATATACCAGCAATACAGAGTGTATGATGGAAAGCTTGAATAGATACAGATATAGAAAATAAAAACTCCACAGTAATCTAATCACTATTTACATGTAGATGACATTATGTATTCTTACTTAATTACTAAAATGTATCTACTTGTATGAATGTACTGGCTATTACCTTGGTTATGATTCTGCAAAAAAACTGCCTCCTAGGTGCTTTATCTGATGTTGTGTCCTTGTAGAGCATGATTCTTCACCTAGCCAGCCCCTGTAATTCATCAAATGATGGCCTCCTCACATCAGGAAAGTGAGTTGTGCCACATTTGCCACTGATGAGAATTCCTGGGAATAGGACACATAAAGCGAAAATGCAACTATATAAACTGCCAATGTGTCTCTTTTTAGGTTGAAGGAGATTAAATTGGATATGTTGCAGCAACTCTTCACATGCACCGCTCTTCTTTAGAGTTGCACTACCTTTCAAAAGCTCATGACGACTGAGATAGATAACTGTTTTAAATACTTTAGTTAGATGGTCTCTGGCACAAAGGAGCTTGGGCTGTGTTTCTCAACCTTACCTAAAAATATTGTCTTCTTTCATACTAATGGACTACAAAATATCATACTGTGGTAAAGCAAATTAGAGGTCTGTGGCAGTACAGAGTTTTTAAATAAAAATAGTGCAGCTTGTGTGTGTGTGTGTGTGCTGTTGCAATGCCAGGTGGCCCCCAGAGTGTTCAGTGGGGGAACTGGCTGATCACGCATTCATGTGGAAATGCAATCAGCACCACCGGTTTTCTCTTTGACAATCTGCTGGTTGTTAAGCAAAGCACAGTGTATAAAGAGCCTGATTAGAGATGGTAAGAATAAGAGATGGAAAACGGGATTTATCGATCATTTAGGTTCATCTAGTTAAGTGTTAGGACTTACCTGGAAAGCAGGATGGGCAGTTTCTGTCCTACTGAGTGTTATAGGACAGACCAGGACCAAAGTCTGGGATCTGGTAGCTGTAGGGGCAAGGTGATCGAGTCTGCTACGGATTCTTTAAAGAGCGTGTCAAGATGAGGTGTTAGAAAACGTGGCATACTCTGTGGTACTGACAGAGATGACAGAGATGGATGAAAGGGTAACTGAGGTGATGCGGCTTTTACATCTATTAATTTATTGATTTCTGGCTCACACGAAAACCACTTGTTTTTATGAATTTGTATTTGATTGAAGAACTGCACAGGACTATTTATTCATTTGAATAAAATACACAATGTACTTTTTATTGCACCAATCTTTTTGTTTATGTGTCCTCATTGCACTTATTCATCCCAGTCATGACTATCGATGACCCATGTGATGCCAAGGCTGTGGAAACCCGGGCAACACATGTGCCTTTTACTCAGTGAGTTAGTGATGGTCTGGGGAGAGGCATATCCTTGAAGGGTCGCACAGACTTCCACGTCCTATGCAATGGTACCCTGACTACTGTTAGGTACTAGGATAAAATCCTCAAAGCTATTGTCAGACATTACACTGGTGCAGTGGGCCCTAGGGTCCTCTTGGTGCTGGACAATGCCCAGCCTCATGTGTCCAGAGTGTGTAAGCAGTTCTTGGTCAACTGAAGCATTGAAGGCATTGACAGGCCTGAACGTTCCCCAAACCTGAATCCAATGGAGAACCACTGGGACTTTATGTATCAGTGCATCTGACACTGCCAAATAGTGCCACAGACTTTCCAGGAGCTCTGTGATATACCAATCAAGGTCTGGGAGGAGATCCCCCAGGACACAGTGCACTGTCTCATCAAGAACATGCCCAGACATTGTCTGGAGTGCATACAGGTACATGGGAGCCATACACAATAGTGAATCACATTATGAATTGCTGTAATGAAATTCATGCAAGTTGGATCAGCCTGTGATTTAAATTTTTGACTTTGGCTTTTGGTGTTATGTTAAATTCAGCCCTCAATGGGTTGGTGATTTTGGTTTCCATTTGCCGTTGTTACATTATTTTGTTGTCAACAACAGTCTTCTTCTTCTTCTTTTGGCTGCTCTGGTTAGTGGTTGCTACAGTGGATCATCTTCTTCCATATCTTTCTGTCCTCTGCATCTTGTTCTGTTACACCCACCACTTGCATGTCTTCTCTCACCACATCCATAAACCTTTGCTTAGGTCTTCCTCTTTTCCTATTCTCTGGCAGCTCTATCCTTTGCATCCTTTTCTCAATATACCCAGCATCTCTCCTCTGCATATGTCCAAACCAATGCAATCTCACCTCTCTAACTTTGTCTCCCAATCGTCCAACTTGAGCTGACCCTCTGATGTACTCATTTCTAATCCTATTATTCAGTAAAGATTTTCCACTTGAATATTTCATTCATCGAGATCCAATGTGTGATTTAAGTGTTCCCGTACGTTTTTGAGCAGTGTATTATGTTTCAGTCAGAGTCACAGTACCTGGCTCAGGTGTGTTCTTTGTTTCAAAAATTATTACCTTTCAAAAATTATTTTTTATGTTATGACTTTTGTTTGGTTTTGTCTTGCTTTTGTTGTATTTATGATTTTGTATTAATTATTTTGTAATTTTGTATTATACTCATGATTTATGTAGTTTTTTAGTTGTTTGCCTTGTCTCCTTTATATAGAGACAAAGGAGGTAGGGCCACCTGATCAGGCAGATGGTGTATTGCCCTAGGTAATATTTAAGTGAAGCTTCATCACTGGGGCTTTGGCAATACATTTGTGTTCTTCAATTTCTAATTTTGATTTGTGCTTTTTGTGTTTGAATTTCCTGTTTGTTGTCCACTACATTAACTCGAAGGTATTATTTTTGCCTTGATGTTTACTGGATATGTTTGCTTTACTTTTTGCCTTTTGAACAAATCCAATTTTCGCCTTTTTCCTTTTGTTCTCTTTATTGAATATGTAGCTGCCGAGGCGTAAGGCGTTGTCAAGCACGGGTAAAACGCGTGTCGAAAAAAATCTCACAGTTCAAAAGTTCATTTTAAAATATTTAGTGATGTTAAAAGCAAATAATCCACACAAGAATAAAAGAAAAAATAGTTACACACTTAGAATAAAAGGCAAAAAAAGGGAAAAATATATCTTCTCTAAACTTAGCTTTTCTTGAGAAACTTTATTTATTTCTGTATTTAAAAGTTCTTTACTTCTTCTTCTTTACTTAAAGATTCTTAACTTCTTATATACTTAAAGATTCTTAGCTTCTTCTTCTGTACGTTTTAAACGTGCGGCACAGCACATAAATTAAGTGCTGTTTTCTTGGAGTTGTTTACTTCACACACTCAAAAGGCCCGCAGGCCGGTTGGCACGGTTTAAAACTTTATGTCTTCCACAACTTACTCATGGCAAGGCTGTCACTAACTCAAGAATATTGTTTACTCAAAGCTGTTAGCAATGGCAAGAATATACCAATACAATTCTACTTAGGAACCTCCCACAGATTATGCATTGTCATCTAGTAAAATATTCATGAATCTTATAGAACTAGGAAAATGGCTCTTACAGAATAAATTAAAGTTTAGAAAAGTTGTGACCCTGTAGTTAGGATATAGCAGGTTGGATAATGGATGGATGGATGGATAGTTTAGGGCCTGTTTTTTCAACAAGTTTAGTAGGATAGATAACAAAAGTTGATTGCCATGAGTGAAAAGATTTAATAACTAATAATTTTACTAATAATCTTTATAGACAATATACTAAACTGTGATTTTTGCTATCTGCTGTATGTCTACTATATTTTAACATGTGTACAATCTTTTATAATCTACCATAATATGAAAAAATGCTTTCTTTTTTGGTCATGAAGCTTTATGCAATGTTGCTTAATGTAGTGTGTTCATTTTAATGTTTTGTTTTCTTTTGAAATACATAAACTTTGGAACATGATGTATGCTCTATGCTGTAATGAATAAGATTCTGTTGTTCACTTCCACATATGTTATAAAAAGTAAAGAAGCTATTCAAGCAAGTCAAACTACTACTGTATATTTTGGTTCCCCACTGAATTGAAAATGTAAGATCCCCAGTAAATCCCTTCCGGCAACAGGCAAAGCCTGAAGCACTAACAGAAGAATATTGAATTTTAAAGCCAGCAAGCCCACAGGAAATGCATTTGCTTACCTAACAGAATGATAATCAATTACAGCAGAACATTCCATAAACTATTATTTTACCATGTACACCATAACCAGGATAATTATAAATGGATTAAGCTAAACGTTACAAATTCAAAGGTCAGAGATAAAAAATTGATTACTCAAGAACAAACTTCAATTCAGATGTTTTAGTTCTTTCTCATTCTTTAAAAAATTCAAAAAGTATCTTTCATTCAGTTTTAGTTCCAACTATTGACATGACCATATTATATTCACTAGGTATTTTTCTATTGTTTGGAAGTACAGAGGGGGGAATTCATATTTTTAAAGTCAATTTTGATAACCATTAATTCTTCAAGCCAACAAAAGACATACAACAAAGGGCTAAATAAATGATTTCTTCATGATAAATACAGGTTAGGTAATGTATTATCAAAGTAAAAAATACGTTGTTTATTATCAAAAAAAGTTAAAGTGTTTCTTTTAAAAATGAAATTAGCACCAACTAAATAAATACAACATAATTAGCAACAAAATCCGTATATTGAAATGTATGGGATGATATCTTTGACAAGACTGTGAATGAGGTGAAGATACAGATAGCCTTGTTCAACTCTAATATCTTATATTTCTTGGGCTGTTGATTGATACCTAGATGATTGAAGTATTAGGACAATTCATTAAAATTAACAAACATAACAGCTTTCTTTTATAAAGCACAGCTGAACTGTATCAGAGAAAGCTCAAATATTCTCATAAAAGACTTATCAAACTAGGGGGCTTTGCCCCATGCTCGCTTCGCTTGCCAACCCCTCCCCAACCCCTCCCCGCCCGAACCAGTGTGACGCGCCATTGTGAAGAGGGGAGCTGAACGCACCCCAAGGAGATGTGGCCGCCCCTCCGAAACCTCTCTTAAACTGTGATACAATGGAAAACAAATACAGTGTTTTTTTAACCTTGTCTTTCCTCGATCAGCTGCTGGCTTCCTGCAGAAATTTTAGTGATTGGCAATAATGAATATAATGAGGTTATTAGAAATAAACTTGATGCATTAGGATTAAAAGTCAAGACGGAGGTAAAGAATTTAGGGGTAACTATTGACTCTGACCTGAATTTTAAATCACATATTAATCAGATTACTAGGACAGCATTTTTTCACTTAAGAAATATAGCAAAAGCTAGACCTCTTATAACATTGCAAGATGCTGAAAAATTAGTTCACGCGTTTGTTTTCAATTGGCTAGATTATTGTAATGCACTCCTGTCAGGACTACACGAAAAAAGACATCAATCGATTGCAACTAGTGCAGAATGCAGCTGCTAGAATCTTAACTCGGAAAAGAAAATCTGAGTACATCACCCCATTTTTGATGTCACTACACTGGTTACCTGTGTCATTTAGAATTAACTTTAAAATACTGCTTATGGTTTACAAAGCATTGAATAATCTCACTCCATCTTATATTTTTTAATTTCTTACACCTTTTACTCCAAATCGTAACCTTAGATCTTCAAATGAGTGTCTACTTAGAATTCCAAGAGATAAACTTAAAAGAAGTGGTGAGGCGGCCTTCTACTGTTATGCACCTAAAATCTGGAACAGCTTACCAATAGGAATTCGCCAGGCTAATACAGTGGAGCACTTTAAAACTCTGCTGTTTTTTTGTCCTCCCTGGCCATCGGACCTTACTTTTATTCTATGTTAATTAGTGTTCCCTAATTTGAATTATTTATTTTGTCCTTTTTCTCTTTCTTCATCATGTAAAGCACTTTGAGCTGCATTATTTGTATGAAAATGTGTTATATAAATAAATGCTGTTGTTGTTGTTGCTTCTACCGTGCCGCATGATCTGCACTTCGCTTGCCTAAACACCCGCCAGTGCTACGCACCGTTATGAAGAGAGGGGCTGAACGCACCCGAAGGAGATGCGGCCGCTTTTCCAAAACCCCTCTTAAGCGGTGATAGAATGGGAAACAAATCTTTTTTTTTACATCCTCTTTGCTCAATCAGCTACTTGCTTGCTGCTGCTGCCTTGCAACGTGATCTGCACTTTGCTCGCCTACACCTCCCCACCCGCCAGTACAACGCGCTATTGTGACGAGGGGGGCTGAACGCACTCTAAGGAGACGCGGTTGCTCTTCCGAAACCCCTCTTAAACGGTGATACAATGGAAACAAATAATAATTGTTTTTTTTTACTTCCTCTTTGCTCAATCAGCTGCTGGCTTGCTGCTCCGACTGTGCCGCGTGAGCTGCATTACGTGCACTACGATCGTTTAAATATCTGTACAGCAATTTCTTGTCCCCCAGACATCCTCAAACACTATGCGATCTCTTTTCGCTGTTCCGTTATTTCCCAGAGTAATATTTTCCATTTGTTTGTGCTAATGCAATCTTTACTCTCATTTTTTGAGACTTTTGAATTTTCCTACTTCTATTATCTCTAACCTGCTCAGCATGTGTATCACAGGACTTGCTTCCAAAGGTTGTAAGTATGACGTGAACTGTCCGTCTCGCGGGACGTGAAAGTATCTCTCTGTCACTCTTCAAAAGATCTCTCTTCCAAAGATCACGTCTCGTCACAAGATTTTTTTATAATAAAGAGATATATAAATGACAAGTAACTCCAATGAGATAGAAGTAGACTATTGAAAAATATGCTTGAAGATGTATACTCTTCAGTAGCATTTGTGAACGGCATGCAGATTCCCTGTCATTATTTGTTTCTCCACTGTAGAAGTACACAAAAAGATTATTGTGTATGATCTTGTCAATAATAATATAAACAAGAATTATGCAGCATATACCAAAGAAGTAAAGTAGGTAATTTGTCAAAGTAATTTTATGATCTATGTCATTGTCCTTGTTGCCTTTAACCCTCTCATAATCAGTGCCAGGATAGTGGACTGATTCTAGAAGTTTCCCTGTCATTCGTTCATTCAATACATTTTTAAATGACCATGTACTGTTCTTTCTTCATAACCATATACGATTCAACCCTTTCTCACCTACTAAGTCACTCAATTTGTTGCTTACACTCTTCTTCTTTCTTGGCCTGACTACTGAAACACTCCTGGCATACCTCCCAGGATCGGCTATCATCCTCCATCCAGTTTCTCTTCAATGAGACCCCTCAAACTCTTGTTTCTCACTCACAAATTGTGGTGTGTGTTTTCCATGAACCACCCCAAACCTACTGATATTGAATCACTGTTTGGAAAAAGCACATTTTTGCAAAAGAATTTTTCAGATTGCTTAGATTTTCTACTTTTATGTTCTCCTCCTGGACATCTACTGCAATAAAAACCCAATAAAGTAGCTTTGCATTTGTTTCAGTTCTTTTTCATTTATTCTTTGGACTAATCTTATTTCTTGAACTGTATATCAGACTTTCTGGTAACACTTTACTTTGGGTACTGCAAAAAATGTATCTGTTACTCTTCTGTGACAAGAACATAAGAAAGGCTTCTTTTGGTCTCTATAACACTTGTAAAAAAGCAGTAGAAGGGTTATTCATCTCTGTGCAGTGTGGCATGATGACCTGATAGTAAAATGACATGTTAATATTAAGGATGCACAAGTTTTATACTAAATATGAAATATTGTGAGAAATGTGTCTTGGTTAAGCCATTTCAGACTCCTACAAAGTTAAGTTTAGTTAGTACTGTATGTCATATTGCAAAAATGAATCAACACTTTGCTAAGGCTTAGTAAGAATTATGAAGACCCAAAGAAGTGTTTGTTGCAGTACCTAAACTAATGTGTTACCAAGTTTCTAATGCGTCATATTTTAAGCTTTACAGTTCACTTATAAATAGCCTATAAATGACATGTGCTGAGAATAAGTAATCCCAAATTGGGATTTGATGATAATCATGGCAATGTCCATAATTTTATCAGGATAACTTGTTGTTAGTATTGAAGGAAATGATAAGACTCTGTACATAACACTTTCACATAATAAAGCAGATAAAATGTACAGATCTTATAGAACAAAGTACTTCAAATTAAATGCAGAAAGAACATGAGTGAAATGGAAAAAAGAGGAAAAACAAAATATAACAAAACAAAAATTCAACACACACCTGAGATGACACTCTAAATTTCCAATTTTAGTCATGTATTGAACAAAAATAACATTTGTCTGTTTGAAAATAGTGTTATAAAGCTGGTAATGGACTTCCATTGCAGAATTCATGACAATCAATTATCCTGAAGTAGACACAAAATATGAGTGAAAAACTTGGTTATAAACACCTCAACCAGAAAGTTATTTTTTCTCGTAAACAGATCAAATCTGCTGCTCTCCCTGAATCTTGTCTTCCACCAGATAGGCATCTCATGCAAGAAAAAGAAATATAATTGCTGAATTAGTGTTTCCTTTACATAATTATTTCATTAGATGCATTTCTGAGCTACATGTGCATGTAATGCAACATGTTTTGCTGAAAATGATCTCCAGCATTCTCAATAATAAGATTTCTAAAAAAAAGAATCCCAACTCACAGATGTAGCCTTAGAAAATTAGTCTTAGTTTGTCCTTCCTGGATGATTGATGCAGCTGAAACATCAACAAGTCAACTAAAAATCATTTAGTTATGGCTGCAATCAACAATAGATGACAAGTCTCATTGTGTTCTTTTCAAATCTGTATAAAGAATGATTTAGGGAAAGCACACGCTGTTTGTTTCAAAATGAAAGTACATGCTTGTTTTCTAAATTGTACTTTTATGCAACTTGAACTCATGGATGTTAAGTTATTGTAAAAAATGTTTTTTATGTATCTTTACTAAATTTGTAATAGAATACAGAACACTTATATAAAAAAGCATATTATAGATATTTTTTTAATACTTGATTTTTCAAATCATGATTAATCCAGTCCAGGGTTGAAAGAGCTCTGGAGCTTATCCTGGCAGTACTCGACACAAGCATGCACACAAACACATCGCTTCTCCAGATTCTCCAGATCTGCACAGTTGCTAAAGAAATATTCACTCAAATATATAAGTCAATACTAATCAGAAATTAATGCTGGGAAAGGGGCTGATTCATCATAGGTCAGTTGGCATCTAGTTTTGCAAGACAGATGTATAATATATATGTGTGTGGATACGACCATGAATGAATTTTGCTTAAAATTCAATGGAAATAATTAGACGGCTTATTGAGTATCATATTTCTAAACCAATCCTGAGGCGCTCTTGCTCTTGTTAACCTGGTCCAACACACAGCAAGCTTCTGTTTTCAATGAACTGTCTACAGTCAAAACATCTCCTAAATAAATGTTCAGAAAGCACAATGCACATTAAAAAAAAAAACTGTTCTAAGGGAAAAGTGTAACATCGGATTATACATAGATGGTCATATACATTACTAGCTGTACTACGTGGCTTCACTCATGTAGAAGTGAAACAGGACAGCGAGAAGGGCCCTGCCCGGCTCCCTACTCCTGATGTCACACTTCCCCTCCCTTTGGCCCACAGCCTCTGTCTCGGATTTGCAAGAAATCCTACCAGCGAACTCTGATTCTTAGTGCGATGAGAGAAGTCGCAAAATCAACTGGAATGTTCAAGCAAATTCTAGAAAAAAGCCTGATCTAAATTCATTAAGTAGTTCTCTTGTCCGCTAGCTAAGCCGATGTAAGATATGCCCTGAGGCTGACATGTGAGCGAGGAGGGCGCCACCCCCCCACCTCGGCCCGCTGTGTCTCTTTCGGATTCACACAAATAAATCAGAACTGCAAGCTAACTATGATACTTAGCATGATCAGAGAGGTCGCAAAATCAACCGGAATGTTCAAGAAAATTATAGAAAAAAAACAATCTAAATCTGTTAAGTAGTTCTGTCGTGAAAAGCGAACAGACAGACAGGCGGTGGATTTTATACATATAGAGATGTACAAATATACATTGAAAACCTCAATGGGCAAGTGGTAATTGCGAATGATATATTGTTGCATGTGCTGTGTGTTGTTCAGTGTTAAGACTATAATGTAGGATTTGATGTAAGGTGGAAAGAAGTAGCGCTATGTTCTTGAAAATATGAACAGCAATATATGCATTTGAAGTAAACAGTGTGTCACATTTCATCAAAAGTACTGTCGTTAAGATATCCAATAACGAAGAACTCCAGGAGATGCATAGTTGAGTACTCAAAAAACATGAATTAACAAATCTGCTTAATGACATCACTTAATCATGATCAATATCCTGCAGCACCCACCTTCTGACTGTACATCTAAATGAGTAACTAAAGTAAGTTAACATTACTGTCTATTTGAAAGTGCAAAAATGCCATGTAGTACATTTGTAGGGCTTATCTATTTTTTTTTTGTTGCTATGTCATATAGTGATGTAGTAGTTAAAATGACAGAAAGACAGAAACACATCTTAACTGCTGCAGTGGTCTATACGTATGTGTCTCTTCTGTTTTGAAGCTCATTACAATTTACATATTAACTATTAGGCTTCAGTTACCTTGTGTTAACAAGCTCCTGAAATGATAACAAGTTTAGCTTTTTTTTTTTTACTCAGTTTCTTTTGCTTTCTCCTTGAATAGTGACAGTTTAGTTTAGTGCATGGACCAGAAGAATTGGAGACGAGTGTTTTAAGAAGTAGGCCTGTGGGTGAAGCCTTTGCAGTGCAGGATTTGGCCACAATACAGTACAAATTTTGTAACAGGTTGTCCACAGACACATATTCTCATTTGAGAATTATGCCTGACCCCGCGAGACTGCTGGGCATCTAACACTTCTCAAATGAATGTTAGGATTTACAACTAATGTCATAATTTGTTTTCTTTTTTTAATACTATTAGCATAATGTTTATTCAGTGCATCTAGATAAACAATTGTTAATTCAAAAAATTCATGTAAAATTTATAGTGTTACCAAAATGATGTGATAAAGACTTTCAGTATACTTGTATATGTCAGATATTGTACTAAAAGTGACATTACAGCTAAGAGGTTATATTTTAATTGATGCATCCTAAAAACTGCAACTTTGGGTCCTTTTGTAACGTTTTGCAGATTGCATTGTTCTAGATTAAACATTAAACTCCAGACCTTTAAAAAGAAATATAAGAGGCACAGTGTTTGAAGTTACTGTATTTAGGTATCTGTTATTTCAACTTGTTTTTAATAACTTTGATGTGCCTATAGGAAAAAAAATGTTTATGAGGTATTCAACACAGTATTCCAGAAAAACTCATTAAGTTTAGTAATTACAATTTATTTTCCTTAATAAGCCTGTTAATCCCTCTGTCTCTTTGTAACAAAAGATCAATATTCAAAATAGATTTCAAAGGTCAGGAAGATCATGAATCTTACAACTAATCAGAGAGTGGAAAAAAAACACCTAAATAAAAAGAGCCAAGAGCAAATACAGCAAAATAATCTTGCTTTTAGTTCTCTTTTTCCTTTGTTGTAGAGATACTGAGAAATTACTCTCAACATAGATTTTAAGATTAACTGCCAAACACTTAATATTGTGAACAGCTTATTATGTGACCTCAATGTTTTAAAACATGTTTACACTGAAAGATTTTTTTTTTCAGGAGAAGGGCTGAATGCTTTTGACCTGAAGTAATTATATTGATTTAGTTATTTTAGAAAATGTTGTCAAGACATTAATAAAAGTTTTTGATACATTTGAATTCATGCATGTTTTCTTTTGATACTAATTAGGAATGACACTGTAGACATTTTGGAACTTTTCTTTTGTTAAAATAAATTTTTAGCATCATAAAATATTACACAACATACCATACTCAAGTCCCAAGCCTATCCTGGTAGCATTGGGTGTAACAGTAAACACTCCTGAACAAGGCACCAGTCCATTGTAGGGCCTACAATTGCAAATATCCATACTGTTCCAACTTAAAGACTCCAAAAATGTAAGATGCACGTCTTGTGGTGGTGAGAGGAAAACCTGTGGAGAAGTGAGGAGACAATATGTGGCCTTGAAACCCATGAGCCTATGAGATTGCAGCACTACCACTACATCACCATGCTAGCTAACACTGGATGCTCCACTTCTTATTTTTACTATTATTATTATTTTTAAATAGCCCTATAAATTGCACTGACATAGTAAATTCTATAATGATGTATAGTCATATAACACTCCATAGCAGAACTCTTCCAGAGGGATTCCCAGGGATTGCCATCCCATCCATGATGTGTATCATATGTTTTGTGAAGTGGCACAATCACTTTTGACTAAAAATTGTGAACTGGGAGAACATAATGAAAAAACCATATACAGGTGACTCAAAAAGACCATTCTCTTGTGAAGGTAAGCACAAGGGAATATGATTAATGATCTCATGACAGGCTTTTTCATATAGTGCCCATTCAAGCAAATCTTTCTATCTAACAAATAGAAAATGCCATTAACTGCCTCCTAGTGCATTACATACTCCCTCTAAGTTCCACAATTCCATTTCCACATTCTATGCATTTACCAAGTAATCACAGGTAGTGATCGAAGGAGTCAGAAACATCAATATGAAGTGAATTAGTAGAGCATTGGAGCACTTCATGCACCAGCTTAGTTGACTTAAAGGTGGGATAAATCATGACGTTTAATGTGTGAGTTTTACAGGTTAGTAAGGAAGGTAAGATGAGAGTCAGTCACCTTTCTTTAGAGAAAACAGGCGTAAATTTAATCTAGTTTTAATTTCAACCATTACTTCACATTCACATGCAAGCATGAACATGAAAGGAAACACAAGGGAAATTATACAAAATAAAGTATGCATTGTGCTCTGGTATCTGTCAGTAAATTAAAAGCATACGTTTGTAATTTCAAAACTCTTTATTACAACAGCTTTCTAACCACTTAACTGCCTACATTTTCTCTCTTCCAGCTCTAAATATATTAATTTAAACAGTGTAACCTCCAGTCCAACATTAATAATTCAATATTACATCCCACCCCTTTCTCAAGTATGTAACTCCCTGTTTGAGAATCTCTGGTAAGAGAGAGTACAACAAAAAAACAAACAAATAAATACAATAAAACAACAGAACAATAAATCAATTTGACTTGTACCAAGGTCCCATCTAAAAGTTTTTTAACCACTTTGGATGGAAACATACCCAGCCATTTAAAGTGTTTTTCACATTTCCTCTATGGGCTACCAAAGAAGGTGGGTCCAGTGTTGGAATTGGACCTGCAGGAGGCACATCACCGACTGAAACTGCAGATATTGTGCTGGGAGAGAGATACACTACATCCCACACTCACTGTACTCACTGGTATGCTAAGAAACGTGTCAATAAATTGAAACTTACATCATTGCATCATTACAATGACAGTCGATCGAAGAGATTTTTCTCTGTGAAGATTTCTGAAGAGGCGTTGGTACTCAATGATACACACAATAGAGGTCCCAATACTCTATACTGTGTTACACACATACAACTGGGAGGCAGTTAAAGGGCCTGAATTTTGGTAATTTCACGCCAGACAGGGGATGGCGAGGTGCACTGACTTTCTTTCCCAATCCCTTGTAGACCATCCATGGGAAATCCCGCACGGTTCTGGCCCCTCTGATGATGCCACTTACGGTTCCGGTGCCTCTGATGACATCACTTCTGGGCCCTCTAATGGTGTAACTTCCGGTTCAGGGCCCTCTGATGACATCACTTCCTATCTCTGCAAATAAAGCCGCCATCTTTGACAACCTGCCTCAATTCTGTTTCGGACTTGAACCTGTAAACAACTTCTAAGAATTACCCATTTGCAGCAAGGGAATATTATATGGGTGGCTGCTCCAAACATTTCTTGATGTCTTTGGCTCATTCTTGTGACAACTGAAATAAGAAGAGGTGCTGTCACTGCGTACCTGTAAGTACTGACCTACTTCAAGCAATGGTTCTCAACAACTTTTGAAACACAGCTGCAGCTCACAACAGAAGAGACACAGCAATACAAAAAAATCCATTGTAGGACATGTGAGAGACTGCTGGTTCGACTACATTTTATAAATGAATTTCATAAATCAGTGAAAGTCTACATTAAATAATTTTCTGTGTTATGGATCGGTGTGATCCAATCTTTATATTTTGTTTTGTGCCTTTTTTTAGTTACTGTTTTTTCCTTTATTAATTTTTTTTTATTAACTGCTTCTTCTTATCAAGTTATCCTGTTTTAATTAACTTAAAAGAAGCAGTGATGTTGGTCTTGGGTTTAAAAAATGTAATTAAGTATCTGATTGGTTTTGACGGTGATGGGATGAAACCTTTAATCTGCAATTCCCAGGTGCTGTAATTAGGCCTTTGCCTGCACATAAAAGGATATACAGGTCAGGTTTTAGATGGGCATTTTGCAGTTGTAGTGAATTTATCTGGGGGTTGTCCTTCTAAAATCATGTGGTTCTTGAAGTTTGTTAAGGATACTAATCTGTGCCTTTGTTGGAATCATTAGCTTGTATTTTATTGTAATAGAATGTCTTTGGGCTCTTTTTTCAGAAGTTTTGAAAGTGTGCTTTTGATATCTATGTTAAATTTAAAATTTTAATAGTTTTGATGTGTTCTTCATTTACAAGATTTTTTAATAGATCCAATTATATTATGTGTTTAGTCTTTTTTTGGTTTGGGTTTTGATGGTACCCCTCCTTTCAGCATAACCTATAAGGCAGAATGTGATCTGGACATGACGCTTGTCTATTTTTCAACAAATAAACTAATCAATACAATTTATTCATAACATAATGATGAAGATGGATATATGCAATGTGTGTGTATATATATATATATATATAAATAAAATCCAAAGTCTGCCTGTCTATCTGTCTGTCTGTCTGTCCACTTTTCACAAGAGAACTACTTAACGGATTTAGATCATTTTTTTCTATAATTTGCTTGAACATTCTGCTTGATTTTGTGACCTGTCTCATCACGCTAAGTATCATAGTTCACTTGCAATGCCGATTTATTTGCACAAATCCAAGAGAAATGCAGTGGGCCAAGAGGAGTGGGACAGGGCCCTCCTCACTCACACGCCAGCTTCTGGGCATATTTTATACCCACACTTGGCGAACGAGAGAACTACGTAACACTAGAATTTCTGAAGCCTACAATAAAACTCATAATCCTGGGCCACCTTAAATCCATTTGCACCTCTCCATCAGTGTCTTTTGTTTTGTAAATGTGTCGATCAGCACAAGCAGCAAGCAGCTTGCTGTTTCTTACCCCGCCTTGACGGAGCTCAACTCTGCCAGCTAAGCCAAAGCTCCTTATCTGCACGTGTGGTTCCTGGAGTTGTATAGGGTAAATAATAAATCATTATTTGGAATACATGCATTTCATGTGTGTTCTGTCTCTACAAAGATCTGGGTAAGTGTAGGATGATAGCAAATGTGAGGCAAGAAACACATACCTAAAGCAGAAACTTTTTCCATGTTATACTAATAATGATGTGAAGTGTATGATGTGTGAAGACTTTAGTCCAAATATCAAATAAACACATGTGCTTTTATTCAAGAAAATAACCAAAGAAAAAAAATAATTCGATTTACATGTTTTGGTCAATGAGTTAAAAACCCAATATCAAATGTCAATCGACAGGAAGTTAATGTGTATTCTTGAATGGCACAGAGGTAAGAACTGCTGCCTTATAACCCAAAGGTACTGGGTTCAAGCAGTATTGAGCTAATGCTGTTATTGTTACTATAATATAATAAAAACATACATTTGATTTGAGTCTGTAACACCCGGTGTAAATCTTGGCTACTTGTAAAAGTTAGGGCTTGTTTTTTATTATTTTTCAGTTTTATTCTGTCAGCGACAGTCACATGGTACAATGAATTTGCCTCTCCCTCTCATAGTTGATTGCATTTATTTCCATTCTTTTCACTAGAGTAGCAATAACCACAGTTGGTGCTGTGGATGATGCCTGCTCAGAACTACAATGTCCTGTGACCACTATTAGGCTACCATACAGCATTTGCGCTTTGACAACAAAGACACCTGTGCAGAATGTGTGAAAAATGACAGATTTGCTGCAGTTTCAGACATCTAGCAACGTTTTGTTTAGAATTGTGTTTTGAGTTACAACCCAAGGCAAAGACTTTCTGAGTGTATGGTCATAAAGCTTATGGAGCCATTTTTGGACAAAGGAAGAACCGTAACAACAGACAGTTTCTTCACAGTGCTTTCCCTGGCTAATAGACCATTGCACCGTGACACAACCCTAATTGGCACCAGAAGTAAAATGGGAATTCCACCTGCAGCTAAAGTCACTTTAGTACGCGAGCAATTCGCCACACTAGTGTTTAGATCTGGCAGTGCCATGCTGACAGTGTATATTTCCGAAAAGAAGAAGCCTTTGATTTCAGTCTATAACAGCCGGTGTAAAGTTTTGCAACCTGTAAAAGATATTGCTGAAGTGGTATAACTAGATACACAAACGCTGGTGAATCATGTCTTCTTAGTATCTTGTTCTCACTTGAATTTTTTGTTATTCAGTTTTATTCTTGAATAAAAGCACACTTGTTTTGTTATACCTTTGTGAAAGTATTTATTTTATATTCTAGTAACCACTTGAATGAGATTAAATCTGTCTCTGCCTCTCTCGTGCACAAACGTCATTATTTGAAAACGCTATGCCATTTGAACATAAGTTGTCATTTGAACATTTTTTTTTTCGATCTTGCCTGCACTCACCGTTATGGTGCATGATACTGAAAATGCAGACACAGCAGAGTACAGGCAAGATCGAAATAATGCTATGCCTTTTAAACACGAGTTGTCATTTGAACATTCCTTGAACATTCCAGTTGATTTTGCGACTTGTCTCATTGCGCTAAGAATGATAGTTCGCTTGCAGGAGCAATATATTTGCTCTAATCCGAGACAGATGCTGCGGGCCGAGGGGAGGGGGAAGCATGACGTCAGACATATAGAACACTAACAAACAAACACAAAACAAAATTTGATAGCTTAGTTCAACTTTTTCTCTCCTATAGTTAAAGGCACATGACTTAAGAATTCTGAGCTTTCAGTTCATGTAATTAACATGGATCATTTCTTTAGGTAGTAATGAAGTTGCTAGCGCCTTCACTATGAGCTGCTCTGCATTGAATTACCCTCCTCCATAGATGCTGCTCTGAACTTTCCTACTGGAATTATGAAGAAACGTGCTGCTCTGAACTTTCCTACTGGAATTATGAAGAAACGTATATCAGCTAAAAACCTGTCTTTCACAGAGGTTATTACATTTCAGTTATAGTGATAGCAATTGATAGCAATACCCTAATATATTAGCTGGATTTCACCTAACTAACATGTTATAATCAGTTGTTCTCAGAATAAAAGTATGTGTACTTATGGTTTGGTGTACACAATGTTTTGTTCCTTTACTTGTCAGCTTTCCCAGGCACACATGAAGGAAGTTTAAGTGTTCTTTTCTTTCTTTGTTCAGAAGAACTTCTCCTTCACTGCCTAAGGGCCAGTTTATACTTCACACTCAGAACTGCCACACATTCTCAGCATTCATTTGAAGTGTCCTCTGAGCAAGTCCTCAGAATTTAACGCGATGTGTGTGCGAGTTGTAGTACCCGCAAAAAGTTGTGGGGGGGCGCAGTGTGATCAAGTCGGAACATGATTTCAGAGTCTCTGTTTACTATCAACATGCGACAGAAAGCCGATTTGCAGATCCTTTTTTTTTTTGCACCTTCACAACAGCATCAGTATGTATGGCAGCATATTGGAGCCACAGAGAAAAAAATTAGGGATAGAGTGAAAAGATTTTGTTTTTATTTTGTGATTAAATTGGAAATTTTGCCTTTTTTGTTTAATCTAGTAGTTTATTTTATCATTAAAGCAGACTATCGTAAACATCATCTTAAAACTGACCCAGTAGTTAATCGCTACGTGCTTTGGGGGCTTCCTCCTGAGCTGACAGTAGGGGCAAGAAGCAATCACCACATAGAACACATTAAATTTATGCTATTCCAGCTCTCTGCACATTTAGAATCCTTAGATTAATACATTTAAAAAATTTAAAATTACATTTTACAGATAAATTGTTAACTTAACTTAAATAATGAATACTGGTAATAATTACACATGTGTGGGCCGCACAGTGGTGGAGCAATAGTGCCGCTGGCTCGCAGGGAGTTGCGTCCCTGGTGTTCCCTGCCTGGAGTTTGCATGTTTTCATGGTGGGTTTCCACAGTGTGCTCTGGTTTCCTCACAAAGACATGAAGGTTTGGGAATTTGGTGATACTAAAATGACGCTAGTGTATGTACTTGTATTCACCTTGCGATGAGCTGATGCCCCATCCAGGGATTGTTTCTGCCTCGCACTTGATGCTTGCTGGAAAGGGTGCATCCCTGGATTGATGGATGTAATCATTACATATCCATCCCTGTCAGAGATATTGTGGCCAGGTGTCCTCGAAATTTAATGTTTTAGGCAATTCACAACACAGTGAAGCCAAATGTTTTCTCACTGTGATAATATCTAGCGCTGACACCTGGTAGAATCTTCCAGACTTAGGTAAAGTATGCGTGCAAGTATAAACGGTACATTGCTTGCACAGCAGTAGCGTCTGCAGGTGTTTGCATCATGTCGCGTGAAGTATAAACCTGGCCATAGTCATGCCTTCTAGTTGCAGTTTTCTCTTCAAGGTTTTTTACACACAGTGTCCTCAGTCGCTAGCAAAGTTAGGCCTGCTGGTGATCACTCACCTCATGTTGTCAGCAAGACAAACACATGGCTTTTACATAGGTCTCTCTCTGCTTGTGCACTTCCTTTCCTTAGGAAGGTTTGGACTCATGGCCACCTTCATCCAGGTCTAACAGAGACATGTCCTGCACCACATTGCCCTTCAGAATAAAAGAGATTTCTTCAGACTTTGTTAAAGCCACGCTGTATATGCTATGGGGTCCAGCTATGAAGTTATGCAGAAATTACAACCAGGTTGAGAACAGTGAGCTTGATGAGAAGAGAGAAGATCTGGGGTGAGAGGTGTTTAAAAGAAGGAACAGACATCTCCTATTTTTTTCTTGAGTGCCAATAAGCCCTTCCTTTTTTACTTGGCTGTTGAAGCAAAGTATTGTCCATCAAGATTGCCAATCATTGAGTTATGGATTATTCTTTGAGCTTGGGTATTTAGGTGGTGCCTCAAGGACTCATCTCTGGGATGTCACGTGGCTTGTAATTGAATGCTTTATCAGGTAAGGCACACAGGGCAGCATTCCAAAGGCCAATTCAAAAAGACGCTGATATCAAGACTGTCTGGTAATGGCTTTTTAAGCCAGAGGTTTTTATTCCAGACATAGCAAAATGGATAATGCCAGTCTGTCCTAAACCATTGTGCATTTTTAAATGTGGTCAGGCCTCTTTACAAGAGCACTTGATGATAAGCTATGGCAAGATATATGGTGTGTCACACACGTGCGCATGGGAGGCAGCTAAAGGGCTTGAGTGAAGGCAGTTCTGAGGCATGCCGGGATGTGGCAGAGTGCACTGACTCTTTTTCTCCCTTCCCTGTAGACCATTCCCGGGAGATTCCACCTGGCTCTCTTGACGTCACTTCCGGGACCGAACCAATGGAAATAGACCTTACCAGCTCCAGCCCCTCTGATGTCACGTCCGGGCTTGATCCAATGATTGCTGAACACGTGCCCGATCCTTATGACCTCACTTCCTGTCTCCCCCTTTAAAAGCTTGCCCTTTTTCCCTTTTCCCTCTGACTTGTTTTGGACTCGGTTGTATGCACTTCAGTGCTCTGTATTTCTATAAAAGAACGACTTTGCAGCCAGGATACCAGATTTTACGGGTGGCTGCCCCAAACCTTTATCTCATTCTTGTGACAGGTGGAAATACAGTAGAAACTGTGGATACCACCAGATTTCATATGTGTAACCACTAATGGTAACACCCACAGTGAAGCATCCAAGAATTCAATAATTCCCACCTCAAGCAAGTGGAGCAATTCAGCATAAATGGCAGTCCACAAAGATATTTGCAAGCACCTCAATTTTTTTTGCACTGATGAAGGAGGACTGGTTTGCATATTGAAGAAAGCTGCAGGTACTGTGACAGGTGCATTTGAGTCTTGAGCTTCTTGGAACCATCTTGTGGCAGGTAATTTTGTATTGGAAGAACACATTAGGTGCACTGGGGGTGGAGATAAACCAGAAATTCCCAAATAGTTACTGCATAACCCACTGGATAAAATGGATACAGGTGAGTCAATGTCTACAAAGGGGGAATTGAATATGGTTTGGAATCATTTACTTAATTGCAATGGTTCGTTCAATTTTTACAAGCAGTTTTGTTTCATCATTTACACTCAAAATTGATTAACTTCATTGATTAGACTTCAGAGGTGCAAGCAGTGTTCCACAAATGCCCTAACATCTTAAATTCAGTGTATCACTTATTTATAACTCTGAACAAAAGGGTGGTAGAGCAAAGATGTGCCATTGACTTTTTTGCTCCTTCTAAACTGTGTTTGAATTTTTACTTGATCAGATTTCATACAGCTACCTTCTAATACTAAATTTACTAATATTTACATGGTCAGAAGCCTGCTCTACTGGCATCTGGTGCAAGGAAACAACCATCCCTATAAAATATGCCAGTCCTCTGACAGACTTTATTATTGTTCTTAATCCTTAAATCATTATATGTGTTATGGTAAAAGAAATGACACGGATTGATTCATATTTGTGTTAAATGAAATCAATATTTTAAATGACAATGATACAAAGTGTCTTGCGATCCTGAAATAGATTAAGCAGGTTTAAAAATGAATGAATGGATGATATTGTACTGGATCAATTGAATATTCAAGCAACTCATTTAATATGAAGATAAATGTTTATGTTTTAGGCTTAATGGATAATGTAAATGGAACATTACTGGAAGAAAAATTAGATGTATCATACTAAGTAGAAATAAAGACAGGCATGTGTTTCAAACCTGAGGAAATTAATACATCAGACAAAAAGTTCCAGTGAAGATTCTAGGAAGTATAAATACTAGATCTGATTAGAAAATGTTAATCGATCAGATGTGTAAACATTTATAATACAGAAGGATTTTAAAAAGACTTTTTAGAATATTGCCGTTTTTGTTGAGCATTGTGGTGTTGCCAAATTTTCATTGCCTAGCTGTGCATTTAAGAGGTGTTGGCTGCACAGAGCCATGCAGTAAAGCCAACTTACTGTACAGTAGGCTGTGGAAATTTTATTTGAGGGGCAATTTACATTTTTTCCCCTTCTTGACATAAAGAGTACCTGGGAAACAGACAGGTGACAAAATTAAGTCCTGGCATATAAATTATTTTTGTACAAAAGGCTTCTCTACACTCGTTTTAAAGAGAGGTGCAGTTTAGTTTTTCAGTGTGCAAACTTGTCCTCTCTGTCCTCTGTATGAGCACTTCTTTCTGCATTTTAAATAAGGTACACAGTATTTGAAGATGTAAGACATCAATTCTATTGTGGTATGTTAAATAAGAATGCATAAGGGTGCTATAGAAAGAGGTTACACCACAGAAACTACATGGAAGAAAATATTTAAAGTATGCTGCATAGACAGAAGTACATCATACTTAAGTACTATATATGACATTGATAGTAGGAAGTCAATGCTTTTTTAGGAGGCACTGTAAATGGAGCAGTGCAATAGTTCACTACTAGTAATGTCATTTGTAATGGAAGGCAGACTGCTGCCGGCAACTTCAATACCCCTGTGACCTGAAATTAGAATAAAGTCTCTGTTCATTGCGTATGTTGTAAATGGTGACTAAAAGAGGTTGTTGTTGGGAAGGGCATTAGACTGTAAAAATGTCTGCTACAATATCCCAATTTAGATGAACCCAGAAAATGGTTGTTACACCAGCAGAGAGAAAGGGAGAGGGGGAGAGAGAGAGAGAGAGAGAGAGAGAGAGATTGGTGCTTCCAGAGCCACTGCATTAAATGATGTGGCCCGAGGTAAGGCACTGTGATAAGAAGTCTGTGGCTAAGTGTGATTTTTAAATATGTAACCAAGTCCCAGAGTGTGCCAGCTCTGAATGGGTGCAGGTGCATGTGAGCATGTGCCACTCTGGGGCTGATTGCAAGCAGGCCAGTCAGATGCCCAATTCATACCTCAGCTTAAGCAGAGAACCGCACCTGCACCCAATCAGGCAGAACAAAAGGAACCTGGATCTCAATTTCGAAGAAGTGGCTTTTAGAAATGAATGGATAAGCAATCCAGGTTGTCTGTGCTCCCTCTGACATTCCAACAATGCAAATATGGTTGATTGTTAAATCCAAAATTAACACCATCTTCTGCATATATTTGTGCAGATGTACGTTAAGTGTGCCCTTACCATTCCATACAGAGTTGTTTCCTGCCTTTTCCTGATGTGGTGATCTATTAATAAAGAAAGTGCATTTAGAAAATGAATGGATGGTGAATCTAATGATTTTGTTTTTGACCTGGACAGATGGATTGGCTACAGGCTTTCAATCCAGCCACTCTTTTTTTTTTTTAACGTATTTCAATTCCAATTTAAATTAACTCGCTTGTCTCAGTATTATGCACTCTTTATAGCACACAGATTTTATTGTACAGGAGTTTAGTCATTGTGTATATTCTTTTTCAAGGTACTTGCTTCTGGTTTTAAGTTTTCAACAGTCATTTACCATTAAAGTGCTAATAAAGAGGCAGTGAAAAGGTGAACAGCTAACCAAGAAATATTTGCATCTGAGTGTGTCCATCAGTAAGAGGCTGCTTAAAAAATAATTAGAAAGCAATAAAGAGGGGAAAAGCTGAAGACTTAGAAGTAGTAAAACACTTCAATTCCCAAAATATTTCGATTATCTTAGAAAATTAAATAACCTTGTCCAAAGAGAAAGGAAGCAGGAACAAGCCATCTCAATAAATGGCATGTGCTATTAACAGGGAAGAATTGCCTCATATATAAATTAGTACATGTAATTCAGATTTTTAGCTGCTTCAGACCTCTGCTATTAGGGTTTCCTGTGCTTGGTCTAATCATTTGAAAAGCAACTCAAACATTTTACATTTCTAGAATTTGAAAAAGTAGTTAATAATTAGCTCAAGATATAAAAATAAATAATTTTGGCTTCAACATTAAATCCAAACTGAAGACTCCGGTCTTCACACTGAATTGAAAATTACCAATGACAGTGTCAGCATGGGTTTTCTTCCCACATTCCCAAAGAGATCAGAACAATTTTGTTAGGAAAAGACCATTCAGCTTAACAAAGCTTGTCATTCCCATTCGCTTAATTTCTTCTAAGGTCAACACAGTCTTACTGTTTACCACAGTACTTGGTAAATGATTTCATGTGTATGTGGTCCTTGGTGTGAAGAACTTATTCATGTCTGTGCAAAATTCACCCTGATCTGTTTTCCATGTAAGTCCCTATGTTCTTTTAAAATAACGCCTGGAATACACTGTACTAATGCACTTTATAACTTTAAGAGCTTAAATCTTTCATGTTTTAATCTCAATTTGCTTAAACAGACAAATTTCATTTCCTTCGAGCTTTCCTGAAAGTTCATACAGCACCTTGTGGTCCTGCAATCAGTCTGTTTGCACTTTTGTGGACTTTTAGTAGTGTTGCTATGTCTACTTTTCATTATTGAAACAAAAACCTCATGCAGTTCTCCAGATGTGTGCTCATTAGTGAATTATATTTAACTTATGTGTAACCTAACTTGTCCTGTACTTATGATATTCCAGCTCTCTGCACATCTAGAATCCTTAGATTAATACGTTATATCACTTTCATAATGAAATGCATTAACATATATGTATATTACATTTTACTGATAAATTAACTTAACTTACTGTAAATAATGAATACTGGTAATAATTACACATGTGTGGGTGGCACAGTGGTGGAGCAGTAGTGCTGTTGCCTCTTGGGGAGTTGCGTCCCTGCTGTTCCCTGCCTGGAGTTTGCATGTTTTCCTGGTGGGTTTCCACCGTGTGCTCTGGTTTCCTCACAAAGACATGAAGGTTTGGGAATTTGGTAATGCTAAAATGACGCTAGTGTATGTACTTGTATTCACCTTGCGATGAGCTGATGCCCCATCCAGGGATTGTTTCTGCCTCACAAGGCAGAAAGGAAAAGGGTGCATCCCTGAATTGATGGATGTAATCAATAAATATCCATCCTTGTCAGAGATATTATGGCCAGGTGTCCTCGAAATTTAATGTTTTAGGCAATTCACAACACAGTGAAGCCAAATGGTTTCTCACTGTGATAATATCTAGCACTGACACCTGGTAGAATCTTCCAGACTTAGGTATAGTATGTGTGCAAGTATAAACGGTACATTGCTTGCACAGCAGTAGCGTCCGCAAGTGGACGTGTGAAGTATAAACCTGGCCATAGTCATGTCTTCTAGTTGCAGTTTTCTCTTCAAGGTTTTTGAACAGTGTCCTCAGTTGCTAGCAAAGTTAGGCCTGCTGGTGATCACTCACCTCATGTTGTCAGCAAGACAAACACATGGCTTTTACATAGGTCTCTCTCTGCTTGTGCTCTTCCTTTCCTTAGGAAGGTTTGGACTCATGGCCACCTTCATCCAGGTCCAACAGAGACAAGTCCTGCACCACATTGCCCTTCAGAGTAAAGGAGATTTCTTCAGACTTTGTTAAAGCCACACTGTATATGCTATGGGTTCCAGCTATGAAGTTATGCAGAAGTTACAACCAGGTTGAGAACAGTGAGCTTGATGAGAAGAGAGAAGATCTGGGATGAGAGGTGTTTAAAAGAAGGAACATACATCTATTTTTTTCTTGAGTGCCAATAAGCCCTTCCTTTTTTACTTGGCTGTTAAAGCAAAGTATTGTCCATCAAGATTGCCAATCATTGAGTTATGGATCTTTCTTTGAGCTTGGGTATTTATGTGGTGCCTCAAGGACTCATCTCTGGGATGTCACGTGGCTTGTAATTGACTGCTTTATCAGGTAAGGCACACAGGGCAGCATTCCAAAGGCCAATTCAAAAAGACGCTGATATCAAGACTGTCTGGTAATGGCTTTTTAAGCCAGAGGTTTTTATTCCAGACATAGCAAAATGGATAATGCCAGTCTGTCCTAAACCATTGTGCATTTTTAAATGTGGTCAGGCCTCTTTACAAGAGCACTTGATGATAAGCTATGGCAAGATATATGGTGGAAATACAGTAGAAACTGTGGATACCACCAGATTTCATATGTGTAACCACTAATGGTAACACCCACAGTGAAGCATCCAAGAATTCAATAATTCCCACCTCAAGCAAGTGGAGCAATTCAGCGTAAATGGCAGTCCACAAAGATATTGGCAAGCACCTCAATTTTTTTGCACTGATGAAGGAGGACTGGTTTGCATATTGAAGAAAGCTGCAGGTACTGTGACAGGTGCATTTAAGTCTTGAGCTTCTTGGAAACATCTTGTGGCAGGTAATTTTGTATTGGAAGAACACATTAAGTGCACTGGGGGTGGAGATAAAGTAGAAATTCCCAAATAGTTACTACATAACCAACTGGATAAAATGGATGCAGGTGAGTCAATGTCTACAAAGGGGGAATTGAAAATGTTTGGAATCATTTACTTGAATTGCAATGGTGCATTCAATTTTTACAAGCAGTTTTGTTTCATCATTTACACTCAAAATTGATTGACTTCATTGATTAGACTTCAGAGGTGCAAGAAGTGTTCCACAAATGCTCTAACATCTTAAATTCAGTGTACCACTGAAGAGTTTGCTATGTCACTTGCAGTTGGTCCTCTTCATCAGGTGTACTTTTATCTTTCAAATCTCCTATTCCTATGTGTAATACTTTATGGTCATATGAATTTGTGTCAGGGTTCACCTGTAATGATATGGCTGATGCTAGATTAACTTCTGTTCCACCTAGTTTGGTATCATCTCTAAACCTAACTAGCTTATAATTTATATGCTTACCATGCCCATATACGCATATTAAAAAGAGCAACAGCCCTAGCACTGATCCCAAAGAGACACCACTTTAACATCATGTAATTCTGAAAAAGTTCCTCACACAATAAACCTTTGCTTTTTGCCTTAAGTTCAGTTTTGAATCCACCTACCAACTGCACCTTGAACTCCCACTTCATTTTAGTTTGACCTCATGCCTTTAATGTGAAACCTTATGAAATGCCTGCTGAAAATCAAGGTAAATAATATATGAACCTCTCTCAGCATATGCTTTTGTTACCTCCTCATATAATTTAAACATATTAATGAAGCCTGATCTTCCAATTCTTAACTCATATTGACTACTCACTAATACACCCGTTCTTGACATGTCTTGTTTGATCAATAATTAACAATCCTTAATAATTACTTTCATTAATTTATTTTAATACATATTACACTTACTCTCTCAGGTCATCTCAATCACATTTGTTGTAGCTTCCAATCTGTCGGAATATAATGATTTTTGAAAAATATATTTATGCACCAATGTCAGTACTCTGTGATAAAGGTTCTGGTCCCTGCAATTTGTTTGATTTTAGGGTTTCTTAATCAAAGTAGAAATTTACTCTGTAAAATTTCAAAATCACTGAGTAACTCCTTAATAGTCATTGTAATTACTCAGAGGTTACTGGCTTCTTTACATGTGAATTGTTCTGAAAATTCTAAATTTCGAACATTTGCTATTTCATTGTCTGTATATTTTAATATGCCCTTATCATTCCTTAAACTCTTTACCTACTTCTTCACTCTTCTTTTACTCCTAAAATATTGAAAGACTGTCTATGAGTTATCTTTTCCATTTTATTCAATATTTATCATCGAATGCATTCCTAATATCTTTTCTTAACCTTTCCTTTCATGCACTCATATGCCCTATGGTTAGCTCTGGAGTGATATGTCCATCCATCCATCCATCCATTATCCAACCTGCTATATACTAACTACAGGGTCACAGGGCTCTGCTGCAGCCAATCCCAGCCAACACAGGGCACAAGGCAGGAAACAAACCCCAGGCAGGGCACACACACACACACACTAGGGACAATTTAGGATCACCAATGCATCTAACCTGCATGTCTTTGGACTGTGGGAGGAAATCAGTGCACCCAGAGGACACCCATGCAGACACAGGGAGAACATGCAAACTCCACGCAAGGAGGACCCAAGAAGCGAACCTGGGTCTCCTAACTGCGAGGCAGCAGTGCTACCCATTGTGCCACCGTGCCATCCCGGAGTGATTTGTCTTGGATGTATTATACTGTGATATATTTTCATTTCAAATCTGTTTTTTGTTGTTTACGTATGAATTTCTGGATTAACTTGTCCTGCATTGCATCCTAGATGCTTTTAAACCTCCTCCACTGCTTCTAGACTCTCTATCTCTATAGTCCCATTTTACCTTTCTGCTCTGTGAAAACATGGTGAAATGTATTATATTTTGCACAAATTAGGTTAAATGGTGATTATAAATTGGTCCTGTATGATAGTATGTCAGTGTGAGTTTGGGTGTGTGCATTAGCAGGCTTTGTGATGGAATGGTACCTTCTCCATGGCTGGTTCTTGCCTTGCCATAACACTATTGGCTCCCTATAACCCTGAACTGGACTAAGCCAGCTTGAATGTTTTGTTATTTTTTGCATGAGACATCTAATTTAGTGTTTCTGGTTCATTCTTATTCATATTTGCCTATAGTGTTTTATTTTCAATTTGATTGTCTTTAATGCACCACTCATACTGATATCATCTTTTGTGAAATACTTTTGTTTATTTCCTCATAATGATTATTGTATAAGAACTTAATGTAAAGGGTGCTCCAGACAATAGACTGATTGCTTTCCTTTTTCATGTTTTGAAATAAACGGATTTTGTATGTTGCCTTTCTCTACAGTTCCATTGAGCCATTTCCTTCCTTGAGCCCAGGTAATAAGAATAAGCTCCAGCAACCCTGCACTGGACAGATCACATGCAGAAGATAGATTTCCTTACACTGCCTTATAGTATTTGCTTAATGCAGTCTTCTTATTTGTAATGAAGTATAAAAACTGAATTCCAATCTTAGCTGAATGCCCTTTTTAATGATTATTATAAGAAGATGAATGGGCAATTATCATTAGAAATGTAATGCCTTAAAACATTTTTAAGTTACAGCAAAATACTATTCACTGTGCTCCTAGTACTGAGTAATGACCTCCTTTCAGCAATGGATAGCTCTTTGTTAGAGTAGAAGCAATCATGTATATAGTAGTTGAAGCAATGTCACTATGTATTGTAAAGACTGAAAGGTATTTGGGGCAGACTGATGCACTTGTGAATTTAAATGCTGTCTATATATTACGTGATGGTAATGTGCAAGACACAATAGACATGGAAGTTTGTAACTGTCACTATGTGAAATGTCATAACTCACTTCCAATTACTCACTTCTATTGACCAGAGTCGGGGATAGCTTATAGTCTATATTCAGCAAAAGAAATAACCTAATTCAGTGTTGAGAGTTCTTGCATTTCTTTTTGTTATATCTAAATGTGACCATATTTCCTAGTAAAGGAAAAGTATAGGGATGAAAGGGATGGAAAAGAAAACATTGAAGAGTGTGAGTTTTATCCAAATGCTGCTAATTGTTTAATTGATACAATCTGAATGGTCAAATGTTTCATTGTTGTAATCTTTTCTTTAAAAAAATCAGGAACAAAATTTAGAAGTAATTGATACCAAGGAGAGAAAAGCTGTCCCTGTGGAAGAAAAAGTACCATACAACTGACAATGGGAAGTTGGAAGGAAAATGCTGACTAGTGAAACCAAAGGTTCTGTATGGATTCAAGAAAATTGCAAGTATTTGGGTGGTGGGGTGTGGCTGTACTGTACACTGCAAAAGATTTATATTACTAAAGGTAATATATCCATCCATCACTTTACTCTATCCACTTCCCCAATTCAGTCTATGCTGCCAACACTGGAAGCAAGGTAGGAGCTAAGCCTGGATATGATACCAGTCAATTGCAGGACACAGTCCTAGAAACACGCACACAAGGGCTGCATGTTGTGAGTAGTGTTGATCACTGAATTTCGCCAAAGCGTTATTAAAAGCAAATTTGCTGTGTTCACGTTCACCCTTCTTCATTGAATTATTTACTGATAATTTAGCTGGTTTAGGACAACTTTATTCCCATGATGCTTTGCAAGGTCACAATGCCATTCACAGCTAACATTGGATGGGACAACCCCCAGGGTATATAATGCTGATCATTTGCATTATAGACTCTGTGGGACTTAGTTAGAGTTAGAGATAAAAGCGAGCAAGAGTGACAGTGAGAAACATAGAAATTAAAGGACTTATTGCTTTAGGAATTTTGTTTTTCTTAAGTTTCAGTTCCTTTGTCCGAGTTTTTTATTTTTTTATTTATTGTTAGTTTGAGGCCAGTTGCATTTTATTCATGGTTACTGTTCTGTCCACATCTTTTATTGTTAAAGGTGCGTGCTCGTGAGTGCTGGGGAGAGGGGGCAGCTTTCTATGCGGCACTGCGGGTTTACAAAAAACACCCTAGTATTTGTCCTACGGTTGTTTTGTGTGTTTGCATATTTTATATTCACCCCCCCCCCCCAAAAGAACTATTTAATTACCATGAAGGCTGGAGGACGGAGAGCTGGTCATGGCCATGGCTGTGGAGCTGATTGAGGGTGCAGTACCACTAATCCATCCATGTCCACTCAACCACCTGTGGCAATTCCTGACAGTCTTGCGGAGATGGCCAGCACCAGCTGCAAGCAGCTGTGTAGCCAAAGCAACTACATACAGCCAACAAGCTGTGACCAGGACACCAGATTCTTAACAGGTCCCCCTGAGAAGGAATCCCCCCTGCTCTTTGATCACACCTTGGGGGGACTCTGGAAAGAAGTCCAAAAGAAGACAAGGATAGGCCAGGGGCAGTGCATCACCGGCTGAGGACCAGACCCAAGCAGCAAGAGGAGCAGTAGCTGCATGTTCTTGTTATAACTACCTCTGTTGACCTAGGGTCTGAGTTGGTGGAACAGAAGAAGTGTGAAAGTGACAGGCCTTGGGTGCTATGTACTCAGTCGCAGAACAGAAGCTCCAGCAGTGAGGTGGAGAGGCACTAGTGTCAGAGGCAGCGAGGTGGGTGAAGGGCTGCAACAGAGCCCAGTGGTAGGCACTGTCCTGTCTTGGTAGGCCATGGCACTGGCAGGCAGCAGCCAGCAGAAGATACCCAGATCTGTGATGTGCCATGTGTTACCACTACCAAGGCAGCCAGGGTGGTGCTGCTCACATTGCCCATCTGGGCCTATTTTAGCACATTGACAGAATCAGGTCAATGTGGTCTGCAACCTCTGACAGCAGAATGTATGCAGGGTGCAGCCTGGTCCCCTTAAGGGCACTACACCTCTCATCAACCAAGCAGAATCCGTATCAGGGCAGCAAAGGGCAGGGCTGGCAGGCCTCCACCAGTTAATCTTTGTTATGTGTTGCATGCTTCCAGTCCCTTGCAACCCTTGTATCAGCCAGTCCTCAGTCCTGAGTCCTGGAAGCCAGTCCTCAGCTGCAGAAGCTCACACCCAAAGGTGGCCAGTGTGCAGCTCTTTCTCTTCCACGCCCTCCTCTACTCCTCCTGTTAGCATACAGCAACAGCCCACCATTACGCAGGTGCTGAGCATAAGAGGTCCCTCGTATCCACCCACTCCCAAATGCAGTGTCTAAATAGGCACCTGGCAAAATTGTTGGTGCTGCAGCTCCTGCACCGTCGGCTGGTGGACACTGCCCCTCTTCCGCCATGCTGAGGAGTTGTGGCATTTCCACCTGGTAGATCCCCAGCAGCCATTATTTTGCCAGAAATGCTGTCCCAGCCCTCCACCAGGACATGGCACGGAATGTGTGTCTGTCACTCGACCATGCTGTTGGCACCAATATGTGAACAAGTATTCACGGGCAGAGGTGGTATGTATCATTTACTGCCCATTATTCCTACAGTAGGTGCTGGGCAGTTTGACATTAGGGTGGCCCCATTAGAGTTGGTGATGCCACCCAGGGGGATCACTGGGAGACCAGATCCAAACCCTTCCTCGGCAATTTCCACCTCCTTCTACTGCATAGCCGCCTCCAACCCAAGCACAAGCTGACCTGAGCGATCCAGCAAATGCCCCTGCAGCTATGCTATGCCACTGCTCTGTTGGTGCCAGGCTGTGCTGGAACTGTAGTGTCTGGGTGAGAGGAGCCATACTAGGCCTGCAATCCTGGCTGCCATCCAGGGTCAGATCCTAACATAGATGACCCTCCGGCAGCTCCAGATGGGCAGTCTGGCCGCCCTGTGACTCAGCAAATTAAGCCACATGCTATGTTTTGCTCACATGCTCAACCTCGTGGTGCAGAGGTTCCTCCGAACTTAGCCATACTTGGCCAAGCTTCTGAGCAAAGCATGGAAGAAGAGGAGGTGGAGGAGAAGAAGGAAGGAGATATGGGGCTCACAGCAGGAGGATAACCAGGTGCAGAGGGCAGTTTATTTTCTCTTTGTTTACATGAAACATAGGATTGCTTTCTGGTTACAAAGCTTGTGCATCTCTTTTACTACGTTCTTTCTTCTTTGATTTCTCAGAGGCATGGTCATACAGTGGTTGGCACTATGAAGAGCACAAGATTGTGCACACAGTATCATTAGTCTACTGGCTGACACACTGCAGATCTGAACACTGGGAGAAACTCAGGATTAGCAGAGAAAACTCATGCAGATAAAAACAGAACATGCAGACTTCATGGAAACCAAAGGTGCTAAGGCAGCTGGTGAACTCCTATAGCATCAGTGCTCATACCAGTTTTTTACATTTTCCATAAAAACAAATGCTATAAAATAAAAAGTCATAAAGGCACATTAATACTTTGTATAGACGGTGAACTCAATTTAAGGAGTTTAAAAGATAAGTAATGCAGGTTCTCAAAATTTTATTTTTATGAAACACTAGCAGAATACCCGCGCTTCGCAGCGGAGAAGTAGTGTGTTAAAGAAGTTACAGTATGAAAAAGAAAAAGAAATATTTTAAAAATAACGTAACATGATTGTTAATGTCATTGTTTTGTCATTGATATGAGTGTTGTTGTCATATCTCTCTCTCTCTCTCTCTCTCTCTCTCTCTCTATATATATATATATATACATATATATATATATATATATATATATATATATATATATATATATATA